>CM055125.1:43654796-44854796 GCA_029206835.1 Rana muscosa
AGGGTATGACAGTGAACAGTATGTACAGGAGAGGAGTGTGGAGGGTATGATGGTGGGCACTATGTATAGGAGAGAAGTGTGGAGGGTATGACAGTGGACACTATGTATAGGGAAGGAGCGTGGAGGGTATGACAGTGAGCAGTATGCACAGGAGAGGATTTTGGAGGGTATGACAGTGGGTACTATGTATAGGAGAGGAGTGTAAAGGGTTTGACAGTGGGCACTATGTATAGGAGAGTGTGGAGGGTATGACAGGGGGGCACTATGTATAGGAGAGGAGTGTGGAGGGTATGACAGTGAGCTGTATGTACAGGAGAGGAGTGTGGAGAGTACGACAGTGGGCACTATGTACAGGAGAGAAGTGTATGACAGCGGGCACTATGTACAGGAGAGGAGTGTGTAGGGTATGACAGTGGGCACTATGTATAGGGAAGGAGCGTGGAGGGTATGACAGTGAGCAGTATGCACAGGAAAGGAGTGTGGAGGGTATGACGGGTGAAGAGTGGGGAGGATATGACAATGGGCAGTATGTACAGGAGAGGAGTGTGGAGGGTATGACAGTGGGCACTATGTATAGGAGAGAAGTGGAGGGTATGACAGTGAACAGTATGTACAGGAGAGGAGTGTGGATGGTATGATGGTGGGCACTATGTATAGGAGAGAAGTGTGGAGGGTATGACAGTGAACAGTATGTACAGGAGAGGAGTGTGGATGGTATGATGGTGGGCACTATGTATAGGAGAGATAGTGTGGAGGGTATGACAGTGGACACTATGTATAGGGAAGGAGCGTGGAGGGTATGACAGTGAGCAGTATGCACAGGAGAGGAGTTTGGAGGGTATGACGGTGGGCACTATGTATAGGAGAGAAGTGTGGAGGGTATGACAGTGGGTACTATGTATAGGAGAGGAGCGTAAAGGGTTTGACAGTGGGCACTATGTATAGGAGAGAAGTGTGGAGGGTATGACAGTGAAGAGTGGGGAGGATATGACAATGGGCAGTATGTACAGGATAGAGGTGTGGAGGGTATGACAGTGGGCCCTATGTATAGGAGAGAAGTGTGGAGGGTATGACAGTGAACAGTATGTATAGGGAAGGAGCGTGGAGGGTATGACAGTGAGCAGTATGCACAGGAGAGGAGTGTGGAGGGTATGACGGTGGCACTATGTATAGGAGAGGAGTGTGGAGGGTATGACGGTGGGCACTATGTATAGGAGAGGAGTGTGGAGGGTATGACAGTAGGCACTATGTATAGGAGAGGAGTGTGGAGGGTATGACAGTAGGCACTATGTATAGGAGAGGAGTGTGGAGGGTATGACAGTAGGCACTATGTATAGGAGAGGAGTGTGGAGGGTATGACAGTGAGCTGTATGTACAGGAGAGGAGTGTGGAGAGTACGACAGTGGGCACTATGTACAGGAGAGAAGTGTATGACAGCGGGCACTATGTACAGGAGAGGAGTGTGTAGGGTATGACAGTGGGCACTATGTATAGGAGAGAAGTGTGGAGGGTATGACAGTGAGCAGTATGTACAGGAGAGAAGTGTGGAGAGTATTTACAGGTGAAGAGAATAAAGGAATCTGGGAAGGAAAAATGTAAAGGTTTGTGGAAGGATGTTTAGGGACTGCGTAGTGGTTAAGCGGGCCATACATGGATTGAAATTACGCCAATTAAGCAGAGACCAGCCATAGTCGATCTTTGTATGGGCTAGCTGGTTTTACACAAGTCAATCTATTATCTGACTTGAGTACAACCAGCCTGTCAGGTTTTTCCCAAAACAATCAGTGCTGCCAGCTATAGTTAGCAACACTATCATTGTATTCGCAGGCAGAACACAATAACACTGCAGGAGTGATTCTCCCATCCACAGGTCAGCAGGTGAGAGGGTGTGTGGGGGACAGGCTGGGGAGAGATACTAGTCAGTGGCTGGGGTAGGCCCTGGCTAGTATCAGAGCCAGATACACACAGGTTACATACGCCACGATCGTTAGAGCGAGAACAATAATTCTAGCACTAGACCCCCTCTGTAACTCTCAACATGTAACCTGTAAAAAAAATTCAAGCATCGCTTAGTATACAACAAAATAAATCGTGATAACTTTTGTGGTTTTTTTTTGTTTTTTTTTATGAATCAAACAAACAGTCTCTTTAAAAAAAAAAAACAGGGTTTGAAAAATTGCTGCGCAAATACCGTGTAACATAAAAAGTTGCAAAGACCACCATTTTATTCCATAGGGTCTCTGCTAAAACAATATATAATGTTTGAGGATTCTGAGTAATTTTCTAGCAAAAAACAAATGATGATTTTTACATGTAGGAGAGAAGTTTCAGAATTGGCCTGGGTGGCAAGGGGTTAATTACTATAAGACCCCTTTAACACTGAGGGCGTTTTGCATGCGCTATAGCGTTAAAAATAGCGCCTGCAATCCGCCCTTAAACAGGTGCTCTATTCACACTGGAGCGGTGCGCTGGCAGGGGGTCAGAAAAAGTCCTGCCAGCAACTTCTTTAGAGTGCATTAGGAGCGGTGAAACTCACCGCTCCTAATGCGCTCCTGCCCATTAGAATCAATGGGCAGCACCGCCGTATGCCGGAAATACGCCGCTGTAGCGGCACATCTCGGGCGTTTTTTACCCTTTCTCGGTCGCTGGCGGGGGTTAAAAGCGCCCTGCTGAGTGGCCGAAATGTGCCGCAAATCTGACGGTAAAATAGCAGCGTTTTACCGCTATTTTACCGCCAACGCTCGGGGTGGCATAGTGTGAAAGCAGTCTTAGTGATATACAAAATAATTATTATAAGCACTGTGAGCTCATCCTCTCTGCTGCAGAGTGTGTCAGCTTGTATTTAAACTGGCCGTTCTGTATATAGCTTCTGACAGGCGGTGCAAGCATCCTCGTATCTCCGGAACCCTAAATGATAGCAGCCCCACATTTGACCAGTGGTGGGGTGGGTCTTCAGCTGCATACCCCCCAAATATGGGGTCTCTGTGGCCCCTGGTCGCCGAGCTACAATCCTCGAAGCCGATCTTCTTTTTTTTTTTATTTTTTTTTTTTTTTTTTGGGCAAATGGGCCTATCTTGAGGAAGGGGCCTGGAGCTGCAGCTCCAATAGCCCTATGTTAATCCGGCCCTGACTGTACCCACAGCTAAAGCAGGCTATACATTAATACAGGGCTTCAAATTTCAAGTCTAGACCTACTAGCCAGGCAAAAACCTTACTCTCCACCAGTTGCCCCACCAAACCTTTCCCAGGTCCGTCCCCAACCCCGCCCCCTTAAAGCCCCGCCCCCTTAAAACTTATGAAATTTAATTTTTCTTAAGAATAAAGAATCCAAAATATAAAAAAATGCAATTATAACATAGCTTTATTCAATTTAAACATAATAGCGATTGCTGGGTCTACAAAAGATCTCAGGCTAGAGCCCATAGCAGCGAAGTAAAGAAAATCATACACTTGGGCGGGCATACACATGTACATAATATACATGTGTGTGTATGATAGATCCCCCGCTTATATCAGTGTCCCCAGAGAGCACCCACATACATCAGTGTCCCCAGAGAGCCTCCCTTACCTCAGTGTCCCCAGAGAGCCCCCCTTTACATCAGGGTCCCCAGAGAGCACCCCCATACATCAGGGTCCCCAGAGAGCACCCCCTTACCTCAGTGTCCCCAGAGAGCACCCCCTTACCTCAGTGTCCCCAGAGAGCCTCCCCTTACCTCAGTGTCCCCAGAGAGCCTCCCCTTACCTCAGTGTCCCCAGAGAGCCTCCCCTTACCTCAGTGTCCCCAGAGAGCCTCCCCTTACCTCAGTGTCCCCAGAGAGCCTCCCCTTACCTCAGTGTCCCAGAGAGCTCCCTTACCTCAGTGTCCCCAGAGAGCCTCCCTTACCTCAGTGTCCCCAGAGAGCCTCCCCTTACCTCAGTGTCCCCAGAGAGCCTCCCCTTACCTCAGTGTCCCCAGAGAGCCTCCCCTTACCTCAGTGTCCCCAGAGAGCCTCCCCTTACCTCAGTGTCCCCAGAGAGCCTCCTTACTCAGTGTCCCCAGAGAGCCTCCCCTTACCTCAGTGTCCCCCAGAGAGCCTCCCCTTACCTCAGTGTCCCCAGAGAGCCTCCCCTTACCTCAGTGTCCCCAGAGAGCCTCCCCCTTACCTCAGTGTCCCCAGAGAGCCTCCCCTTACCTCAGTGTCCCCAGAGAGCCTCCCCTTACCTCAGTGTCCCCAGAGAGCCTCCCCTTACCTCAGTGTCCCCAGAGAGCCTCCCCTTACCTCAGTGTCCCCAGAGCCTCCCTTACCTCAGTGTCCCCAGAGAGCCTCCCCTTACCTCAGTGTCCCCAGAGAGCCTCCCCTTACCTCAGTGTCCCCAGAGAGCCTCCCTTACCTCAGTGTCCCCAGAGAGCCTCCCCTTACCTCAGTGTCCCCAGAGAGCCTCCCCTTACCTCAGTGTCCCCCAGAGAGCCTCCCCTTACCTCAGTGTCCCCAGAGAGCCTCCCCTTACCTCAGTGTCCCCAGAGAGCCTCCCCTTACCGCAGTGTCCCCAGAGAGCCTCCCCTTACCTCAGTGTCCCCAGAGAGCCTCCCTTACCTCAGTGTCCCCAGAGAGCCTCCCCTTACCTCAGTGTCCCCAGAGAGCCTCCCCTTACCTCAGTGTCCCCAGAGAGCCTCCCCTTACCTCAGTGTCCCAGAGAGCCTCCCCTTACCTCAGTGTCCCCAGAGAGCCTCCCCTTACCTCAGTGTCCCCAGAGAGCCTCCCCTTACCTCAGTGTCCCCAGAGAGCCTCCCCTTACCTCAGTGTCCCCAGAGAGCCTCCCCTTACCTCAGTGTCCCCAGAGAGCCTCCCCTTACCTCAGTGTCCCCAGAGAGCCTCCCCTTACCTCAGTGTCCCAGAGGAGCCTCCCCTTACCTCAGTGTCCCCAGAGAGCCTCCCCTTACCTCAGTGTCCCCAGAGAGCCTCCCCTTACCTCAGTGTCCCAGAGAGCCTCCCCTTACCTCAGTGTCCCCAGAGAGCCTCCCCTTACCTCAGTGTCCCCAGAGAGCCTCCCCTTACCTCAGTGTCCCCAGAGAGCCTCCCTTACCTCAGTGTCCCCAGAGAGCCTCCCCTTACCTCAGTGTCCCCAGAGAGCCTCCCCTTACCTCAGTGTCCCCAGAGAGCCTCCCCTTACCTCAGTGTCCCCAGAGAGCCTCCCCTTACCTCAGTGTCCCCAGAGAGCCTCCCCTTACCTCAGTGTCCCCAGAGAGCCTCCCTTACCTCAGTGTCCCCAGAGAGCCTCCCCTTACCTCAGTGTCCCCAGAGAGCCTCCCCTTACCTCAGTGTCCCCAGAGAGCCTCCCCTTACCTCAGTGTCCCCAGAGAGCCTCCCCTTACCTCAGTGTCCCCAGAGAGCCTCCCCTTACCTCAGTGTCCCCAGAGAGCCTCCCCTTACCTCAGTGTCCCCAGAGAGCCTCCCCTTACCTCAGTGTCCCCAGAGAGCCTCCCCTTACCTCAGTGTCCCCAGAGAGCCTCCCTTACCTCAGTGTCCCCAGAGAGCCTCCCTTACCTCAGTGTCCCCAGAGAGAGCCTCCCCTTACCTCAGTGTCCCCAGAGAGCCTCCCCTTACCTCAGTGTCCCCAGAGAGCCTCCCCTTACCTCAGTGTCCCCAGAGAGCCTCCCCTTACCTCAGTGTCCCCAGAGAGCCTCCCCTTACCTCAGTGTCCCAGAGAGCCTCCCCTTACTCAGTGTCCCCAGAGAGCCTCCCCTTACCTCAGTGTCCCCAGAGAGCCTCCCCTTACCTCAGGGTCCCCAGAGAGCCTCCCTTACCTCAGTGTCCCCAGAGAGCCCTCCCCTTACCTCAGTGTCCCCAGAGAGCCTCCCCTTACCTCAGTGTCCCCAGAGAGCCTCCCCTTACCTCAGTGTCCCCAGAGCCTCCCCTTACCTCAGTGTCCCCAGAGAGCCTCCCCTTACCTCAGTGTCCCCAGAGAGCCTCCCTTACCTCAGTGTCCCCAGAGAGCCTCCCCTTACCTCAGTGTCCCCAGAGAGCCTCCCCTTACCTCAGTGTCCCCAGAGAGCCTCCCCTTACCTCAGTGTCCCCAGAGAGCCTCCCCTTACCTCAGTGTCCCCAGAGAGCCTCCCCTTACCTCAGTGTCCCCAGAGAGCCTCCCCTTACCTCAGTGTCCCCAGAGAGCCTCCCCTTACCTCAGTGTCCCCAGAGAGCCTCCCCTTACCTCAGTGTCCCAGAGAGCCTCCCCTTACCTCAGTGTCCCAGAGAGCCTCCCCTTACCTCAGTGTCCCCAGAGAGCCTCCCCTTACCTCAGTGTCCCCAGAGAGCCTCCCCTTACCTCAGTGTCCCCCAGAGAGCCTCCCCTTACCTCAGTGTCCCCAGAGAGCCTCCCCTTACCTCAGTGTCCCCAGAGAGCCTCCCCTTACCTCAGTGTCCCCAGAGAGCCTCCCCTTACCTCAGTGTCCCCAGAGAGCCTCCCCTTACCTCAGTGTCCCCAGAGAGCCTCCCCTTACCTCAGTGTCCCCAGAGAGCCTCCCCTTACCTCAGTGTCCCCAGAGAGCCTCCCTTACCTCAGTGTCCCCAGAGAGCCTCCCCTTACCTCAGTGTCCCCAGAGAGCCTCCCCTTACCTCAGTGTCCCCAGAGAGCTCCCCTTACCTCAGTGTCCCCAGAGAGAGCCCCCCTTTACATCAGTGTCCCCAGAGAGCCCCCCCATACCTCGGGGTCCCCCAGAGAGCCCCCCCATACCTCGGGGTCCCCAGAGAGCCCCCCCATACCTCGGGGTCCCCAGAGAGCCCCCCCATACCTCGGGGTCCCCAGAGAGCCCCCCCATACCTCGGGGTCCCCAGAGAGCCCCCCCATACCTCGGGGTCCCCAGAGAGCCCCCCCATACCTCGGGGTCCCCAGAGAGCCCCCCCCATACCTCGGGGTCCCCAGAGAGCCCCCCCATACCTCGGGGTCCCCAGAGAGCCCCCCCCATACATCAGTGTCCCCAGAGAGCCCCCCCATACATCAGTGTCCCCAGAGAGCCCCCCCATACATCAGTGTCCCCAGAGAGCCCCCCCATACATCAGTGTCCCCAGAGAGCCCCCCCATACATCAGTGTCCCCAGAGAGCCCCCCCATACATCAGTGTCCCCAGAGAGCCCCCCCATACATCAGTGTCCCCAGAGAGCCCCCCCATACATCAGTGTCCCCAGAGAGCCCCCCCATACATCAGTGTCCCCAGAGAGCCCCCCCATACATCAGTGTCCCCAGAGAGCCCCCCCATACATCAGTGTCCCCCAGAGAGCCCCCCCATACATCAGTGTCCCCCACAGAGCCTCCGCTTACATCAGTGTCCCCAGAGAGCCCCCCCATACATCAGTGTCCCCAGAGAGCCCCCCCATACATCAGTGTCCCCCACAGAGCCTCCGCTTACATCAGTGTCCCCAGAGAGCCCCCCCATACATTAGTGTCCCCAGAGAGCCCCTCTTTACATCAGTGTCCCCAGAGAGCCCCCCCCATACATCAGTGTCCCCAGAGAGCCCCCCCATACATCAGTGTCCCCAGAGAGCCCCCCCATACATCAGTGTCCCCAGAGAGCACCCCCATACATCAGTGTCCCCAGAGAACCCCCCATTACATCAGTGTCCCCCAGAGAGCCTCCGCTTACATCAGTGTCCCCAGAGAGCCCCCCTATACATCAGTGTCCCCAGAGAGCCCCCACCCCTTACATTAGTGTCCCCCAGAGGGCCTCCCTCTAAATAAGTGTCCTCAGATGGCTCCCCATCTTACCTTTAGCTGGTGGGTGTAGGCGGCCTCTCCTCGTGCCCCCGCGGCGGTGGAGAGCGGACCTCTCCTTGTTTCTCCCTCAGCGGTGGAGAGCGGAACTCTCCTGCACCTGTCCCCTGTAATGGCGCTGCCGAAGAAGAAGCCGAAAACTGGAAGTCGGCTTCAAAATGAGGCTTGGAGCGCAGGTGCACAGCAAATCGATCCCCGGGGCCTGGGGATCACATTGCGCTTTGTTACTGCACTCGCCAAACAGCAATTTATGCTCGCATTTGGCGAGCGGGCGAGTGCATTTTTCAAGCCCTGCATTAATAGATTATTGAATGAACATTTGTAAGATGACTTGATGAATGTCCTTCGAAAGTTCTTAAAAATTTTGATTGCTTTTGATGCCGTGTACACACGGCCGTTTTTCTCGTCGAGAAAAACGACAT
Source organism: Rana muscosa (assembly GCA_029206835.1). Classification (NCBI taxonomy): domain Eukaryota; kingdom Metazoa; phylum Chordata; class Amphibia; order Anura; family Ranidae; genus Rana; species Rana muscosa. The sequence goes on from CM055125.1 coordinate 43,662,964, forward strand.
TTTTTCCTTTCGACGAGAAAAACGATCGTCTGTGGGCTTTCTGCCATTTTTTTCGACGACAAAAACGGCATTAAAAACGACGAGAAAAATAAGAACATGTTCTAATTTTTCTCGTCGTTTTTTTCGACATGTTTTCCGCGGCAGTGTTTCCCATAGGGAAACACTGCCGCGGAGCCCACACACGGTCGTTTTTTTCGACCCAAAAAAAAATGACATTTAAAACGGCCGTGTGTGGGGGGAACAAGCTGTTCCTCGTTTTTAACGTCGATTTTCTCGACGGTGTTTTCACCGTCGAAAAAATTGATCGTGTGTACGCGGCATAACATTCAATTTTGAAACAAATACGGTAGACTTTCCTGTACAAAAACTACATACACTGTTTGTTCAAGAAAAAAATTATCATTTTACCCCTCTGAATTTTCTTGACACTGCAGTCCAAAATGAAAGTCAGTTTGACCCCACTAACGATTAGAAAATCAAACAGATGTTCTAAAAACGAAAAGTTTATATCGCAATTCTAATAGTGTATGGCCAGTTTCATCATCCTGCAAATGCCAGTTGCTTTAGATCTAAGGCTTTTGAGAAGGTGAGGGTCACCCTGCTCATGTCTAATGGTGGTGTAATACGTGGTTCTTGCACCTGCATCCAGGCCAGATTCTGCAGGTATTTTGTATATTGTATTTTTGTAATGTGCAGACAACCCTTTATCTATCCCATTTACTGAATAAAAAACAATCCACTTCCGAACCCAGTTCAGCAGGGACCGGCCGAGTTTCGAACCATGTAAGGGCACTGTGGTTGTAGAGAAGTTGATATATCTATCAACTTCTGTACAACAGCCCTGTTGGATTTTCCCTGCTCGATCAGCACTGCAGGCTAAAGCCTGCAACAACGATCAGTGTATTCTGACACCGGGGAAGTCAGAGTACAATAGTTTAGCTGGGAAGATTCCCCCATCCACCTCCAATGTGTGGATGGGGCAATTGAGGGTTTTTTTTTTTTTTTTTTCATTAAACCCGCTGGTTGAACAAAAAAACTGGCTCATCGAGTTGCCTTAGTCAGTGCTGTGCTCCTCAGCCTAGCATTCTGTAGCTGTCAGGGTAAATTCACACTGCATTGTAAATTGTCTGTCACTGCCAGGACACACAAAAATGACCAATAGCTACAGGAGAGTACAGTACAGGCACCAGAATTGACATGACTGTGTCATCTTTGAGCCACTATCTAAGTCCAGGAAGTACAGTAGATGCTGATCCTCGATGTCTGAATAAAGATGGCTTTGCCTTGCTCATAAAGTGAGCAGATGAGGGCATTGTCAGTGGGAGTCATGTGGCCTCTGTGAGAGGTATTAAATACCTGTAACTGTTACACATACTTGGTATGCCTGCACTTAACATGAAAACATATATCAATGTTAAGACCACTTTAAGGCAAACAGCACAATAATACCTCTGCAATGTGGGTGAAAATGCCTTACATATGAATAAGCACTTTTATCACTTTACTGACAGCTCCCCAATGTGGTCACTGCTGGACAATCCGCTGAAGGAGAAACTTCATGTGAAACGTGAAGATGGTGAATTCTGGTAAGTGATTGGTGTTGGGTGGTTCAGAACTTTCAATGCATACATTCTTTGATAATTACCCTCATAGTAATAAAAAATTTCTTCAGGATGCAAATGGATGACTTTATACGCTCTTTTGACACTTTGGAAATCTGCAGTCTGACACCAGACTCAGCCAATAGTGATACCCCCAAGCCATGGAAAGACAGCTGTTTTGATGGCAAATGGGTGAGAGGGCACAACGCTGGTGGCTGCCGAAACCATCAAGGTAAGCACCAGTCTTTCTACTTCATGCATGCTACATAATGTACACCCCAGTGGTCAAATCAGGGACTTTTGCACATATAGATTATACACCCTGTCTATTAACTTGCTCGTTCAACCACCACAGGATAAAAACCATGAACGGCAAAACAAGCGGTTAATGTGTTTTTGTAAATCTATGTTGTATTTGAGTATAAGCTTGTCTTTCCATTTCAGCTACATTCTGGACTAACCCCCAGTTCCTGGTGACTCTGGAGGGAGAGGATGAGAAGCACCCCCACACAATCCTGGCCTCTCTTATGCAGAAGGACAGACGAAAGGGGAGAGCTGTTGGGAGGGACTTTCTGGTTATCGGTTTTGAGATCTACCAGGTGCATAATTGTTTGAAAGATATGTATTCACTATAATAAATATATGTAAGTTCAGATAAGTAAGTTCAGTAAGTAACCCATGAATGTTTTTATTTTGCAGGTGCCAAAAGAGGTGAATTGCACATTTCAGAACTACATGTCTGTCCATACTCTAGTGAATCATGGCTTCTGTCCCTTTTTTATCATCCACGTCCAGTCTGTCATCTGCATTGCTGTTTGCATCTGATCTATCACCATATGGAGTGCAGTGATCACCTGACTGTCAGCTTTGTTTTGCTAAATTTGTTAGAGCAATGTATACAGTGCTTTCCCTGTTCCCATTACTGTACTATTGAATCTGTTACCACAGTGTGCAGGGATTGCCTGAACTTTGTACTGCTGAATCTGTTACCACAATTTACATAGATAACCCTACCCCATTACTGTAGAATTTAATCTGTTAGAGCCATGTACAGGAATTTCCTGACCTCTTATTACTTTACCAATGAATATGTTATCACAAGGTACAGGGGATACTTTACTGTACTGCTGAATGTTTTAGTTCAGTGTACTGGGATTGTCCGATCTCATTACTGTGCAGCTGAATCTGTTTCTACTATGTTCCAAGATTACCTGACCCCCATAGCTGTAACAATTAATCCATTACTACAGTGTACAGGGATTTCCCAATCCAATTGTTGTACTTTTGAATCTGTTACCATAATGTACAGAGATCTGATCCCTTTGCTATACTCTGCTAAATGTATTCCCACAGTGTACAACAATTTCCTGATCTGAATATTATACACCTAGGTCTGTTTTCACATTGTGTAACAGTGGTTCCCAACCTTGATACTCAGTTACCTCTAAGGCCCGGTTCACATAGGGGCGACTCCTCAGGCGACTCGGTCGCCTGAGGAGTCGCGTCCCGGTCTGTGCTATGGAACCGTTCTAATAGGAGCGACCTGAGTCGCTCCGACTTAGAAAAAGGTTCCTGTACTACTTTTGGGAGCGACGCAGGGCGACTTGCATTGACTTCTATACAGAAGTCATTATGCAAATCGCCTCGGCGGGCGTCTCAAGTCGTCTTGAGATCGCGCCGCCAAGGTCGCCCCCGAAGTCGTGCCGCCCCTGTGTGAACCGGGCCTAACCGGTCTTGTTTTGTTACTTGACATCTGTTGCCACAATGTACAGGGATTGCCCGACCCCTTTACTGTACCTCTAAATCTGTTGCCACAATGTACAGGGATAGCCTGACCCCTTTACTATACTGTTAAATCTGTTGCCACAATGTACAGGGGTTGCCTGACCCCTTTACTATACCGTTAAATCTGTTGCCACAATGTACAGGGGTTGCCTGACCCCTTTACTGTACCGTTAAATCTGTTACCACAATGTACAGGGATTGCCTAACCCCTTTCCCTTTACTGTACAGCTTAATTTGTTATCACAATGAACAGGGATTACCTGACCCCTTGACTGTAACACTAAAACTATTACCACAATGTACAGGGATTACCTCACCCTGTTACTGTACGGCTGAATCTGTTAACACAACATACAGTGAGAGCCTGATCCCATTACTGTTCTAATCATACCTTAAGCACAATACAGGTCCTTCTCAAAAAATTAGCATATTGTGATAAAGTTCATTATTTTCTGTAATGTACTGATAAACATTAGACTTTCATATATTTTAGATTCGTTAAACACAACTTGAAGTAGTTCAAGCCTTTTCTTGTTTTAATATTGATGATTTTGGCATACAGCTCATGACAACCCAAAATTCCTATCTCAAAAAATTAGCATATCATGAAAAGGTTCTCTAAACGAGCTATTAACCTAATCATCTGAATCAACTAATTAACTCTAAACACCTGCAAAAGATTCCTGAGGCTTTTAAAAACTCCCAGCCTGGTTCATTACTCAAAACCGCAATCATGGGTAAGACTGCCGACCTGACTGCTGTCCAGAAGGCCATCATTGACACCCTCAAGCAAGAGGGTAAGACACAAAGAAATTTCTGAACGAATAGGCTGTTCCCAGAGTGCTGTATCAAGGCACCTCAGTGGGAAGTCTGTGGGAAGGAAAAAGTGTGACAGAAAACGCTGCACAATGAGAAGAGGTGACCGGACCCTGAAGAAGATTGTGGAGAAGGACCGATTCCAGACCTTGGAGGACCTGCGGAAGCAGTGGACTGAGTCTGGAGTAGAAACATCCAGAGCCACTGTGAACAGGCGTGTGCAGGAAATGGGCTACAGGTGCCGCATTCCCCAGGTCAAGCCACTTTTGAACCAGAAACAGCGGCAGAAGCGCCTGACCTGGGTTACAGAGAAGCAGCACTGGACTGTTGCTCAGTGGTCCAAAGTACATTCAGAAATCAAGGTGCCAGAGTCTGGAGGAAGACTGGGGAGAGGGAAATGCCAAAATGCCTGAAGTCCAGTGTCAAGTACCCACAGTCAGTGATGGTCTGGGGTGCCATGTCAGCTGCTGGTGTTGGTCCACTGTGTTTTATCAAGGGCAGGGTCAATGCAGCTAGCTATCAGGAGATTTTGGAGCACTTCATGCTTCCATCTGCTGAAAAGCTTTATGGAGATGAAGATTTCATTTTTCAGCACGACCTGGCACCTGCTCACAGTGCCAAAACCACTGGTAAATGGTTTACTGACCATGGTATTACTGTGCTCAATTGGCCTGCCAACTCTCCTGACCTGAACCCCATAGAGAATCTGTGGGATATTGGGAAGAGAAAGTTGAGAGACGCAAGACCCAACACTCTGGATGAGCTTAAGGCCGCTATCGAAGCATCCTGGGCCTCCATAACACCTCAGCAGTGCCACAGGCTGGTTGCCTCCATGCCACGCCGCATTGAAGCAGTCATTTCTGCAAAAGGATTCCCGACCAAGTATTGAGTGCATAACTGAACATAATTATTTGAAGGTTGACTTTTTTTGTATTAAAAACACTTTTCTTTTATTGGTCGGATGAAATATGCTAATATTTTGAGATAGGATTTTTGAGTTTTCATGAGCTGTATGCCAAAATCATCAATATTAAAACAAGAAAAGGCTTGAACTACTTCAGTTGTGTGTAATGAATCTAAAATATATGAAAGTCTAATGTTTATCAGTACATTACAGAAAATAATGAACTTCATCACAATATGCTAATTTTTTGAGAAGGACCTGTATACACATCAACTCTCTGACCATGTTAAGCCTAGTACACACTATTAGAAAATGTAACAATCAATCACATTTTTCCACGTCCTCATCCCATGCTGAAAACGAGAATGCCTAAATTGGTATGAAAATTCTCAGACCTTATAACTATCAAAAAAAAATTTCCAGTATGTCCCATTGAAAATTTTGGTGTTTAAAGCAGCTGTCTCGTTCCATGTCTGTATTGTTTCAATTGTTACTACAGTCTATGCAATCAAGCTGGCCACACACTGATAGAAATTTAGTCACTTCAGCAGGGACTGGCAAAATTTCTATCAGTATGCGGTAGTCTGCTGCTCTTAACAGAATTCGATCATCATACTGGAAAACTGCAGTTTATTCTGACAGCAGCAGGAGCCGCTGTCAGAATACCACATCCTGGCAGCAGGATAACTTCGTCAATCCTGTTTGTGTGGATGGAGGAATCCCGTTGGCTGAGCAAAAAAAAAAAAAAGCATTGTATAGCCAGCTTTACTGTCTGACCCTGTTAATAATATCCCATTCAGTCAATACTATATACTATAGTATATGCAACAGAGATTGTTTTGTGTGCCTATGCAATTCTGGATCCACAGATGGTAAAGTAAAGGAAAGATTTGCAGGCCTCCAACCGCTATCCTAAGATTTAAACCCCTAATTTTGCTATATATGGCGGAAGTGAGAATTTTAAGAAGGCTACACTGTGCTTTATAAATCCCATTAAGTGTTAATGTTTGGGTATAGGTTTGTTTTATTATGTAGCACACATTCTATCAGTGTACTTATTATGTAATTATGGTCATGTTGTCTCTCCCAGTTTGGTCAAATGACAAAGGTATCACAGAGAGTGAACACTATCTCCAATCTGATTCCTATGGTTCTCACACCATATGTAGCCAAGCGAGATCTCACCGGCCGCTATAATCTACCGCCTGGGCAATACCTGATAATTCCCACCACCTTCATGCCTCATGAAGAGGCTTCCTTCAACCTGAGAGTCTTCACTGAGACAATAAACACATTCAAGTAAGAAATTTCAACACATTAATTTAATCTGTTTGTCTTAGTATGTCTCCTGAAACACTTCCTTTTTTTATGTCTATAGTTGCCAAAACAATATTCTGGGCATAGGAATAAAGCCTACCATAGACAAATCGAAATTTGGCTGGTTCAGCAGGAATCGATTGGATTTCGATCCATGTATGGGCAGGCTGGTTGTGGTGAAGTTGATCACTCAATCGACTTCAGTACAACCAGCTTGTTGGTCTTTTTTTGTTCGATCGCTGCTGGCGGCTATAGCATTCTCATGCCTGGGAAACCTCTCAGTGTAAGAATACAATAATAGCTCAGTGGGAAGGATTCCCCCATCTCCCGACCGGGAGAAAAACAGTCATTTATTGCTAGCTTCTATAACAAGCTGAGAATGAAAATAATTGCTCATATCCATTCATACAAACTGCAGTGTGAAAAGTACATTGAACTGTACAGTTTTCTTTTACATTTAATGAAATGGTTATAAGTGGAACTTATTTCTTAATTCTTGAGTAAGAAAGCATTTCCAGTGTCCTCATTGGCCTGTATTCTTCCTCAGGGAGGTTGACTGCGAGATCAGCGCAAAGGGCAAGGTATTTCAGGTACGTGTCTTCCAGTACAATATATGTTCCTTAACTGTGTTTGTGAAAATAATGTTACGTATTGTGTATATATAAGTGAAAGCTAAGTTTTAACTCTATGTTAATGAAAAAGATTTCTATTTTAGAAACAGACGATTATAGCGATACCCTCAGTTTAAGAGGGCTGCTTGTTTGTTTTGGGCCTTGTAGTGTACCGCTGTCAACCCCTGGCAATCGGCCCTAACCTCTCGTGACACAGTTAGGAAAGGGGAAAGGATGGTATAACTGTACTATCTCTATACTGTTATACGGTACAACCCCTTTGTATCCCAGCACAGTAATTGACACTGACAACCAAATTACTATTGGTAAAAGTATAAAAGGTAATTTGTATACAATATCTTATGCAGATCCCTGCAATATAGGTGTACACATTAAAAAGGTATAAGATTCAATAATGCAATGAACATATAATAACCCCGCTGCAGCTATCCTCCCTCGTGAGCAAAAAAATGGCACCCAGCAATGTCCTATACTACCCAGTCAGGCCTGACTATAACTTTGGGGTATAGTTCGGTGAAGAATCTTCGCTAGCAACTCTCGGTGGTGCACATAAAGAAACAAACTGTAATCCAATAGGGGTAGCAGATGATCGCTAACTTGGTAAAGTTGGAGAGACTGATAAACTCAGTTCAGCAAACAGTCTCTCCAAAGTATAACTGTGGTCAATGATGGGCCTAGGCAAAGTTAATAGGCAACAAAGTTACTTAGATGTGGTTCTGAGCTGGCGCTCTCTCACCCAGACCGGACCGACTCCTGTCCGGTATCTCCGCTACTGTGAGTTGCTTCACAGTGCCCACGATGCACCGGGTCTTCGGTCCTCCAGAAGATGGTGGCACCTCAGGTGGATTGGCTGCTCCGCAGGCTCCTCGGCGGAATGGAAGGCTCTCTGGAACAAAGTGCGAGGCCCAGGCTTCAGGCCTTGCACGCGCAGCAGGTGAGTGCAGGGATCCTCTTGCAAGGAGGGCGGCGTTCCAAGAGAGAGCGAGGCCCCTCCTCCCCCTTTTTAAGTCCACCCCAGCAGTCCTTGTGTGGGGAAATGCACCCTGGGTGCCTCAAAGCGTGCTGGGAACTGTAGTCTTGTGGGTGAAAACAATACCCCGCTACACAATATAATAATTTCTTTAAATATTTCGAATAAATTTCCCCTCTAATGGAATGCATACAATCTTCTGCCTTCAAGGCAGATGCTCTAGCTTCACAGTGGGTTTTTCCTTCCTTGATGTGTCCAGTCTTATAAAGATTTAAATATGCTTAAAGTGGTTGTAAACCTCAGTCATGAAATTTGAACTAAGCACATACTGTATATCTGTAGTGCTGACTTGTCTCCCTTAAAGCTCTAAGTGTCATCTCTGATGCTTCATTCCTCTGTTATCAGCATGAGTCACTTCTGAAAAGTTTTCCAGACACATGAGATAAAATTTGTGATGGGGGGGGGGGGGGGGATAAACACGCAGTTTGTCTATGCAGAATACAGTTCTGCATATTCCTTCATTCCTCTGCCTATGTGGAAAGGGGGGGGGGGGGGTAGTGTCCTTTTTCTTCCAATCAGCTCACACACAGTGTATAAAAGCTGTAACTGCAGCTCTCCACCCCTTCCTCTGTACTACTCGTAGATGAAGAAGGATTTTATCACAATTGTGCAGTTTTGAAGGGTTGTAGACAAGAGAAGACTTATGTAGAAGGAATTGTTTCATCTCTGTGTATCATCTAAGGCTATTCACTTCACTGGGTATATGAGAGGGTTTAAAACCACTTTAATTCTTATTTCTCTTTCGTCCATGGACGGACACAGCTTCCTTAAGTCTTGACATTACGTTTATGTTCCATCTATTAGGTGAGGACTAGACAGACATGTTAGATATTTAAAAACATGTAATTATACCAAAGCTGAACAGCCCCGCCCAGGAGGCGGTCCCTCTGGTCATAACCCCTCACAATACATTTAGCAGCTCAGTTTTTTTCTGCCTAGTGTAGAAGGACCTGGCTCCCTAGGGGCCTATTGGTCCTGGAGAACTTTTTACTTTTATTTTTACTTTTTGATCCTGAGATCTACTATCAACTGCCGGCTGGGTGACAGGCTGGATCCTTGTAGTCTCCCAAGTCCGGCCATCGAGCGTGAGCAGGCCTTTAGCTACGCGCTGGGTCGGCCACGACATACCCCGTTTGCTCCAGGGGTGGCCGGTGAGCTATATGCTTCGGGGCCCACATATGACCGGGCTACTGCTGTCCAGTCACAGTGGGCCATGGCCGACAGCCACTCTGTACTGCTCGGTGATGGGTCTGTCAGGAACGCGTCTAGCAGTCCTCGCAGAGTTCCTCCTGTCTTGGCAGGATGGAACAGCTGGGCATTCCTGGGGTGGTCGATTAGGAGGTCTCTAGTCCTCCCTTTCCTCTCTCCCCGTCCATCCCTCCTCCCCATGCTTTGCTGGGCCTGCTGTGTACCTCACCGGGGGGTCCCTAATGGGGGCTCCTAGTCCTGGCTGGGGGCTGCGTGGGGTGTCCGGGTCCGCTCTAGTGTGGGTGGTCTGCCTTTTGGGGGGCCTCTGTTCGGGTACCCAGTGTTTTTGTGGCCTTTGTTTTTACCTCAGAATCTAATCAGCGCTATTTTGGATGGGCCCGGCGCCATTTTCCTGTAGCCACGCTGTTCCTATTGCTAATACAGCGGCGGCCATTTTCTTGTAGCCGCGCTGTTTCTATGGCTAATACAGCGGTCGGCCATTTTATTGTAGCTCGCGCTCTTTTTTTCCTGAGGCAGCCGGCGGCCATCTTTTTGGGGCTTTTAACATTGGTTTTGGCCTCTAGCACTAGTTTGTCATTCTGAACGGCGCGAACGGCAGATCACCTCAGAGACACCTCAGACACACACTGTGCAGGAGTTAGAGAGTACGGCAGCGCTGGGCAGTGCCTGGGTCAGGGTGGTGATTCCTCTGGGAATACCCCTCGGTCTGGGCAGCTAGGAGGGTGGGCCTTTTTTGTACCTTGACTTAGTCCCTGAGTGGCTGTCAGGTGAGCGGGTCAGCATAGCGTCAGAAGCTGGTGTTTCTTCCCCAGACATTCCAGTGGTAGCAACCGGTGCCCCTGCACCTGCGGTACCTGTGGACGCTTTGTCGGCGGTCCTGGAATCATTTGTTGCCAGGGTGGAGGCGGTGTGCGGGCGAAAGGGGGGGGAACGCCCCCTCCCCCCACCATCTTCTGGGGAAAGCTCTGACTCAGACTCGGGCCTGGCTGTGACACAGGACCCCTGTTCTGAAGCGTCAGAGTATGCAGACCAGGACCATTCGGACAGTGAGGAAGACTCTGTGTCCGGGTCAGCGCAGGAGAAGTGTGTCCGGGTCAGCGCAGGAGAAGGCGCTTGTTGGAGCACTTATCACTGCAGTGCGGGAAACCCTCAAGCTGGAGGTGTCGGTCTCTTTTGGGTCCCACAAGCCGACCCGCACTACTAAGGTGTTTCCTTATGTAACTTATTTTCATAAGTTTATAGACAAAGAATGGGAACGACCGCAGAGGACCCAAAATGCATGGCGGTCCGTTACCCTTTTGAGGAGAGCCTTCTGAAAAAATGGGCATCTCCCACAGTTGTGGACCCCCCGGTATCCAGGTTAAACAAGGTAACCACGATTCCGGTTGAGGGGACCCCTGCATTTAAGGATCCTGCAGATAGGAGGTCCGAATCGGTGGCCCTGTCCATGTTCACCATGCTGGGGTCAGCATTATGGCCAGTTTTGGCTGCGGCCCTGGTGTCACAGACACTTACTGAATGGGCGTTAGAGTAGCAACAGGTTTCCCCGGTCTGCATAGAACTGGCTGACCAGTTGGTGCATGGCCTCAAATATGTCTGCGATGCAGGCCTGGATACAGCTCCCCTGATTTCCAGAGCCTCAGTATCTGCTGTGGTACTGCGTCGCCTTCTTTGGCTAAAATGCTGGTCCTCGGACCAGACTTCCAAGAAGGCTCTGGCTGATTTACTCTTCCAGGGTGAGAGGCTATTTGGAGCCTCGCTGGATGACATTATTAAGAATGTCACTGGGGGTAAGAGCACGCTGCTCCCACAATCCAGAAAAGGTAAGGAGCCACGCCGTAGGCCAGGGCCCTCCTTTTTCGCTCAGAATCGTTTTTTTCATCAGTCCGGGCCCGCAGGTAAGCGTTCCCAGGCCGACAAGGGGCCAGCTGAGGGACAAAAGCGCCCCTGGGTTCGCAAGCCAAACAAGCCTGCGAACAAATCTGCGACTGCATGAAGGTTTGCCCCCGCCCGACTGTCGGGTGGGGGGGTCGCCTTCGCGAGTTTGCAGCTCAGTGGACCTCCCTGCTTTCCGACCAGTGGGTTTGCAAATTGGTTTCATCAGGGTACATGATAGAATTTCTTTCTTGTCCACCAAACAGATTTTTTCCCTCCAACCTTCATCTTCCTCCGGCTCGTCGGAACGCCCTGTTTGGGGCAGTGCAAGACCTGCTGAGGCGCGGGGTAATAATACCTGTGCCGCTGCCGGAAAGGTTTTAGGGATTCTACTCCAATCTGTTTGTAGTCCCAAAGAAGGCCCTCAACTCCTTTGTAAAAGTCTGAAGGTTCAGGATGGAATCAGTTCGCTCTGTGGTCGCTGCACACCATCCGGGGGATTTTCTGGCGTCCTTGGACATCAAGGACGCATACTTGCATGTCCCCATATATGTCAGGTGTGACAGGGGTCACTTTGGGCACAGGGTGAGCAAGAAAAAAATGGACATTAAGAATATGTCTTGGATTGCTTTAAAATGGGACAGTGATATTTTTCCACAATATTCCCCAGGATATCTGTAAAGAACTATTTACTCTTTGATTATGAACTCAACAGATTAACTGAAAAGTGACTCCTTCATGATGTTGGGACACATACTGTTAGATGCTAATGTCACCACATCCAGCCCCCACCTGTGTCTGCTAAGATGTCAGATGTGTATTGGGAGACAGTGAGGCTAGCCTAAAGGTCATGTGTCTGAGTCATCAGCTGTAGTTAATTAGCTCATGTAAATTAGGTCTGGTCAAAGGTGTATTGTCTGAGGAGAATGTAAGAACCTCCTCTCTGTGTGTATGAAACTGGGAGTTTGTCATTAAAGATTGTCAGTCTAGTTGGAAAGATAGAGCGTTTGTCTCGTATGTTTGGAAGGATTAATCCTATGGGAAGCGGTCGCCAGACTGTGGAGGATTGGCAGTGGATGTGTGTCCAGAGAGGGAATATCCTAAACGGCGTTAACCCCTTTCATACTTATGGTGCCGTTACATTGGTTGGCAGCGGTGGGATTTTCCCTCCAGTTACTGGGACACTCCAAACCACCACAGTGAATGACCAGCTATGCAGCCTGCAGGAAAGCCATGCTGAAAGACTTACTTGAGAGCCATGGAGGGACCGGTGGGACAAAGAAGAAGGCCACCTTGATCAGGGAGCTAGCCGAGATGGATCAGAGGGATGGTGATGCAGGACCCCGGTCAGTTGAAGACTTGTTTCAGCAATGAGTTCGAGAGCGGTTGGCATTATATGGGGCTAACCCATCAGAGACCGCCATACAGAAAGCCATTAGAGACATCTAGCTGCAGGATGAGCGACAAGAGAGAGAACTGGAGCGTCAAGAGAGAGAACTAGAGCGGCAACATGAGCGGAGAATGGCGGAAAGTAGGATTTTTAAAACAGCTTACCTGTAAAATCCTTTTCTTGGAGTACATCACGGGACACAGAGCAGCATAGTCATTACTATGTGGGTTATATAGAATTACCTTCAGGTGCTGGCACTGGCAACTTCCAAAACAGGAAGTACCCTCCCCTATATAAGCCCCTCCCATCCGGGAGTACCTCAGTTTTGTAGCAAAGCAATACGTGTCCCCAAAAGAGGGGTGGGAGCTCTGTGTCCCGTGATGTACTCCAAGAAAAGGATTTTACAGGTAAGCTGTTTTAAAAATCCTACTTTCTTGTTCATACATCACGGGACACAGAGCAGCATAGTCATTACTATGTGGGACGTCCCAAAGCAATGCCACATGAGGGGGGGGATACACCATACATAAGCTGGGCGCCATCAGGCATGAGGATCTTTTGCGGCCTGCAACACACTGCGCCCAAAGGCGACATCCTCCTGACTTCTAACGTCCACCTGGTAGAACCTAGTAAACGTGTGTACTGAAGACCATGTTGCGGCCTTACAAATTTGCGCCAGGGAGGCCTGGTGATGCACTGCCCATGAAGTTCCAACTGCTCTCGTGGAGTGCGCCCTAACTTTGAACGGAGGCGGTCTACTTCTCAAGCCATAGGCTTGTATTATGACCTGTCGAATCCACTTGGCTAAAGTAGATTTTGATGCTGCCTGACCCTTTCTGGGGCCTTCCGGCAGAACAAACAAAGAATCCGTTCTACGAATCTGAGCAGTGGCTTTTAGATAAGCTTTAACTGCTCTTACTACATCCAAAGAATGCAATAACTTTTCCTCTACCGAGCTTGGTTTGGGGAAAAAAGAAGGAAGAACCACATCCTGGTTCAAGTGAAACCTCGATACCACCTTAGGAAGAAAGGCTGGGTGAGGACGTAATACTACTCTGTCCTTATGGATAACCAGATATGGCTCTTTACAGGACATGGCGGCTAATTCCGACACTCTTCTAGCCGAGCATATGGCTACTAAAAATATCAATTTCCTGGTGAGTAGAACCAAGGAAATGTGCCGCAAAGGTTCAAATGGCTGCTTCTGCAGAACCGACAGAACCAAATTTAGATCCCATGGGCATATGGGAGCCTTAATCGGTGGAATAATACGAGTCACACCTTGCATAAAGGATTTGACAAGTGAATGCATAGCCAGGGGCCTTTGAAATAGTATTGACAAGGCCGAAACCTGGCCCTTGATAGTACTTAAGGCAAACTTCCTGTCTACAGCCCACTGCAGGAAGTCCAGAATTCTGCCTATAACGTACTTACGTGGATGCCATTTTCTGGCCTCGCACCAAGTGATGTACGCCTTCCAAACTCTATAGTAGATCTGCCTGGATACAGGCTTCCTGGCATTGATTATAGTTGATACCACAGAGTTAGAGAGACCTCTCTTCTTTAGGATGTGGGATTCAATAGCCAGGCCGTTAAACTTAGAGTTAGTAAGGAAGGGTGGTATATCGGTCCTTGCGAAAGCAGGTCCGGACGACGTGGAAGGGTCCAAGGACTCCCCACAGACATTTTGATGATCTCCGCGTACCAGGCCCTTCGGGGCCACGCTGGAGCCACCAGGATCACCGGCTTCTTCTCCAACCTGACTCTGCGAAGGAGTCGAGGCAACAATTGTAGCGGAGGGAATGCATATATCAGTCTGAACTGATCCCAAGGGAACACCAGAGCATCCGAGCCGCAAGCGAGGGGATCCCTTGTCCGGGAGACAAATCTGTCCACCTTTGCGTTGAATCTGGATGCTAGCAGATCTACATCCGGTGTTCCCCACCGCTGACATATTGCTCGGAAGACCTCGGGATGAAGGGACCATTCCCCTGGGCATAACTGTTGGCGACTCAGAAAGTCCGCCTTCCAATTCTCCACCCCTGGAATGAAGACAGCTGATATACATGGGACATGCTTTTCTGCCCATTCCAGGATGTGACTTACTTCCCTCTGGGCTGCACGACTCCTGGTGCCTCCCTGATGATTGATATATGCCACTGCTGTGGCATTGTCTGATTGAATTCTGACAGGGGACCCTTGGAGTCTGGATGTCCAGGCTACTAGAGCGTACCGGGCTGCTCGTATCTCTAAGAGATTGATGGGCAGGGTTTTTACTACATTTGACCATCTGCCCTGGAGAGACCATTGCTCCAGTACTGCCCCCCAGCCTATAAGGCTGGCATCTGTAGTGACCACCTTCCAAGATATCGGGCTGAAGGGTTTTCCCTTCTGGAGATTCTGGGGGATCAACCACCAGCAGAGACTCTTCCGAACGGAAGGGGACAAAGCCATCGGGAAGTCTAGAGCCTGAACTTTTCCGTTCCAGGCTGACAATATGGCCCTTTGTAAATTCCTTGAGTGGAATTGGGCGTATGGCACAGCTTCGAATGATGCTACCATCTTTCCTAGCAGCCTCATGCACAGGCGTATGGACGGCTGTCTTTTTGCACAAAGCAGACGGACCAAGGCCCTCAAAGAGGATACCTTGTCTAGAGGTAAGAAAATCTTCCTCTGGTCTGAATCCAGCCGTAGCCCTAGATATACCAGGTTTTTCACTGGCTGTAGGGCTGACTTGTCCAGGTTGATGACCCAACCGTGAGATTCTAGATACTTGATTGTATCGACAATTACCACTTCTAGCTTGGCAACTGAGTGGTCCATCAACAACAGGTCGTCTAGGTATGCCATTATCGTTACACCCCGTGTTCTTAGATCGGCCAACAGTGGGGCCAGAATTTTTGTGAACACTCGTGGTGCTGTGGCCAGACCGAATGGTAAGGCTCTGAACTGAAAATGGCGCCCTTCTACTGCAAAGCGTAGGAATTTTTGATGACCTGGAAAGATGGGAACATGCAAGTAAGCATCTTTGATGTCGATCGAGGCTAACCATTCCTCCCCTTGTAGGGCAGCGGTGACCGATCGGATCGACTCCATCCGGAAAGACCGGACGTTTAGAAATTTGTTTAGACTCTTTAGGTCCAATATGGGTCTTATGTCCCCGTTTGGCTTCGGGACTGTGAAAAGGTTTGAGTAGAAACCCAACCCCCACTCTTCCATAGGAACCTCCATAATTACTCCTTGGAGCAATAGTTGTTCTAACGCCAATAGGAGAGACCCTCTTTTCAGAGGGTCTCTTGGCATGCCTGACCACATAAAATGGGACGGAGGAGACTCTTTTAACTCCAACTTGTATCCCAGAGTTACTGCGGAGAGCACCCTTTGATCGTCTCCCGCCAGGTCTCTGCGAACAACTGAAGTCTTCCCCCCACCCGTTTGAGTGGGGGCAGCCCTTCATAGGCTTGACTTGGAGGCTGGTTTAGTACCTCTTCGGATCCAGGGCTTTTTATTACCCTGTGGCTGTCCCTGATTTTTACCTCCTGAGTTTGACCGAGGAGGCCGTCGGAACTGCTTAGTAGCAGACGTCGCAGGGATAGGAGAGGTAGTCCTCTTAAAAGATGGACCCCTAGACCTCTTTTTACTCGGTAAGAGAGTACTTTTACCACTGGAAATCTTCTGGATATACTTATCCAGGTCTTCGCCAAAAAGGCGTTCCCCATGAAATGGGAAGCTAACTAAGAGCTTCTTACAGGGAGCTTCAGCAGACCAGTTTTTGAGCCACAGAAGCCTACGCATATGTACCAAAGACAGCGTGAGGCGGGAGGCCTGATGGATAGAATCCTTGATGGCGTCAACCGCAAAGCATAATGCTCTAGGCAGATCAGCCAGAGCCTGGGCCTGCTGGTCTGGCAAATCCCTCAGGACCATTTTCATTTGATCCTTTAAAGCTTGGCAGACCCCAATAGCTGCCACTGCTGGCTGTGTAACAGCCCCTGCTGTGGAAAAAGCAGATTTTAATAAAGATTCCAATTTTTTATCCACTGGATCTTTGAACATTTGAACATTATCTACTGGACATGTCAGTGATTTGTTCACAGAAGAGATGGCTGCATCCACCGTAGGAACATTCCATCTCTGGGTGAACTTTCCCTCCATGGGATAGATCACCGGAAACCTTTTAGGCGGAACAAATAGTTTATCAGGATGTTCCCAGTCCTGGTATATAAGTCCTTCCAATAATGGATGTATTGGAAAGGAGCAATTAACCTGGGGAGCTTTTAGCGACCCCAATGAGGAGACAGCAGTAGTTGATGGTTCAACAAGAGGCATTTTAAATGCAGATCGAACCATGTCAGTTAGGGTCTGGACCCACAATCTTTCAGTCTGTGATGCTGAAAATGGTTCATCTACTGTCGATTCCTCAAAAACAGAGCTAACCTCCTCCTGATCCCCTTCAGGTAGGTCGGTCCCTTCCTGGGACTGTTGCTCTGCCAACAGGCACTCTAATGGAGGTGATGGAGATCTGGCGCGCTTTCTTTCCTGTAGAGAAGAAGCGATCAATGCAGCCAATCTCTGCTCCAATCCCTCCAGAGTTGAGGAAAAAACCTCCTCTGTTATATATGCAGGAGCAGGTGGACTGAGGACAGCCGCAGTACCTGGCACTCCCGGGGGTTCCTTATGGGTATTAACCTCTGATTTCTCAGGGGAGGAGGGTGCAGATGACTGCTCCAGATCCTCAGAGCCCGATGGAGACCCCCTACACTTCCTGAGAGGTATATCTCGGAGTTTTTTAGGCGGCATATTCCTTAGTTCAAAGCTGAGGTATTCCAGCCGCAATACACCCCTTACTGAAATAGTCTAATGCAATTTGCTGCTATGTACATCAGTGGGTGTCTACTAATGCGTCTTTCTGGGGATGCCTGTATCAACCGCCCGCTGTAAGCCCCTATACCATGCTACCAGCTCCTTTTCATGCTCTGTGTCCATAGCAAGCAGCGTGGACTGAGTCCTTTTATCTTGCTGGGACGCCCGCACATGCGCAGAAGCGCTGGGCGCACAGAGCGCGTCATCCGCCAGGCTCCGCCCCCTTTTTTGAAGCTAAACCTTATAAAAGGAAAGCATGTGTGCGCGCGCGCGTGCACGTGTGCGCTCTTGGCGCCATGTAGGGAGAGGAGCCAGGGTCCCTGTTTCACCAGGACTCAGGGATGGAAGGAAACTACTTGCCAGCATGACAGAGGAATGCAGCTTCCCTGATAGAGAGCTCACTCATCTGCCTGGACTTTCACCATGGAAGGAATAGTCCCAAGAAAAAAGACGTTCCACAGCGGCCTCTAGTGGACAAACACAGGTACCGCACCTTTGTCTTTTTTTTTTTTTTTTTTTAAAACCTCCTTTATGAAAAAACATTTCCAGGTTTACAGTTTTTTTTAAATTTCCCTTATGAAAAAACATTTCTAGGATTTCTTAGGCATATACAGCTATTAGCGGGAATACCCTTTAGGTAACAGGCAGAAAGACATATTAGGCTTGGGGGTCCCCTCAATAGAACCAAGTTCCTGAGGGGCCCCCACTTACCTTTTCCCCGCCGCAGGACTTTGTTTGGTCCACAGAAGCCCAAACTTCACCTCTCACGGCAGGCATTGTACTAGACCTTCAGGGACCGGGTTCCCAAGGATTCCACTCCCCTGGACCTGTATAGCACCCTGCACAGATAGCCTCTTGGTTTTGGGTATGACCAGAGCTCTGGATCCCAGGGTCCAGCCCTCCTAAGAGAGGCATTACAGGCAAAACCCTGCTCTTCTCTGCAAGGCCCGGGTACCGACCGTTTAGCTATGAAGCTTTTTTTGGTCGGATCCGGAATAGCTTGCTAAGGCCCAGAGAACCTGTACACAAGCCCAGATGAATACATGTTAACCTTGGCCAACACCTTAGACACTGGCAAAAAACTGAGGTACTCCCGGATGGGAGGGGCTTATATAGGGGAGGGTACTTCCTGTTTTGGAAGTTGCCAGTGCCAGCACCTGAAGGTAATTCTATATAACCCACATAGTAATGACTATGCTGCTCTGTGTCCCGTGATGTATGAACAAGAAATACGGCAATCGGAGACAACGCCTAAAGATGCAGCGCCTGTCCGTAAGTTGCCCTTTCGGGCGTTCAAACTATTTAAGGAAGGAGAGGAGGAAATTTAAGCGTTCCTGCAGGACTTTGAGAGACTATGCCAGATACATGAAGTACTGCCCCAAGATTGGGTCGCCTTACTGGCAAGTAATTTAACTGGCAGAGCGGCGGATGCGTATCGGGCCCTGGAGGATGAGGACGCTAAAGACTATGACCGGGTAAAAGAAGCTCTGCTAGCCCGATTTGCCATTACACTCGAAAGCCAGCCGGATTAAGTTTAGAGAATCCCGGAAACAAACCCACATAACATGCGTGGAGTGGGCACATCGTCTGCAGCGAAACCTTAAGGGCTGGTTTCAGGGAAGCCACGCTCATACCATAGAGGACATCACCCAGCTAGTACTCTTAGAACAGTTCTTTAACAACACCCCTCCGGTATTACGGGATTGGGTGCGAGATAAGCGACCACGGACTGTACAGCAAGCGGCTACTTTGGCCGATGAATATCTGGACTCTCGAAGGTCAGGTGAAAGCGAGCGCTATCCACTATCTCGGCCCAGTTTACCAGCCTCTAACCCAACTTCAGCACCACCTCCAGCGGCCACTTATCCTCAGCAGCCCAGGTTCAACTCCCAGGACTACTCACAACCCATCAGGTGTTTCGGATGTAAACAGCTAGGGCACAAAAAGCCAGAAATATCCTAAACGGCGTTAACCCCTTTCATACTTATGGTGCCGTTACATTGGTTGGCAGCGGTGGTGATTATGAACTTAACAGGTTAACTGAAAAGTGACTCCTTTATGATGTTGGGACACATACTGTTAGATGCTAATGTCACCACATCCAGCCCCCACCTGTGTCTGCTAAGATGTCAGATGTGTATTGGGAGACAGTGAGGCTAGCCTAAAGGTCATGTGTCTGAGTCATCAGCTGTAGTTAATTAGCTCATGTAAATTAGGTCTGGTCAAAGGTGTATTGTCTGAGGAGAATGTAAGAACCTCCCCTCTCTGTGTATAAAACTGGGAGTTTGTCATTAAAGATTGTCAGTCTAGTTGGAAAGATACAGAGCGTTTGTCTCGTATGTTTGGAAGGATTAATCCTATGGGAAGTGGTCGCCTGACTGTGGAGGATCGGCAGTGGATGTGTGTCCAGAGAGGGAATATCCTAAACGGCGTTAACCACTTTCATACTTGGGGTGCCGTTACATCGGGCATCAGAGATTTCTGCGTTTTGCAGTCGGGGATGATCACTACCAATTTGTGGCTCTCCCTTTTGGCCTGGCATCGGCACCAAGGGTTTTCACCAAGGTGCTCGCCCCAATTCTGGCTCTGCTGAGACAGCGAGGAATCTCTATCGTGGGCTACCTGGACGACCTCCTTTTTGAGAGCAGCTTCAGATTCGAATTAGAGGAGGATGTGGCGATTGCCAGTCAGACCCTTCAAGAATTTGGTTGGGTACTGAACCTCCAGAAGTCGGTGTTGGTGCCAACTCAGTGCCTGGAATACCTGGGCTTGATTCTGGACTCTTCAGAGGCGAGAGTTTTTCTCCCTTTGGAAAAATTGCAGACTCTTCAGATGGCGGTGAAGCTGTTGGAATCCCGCAGGTGGTCGTCGCTGCGCTTTTGCATGCGAGTCCTGGGTCTCATGGTAGCCTCCTTCGAGGCGGTACCGTATGCTCAATTCTACACTCGAGTCTCGCAGAAGGAGATCCTGTCCAAGTGGGACAAGTCTCTGTTGTCCCTGGATTGTCAAATCTGGGTGAGTCAACTAGTCCGGACTTCCCTGGTCTGGTGGCTGAGATCTCCGGCCCTTCAGTCCGGAAAGTCGTTCCTTCCCTTTCACTGGACGGTGATCACGACGGATACCAGCCTGATCGGTTGGAGGGGAGTTTGGGGTGTTCAGTTGACACAAGGTCACTGGACACAGGAAGAATCCCGCCTGCCGATCAATGTACTGGAACTTCGGGCGATCAGGCAGTGCCTCTCCACATGGTCACAGAGGCTACAGGGGTGTCCAGTCAGGATCCAGTCAGACAACGCCACGGCGGTGGCATATGTCAACCATCAAGGAGCAACAAGAAGCTCGGCTGCAGCATCGGAGGTCACTCACATCCTGCGGTGGGCAGAACAGAGCGTGCCGGCTCTATCGGCCGTATTCATTCCGGGCGTAGAAAACTGGCAAGCGGAATACCTAAGTCGCCAGATGCTGGACCAAGGAGAATGGTCGCTACACCCGGATGTGTTTCGACTCCTTTGCCTGAAATGGGGCACACCGGATGTGGATCTCCTGGCTTCTCGACTCAATAGGAAGGTATTGAGGTTTGTGGCCAGGTCAAAAGATCCCTGGGCGGACGCGACAGACGCGTTGGTGGCCCAGTGGGGACAGTATCGGCTAACTTATGCCTTTCCCCCACTGAAACTTCTTCCTCGTCTGCTCCGCAGAGTGGAGACCGAGGGGATTCCGGTGATTCTAATTGCCCCAGATTGGCCTCGGTGTCCCTGGTACGCCAACCTAGTGCGCCTGGTGGCGGATGCCCCTTGGCGACTGCCGATGCGAGAGGACCTTATGTCGCAAGGTCCTATACTTCATCCTGCTTTACAGTCGCTGGCTTTAACGGCACGGCTGTTGAACGTCAGGTTCTGAGGGACCGAGGCTTGTCGGATTCAGTAATTTCCACCATGCTGAGGGCACGGAAGTCATCTTCTCGGAAGATCTATCATCGTACGTGGAAGGCCTACATCTCTGTGTGAGGAGATGGGGTGGCGTCCACGGGCATATTCGGTTTCCAGGATCCTGCTGTTTTTACAGCGTGGAGTGGATCAGAAATTTGCCTTAAGCACCATTAAGGGGCAGATTTCAGCCTTGGCTGTTTTCTTTCAATGACCCTTGGCGGCTCATTCACTGGTAAGTACATTTGTGCAAGGGGTCCGACATGTGGCTCCTCCGGTTCGACCACCACTACCTCCGTGGGATTTGAATCTGATGCTCTCGGTACTTTGGTTCCCCCAGTCATGACTACCGCCCTAAAGGGAGCTTTCCCTTTTTGCTTGGGCATCCTCTTCAAGACGATTTCCTGGGAATCCAGCCCACTAGTAGCTTTAAAGCTCTATTTGCCCATAACTACACCCCATTACTAAAGATTTTGTTCATGTCCGAAAAATAAATGTATTTAGTTACTCCCGAAATTCGTTTTATTTATTTAGTTTTTTGTTAAAAATGCATTCGTCCGAAAATCCGAAATAATTAAGGTCGAATCTGTCATTGAAGGCTTATGGTGTCTGTCGAATGTTCTAAGAAGATTCGACGGAGCAGCTAAACTGTACGACGCCACAATCGCACATTTCGAATGTTCTGCCTGCAAGCTATAGTAGAATTCTAATGTTGTATGACTAGTAATAATTATATTTATTAATTATTATTACTAGTCAACCAACATTAGAATTCTTCTATAGCCTATGGGCAGACCATAAATGTCCGCTCGCTGCGATCGTATGTTTTTAGCTGCTTCGTCGAATCTTCATGTCTCTATAATGTCAAATCTTTTCACTCTATGTAGAATAATTTTGGACTAATAATTAGGTTAGGTACATTCAACCACAGGTTTGATAGACACAGATTGTTATTGTTAGCGTTATGTCGAATCTCCTATCTATATCGAATTGTTGTCACAACAAAAATGAAAATAAAGCTTTTGTTTCTGTCGGATCTTTCGGATTTCGGCTTCTGCGCTTTCGTTATCGTTTGTTAAAACGATAATGAAAATACCCGAAATTCGGATGAAAATGCATTCGGACGAAAACTAATGCACATGTCTACTACAAAGATCAAAGAGAAATGGAGGTCTTGGGCTGCCTAATATCATCCAATATTATCAGGCGATAGCTTTGCAGCACTTACTAGACTGGAAATTTCACACACACTCTAAACTATGAGTCTCACTGGAAAAGACTATTGCCGGTCGCAACCTGTCGCATGCCCCCTGGGTTCCGAGGGGAGACAGAGGTCTCTCGGAGTGGGTGTCCCCGCTGACATCCCAATCATTAAAGTGGTTGTAAACCCTTACAGACCACTTATACCTACAGGTAAGCCTAAATTAAGGCTTACCTGTAGGTGCAACAAATATCTCCTAAACCTACACAGTTTAGGAGATATTTGCAAAAAAGACAGCACAGATGTCTATGGCGCATGCGCGTCGTAGACAACAGCGTAGGCTCACTGAGCATGCCGTCAGTGAATGGGGTCATGCCGTTAGTGGTGGCTCCCGCGCGCAGTAACAGCGCTGGAGCCGCGATACCCGGAAGTCACTCCGGGAGACATGGTGGCGACAGAGGAGGCGAATGAGGGCGGCTGCAGGGGCTTCAATCTCAGGTAAGTACTTCATAATGAGCTAGTATGCTATTCATACTAGCTCATTATGTCTTTGTCTTGCAGGGTGTATATATATATTTTTTTTGGAGGCTTTACTTTCTCTTTAAGTGTATGGGATAGATTGAATAAGTCCTTGGATCTAGCTCCTCCAGCATCTCCGCTGGCTCCCGTGGGGGGGTTCTCCTGGTTCTCCCCTGGGGAGCGACTGTATTCCCTTGGATCCTGGGTAAGAGATGGCATAGTTAGCTTGGCACGTTTTGTGGAGGGCCACACATTGATCCCTCTGGGCACACTCAGAGAGAGGTATAGGAGCTTCCCCTTCGATTTTTGGAGGTACCGCCAGCTGGCGTATTTTGTTGACTGTACACATCGTATGACGCAGATTAGATCCACTTTTAAGGAGTTTGAACATTTTATGGGCAGCTCAGGACCCTCAGCCTCACACGATCTCCACCCTTTACCAACTATTAGACACAGCCAAGTCGCATACTACACCACATTTCATTAGAGACTGGGAGCGTGACCTCCACTGTGAGTTTACTAAAGAACAAATGCAGCAGATGTACTATTTGACCCACTCTATTTCAATAGAGTCTAAAGCACAGGAAAATAATTACAAGCTGTTGACCAGGTTTTGCCGTGTCCCCACAACTCTAGCAAAAATATACCCCTCCCATTCTGATTTGTGCTGGAGAGGCTGCGGACAGAGGGGCACTTTCCTACATATCTGGTGGGAATGCCCTCTTGTCCTACCTTTCTGGGAAATGATACGTAACCACGTGCTGGAGGGTCTCGGGATAGATCTCCCAGTTTCCCATATGCCTCTCTCTCGCTATAAACGTAGTGCCCTCCTCCACCTTCTCAGTGCTGCTAAACGCCTCATTCCAGTTCACTGGAAAAGCTCCCGAATCCCGAGTGAAATGGAGTGGCTGCGGAAGGTGGGGGGATTATGGAGGCAGAGGAGTGGCTTGCCACATGTAATGACAGACGCGAGAGATTCAAGTCCATATGGGCGGGCTGGAAGGATCACATTGCCCAACCACTCTCGATCCCATCCAGCTTAGATGTAGCCTTAAGCCCCATACACACGGTCGGACTTCCATCGGACTTTTCCGTGGATTTTTGTCCGAACTGAGTTGGCCGGGCACACCCATAGCATACACACCACAGGACTTTTCTGCAAACTTTCCCAAAACTTTTTGCAACATCACGTGGTTTTTCAGCTCTTTTCTGCTCTTTACCGCCACCCTTTGGTCAACTTCTGCTATTGTTGGTTGATTTTAACATTAGTTGTTTTGTCCATCGGACAAAAGTCCTATGGGTTTTCTGTACACACGGTCGGACTTTGTTCCATCGGACTTTTGTTGGCCAAAAGTTTGTCCGTTTGCAGACCCTACTTTTGTCCAGTGAAAACACAAAAAAAAACAAAAAAGTTTATCCGATGGAGCGTACACACGGTCGGATTGTTGGTCCAACTTGCTCAAAATGAAGTTTGTTGGCCAGAAGTCCGACCGTGTGTACGGGGCTTTCTTGGCGTTGGCAGACCCCACATTCAAAACATTGGCATTAGCTGACTGCTCCCCGTCCACTATTGAACAACCGGGCACCACATCTTAGCTGCTTTGAACCTGGTGAGAGGGCCACGACCGTATCCATGGAGTATGTACAGGAGTTCAGTCGAATGATAGCTCAGGACAATGGAGAATGTTGTTATGTGAGTTTGGGACACATTTTTTATTTTATTTTTCCAAAGAGTGGTTCTCTCCGCTCCTCGGTTAGTTTGGTTAGCTGTGTCGACAGGGACCAAAAGTCTGTGAAACAGGAGAGTTCCTCTGTATTTAATGAAAGCCGGGGTAGCTCTCGGCCAGTATATAGTGTCCAATACCTATGTTGTGAGTAACGGCTCCTGGCACTTCGTTATATTGCCTACATATGTATTATTATTTTATTTTATTTTTTCCACTGTCTCTTGTTTGTTTTCTGTTTTTCATTTTTTTTTTTCTGGTCCTTTTACTTTTGAATTGTTCACTCACGTTGCTGACTAAAATAAAAATAAAGATTATTCAAAAAAGACTAGGGTGTCAAGGACATATTCCCTGGGGAAGAGACATCAAACCATTCTGAGGGGAATACTGCAGAGAACAGTGCCAGGCCATTATGGGACTTGGAGCATGTTTTCTGCAGAATTCAGGACTGCCTACTGCAGAAAACAGAAAAGGAGGAAGAGGACCCATAAGGTCACATTTATACTACACCATGGAAACATTTAGGTGGGAAAGAACACATTTGCTTCTAGACACAAAGTATGTTTAAGAAACATCTGAAAATATGAAAGAGCTTTGCTGAAATATTGTTCAACTGTTAGATAAAAAATTATCGTCAGGAAAAAATATCTGCATGAATAAAAAATGATCTCTTTTCTGATATTATCTTTGATTTGTGTTCTTGTCCCTGCAGGAGAGTGAGCTCCGGATGACAATGGAAGAATTCACACACCATTTCCAACGCATTTCTGGACAGGCAAGAGACTTCATTTATGTAAACTTGTACTGGGCAAAATTAATACTTAATTAACACACTTAAACCAAACCTCTACTTTGGGGAAAAATAACAGAGTCACTTAAAGGCTAAGTTAATCTTTTGAGGAAAGGTAATAAACGCACATATTTTTCCACAAAAAAAATGTGCCTTTATTTTTTCCCCCCACAGGAGCCTTCAAAGCATTGCACCAAGGATCAGTGTATTGCAGGTGCAATGTCAGGCTCCAGCTTTCTTGCCCATACCTCTGTATGGCTTTCTGTTAGCAAACTGAAGGAAGTGTCAATGGACTACCAGGGTGCTCATCAACGCCCTCACAATTCATTGAGAACTACAAGCTGTCTGCTGTAGTGGCATTCATCTTCATTCACAGATTGCTGTGAATGAATGATTGATTGCTGTGTGGGTAAAGCTCTGCACAGCCATCCCATTTTTTAAATTTAACAGCAAATGCGGGGAAAAAATCCCTCATCCGCTGTCACAGTGAGGACGGTGAATGGGGCACGAGCTGGAGCATATATGTTACACCCTAAATACGGGGTGTAATATGTAAGCTGTTCTAAAGGGTGAATTTCGTTTTTTTTTTTTTTTTGTTATTGAAGAGTAAGTTACAGTTTACAATGAAATAACAGTATGTATTCCCAAGTTGCCAAGTCAATAACCGCAGGGAGTCTCCTTGCATAGAGAGAACTCAGGAAATTATTAGTCGTAAATATGGAAACATTAGATACTAAGGTCCGTTCAGCAAAAATAAGCCAGTATGACTCATTGGTATAGCAAGGAATTATAAACATAAACTGCCATTAAAGGGCAAAGCATACCTCATAGAGAGGATAATTATGAAAACTGTATAAGATAGGAGAGGGGAGTAAGAAGGGGAAAATAAATAGGAAAAAGAAAAGAGGGGGGTGTAAGGATTAATCTTGTGTCTAGGGTAGGTCCCTTTAACCTCTCAGACCTCAGATCGATGTAAGATGCAATTTCAGATATATCTGGAGTCAAAATCCCAAGAACACAATGACACACACCCGACAGTATGCTCTAGGAAAATAGCTGTATTGATGTGCATTCCAGCGTCTTTTATAACGAGTTACAAATCATGCAAAGTATTCAAAATAAAACATGCGCAGTAGATACAGTTTCATATGCAGTTAGAACTGGTTAAAACAAGGAGCTTTTGTTCTCTTGCTTCTCAGGACAAAAGAATCAAGACTTAGGGCTCTTTCACACGGAGGTCCGTTCAGGTCCGCCTGTCAGTTTTTTAGGCGGACCTGAAACGGATCCTCCATGTACCCCTATGGAGGCACGGATGTCAGCGGAGACATGTCCGCTGACATCCGCTCCGCCAAAGTGTGACGGAGGAAAACCCTATTTTTCCTTCCGTCGGCGGAGCGGATCGGATGACAACGGACTCTACGGTCCGTCGTCATCCGATTCCCCATAGGGGAGAGCGGCGCTCTGACAGGGCGGTCCCTGCACAGTGTGTGGGGACCGCCCAGTCATCCGTCGGCTCAGCGGGGATCAACGGAGCGATCCCCGCTGAGCAAGCGGAGCTTCACGGGGCGGATCTGCACGGATCCGCCCCGTGTGAAAGGGGCCTTATGTTGAATCTGTTTTATTGAGTTTCAAGCATTTGTAAAACAAATTGACTAAACATAGGTCAGGAATAACATATGTCCATTGAGTGTACAAGTCTACATTAGGATCGGAAGGACACTAAAAGAACATGTATCACATATGCATAGTCCAGTAGATATCCTTAATGAACATAGAAATAAGTGAAATCAAGAATCAAGACTTGGATAAGAAAGCGTGAGAATGGTCATTTACAAAAAATCAGGCTAATGCAACTCCTGGGAAACAAAGAAATATTCAAACTATGCATGCTGATATAAAATAGAGAAGCTGTGAATATGAGAAAGCTGTTAATATGAGAAAACTGTGATTATGTAGATGGCTGACAGAAAACAAAATAGAAGCTTAGCATAACCTTTCAACCCCCTCTTAAAGTCATAAATATGACTTTCTACAGATCCGCAGCCTCCGGAAATCTACGGTTCTTTCTACGTTTGTTGTATTCATTTACATAAAGCTGCAGATATTGTGGATATGCGTGAGAAGGTTGGTCTGGTGTAGTGCATTTGCTAATACAAAGCAAAATAAGCTTGAAAATCAGGTAGCCTATCAATCCTAACAATAGTACTATGATAATCATAATCACTATGTCCTTTAACCATCAAAATATTCCACCTAAACCCAAACTAGAAAAGGGGTTCCATACATAATTACCAACGTCCCTTGCTTGTTTCATTAATTAATTTACCTGTGTTCGGTGTTGATTAATAACGTCATAGTAGTCTGGGATTTCCAGGCTGGTATTGTGAATCCATGTACAACATTCATAATCCTGGGTCATTTCACATAAACCTGTTAGAGCTGCACTCATGCTTTCGATAGCTAATTTGTGTACTTCTAGTTGTCTCCTGATTGCTTTGAGCTCGACATTGAGTAGTTCTATATCTTGGGAATTTGTTTCCATAATATCATTTATCAGACTAGTGTAGTTATTTAATTTGTCCATCATGGTTATGCCCTATCCTGTCCAGGATGGAAACCATACCCATGCCTTATCCGAGGCAGAAAACATAGGTGGGTTTTCTCTCTTATATTTATAAGTTAACCTGTGTACTGGCTGGACTTGAAGTAACTTGTATGTGATGCTCCTGAGTCTGGCCTAGGGCTGACATGACTGGTACCAACTGTGCTAAATAACACCATCCTTTCACTCCTGCGGGGATCCATGGGTAACACGTTTTACCACAGCATATGTATATATTGTTTCCCAATTAAAAACTTCTTAGAGACCTACGTTGGGGCTCAGCTCCAGCTTCAAGCGCAGCACTAACAAGTCTACCCACAAGTACCCCAGAGGTTGTATTTCTATATGTAGTAAGTTTACTAATGGTGTTGTTAAGGGATTGATTTTTGTAACTACACAACTGACCTGTATATGTAAAATAACTAGTGCGGATGGGAATACCCTTTGAAATATTAAATACTGACTTGGAGCATATGCCTACTCCTTTGGATGTATTGCCTAACTGAACACACCACTCGGGTTCATGTGTCCTTCCTAAAGTGTAAAACATAATACTCTGATTGCGGTATCCTTCTGAGACATTCTTAATACTTAAAAGGGTTGTAAAGGTTTTTTTTTTTTTTCTAAATAGGTTCCTTTTAAGCTAGTGCGTTGTTGGTTCACTTACCTTTTCCTTAGATTTCCCTTCTAAATATTTTTTTTCTTTGTTTTCTTTGTCTGAATTTCTCACTTCCTGTTCCTCCTCAGTAAGCTGTTCTGGATGACTCAACACCACTCGGATGATGGTGTGAAGTTTAGTAAGGAGAAACAGGAAGTGAGAAATTCAGACAAAGGGAAAAAAACATTTAGAAGGTAAATCAAAGGAAAAGGTAAGTGAACCAACCATGCACTAGCTTAAAGGAACCTATTTAGAAAATAAAAAACGAACCTTTACAACCCCTTTAAGACTAGAGTGTTTTTCAATAATGACTTGAGGATTAGAGGGACAGCTAAAAGTGGGATCTTAGCCGTTTCTGGGTGTAACTTACTACAAATCCAGCATTTTTCATATCCTGACTTTCTGGCATAAGCATATTTAAATTTTAACAGTAACATTTTTCCAGAAAAAACTGTTTCTTTGATCAATTCATTAGAGACATCTCTTTTAATGTGATTTCTGGGGTGAAAGTCTGTATGGTTGGTGTGTACTTCGCTTTTACCACATAAGGGTTTCAAGGCTCCTAAGTTATCAGGATGATAGATACAGTTAGTTATTATCCATACTGGGACAAAGATCAGAAGTAGAAACATCACCAGAAGGCACAAGGCCTTCCCAGAAGTCTGTGGTGAAATAAGCGACATCATTGTCCTTTATTTCTATGCTTGTCTTTTGAGGACTTAAAACACCTGCTTCACCTCTTTTCAGCCTTTCCTCAATTCCTGGGATTGGGTCCACCTTCTTTATCCTGCTGGCATGGATCAAGGTGGGACTTTCCTCGGTAAGGATGGCGGTCCTGGTGACGGCTACCACTTTGGTCAATGGTCCGAATGGAACTTCTTGTGGCTTTCGACCTTTCTGAAGCCTCTGGACCACAACTTGATCACCGACCTGGAATGGGTGGATTGGTACCTGTGAGGGAGCTGTGCGAGCTACTCTTCTTTCAACAACATCAATATTTTCAATCAGTTTTCTTACATATTCCTCCTGTATCTGTTCCAAATCACCTTCCTCTAACATCAAAGGATGATTAGCTCACAGTGTGGGGAATGGCCTACCCATGAGTACCTCAAAGGAGGAATAACCCATCACACTGTGAGGGGTCATTCTGATTTCAGCTAATACAGCTGGGAGAACTTTTCTCCATTTGCCAAAATTCCCACCCGTAGCTTTCCTTATCCTGTCTTTAATTGTTCTATTCATTCTTTCTTCAATCCCTGAACTCTGTGGATGGTAGGGGAGGTGAAATATCCAGTCTATTTTTAGTACTTTTACAAGATCTTGGCAGATTTTAGCTGTGAAGGCTGGGCCATTGTCTGAATTTATTTGTAATGGACATCCTCACCTAGAAATAATTTCCTGTGTGAGGATCTTCACCACAGTCTGTGCGTTTTTCATTGTTGGTGACAAAAACTTCTGGCCAGTGTGACATCATATCCACTATGACCAAAAGGTATTGTTGTTTCTTTCCTTCTTTGGGTATAAAGTCTATCTGTAAATGGGTAAACGGTGTTGTTGGGTACTCAAGTTGTTCATGCTTTGATTTCTTTGGGTTTGTAGGATTGTTCCTAATACAAGTGACACATCTCTGTACAAAAGCTTTGACTAGACTAGGTAGTCCTGCAATGAAAAAATCTGCATCTAGGAGTTCACATGTGGTTTGCCAGCCTTTGTGACCCAGTCCATGGTATTGTGCAATGAACAGGTTGGCGCTGACAACAGGAATACACGGTCTCCCCTCTTTGCAAATTAATCCTGTTTTAGGATCTTTCTGCACCATTCCATCACAGTTCCATTGCCCAATATCATCAGGGGTGGCAAAAGCCTGCAGTTCCGTGAGCCAATGTGTCTCTTTCAGGGAACATGGCTGAGGTGTTGGCATGGGCATTTGAATGTCTGCCTTTTGTGTAGATGCAGCTTCTTTGGCAGCTAGTGCATTCCCTTTGGCTATATCAGTCATTTGGCCTGTATGTGCCTTACAGTGCATGATAGCTAGTTTCGAAGGCAACTGAATTGCATCTAGTAATGCTGTGACTAGGTCAGAGTGTGAGATGCTCTTTCCATCTGCTGCCACATATCCTCTGCGAAGCCATATTACACCATGGTCCCAGACAACATCATGAGCATATCTGGAATCAGTGTAAATGTTTAACTCTTTTCCTGCAAACAGCTGGCATGCACGGGTTAATGCTATCAGTTCAGCAGACTGATAGGGTATTGGATTGGCCTTGGGGACAGTATCAGGCAGTTGGACCACAGCATATCCCACGTGATAGACATTATCACTTGGTCTGCTGCAAGAGCCATCTAAAAAAAACAGTTTGTGCAGTAGGGATTGGTACTGAAATCTCTAGGTGAAGTGTCCTGATGTATTGATTGTGTACAGTCATGAGGTGGTGGTAAGTCATCCTGTTCTCCTTTAAGACCTAATAAGGCATTCAAAATTGGAGCTGGGCCAGAGTTTGTTTGAACTTTTTATTTTCAGATTTGGATTGGGCAGGAGGATGACTTCATACCCACTCAATCTTTGTGCTGACATATGCCGAGTATGTAAAGTTTTGAGGAGTGTGGTGACATTGTGTGTAGTATGTAAGGTGGTGTCATGACCCAAGCTAAATGGTGTTGCCATCTCCACAACCATTGCACAAAAAGCCAGTGCTCTGAGACACGCAGGCATGCCTTGCACCTGTACTGGAACCACCTTTGAGAAAAAAGCTACAGGGCGCAGTCTCCCACCATGTTCCTGGGCCAGTGCACCCTCCATGGTTCTACAATTTCCCCTGGCAAACAAGTGAAACATTTTGCCATACTCAGGGAGGCCAAGGCTCGGACTGGTGACCATTGCACATTTCAACATGGCAAAAGCATTTAGCATTTCATCAGACCATTTTACATTATCAGACATATCAGACATTTCAGAGAGGGTTGCTTGTCTCAGTATATTGTCATAGAAAGAACAGTCAGGTATCCATTGGCGGCAGTAACTAATCATACCAAGAAAGGTGAGCATGTCTTTCTTTGTAAGTGGGCGGGGCAGACCCACGAGAGCCGCAGTTCTTTTGTGACTGACTTTCCTCTCTCCCGGAGACAGCACAAACCCTAGGTCTTTGATGGTGAACCTTGGCACCCCAGATGTTTTAGAACTACATTTCCCATTAGGCTCATGCACTCTGCAGTGCAGTGGAGCATCATGGGAAGTGTAGTTCCAAAACATCTGGGGTGCCATGGTTCGCCATCACTGCCCTAGGTACTCAACCTCTTGTTTACACCATTGTAACTTTTTCTTAGACACTTTGTGACCACATACATGTAACCATTTCAATAAAGGATAGGCTATCAGCTCGGCAGTCCTCCCCTGAAGAATTACAAATCAAAAGATTATCAACATATGTCAAGAGTACAGAACCATTAGGGGCAGTCCAAGGCTTGAGGGTGGCTAGGAGTACTATAGAATAGACCACAGGTGAGTCTATGTAACCCTGGCACATTCGAAAACTGGCGATTGTGTTGGTCAATGGACATAGTAAAACCAAAGAGTGGCCGTGTCTCCTCGTCTACAAGGACGGAGAAAAAAACATTCTTTAAATCAATCACAGTAAAACATTTGGCTGTTGCTGGAATGGAGGACAGGAGTGATGGAACATCAGGTAAAATGGGTGCTATTGGAACTATGAGGTCATTTTATGGCCCGCCCCTCAAGTCCTGTACAAACCTGAAGGAGCCATCCGGCTTCTTTACAGGGTTGATGGGTGTGTTGTAAGGAGAAATAATTTCTTCCAGGATCCCATCCTGCAAGAACTTTTTCACCATTGGCACTATGCCATCCATCTTTTCCTTAGAGTGGATATTGTTTGTGATAGGAAATGCACCTTCTTTGAGAGTAGCCTTGTATGGTGTACATGAAATAAGTCCTACATCCAGATCTGTTGTAGACCAGACCTGGGGATCTATATCCTCAAAATCTTCTTCACTACTCTGTTGTGACAGCATCAATAAACCTGGATTACATGCTACTCATTTTATTTGAGGAAATGTCTAGACCTCCTTCTGAGTTGGTTTTAACCACTTAAGCCCCGGACCATTTCGGGCCATTAGGACCAAGCCTGTTTTTGGGATTCGGCACTGCGCTGCTTTAACTGTAAATTGTGCGGACATGCAATGTTGTACCCAAATGAAATTTGCGTCCTTTTCTTCCCACAAATAGAGCTTTCTTTTAATGGTATTTGATTGCCTCTGCGATTTTTATTTTTTGCGATATAAACAGAAAAAGACCGAAAATTTTGAAAAAAAATGATATTTTCTACTTTTTGTTATAAGAAAAATCGAATAAACTCAATTTTAGTCATACATTTAGGCCAAAATGTATTCAGCCACATGTCTTTAGTAAAAAAAATGTCAATAAGCGTATATTTATTGGTTTGCGCAAAAGTTATAGCGTTTACAAACTAGGGTACATTTTCTGAAATTTACACAGCTTTAAATTTATGACTGCCTATCTCATTTCTTGAGGTGCTAAAATGGCAGGGCAGTACAAAACCCCCCCAAATGACCCCATTTTGGAAAGTAGACACCCCAAGGAAATTGCTGAGAGGCATGTTGAGCCCATTGAATATTTTTTTTTTTGTCCCAAGTGATTGAATAATGACAAAAAAAAAAAAAAAAAAAAATTACAAAAAGTTGTCACTAAATGATATATTGCTCACACATGCCATGGTTAAATGTGGAATTGCACCCCAAAATACATTCTGCTGCTTCTCCTGAGTACGGGGATACCACATGTGTGGGACTTTTTAGGAGCCTAGCCACGTACGGGATCCCGGAAACCAAGCACCGCCTTCAGGATTTCTAAGGGCGCAAATTTTTGATTTCACTCCTCACTACCTATCACAGTTTCGAAGGCCATAAAATGCCAAAATAGCACAAAACCCCCCCAAATGACCCCATTTTGGAAAGTAGACACCCCAAGCTATTTACTGAGAGGCATGTTCAGTCCATGGAATATTTTATATTTTGCCACAAGTTGCGGGAATATGACAAACTTTTTTTTTTTGCACAAAGTTGTCACTAAATGATATATTGCTCACACATGCCATGGGCATATGTGAAATTACACCCCAAAATACATTCTGCTGCTTCTCCTGAGTACGGGGATACCACATGTGTGGGACTTTTTGGGAGCCTAGCCGCGTACGGGACCCCAAAAACCAAGCACCGCCTTCAAGGTTTCTAAGGGCATAAATTTTTGATTTCACTCCTCACTACCTATCACAGTTTTGAAGGCCATAAAATGTCAAAATAGCCCAAAACCCCCACAAATGACCCCATTTTGGAAAGTAGACACCCCAAGCTATTTGCTGAGAGGCATGGTGAGTATTTTACAGCTCTCATTTGTTTTTGAAAATTAAGAAAGACATTTTTTTTTCTTTTTTTTTTTTCTTTTTTTACATTTTCAAAACTTTGTGACAAAAAGCGAGATCTGCAAAATACTCAACATACCTCTCAGCAAATAGCTTGGGGTGTCTACTTTCCAAAATGGGGTCATTTGGGGGGGTTTTGTGCCATCTGGGCATTCCATGGCCTCCGAAACTGTGATAGGCAGTGAGGAGTGAAATCAAAAATTTACACCCATAGAAATCCTGAAGGCGGTGCTTGGTTTTTGGGGTCCCGTACGCGACTAGGCTCCCAAAAAGTCCCACACATGTGGTATCCCCGTACTCAGGAGAAGCAACAGAATGTATTTTGGGGTGTAATTCCACATATGCCCATGGCATGTTTGAGCAATATATAATTTAGTGACAACTTTTTGTACATTTTTTTTTTTTTTTTTTTTTTGGTCATTATTCAATCACTTGGGACAAAAAAAAAATATTCAATGGGCTCAACATGCCTCTCAGCAAATAGCTTGAGGTGTCTACTTTACAAAATGGGGTCATTTGGGGGGGTTTTGAACTGTCCTGGCATTTTATGCACAACATTAGGAAGCTTATGTCACACATCATCCACTCTTCTAACCACTTGAAGACAAAGCCCTTTCTGACACTTTTTGTTTACATGAAAGAAAATTTTTTTTTTGCAAGAAAATTATGTTGAACCCCCAAACATTATAAATTTTTTTAAAGCAAAGGCCCTACAGATTAAAATAGTGGGTGTTGCATTTTTTTTTTCCACACAGTATTTGCGCAGCGATTTTTCAAACGCATTTTTTGGGGGAAAAACACACTTTTTTTATTTTTAATGCACTAAAAAACACTATATTGCCCAAATGTTTGATGAAATAAAAAAGATGATCATAGGCCGAGTACATGGATACCAAACACGACATGCTTTAAAATTGCGCACAAACGCGCAGCGGCGACAAAACTACATTCATTTTTAAAAGCTTTTAAAAGCATTTAAAAGCCTTTACAGGTTACCACGTTAGATTTACAGAGGAGGTCTACTGCTAAAATGACTGCCCTCGATCTGACCTTCGCGGTGATACCTCACATGCATGATGCAATTGCTGTTTACATATGACGCTAGACCGACGCTTGCGTTCGCCTTTGCGCAATAGCAGGGGGGGACAGCGGTGCTTTTTTTTTTTTTTTTTTTTTTTTTTTATTATTTATTTGGCTTTTTTATTTTATTTTTAAACTGTGCCTTCCATATTTTATTTTTTTACCATTTTTATCGTTATCTCAGGGAATGTAAATATCCCCTATGATAGCAATAGGTAGTGACAGGTACTCTTTTTTTGAAAAAAATTGGGGGGTTAGACCCTAGATCTTTCCTCTGCCCTCAAAGCATCTGACCACACCAAGATCGGTGTGATAAAATGCTTTCCCAATGGCGCTTTTTATATCCGGGGGGGGGGGACATTCCCTCCCACTGCTTGTAAAAGCAGTCTAGAGGCTAATTATCTGCTAGAATTGCTTTTACATGAAAGCCGGCTGCTGGCTGAAAAGAATGATACCAAGATGATACCTAAACCCGCAGGCATCATTCTGGTATAAACATTCAAAGTCCAGCAACATACCAGTACGTTGCTGGTCCTTGTTGGACATGTATTGTAATCTTTTTTTTCATACAGCCTATTGGCTGAACGAAAAAAAGAGATTGATTGGTGGGTATGCCCACCATTAGAATACCTCCCTTCATCCACCCACTTCTAATGATGGGCATATATGCCGAAGCATGGGGGCATCCTCCCGCAAAAAAGTTATGCCGCGTACACACGGTCAAGCCTTCGTCGGAATTTCGACCGTATGTACGCGGCATAAAAGGTTATGCCGCGTACACACGGTCGGACTTTTCCACGGATAAGCCTCCGTTGGAATTTCGACCGTATATACGCGGCATTAGGAGCAAAATCGCTCCTCCGCCCCTGCTGTCCCCCATGCTTCGGCATATATGCTCTTTTTTTTTAACTGTGGTGGTGAAATCACCTCCTACAGCGTTGGAGTCACGGCTTTATGTATCGTGGGAGCAAACGCTGTTGCTGTCAAGATAAATAGATCCGCGCTGCAACTGAATGGCGTACCTGCTAAGCAAATGGTGGTTAACATTAAAACAAAGTAACATTACAGTACAACAGTAAGACCTTACCATGCCATACCTGCAAAGCAAATACCAAAACAAAACCTAGTAAAAAATAAAAAAATGTTTTAACGCAACCTGTGCATAAAATATATATATGCCGAAGCATGGGGGCATCCTCCCGCAAAAAAGTTATGCCGCGTACACACGGTCGGAATTTCGACCGTATGTACGCGGCATTAGGAGCAAAATCGCTCCTCCGCCCCTGCTGCCCCCATGCTTCGGCATATATGCTCTTTTTTTTAACTGTGGTGGTGAAATCACCTCCTACAGCACTGGAGTCACGGCTTTATGTATCGTGGGAGCAAACGCTGTTGCTGTCAAGATAAATAATTCCGCGCTGCAGTTGAATGGCGCACCTGAAAACAAAAAATTACATACCTGAAAAGCAAGCATGATAAAACATTGCAGAATAGAATACAGTAAAAAAGAGCAGAACAATAGAGAGAAAATAGAGAGAGAGAGAGAACAATAAAACGACAACTATTTTTGGTTTTTTTATTTTATATTTTTTTTGTGTTTTTGTTTTTTACGTTTTTTTTTTTTCTTTTTTACACTTTTTTTTGTAACTTTACAACTGTAATGGTTCGGGTCTCTCAAAATGTAATGGCATCTTGGGAGACCCTGTGTAAGTGTGTCCTAGTCTGTGAAATGCTGTACCCTACGCTAAAACTTCACTTTTGAGTGGTAGCGTTCAAAACATTCACCTTGGCAAAGACCAGGCTTGTCAGGACAGAGTGGACAAAAACTACGGGTGTCACGCCTAAATCCGCGCTTGCTACAGACACAACATCTTTTTTGGGGGTGGCTTTGGGTAGGGGTACTCGGGAGGACATACGAATAATGCCTCTCATGCAGCCGGCTTACTGCATTTGGTTGGGGATGGTGAGGTGCAGAACCGCCTGGATACAGGAGTTCTGTGACTATCTCATTCTGGAATTTTAGAAGAGATAACGTCCCGCCTGAAGCTCTGTATAGCACATGAGCGTTCAGCAAAGCCAATTGGAATAATGATAGAGACACTTTTTTGTACCAGCGTCTCGCCTTACGGTCAATTAGATACGGCGCCATCAACTGGTCGTTGAGGTCCACCCCTCCCATATTTTGGTTATATTCGTGGACACAGAGGGGTTTCTCCACAACACCAGTCGCCGTACGAATTTGGACTGTCGTGTCTGCATGAAGGGAGGTAAGAAGGAAAACATTCTTATTGTCCCTCCACTTCATAGCGAGCAAGTTATTACACTTCAAGCAGGCTCTCTCCCCCAGCCTAAGACGGGCATCTACAAGCCGCTGGGGAAAGCCCCGGCGATTAGGTCGCACGGTGCCACATGCTCCAATCTTATGATCAAACAAGTGACTAAACAGTGGCACGCTCGTGTAATAATTGTCCACATACAAGTGGTACCCCTTTCCGAATAAGGGTGACACCAAGTTCCACACTATCTTGCCAGCGCTCCCTATGTAATCCGGGCAGTTGACCGACTCAATCTGACTGTCTTTTCCCTCATAAACCGTAAAGTTCACTACATAGCCTGTTGCCCTGTCACAGAACTTGTAGAGCTTGACCCCGTATCTGGCACGCTTGCTGGGAAGGTACTGCTTGAAAGACAAGCGGCCAGAAAATTTAATCAGGGACTCATCAACGCAGACAACTTGATCGGGAGTAAACAAGGCTGCAAAACGTTCGTTGAAGTGGTTTATGAGGGGCCGAATTTTATAGAGCCGGTCGTATTCAGGGTCCCCACGTGGACGACAAAGTTCATTGTCGTTGAAGTGCATGAACCGCAAAATCTGCTCGTATCGTGCCCTGGACATGGAGGCAGAGAACACGGGCATGTGGTCAATTGGGTGCGTGGACCAATAAGCACGCAATGACGGAAATTTATGTGTGCCCATGTTGAGGGAAAGGCCCAGAAAGGTCTTAAATTCGGAAACCGTAATTGGTTTCCAATTTCTGGCAATTTTAGGCAACTGGGGGTTAGCGGCGATAAATTGACCAGCATATAAATTACTCTGGTCCACAATAGATCTATAGAGATCTTCCGTGAAAAACAGCGAATAAAAATCGATTGGCATAAAATCAGCTGTTTCCACCTGAATACCGGATTGGGCAGTGAATGGGGTAAGTACGGGTTCTGCAGAAGTGGTGGGGACCCAATCAGGATAGGCGAATTCTGCAGGAAGGGCAGTATGGGCACGACGGGCCTGCCTTTGTCTTCTTGGTGGCAGCGGGACACTACTTGTGCTTGCCACCTCGCCAGCTTGAACTGCACTTATGGGACTCGCCACGTCACCAAGTGTTACTGCAGTGCTGGATGTACGTCCAGGCTGTACTAGGCCGCTGGTGCTTGCCAGTTCACCAGAAGGAATAGCGGCGCTAGTACTACTCTGCTCCATGATACGAGAGACCTGCGGTTCTTGCTCCTCAACAACCTCAGAAGATGGGGATCGGGTACGCCTGACCTTAGCAGGGACCTCAACTTCGTCGTCAGAGCTATCTGACGTGGGGCCGCTGACGTCACTGTCTTCTACGGGAAGATATTCTGAGCCTGAATCTGACAGATACGTGACCTCCTCTTCACTATCTGTCATGCTCAGAATCTCGTAGGCCTCTTTACTAGTGTACCTTCGTCTTGCCATTTTGGGCTCTAAATTTAGGGGTACACTAGTAAGATTCACAGGAAAAAAAGCACCTGACTGTCGTCAGCAAATATATCAAACGCTACAAAAAAACTGTTAGCGATCGCAGGGATCAGGCCTGTCTCTGCGAACGCTGCAGTTATGTGTGTTGTGTTTGGTAAGTGACAGTGATCGATCGATACTGCACTTGGGTGGGCTGGGCTGGGCGGAGGGGCTAAACGCAGGCGCTAGCAGGTATCTGGGCTGATCCCGCTAACACTGCGTTTTTGGGAACCCTAAACCGCTGGGGATGCTAGTATAGATCTGATCAGATACTATACCACTAAGGGGGGTGTATGCTTTGCGCGTGGGTGTTAGCGTTACTGGCACTAACCTAACACTGCCTGGGGCGACGCAGACCCTCTCTGGCGCTAAAACCTAATTGATCTCACCCGCCGGGCGATCAGGGGGGTTAAACCTTTATTGGGTTATATACGGCGGGTGCCCTGATGCTATAAAAAGCAAACTAATCAACCAGCGTCACCCGTAACCTTTATATGGTGATCACTGGTGAAAGGGTTAACTAGGGGCAATCAGGGGGTTAAAACCTTTATTAGGTTAAATATGGGGGTACCTGACACCAATAAAAACCTGCGGCGAACCTAAAAAAAAAATAACTGCCTATCTAAAACGCCAGCGACACGAATACAGCGATCGGAAAAACAATCGCTTAGTGACGCTGAAGTTAGGGGGTGAAAGGGTTACCTGGGGGGTGATCAAGGGGTTAAACCTTTATATGGGGGGGTTAGGGGGCTACCCTGGACCTAAAGGGGCCTAATCCTAACTGCCTTGCAACTTTTTACAATCACAGATGACACTAAATGCAGTGATCAGTAAAATAAATGATCACTGCAATCAGTGACACTGTGATTGGGGGCTTTGGGGTGACCTGGGGGGTGATCTGGGGGTGACTGGGGGGTGATTTGTGTGCCTATGTGTACCTACGTGTCAGTGGACTGTTGGAGCACTAACCTCTGTCTTCACTCCTCGGCGCCGGGAACGAAAAGACCGCGGCGAGGGAGATGACATCACTTCCTCCAGCCTGTGTTTACATCACATGGCGGAGGAAGCAATTTCATTGGCCGGGAGCGATCGCGAGGGGGGGGGGTGGAATCGAGCGGCCGCCCCCTCATGCCTGATCACTCCCGAACACTTAACGGCCGCTCACTGCAGTGAAGGGGGGTCCGGATGGACCCCCCAACTGCACAAAGGCGATCACGTAGATCTACGTGATTCTGCCTGTCCGTGCCATTCTGCCGACGTAAATCGGCGGTGGGCGGTCGTTAAGTGGTTAATTGTGATTCCTAGTGGCCCGAACAAGTCTCTTCCCATCAAATTTACAGGGCACCCTGGTATTATCCTAAAAGAGTGTGTACAAATGGTGTAACCTTCATCATCTTCTGTTGGTAGAGGTGGGGTCCTATATGTTTTTGTCAGTATCCCATTAATTCCCAAAGAGGGTTCTGCTGGTTCCCATTTGCCTTTAAACAGATCTTCACAAATAGTGCTCCTAGTGGCACCGCTATCAACAAGATAGGGGAGAAGTCTTTCATTTACTGAAATAACAACCATCGGACTGTCAGTGAAATCATTTGAGACAAAAGGAAAAGCTGGGACACTACCCTCCGGGCCCCATCATTGTTGTTGGTTTCCCCATTTAAGTGGAAATGTTGGACCTTGTTGGATGGATGCCTGTGGTTGTGGTTGTTGTGTCTGGTTAGGGGCAGAGCTGGAGCTGGGAATCTGTGGAGAGGTGGGGTGAGGACACTGACTCACCCAGTGATTCTCGGCATCGCAGTTGAATCATCCATTGTTTCTAGGGTGACTCATCCCTCTCCCATTTCTGCCTCTAAACCTGCCTCTACCTCTTCCTCTAAAGTTTCCCTTCATATTTCCTTGGAAATGTTGTGTGGAGACAGGTGATGGCTTTGGTATACCAAAACAACCTGCTGCATCTTTCTGTGAACGTGCTTTGCCAAAGTCAGTTCTAGGAAGGGTTGACCATTCAGTAATCATTTATTTGACTGGGACCACTAAATGGGGTTTGAGATTACTCAGAAAAGCCTGGATCAATAATGGATCCATAGCTGTCAGAATACCCAAACCGGCTTCCTGCGTCCACACATCATTGAATCTTTTCCAAAATTCAAGAACTGATTCTCCTGTCTTTTGTTTGCATGCTATGGCAGTGGGCAATGAAGATTTTGGTTTAAAAACCTCTAACATGTGAGTTGTTACTAGGGATGAGCTTCGTGTTCGAGTCGAACATACGTTCGACTCGAACATTGGCTGTTCGATCGTTCGACGAAGATCGAACGATTTGGGCCGTTCGCGCCAAATTCGAGTGACGCGAACGGCCCACAATGCACTACGCCATCGCAGTGTCATCCAGGCGCTGTGATTGGCCAAGCATGCACTGTGACCCCGCATGCTTGGCCAATCACAGCGCCGGCAGCGAGGAGAGCAATGATTGGCCACAGGCAGGATGCCTGTGGCCAATTATTGCTGAGGGTGTTTAGTACACGCCCCACACTATAAAAGGCCGCCAGCACGGCGGCCTAGTGTAGTGTGTTCCGGAGCAGGGATAGAGTAGCATAGGCAGGGACAGTGACTGTTATTTCTTTCTTGCTTAACCTGGATTCCTTTAGTTTAGGGAAAGAGAAGGATAGGTAGGGAGAGTGTCAGTGTGTTTTGTGCTTCTGCTATAGTGTGCTTAAAAAAAAACATTTATTCTAGGGACAGAAAACTCTAGGTAGGGACAGTGTCAGTTTCTTTCACTCTGCAAGTCCTTGTTTCCAGGGACCTGGAAGGACAGTGAGTGAATTGTCCTTTTGCTATATTGTGATTAAAAAAAACATTTATTCTAGGGACAGAAAACTCTAGGTAGGGACAGTGTCAGTTTCTTTCACTCTGCAAGTCCTTGTTTCCAGGGACCTGTAAGGACAGTGAGTTAATTGTCCTTGTGCTATATTGTGCTGAAAAAAACATTTATTCCAGGGACAGAAAACTCTAGGTAGGGACAGTGTCAGTTTCTTTCACTCTGCAAGTCCTTGTTTCCAGGGACCTGGAAGGACAGTGAGTGAATTGTCCTTTTGCTATATTGTGATAAAAAAAAACATTTTTTTCTAGGGACAGAAAACTGTAGGTAGGGAGAGTGTTTTTTTTCTTTCACTCTGCAAGTCCTTGTTTCCAGGGACCTGTAAGGACAGTGAGTTAATTTTCCTTGTGCTATATTGTGATTAAAAAAAACATTTATTCTAGGGACAGAAAACTCTAGGTAGGGACAGTGTCAGTTTCTTTCACTCTGCAAGTCCTTGTTTCCAGGGACCTGGAAGGACAGTGAGTGAATTGTCCTTTTGCTATATTGTGATTAAAAAAAACATTTATTCTAGGGACAGAAAACTCTAGGTAGGGACAGTGTCAGTTTCTTTCACTCTGCAAGTCCTTGTTTCCAGGGACCTGGAAGGACAGTGAGTGAATTGTCCTTTTGCTATATTGTGATTAAAAAAAACATTTTTTTCTAGGGACAGAAAACTGTAGGTAGGGAGA
The DNA here is from genome assembly GCA_029206835.1 of Rana muscosa. Classification (NCBI taxonomy): domain Eukaryota; kingdom Metazoa; phylum Chordata; class Amphibia; order Anura; family Ranidae; genus Rana; species Rana muscosa. The sequence goes on from CM055125.1 coordinate 43,705,651, forward strand.
GTATTTTTTTTCTTTCACTCTGCAAGTCCTTGTTTCCAGGGACCTGTAAGGACAGTGAGTTAATTGTCCTTGTGCTATATTGTGCTGAAAAAAACATTTATTCCAGGGACAGAAAACTCTAGGTAGGGACAGTGTCAGTTTCTTTCACTCTGCAAGTCCTTGTTTCCAGGGACCTGGAAGGACAGTGAGTGAATTGTCCTTTTGCTATATTGTGATTAAAAAAAACATTTTTTTCTAGGGACAGAAAACTGTAGGTAGGGAGAGTATTTTTTTTCTTTCACTCTGCAAGTCCTTGTTTCCAGGGACCTGTAAGGACAGTGAGTTAATTTTCCTTGTGCTATATTGTGATTAAAAAAAACATTTATTCTAGGGACAGAAAACTCTAGGTAGGGACAGTGTCAGTTTCTTTCACTCTGCAAGTCCTTGTTTCCAGGGACCTGGAAGGACAGTGAGTGAATTGTCCTTTTGCTATATTGTGATAAAAAAAAACATTTTTTTCTAGGGACAGAAAACTGTAGGTAGGGAGAGTGTTTTTTTTCTTTCACTCTGCAAGTCCTTGTTTCCAGGGACCTGTAAGGACAGTGAGTTAATTTTCCTTGTGCTATATTGTGATTAAAAAAAACATTTATTCTAGGGACAGAAAACTCTAGGTAGGGACAGTGTCAGTTTCTTTCACTCTGCAAGTCCTTGTTTCCAGGGACCTGGAAGGACAGTGAGTGAATTGTCCTTTTGCTATATTGTGATTAAAAAAAACATTTATTCTAGGGACAAAAAACTCTAGGTAGGGACAGTGTCAGTTTCTTTCACTCTGCAAGTCCTTGTTTCCAGGGACCTGGAAGGACAGTGAGTGAATTGTCCTTTTGCTATATTGTGATTAAAAAAAACATTTTTTTCTAGGGACAGAAAACTGTAGGTAGGGAGAGTATTTTTTTTCTTTCACTCTGCAAGTCCTTGTTTCCAGGGACCTGTAAGGACAGTGAGTTAATTGTCCTTGTGCTATATTGTGCTGAAAAAAACATTTATTCCAGGGACAGAAAACTCTAGGTAGGGACCGTGTCAGTTTCTTTCACTCTGCAAGTCCTTGTTTCCAGGGACCTGGAAGGACAGTGAGTGAATTGTCCTTTTGCTATATTGTGATTAAAAAAAACATTTTTTTCTAGGGACAGAAAACTGTAGGTAGGGAGAGTATTTTTTTTCTTTCACTCTGCAAGTCCTTGTTTCCAGGGACCTGTAAGGACAGTGAGTTAATTTTCCTTGTGCTATATTGTGATTAAAAAAAACATTTATTCTAGGGACAGAAAACTCTAGGTAGGGACAGTGTCAGTTTCTTTCACTCTGCAAGTCCTTGTTTCCAGGGACCTGGAAGGACAGTGAGTGAATTGTCCTTTTGCTATATTGTGATTAAAAAAAACATTTTTTTCTAGGGACAGAAAACTGTAGGTAGGGAGAGTGTTTTTTTTCTTTCACTCTGCAAGTCCTTGTTTCCAGGGACCTGTAAGGACAGTGAGTTAATTTTCCTTGTGCTATATTGTGATTAAAAAAAACATTTATTCTAGGGACAGAAAACTCTAGGTAGGGACAGTGTCAGTTTCTTTCACTCTGCAAGTCCTTGTTTCCAGGGACCTGGAAGGACAGTGAGTGAATTGTCCTTTTGCTATATTGTGATTAAAAAAAACATTTATTCTAGGGACAGAAAACTCTAGGTAGGGACAGTGTCAGTTTCTTTCACTCTGCAAGTCCTTGTTTCCAGGGACCTGGAAGGACAGTGAGTGAATTGTCCTTTTGCTATATTGTGATTAAAAAAAACATTTTTTTCTAGGGACAGAAAACTGTAGGTAGGGAGAGTATTTTTTTTCTTTCACTCTGCAAGTCCTTGTTTCCAGGGACCTGTAAGGACAGTGAGTTAATTGTCCTTGTGCTATATTGTGCTGAAAAAAACATTTATTCCAGGGACAGAAAACTCTAGGTAGGGACAGTGTCAGTTTCTTTCACTCTGCAAGTCCTTGTTTCCAGGGACCTGGAAGGACAGTGAGTGAATTGTCCTTTTGCTATATTGTGATTAAAAAAAACATTTTTTTCTAGGGACAGAAAACTGTAGGTAGGGAGAGTGTTTTTTTTCTTTCACTCTGCAAGTCCTTGTTTCCAGGGACCTGTAAGGACAGTGAGTTAATTTTCCTTGTGCTATATTGTGATTAAAAAAAACATTTTTTCTAGGGACAGAAAACTGTAGGTAGGGAGAGTGTTTTTTTTCTTTCACTCTGCAAGTCCTTGTTTCCAGGGACAGAGAAGGACACCTGAAGGTAGCCCTTATTGCTTTTTTCCCATCTCCCTGCAGGCCATCTATTAGAATGTCTGGAAGGCAAACAAGGAGAGGCAGACAGTCAGGAGGCAATAAAAGAGGGCAAGCAGGCTCTGTGTCTGGGGGCAACAGTGCTGGTCGTGGACGCGGTGCATTGTCATCAGCACATGGCCATGGGACACGCTTGTCCTTCTTTTCGGCAGCTGGACATGTTGAGCCACATCATGCCGAAGACTTGGTAGAGTGGATGACCAAGCCCTCCTCCTCCTCCTCATCCTCTCTCACCCAGGCTCAGGGTACTGGAAAAGCAGCTGCCAAAGCGTCGTCTTCCCTGGTATCAATGTCAGACAAATCATCAGTCACTCCTTCCCTAGACCCACCATGTCCTCCTCCTGAGGAGTCCCCCGAACTGTTTCAGCACAGTGTTGGGTACATGCTCCAGGAGGATGCCCAGCGTTTCGAAGGGTCTGATGATGAAACCCAGCTAGAGGAAGGCAGTAGCGTGAGAGCAGACAGAGGGGATGCTCAAGAAGGACACCAATCTGGCAGTCATGTTCCAGCAGCTGCAGCATACTGCCAGATTGGCTCCAGTGATGAGGAGGGAGGGGATGATGAGGTCAATGACTCCACGTGGGTGCCTAATAGGAGAGAGGAGGAGGAGGAGGATGAGGAGGAGGCACATCTCCAACGAGGCAGGATGCCCTTTGGTGGCCAGCGTAAGGGCAGTACACCGACGGAATCACACCGCAGAGCTCCGCCTGTGCAGGGCGCTGCCTCTGCCCGTCATTCAAAAAGTTCTTTGGTGTGGGCCTTTTTTGAGGCTAGTGCATCAGATCGCACAGCTGCTGTTTGCAACATATGTCTCAAGCGTATATCGCGTGGCCAAAACATCAGCCGCTTGGGTACCACATGCCTGACCAGACATATGTTGACCTGCCATGCAGCTCGTTGGCAAGCCTACCTCAAAGACCCACACCAAAGAACAAAGCGGACCTCTCCTTGCACCGCATCAGCTGGGATCTCCAACCCCACTATAACTTCAGTCCTCTCTGAAACATGCACTGAGAGGAATGAAGGTGTAGAATTAGGTGTGTCACAGCCAAGTACTTGCGCCCACTCTGCTAGCAGTACACCGACGTCCGATTCTAGCAGGCAAATTTCCCTGCCCCAGCTGCTGGACCGTCGAAAGAAGTTCACTCCCAGCCATCCACATGCCCAGCGGTTGAATGCTAGCTTGGCTAAATTGCTAGCGCTTCAACTGCTGCCTTTTCAGTTGGTAGACTCGGCCCCCTTCCGTGAGTTTGTGCAATGTGCGGTTCCTCAGTGGCAGGTTCCCAAACGCCACTTTTTCTCACGGAAGGCTATTCCGGCTCTCTACCGGCATGTGGAAGGCAATGTCTTGGCCTCGCTGGACAGGGCGGTCAGCGGTAAGGTGCATATTACCGCTGACTCATGGTCCAGCAGGCATGGACAGGGACGTTACCTTTCTTTCACGGCCCATTGGGTCACTCTTTTGGCAGCTGGGAAGGATTCAGGACAAGGTGCAGTAGTGTTGGAGGTTGTCCCACCGCCACGCCTCCAAAATGCTACTACTGGTTGTGACACACCTCTCTCCTCCACCCCCTCCTCTTCTTCTTCCTCCATGGCCTCTTCCTGTGGTTTGTCCTATGAACCAGCGGTGCTCCGTAGCCGTTCACGGGGCTACGCAAGTACGCAGGCAAAAAGATGCCATGCCGTGCTTGCGCTGGTGTGTTTGGGGGACAGAAGCCACACTGGGGCAGAGGTCCTGTCTGCTCTGCAGGGCCAGGCCGAGAGGTGGTTGACGCCACGCCAGCTTAAGCCAGGAATGGTGGTTTGCGACAATGGCACCAACCTCCTCTCCGCCCTCCGACAGGGACAACTGACCCATGTGCCCTGTGTGGCTCACGTCCTTAACCTGGTGGTGCAGCGGTTCTTGGGCAGGTACCCGGGCTTACAGGATGTCCTGAGGCAGGCCAGGAAAGTCTGTGTGCATTTCCGCAGATCTTATAATGCCAGTGCTCGCCTGGCTGAGCTGCAAAAGGAGTTGAACCTGCCCAAGAACCGCCTTATATGTGACATGCCCACCAGGTGGAACTCAACGTTGGCCATGCTGCAGCGGCTGCACACGCAGCAGAGGGCCATCAATGAGTACCTGTGCGACTACGGCACCAGGACAGGGTCAGGGGAGCTTGGTTTTTTTTCTCCACGCCAGTGGGGCATGATCAGGGATGCATGCACTGTCCTGGCACCATTTGAGGAGGCCACGAGGATGGTGAGCAGTGACAGTGCATGCATCAGTGACACTGTACCTCTTGTCCACCTGTTGGAGCACACGCTGCGTGGAATAATGGACAGGGCACTTGAGGCAGAACAGAGGCAGGAAGAGGAGGACTTCCTTGCCTCTCAAGGCCCCCTTTACCCAGACAGTGTTCCTTCTGTCCCACCCATCGCACAGGAAGAGGAGGAGGAGGAGGAGGAGGAGGAGGATTGTGTCAGCATGGAGGTGGAGGCTGGCACTCAGCATCATCAGCAGCAGTCTTTTAGGGATGATTTACAGTCCCAAGAAACCAGTGGACTTGTACGTGGCTGGGAGGAGGTGGCTGCGGATCATGTCGTCCTTAGTGACCCAGAGGACTCCGGAGCGAATGCCTCAGCAAACCTACGCTGCATGGCCTCCCTGATCCTGCAAAGTCTGCGGAAGGATCCTCGTATTCTTCGGATCAAGGAGAGGGACCATTACTGGCTGGCCACTCTCCTTGATCCACGGTACAAGGGTAAGGTTGCGGACCTTATGTTACCGTCGCAGAGGGAGCAGAGGATGAGACAACTCCGGGAGGCCTTGCAGAAAGGTCTGTGCAACGCGTTCCCAGAGACTGGGAGGTTGCAAACTCCTGGTCCTGGACAACGAGTTGCTGAGGCTTCGGCCAGTCAAAGAAGGAGCGGTGGGGAAGGTGGCCGTCTGACCGATGCGTTCAGACAATTCTTTAGTCCGCAGCCCCAAAGTATGATTGGTTCCAGCAACCATCGCCAGCGTCTGATAAACATGGTGCAGGAATATCTAGGGGCAAGGTCAGACTTGGACACCTTCCCCACCGAAAATCCTCTGGCTTACTGGGTCTTGAGGATGGATCACTGGCCAGAGCTTGCACAGTATGCAATTGAGCTACTGGCCTGTCCTGCATCCAGCGTTCTTTCGGAACGCACATTCAGTGCTGCTGGAGGATTTGTCACGGATCACAGGGTGCGCCTGTCCACCGACTCGGTTGATCGACTGACTTTCATCAAGATGAACCAGTCTTGGATCACCACCAGCTACCACACACCTGATGCTGATATAACAGACTAATTGATTTTAAAATGTCACATCCCTTCAAGACTGATGCTGATGCTGAGTGCCTGTGCTGTTATGTTGACTGCCTATCCTCCTCCTCCGAGTCCTCAATGATACGATTTATGATGATAGCTTGGAAGATCATTTTTGTTTATGGGTGCCGCCACCAGTGCCTAACGCCCAATTTTTCAGCCCCTGTTTAACAGGGGCGTGTAATTACAATTTTTGAAGCAATACTTTGCAACAGGGCTCATTGCTGTGCTCCAAGTACAGTATCTGTGAGGAGTTGCAGTGTTGTGCCACCAGTGCCTAAGGCCCAATTTTTCAGCCCCTGTTTAACAGGGGCGTGTCATTACAATTTTTGAAGCAATACTTTGCAACAGGGCTCATTGCTGTGCTCCAAGTACAGTATCTGTGAGGGGTTGCAGTGTTGTGCCACCAGTGCCTAAGGCCCAATTTTTCAGCCCCTGTTCAACAGGGGCATGTAATTACAATTCTTGATCTAATAATTCACAGCAGGGCCCATTGCTGCACCCACCAAGAGTAACTGTCAGGGCTTACAGTGTTGTGGCACCAGCACCACCATCAAAGGCCCAATTTTTACTACCACTGTTCAACAATTATATGTAATTAAAATTCCTGATATAATAGTTGACAGCAGGGCGTTCCAGCACCAACCAAGAGTAACTGTGAGTGCTTACAGTGTTGTGCCAACACCAACAACTAAGGGGCCTATTTCTGCAGAGTATATACGGCAGGTCCCTACTTTCAAACATCCAACTTACAAACGACTCCTACTTGCAAACGCAAGAAGACAACAGGAAGTGAGAGGAAATCTACCACTAGGAAGGAAAATTCTCTCCTGTAAGAATAAATATGGGAGAAAGGTGTCTCCTCTGTACTGATGCTTTATCAGCAATCCTTGTTTCAAGAAAAACACCACATTTCAAAAACAGTTGTCATTGGGACGGAAAGTGAGGTGAAATGTTCTGAACAGGGGCACAGACAGCAAAACAAATGTTACAGGGGTGATAACCCTTACCTATGTTTTCCAAAAAGTTTAAAAATAGATTTTTGGGCTGGAGCTACACTTCAACAATGTACCTGTTCAAAATTACAAACAGATTCTACATAAGAACAAACCTACAGTCCCTGTCTTGTATGCACCGCCTGTATACGGCTGTTCAGAGTATATAGGGCCTTTTTTATTTTATGTGCGGGGTTCCCCTTAATATCCATACAAGACCCAAAGGGGCTGGTAATGGGCTGGGGTAGGGGGGGGGGGGGTCATGGGGTAGCTATGCCATTTTTCTTAAAGAATTTCATCCATATTACCGGGACCAGACATTACATTAAAGCCGCAAGCAGTTTTAAATGGCTTTTTTTTCCTTTAGAAGTGTCATTTTGTGCAGGGACAGTTCTAAACACGGGAAACACGTGGCACTTCACAGGCATACTTTAGACACCCCCCAGGTACGATATTTAAAGGAATATTTGACTTTTTTTTTTTCACTTTATGCATCATTAAAATGACTGCTCCCGAAAAACGACCGTTTTTAAAACTTCTTTTTGCATTGATACATGTCCCCTGGTGCAGAACCCGGGTTCCCAAACCCTTTTTAGGACAATAACATGCATAATAGTTGTTATAATTAGCACTTTAGAATTCGAACGTTCGCATCCATTGTATTTAATAGGGTTCTAATGTTCGTTCGAACTTCCGGTCCGTTCGCGGGTTCTGGTGCGAACCGAACCCGGGGGTGTTCGGCTCATCACTAGTTGTTACTTCAGTCCACATACAGTATCATCTCTCCCTTGTTCTGTGTTAAGCTTGTAAGCGGTTGCAGCTGTACCTGCCGGTTCTTAGACATGTGCACACTGAAATATTTGGTTTCGGAATTTCGTTTTCGTCCGAAAAATACATTTATTTAGTTACTCCCGAAATTCGTTTTTATTTATTTTGTTTCGTTAAAAAAATGCATTTGTCCGAAAATCCGAATTAATTAAGGTCGAATCTGTCATTGAAGGCTTATGGTGTCTGTCGAATGTTCTAAGAAGATTCGACGGAGCAGCTAAACTGTACGACGCAGCAATCGTACATTTCCGGTCGAATGTTCTGCCTACAAGCTATAGAAGAATTCTAATGTTGTATGACACTAGTAATAATTATATTTATAAATTATTATTACTAGTCAACCAACATTAAAATTCTTCTATAGCTTATGGGCCGAGCATTTGACCGGAAATGTACGATTGCGGCGTTGTACAGTTTAGCTGCTTGTCGAATCTTCTTAGAACTTTCGTCAGACACCATAAGCCTTCGATGACAGATTTGACGTTTGTATGTTTTTCGCTGCTTCGTCGAATCTTCGTTGTTCAAGTCGAATGATCTACCTCAACACTGTCTCTATAATGTCGAATCTTTTCTCTCTATGTCGAATCTTTCCTCTCTATGTAGAATAATCTTGGACTAATAGAGTTAAGGTTAGGCACATTTGACCACAGGTTCGATAGACACAAATTGCTATTGTTAGCGTCATGTTGAATCTCCTATCTATATTGAACTATTGTAACGAAAAGAAAGCATTTTTTTTATGTCGGATCTTTCGGATTTCGGATTCTGCACGTTCGATTTCGTTTGTTAAAACGAAAATTCGGACGAAAATGCATTTGGACGAAAACGAATGCACGTGTCTACCGGTTCTACAGTAGATATAGTTTCGACCTTGGTCAAGTCCCAACCGGTACCTGTCCCTACAAAACCCTCAATAATTAACCTCATATCCTCCTGTGTGTAGTTTCTGCCTTTACAAGCTCTTCTCAGGTAGGCTAGAGTGGCGGGTGCAGAGACAGTGGGTTTAGGACAGTTTTTAACTATGCAATTTATGTCTTCAATCTCTATAAATTTATTTAATAGACTGTCACCTACGGTCATGAAGGGCAGCTGTTGAGTTGCAGCGGCCGCTTCTTTCTCTTTCCGCTGTCTCCTTTGAGTTCTAGTCTCGTTTTGCTTTCCTGATGGGCTTATTATGTTAGTTATACCAAGTCTGTCAGTAACATTAGTAATAAGGGATCCTCCCGTTGCTTCATTATCCTTACCTTCTTCATCATCCCACTCTCCCTCTGTATCTCTTACTGTATCTCTTACTGTGGGTGAAACTATGGTTGTACTGTCTGCCTGTTGGTGTTGTTGTTGTGGAGGTGGTGCCTGTGGTCTTTGGGGAGCAGGGTTAGGTTTAGGGTTGTTGGTTTGTGTAACATGGTAACCTGCTAACAACTCTAAATCTTCAGGACTAAGACTTGGGTATAAACCTGTCAGAAACCATGAATCAGACTGAGACAGAAGTACAGTAAAATCACACTTGTTTGATAATAAAAATAAAAAAGTAAACAGTAAGCGTAGTCAAAACATAGCCTTAGTTCAGTAACCGGATAGGGTAGTCAGCCAAGCCAATGTCCAATAGCCAGAGATAAAGGTAGTAGTACAGCAAGCAGGATCTGTAGCCAGAGGGGACGTCAGTCAAGCAGGTCTTCAACAGCAACACAGGAGAAAGTCTCTTGTGATGTTAACACAGGCAAAGGATTACAGCTGCCTAGACTTTCTGTCCATCCTGCCATATGATCTACCCAAGGGTTAACGAGGTAGTAATCCGTCCCACATACTCTGGCTACAAAATCCTTAAAACCTTCACCTATATAAGGTAGCGGTATTTTAGTCTGTGTCTTTCCCATTATCTATCAGAACAATTCACAGTGCTTGACTGCCACCTAGCGGTGCAAGTCGGACAATACCTCAACTTATTTTTTCTCAACAGAAAACGAGTGAAAAAGATATTGATTTGGAACAAATTCAAGAGTTTTTGGACATACAATAAATTCACAACCATTTTCACTGACCTGCTGCCTTGTTTCAGATAAACTTAAACCTTCTATAAATTTAACTTCACAATGCACATTAATTCTTAGTACTTCTATGTATGGTTTACCTTTCTTAAAATAAGGACCTTTACCCAAATTGTGTCTATAACCTCCGGGGACACTACTCACTAAATGTTCCCTTCGGTTCTTGAAACAAAACAGCAGTCCACATATGCACTCAGGAAAGTTCATACAGGGCGTTAGTTTTGAAGCAGTTAAAGAATCACACACAGTTTACACAATACATCGATCATCAGTCTCTTGTTCTGTCCCAAACAGAACTAAAACTCTAGAGTACTCTGTAAATTCTCTTCAAGGTTCCCAAAACCTTTTCAAGTGTTCCCAAAACACTATTTATATGACCGGTCAACTTTATCTCTACTTATGAGAGGTTCTATAGCCCAACAGCAATCTCTATGGGATGGAAGCCACGGTGGACCTCTGGTAAGTCAATTTCACTCAATAAGAATAAGATTCACTTACCGAATCCGTTGTTAAGGTAGTCTTCCATCCCGGACGAGCCCCCAGTACTGTAAGGATTAATCTTGTGTCTAGGGCAGGTCCCTTTAACCTCTCAGACCTCAGATTGATGTAAGATGCAATTTCAGATATATCTGGAGTCAAAATCCCAAGAACACAATGACACACACCCGACAGTATGCTCTAGGAAAATGGCTGTATTGATGTGCATTCTAGCGTCTTTTATAACAAGTTACAAATCATGCAAAGTATTCAAAATAAAACATGCACAGTAGATACAGTTTCAAATGCAGTTAGAACTGGTTAAAACAAGGAGATTTTGTTCTCTTGCTTCTCAGGACAAAAGAATCGAGACTTAGATAAGAAAGCGTGAGAATGGTCATTTACAAAAAATCAGGCTAATGCAACTCCTGGGAAACAAATAAATATTCAAACTATGCATGCTGATATAAAATAGAGGAGCTGTGAATATGAGAAAGCTGTGATTATGTAGATGGCTGACAGAAAACAAAATGGGGGAAGGTTATCCTGCCTCAACGTAACGTGGATAAAATAGATGACTATTCACCATCTTATATTGGTTGAGACATTTCCGCATAGGCGGAGGAGAATTTAAAGGTAAACCAGCAGGACCATATTTTCTTGGATAACTCAGATTTTTTTCTAAGGGTGTAGGCATGGGCAATAGGGGTCGCAGGGGTCACAATTGTGACCCCGCCTATGCTCCAGGGGGCCAGTGTAGCCTCCCCAGTGGCGTATCATTTATGGGTGCAAAGTGTGCAGTGTACCCATGAATGAGACAAGCCTGAGGCACTGCAGCTGCTCCTATCACTGCCTGATCTTTGGCTCCTGTCACAGACGATCCTGTGTGACTTGTTTCTCAGTCACACAAAGATCTCTTGCTGGAGCATCAGGTGTCTGGGGGTGGAAATTGCATCTCTGGAGGGGCAGGGTGCTTATGTCCTGTCATCCACCGGACCCCCGGGAAGGAAAGGAAATTTGCCAACCCTGTGAGAGAGAGAGTTGTGATTCTGAAGTGAGCTCTGTGAATTTAGGTAGGAGGGGGACATGTACTGACTGGGGGGAATTGTAGCAACTGGAGGGGACTTGTGCAGACTAGGGGGGGGGACTTGTGTAGACTGGGAGGACTTGTGCAGACTGCGGGGGTCACTGAGGGAGTGCTTGAACAGCCTGCAGGGGACTTGAGCAGACTGGGGGGAGCTTATGCAGACTGAAGGGGTGGACTTGTGCAGACTGGGCGGAGGACTTGTGCAGACTGGGGGGGGACTTGTACAGATTGGGGAGGACTTGTACAGACTGGGGGGCATTTGTGCAGACTGGGGAGAAACTTGTGCAGACTGGGGGCAGACACTGTGGGGGGCTTGTGCAGATTGAGGGGGACTTGAACAGACTAGGGGGAGCTTATGCAGACTGAATGGGCAGACTTGTGCAGACTGGGGGGGAGTTGGTGGGAGCATCTTGGCGTGCGGTGGAAGTGGCGGATGGTAGTGGGGGGGCCAGGTCAACTTTTGCACTGGGGCCCACAAGCTTCAAGCTACGTCTCTGGGAGTAGGTAAGATCTTCCATATGATATATATGGTCTACTTCTAGCAACCTTTGCGTAGGGTTGGAATGGTTGATTGTTTCCAGAGTCTAGGTATAAGCGATTTTGCCACGTTTAGAAGATGTGGGGTTATAGATTTTTTTTATAGTGTCCTACTGATTTGCCTGTACAGTTAAACAATACAGCCCACAGGTCATTAGGAACTCCTGAGCCCTGAATCTCTTTGATCCAGTGTAGCACAGTGGACCAGTATGGGAGAGCTTCTATCCCCGTCTGAGCCGGCAGATGAAACTGGAGACCGGTGTCTTGATTCAGGCCTATGTTGGGAGGCAGAGCCAGCACCTGCACCACGCAGGGAACGACCTAGGCTGTCCGTCTCCGGAAAATCATCCGGTTCCATGGCTAGGAAATGTTTGAGCCAGAAGAGGTGCTTTTCTTAGTCAGGGTCTTGCCCGTTCTCTTACCCATAGTGTTCAGATGAAATATGCCTCTGTAAAGCATGTTAATGCCGTTAGAATGAGTGCCAGCGCCGGAGCACTTTTAAGGCCTCATGTACTCTGGACATTTTCTTTTTAACTTTCCTAAAAGCCTACGCCTGGCATTTTTTGGGCAAAAAAATGCCTGATGCTTGTAAAGTGTGTAACACATTTACCCACGTTTACCCACATCAAGCGTTTAGGCGTTAATTAATTTCATTGGCCAGAATAAATAATTTATTTTGGCCATTAACATGAATTAACGCTCATGCGCTAAACGTGTCTAGCATTAACACGCATTTAGACACGTTTTCATGCATTTTTTCTGCCAAAATGCTGCTGCTCTGGGATGCAGTGGCAGTTTTATTTTATTTTTTTATTCTGCCTCTAAACTCTTCTGCCACAAAACACCTCTAAAAGTTTACGTGTGCATTGACACATAGGCTAACATGCAGGGGAGTTTAGGGGCAGGAAAAAAAAACACCAGATGCCCCCTAGGAGCAGCTGTAACAACATCCAGTGTGCATGAGGCCTAATGAACAAGCCCCATGTTTTGATACTTACCTTCTCCCCTGCTGGCCTGTTTGCCCACCTGAGACTTGAGGAACAGCTTTGTGTAAATTCTAGATCAGTCTGGTTAGGAGCTTACACAGGGGATAAAGACCTTCTCTTATCCCATGTGACATTGCTTAGGCCTGTCAATTGGTTGTATGCTGCGTTGCGGGAGGTATGAGAAAGAATCACACGCCCGAAAAGAATTGGGTATTTCACAGGGTTCTGACAAGTGAATAAGGCATCAGATGGAAACAGGAAAGGTAAGTACCGTAATGGTTGGTTTCGGCCGTCTAGAGAACCAGATACTTTTCCCTGATTTAATGAAGTACATATTTGCAATAAGGTTAGAGGAGCATGTATTCAAATTATAGCGTCTCTTTAAGTGTAGGTCAATTATTGTGGTAAGAACAGTGCATTCTTCCATTTTCTACTTTTTTGTTGCATTCCAGGACCAGGAGATCAGTCCCGAGGAGTTACAGGCGATCTTGGTGCAAACCACATCAAAACGTAAGTGGCAGGGTAGAAATAAAAAATCTGGATGTTGGTTGCATTTTTTTTTAATTGTATGGTTTCAACTAGGATGTATTTATAAGGGAGCAGAGTTTTAAAAAAAAATTGCTTTAAATCACAAATTTGTTGTTATCTGTCCACAGTGCAAAGCTCAGCATGCAAAGTACAATAACCCACAGGAACCAATCAGAATTCAGGTTTCAGTATTTGAACTTCATTAAACTGAAAACGAATTGGTGCTAAGGGTGCATACACATTGCATATTACCTTTGATTTTGCACTACCGTATTGGATTAGCCCCAAACATACAATATGTTCTTGTTTTGACCACCAATTCCTGAAAATGATTTTTCTTTCTTGTCCACTGATGGACACAGGAAGTCTCCCTTTTGGGTCATACTGCTGCCTACAGGAAGACTGGACATTGGAAAACAAAATAAAAATTGTAGGTCAATCTAGGGTAACTCTTCCCACTACCATCATGCCTTCATTTTTTTGTTAGTGTCCTAGGAGAATGGATGTCTTCTCTACAGCTCTGCTGTGTTAATACTAAACGTATTTTTTTGCTAGCACCATTTTTGTTCTTTGATTTTATTTTTCTCCATTTAAGACTCTCCTCTAAAGCTCTGCTCGGAATTTGTCCCTATATCTGCAGCTTTCCAGCACAGTCATCCTTATCATGGCACTTATGCGGCGTACACACGATCATTACTCTTTCGTCCATGGACCGACACAGCTTCTCTATTGACAAAGTGGGTATTATCCGTTAATTAGGAGTGACTAGGCAGAAAAACTTGTAAAAAGTGTTGCATCACACCTTCTACAGTACCGCCCAGGGGGCGGACCCTCTGGGTATACCCTCTCAGTCTGCACATCGCAGATCAGTTTTTTTCTGTCTAGCAAGGAGTAGGACATGGCTCCCTTCGGGCCCATTGGTCCGGGGAAAAAAGATATATATATATATATATATATATATATATATATTTTTTTTTTTTTGCTACATTTGTTGTTTCCTGCGATCTTCGATCAACTGCCGACTGGGTGACAGGCTGGATCCTCGATCCTTGTAGTCTCCCCAGTTTCGGCCATCGAGCGTGTGCCGACCCTAGCTACGCGCTGGGTTTTCCACATGCCCGTCGCTCCACGGGTGGCCGGTGAGCCTACGCTCCAGGGCCTGCATCGGACCGCTCAGCTTCGGCTGACCTTACGGCCGAGTCGCAGCAGCCTGGCCGGTGAGCGTCATGCTCCAGGGCATACATATGATCGTCCCTTCTGGGTCCAATCACAGCATGCCTGGCCAACAGTCACCTTCCGTGCGTGGACGATGATCTGTTTGGAATGTCTTCCAGCAGAATACATGCAGGATAGGTAAGTAAAACTCCCCTGCCTCGGCTGGGTGATTTAGCTGGACATTCCTGGAGAGATCAAGTAAGTGGTTGTGGCCCCTTTCTTCCCTCTCTCCCTGCCTTTCCCTCCTCCCTGGGCTTCTAGCTAAAGGTTGCTGGGTGCTGGGGGTCACCTAGGGGGTCCCACTGGAGCGGGGCTGGCTGTAACTTTCATTTAAAAGAAATGTCATTTTTGCTTACCTGTGTTTCTGTGTCTCCATGCTGTCGGCGGCCATTTTCAGGTGGTCCATGCCAAGTTTGGCCTCTTGTAACTGCCTGGCGGCCATCTTCCTGTGGTTCGGCCACACCCACTGGCCCCTATCAGGTGATCGGCGGCCATGTTTGTCCACCCTGTATGCAGATATTGCCGTTCGGCGGCCATCTTTTTGTGGGCTATGGCTGCCTGACCTCTATCTTCTGTCGGCGGCCATTTTCTTAGAGCCCACATTATCTTCCATACAGACGTTTTTGGCAACCATTTTGCGAGAGCCTCCGGCCTCTAGGGTGCATTACACTGGCGCGAAAATTCACACAGGAAGTGCTGATAAAAGAAGCAGACTGACACAGCAGCAAGGGGACAGCATCACAGGCGCAGCATAACAGTACCTATCCAGGGTGGTGAGTCCTCTGGGTAACCCAGCATCTCTGCAGCGCAGGAGGGTGGCCTATTGATATCTTGCCTGGAGCCCTGTGAGTGTCAGAGTGTGGTCAGCATGGCATCTGAGCCAGATGTCTTCTCCCCTGAAACGCCAGATTTAGCAGCTGGTGTCCCTGAGGTGTCTATGGACGCTATGTCGGCAATCCTAGAGGCGTTTGCTGCCAGGGTGGAAGCAGCACACGGGAATACAGGGGGTAATAAACGCCCCCGTCCCCTGCAATCTTCTGGGGATATTTCTGATGCAGAACCAGGTCCAGCTACGGCTCATGGCCCAGATTCTGATGCATCAGAGACTGCAGACCGTGACCGATCGGACAGTGAGGAGGACTCCAAGTCCAGGTCAGTACGCGAGACGGCTTTGGTATCTGACCTTATTACTGCAGTGCGGGATACACTAAAGTTGGAAAGGACTGAATAAGTAGCAGATACTCCAGTCCCCTTTGGGTTTCGTAAACCTGCCCGCACTGCTAAGGTGTTCCCTTGTGTGTCTTATTTTGACAAACTCTTATACAAGGAATGGAAGAACCCACTGAGGGTCTTTACAGCCCCAAAGAGGTTTGCAGTACGGTACCCCTTTGAGGAGAGTTTTCTGAAGATATGGACCTCTCCCCCTATAGTGGACCCTTCGGTGTCCAGACTTAATAGAGCCACCACTATTCCAGTAGAAGGGGCTCCTGTTTTCAAGGACCCTGTGGATAAGAAGGCTGAAGCACTCGCTCGCTACCTATACTCAGTGGTAGGCTCGGCAGTACGCCCGGCATTGGCGGGGGCCCTAGTGTCTCAGACACTTACTGAATGGGCAAAATTGCTACTCCAGGGGTTAAAGGAGCGAGATGCTCCTCCTAATGAGATAACTTTGGCCGACCAGTTGGTCCAGGGCCTTAAGTTTGTCTGCGAGTCAGACATGGATACTATTCCCCTGCTGTCAAGAGCTTCGGTTTATGCAGTAGCAATACGCCGCCTGATCTGGCTAAAGGGCTGGTCTGCGGACCAGACTTCCAAGAAAGCCCTATTGGATCTGCCTTTTAAGGGCGACAGACTTTTTGGGGCTTCTCTGGATGACATCATCAAGGATGCCACAGGAGGTAAAAGCACTTTGCTTCCCCAAACTAGCAAGGGTAAGGGACCACGCCAAGGGCAAGGGCCCTCCTTTACTGCACGTAAGCGGTTTTTTCGCCCCCTTAAGGTGACAGGGAAAAGACCCCAGGCCGATAAAGCGCCTGCCCAAGGACAAAAGCATCCTTGGTCCCGCAGACCCAGCAAGCCTGCGGACAAATCTGCGTCCACATGAAGGTCCGCCCCCACCCAGCTCTCGGGTGGGGGGGACGTCTTCGCAAATTCGTGACTCAGTGGACTGCTCTAGTCTCCGACAGGTGGGTTTGCGAAGTAATCTCCTCAGGCTACAAGATAGAATTTCTCTCTTGTCCACCAGACAGATTCATCACCTCCAATCTCCAGCTACTACCGACCCGTCGGGAGGCCCTGTATGGGGCGGTCCAGGGTCTACTGGAACGCGGGGTAGTTATTCCAGTTCCAGAACAGGAACGGGGTCAGGGTTTTTACTCAAATCTGTTCATTGTGCCAAAGAAGGAGGGGGTTCGTCCAATCTTGGATCTCAGAGCCCTCAATTGCTTTGTGAAGGTACAAAGATTTCGGATGGGGTCGGTTCGATCCGTAGTCACGGCTCTCCATCCGGGGGACTTTCTGGCCTCCTTGGACATCAAGGACGCATACCTGCATGTCCCCATATACTCCAGACACCAGAGGTTTCTGCGATTTGCTATCGGGAAGAACCACTACCAGTTTGTGGCCCTCCCGTTTGGCCTTGCCTCAGCACCCAGGACGTTCACCAAGGTGCTCGCTCTGATTCTGGCACTTCTAAGACAGCGGGGTATCGCTATCACAGGTTACTTGGACGACCTTCTGCTGAAGGCCCCTTCAAGCTCAGAATTAGAGGTAAGCGTGTCCATTACCTGTCAGACTCTTCGAGACTGTGGTTGGATACTGAACACGCAAAAGTCAGTATTGGTGCCCACTCAACGCCTAGTGTACCTGGGGTTGATTCTGGATTCCTCAGAGGCAAAGGTATTCCTCCCTGTGGAGAAGTTTCAGACCCTCCGGGCTGTAGTACGGCAGCTGACTTCCAGGAATTGGTCGTCACTCCGTTTTTGCATGCGAGTGTTGGGCCTCATGGTAGCCTCCTTCGAGGCGGTCCCATATGCTCAATACCACACTCGAGTGTTACAGAAGGAAGTTCTGTCCAGATGGAACAGATGCCCTTCATCTCTGGATTATCAAATCCGAGTGAGCCACCTAGTCAGGAGATCCCTGGTATGGTGGCTGACAGCACCGGCTCTAATGGCCGGGAAGTAATTTCTTCTGGTTTACTGGATAGTGATCACGACGGACGCCAGCCTTACAGGTTGGGGGGGGGGGAGTCTGGGGTGTCCAGTCGGCGCAAGGTCGCTGGACCCCAGAGGAAGCCCTCCTGCCGATCAATGTCCTGGAGATCCGGGCGATCAAGCTGTGCCTCTTCAAATGGTCTCAGAGACTGCAAGGGCGTCCAGTCAGGATCCAGTCAGACAACGCCACAGCAGTGGCATATGTCAATCATCAAGGAGGAACAAGAAGCTCACCTGCAGCATCGGAGATTGCTCGCATCCTGAAGTGGGCAGAGAGGAGCGTACCGGCACTGTCGGCCGTGTACATTCCGGGTGTGGAAAACTGGCAGGCGGACTACCTGAGCCGCCAGATGCTGGACCAGGGAGAATGGTCCTTACACCCGGAGGTGTTCCAACTCCTCTGCCAAAGATGGGGCACACCATACTTAGATCTTCTGGCTTCCCGACTCAATCGGAAGGTATTGAGGTTTGTGGCCCGGTCAAGAGACCCATGGGCAGACGCAACGGACGCGTTGGTAGCATCGTGGTGTCAGTATCGGCTAATCTATGCCTTCCCTCCCTTAAGGCTTCTTCCTCTTCTGCTCCGCAGAGTGGAGGCAGAGGGAATTCCAATGATCCTAATCGCTCCAGAT
The DNA here is from genome assembly GCA_029206835.1 of Rana muscosa. NCBI lineage: Eukaryota > Metazoa > Chordata > Amphibia > Anura > Ranidae > Rana > Rana muscosa. Next base: position 43,723,882 of record CM055125.1, read on the forward strand.
TGGCCTCAGCGTCCTTGGTACGCCGATCTAGTACATCTGGTAGCAGACGTCCCCTGGCGCCTACCACTACGGAAGGACCTGCTATCGCAAGGTCCCATATTCCATCCTGCTTTACAGTCATTGGCTTTAACGGCATGGCTGTTGAGAACCAGGTACTGAGAGATCGGGGCCTGTCAGACTCAGTAATCTCTACTATGAGAAGTGCTTGGAAACCGTCCTCTAGGAAGGTCTATCACCGCACTTGGAGGGCCTACATCTCCATGTGTGAGGAAATGAAATGGCATCCGCGTAACTATTTGGTTTCCAGAATCCTGCTGTTTTTACAGCATGGGGTAGACCAAAGGCTTGCCCTAAGTACGATTAAGGGACAGATATCTGCCCTGGCTGTCTTTTTTCAGCGACCCCTGGCGACTCACTCTCTCGTGAGTACATTTGTGCAGGGGGTTCGACATGTGGCCCCTCCGGTCCGTCCCCCGTTACCTCCGTGGGACTTGAACCTGGTCCTCTCGGTGCTTCAGAAGGCACCGTTTGAGAATATTAGAGATATTCCCCTGTTGACACTTTCTCAGAAGGTGGTCTTTTTGGTGGCTGTTACGTCAGTTAGACGAGTCTCTGAGCTGGCAGCCCTGTCCTGCAAGGCTCCCTATTTGATTTTCCACAAGGATAAGGTGGTGCTGCGGCCGCAGCCTTCCTTTCTTCCGAAAGTCGTTTCGGCTTTTCATCTCAACGAAGACATTGTACTTCCATCCTTGTGTCCTCAGCCGTCGAATCCTAAGGAGTCGGCGTTGCATTCCTTGGACGTTGTCCGAGCTTTGAGAGTATACATATCTGCTACTTCCCTGTTCCGGAAGTCAGACTCACTGTTTGTTTCGGTGGCTGGTCCCAAGAAGGGCCAAGCAGTCTCATCGGCCACCATCTCTAGGTGGATCCGACAGATAGTAATCCAGGCTTACGCCTTAAAGGGTCAGGCGCCCCCCTTTCCTGTCACGGCGCATTCGACCAGGGCAATAGGTGCCTCTTGGGCTTTCCGACATCAAGCATCTGTTTCCCAACTATGTAAAGCGGCGACTTGGTCGTCCGCTCACACTTTCACAAAATTCTACAAAGTTGATGTAGGTGCATCTTCGGATGCCTCTTTCGGCCGCAAGGTTTTGCAGGCGGCTGTTTAGAGTTGCAACTCCTCCGTTGGAGGAGTGCTGTTTTGTGTTTTGGGGTGAAGTTTGTTTTTATGCTGTTACCACCCCTCGTTTTTTCTCTGACACTGCTTTGGGACGTCCCACTTTGTCAATAGAGAAGCTGTGTCGGTCCATGGACGAAAGAGTAAATAGGATTTTTTACTCACCGTAAAATCCTTTTCTCTGAGTCCATGGACCGACACAGCACCCACCCCTCCTTTTAAGTTTGTACTGCTTTTTGACGAACTGATCTGCGATGTGCAGACTGAGAGGGTATACCCAGAGGGTCCGCCCCCTGGGCGGTACTGTAGAAGGTGTGATGCAACACTTTTTACAAGTTTTTCTGCCTAGTCACTCCTAATTAACGGATAATACCCACTTTGTCAATAGAGAAGCTGTGTCGGTCCATGGACTCAGAGAAAAGGATTTTACGGTGAGTAAAAAATCCTATTTTTTCATGCCGTTAAAAATGCCATTTTTTAAAATGCCCATTAAAACCGATCGTGTGTATGCTCCAGAGCATTTTTAACGGCGTGAAAAACGGGCATTAAAAATTTCGAACATGCTCTATTTTTTCACGTCGTTTTTCATGTCGTTTTTTTTAATGACGTGAAAAACGATAGTGTGTATGCTTTTACGAGGGGAAAAAAACGTGCATGTTCAGAATCAAGTATGAGACAGGAGCGCTCGTTCTGGTAAAACTAGCGTTCGTAATGGAGATAGCACATTCGTCACGCTGTAACGGACTGAAAAGCACGAGGCTGAAAAGCGCGAATCGCCGCTCAACAAAGTTTACTAACATGAAGGGTGGCGCCATTCGAATGGAACTTCCCCTTTATAGTGCCGTCGTACGTGTTGTACGTCACTGCGCTTTGCTCGAGCGGTTTTTATAATGATCGTGTGGATGCAAGATAGGCTTGAGAGGAAACATGAAAAAAACGACGAGAAAAACGTCGGTTAAAAAAATGGCATGAAAAACGATCGTGTGTACGCCGCATTAGAGTATCTCATCTGGACCACACTGGACCATTGCAAGGATAGTCTAGAAGTGACCTTCATGCACTAGGCTCTGTATAGGGTGCTGTCCAGACTCTGGTAAATGTTAGTAGCCAAGTACCTTCCAAGTCAGTTGGCATTGCCCAGGCTCTGAAGACTCAGTGAGTAGGTTGGTTGGCCTGAGCACAATTATTTAGGTTTGTGTGTGCCTTTATTCCCTGTTTCCACTGTTTTTTCTGCAGCAGGAGCTAACACTGTGAGAATGAGCACTCACCCAATCTGCTAGGTGAAGTTTTGTGTGCTCAATGCTCTCTTTCCTGCCGCAGAGCATCCTGGAAGCATCTCCCTGTTGCTGCTCCTGTTGGAAAAAAGCCACAAGGAAATTTGATCTTTAATCTATTCCTGCTGCCAACCTACAATGACTCTGGTCACCTCCTGCCACCTGACCTTCACATGCTACCAGCCATTTGGGTTTCATGAGCACCTAAGGGCTTGCCTCTTACCCTGAGCCTATATGCAAGTGCAACATGTCTGGTTCTAGACTTGGGGATAACAATTCCACTGTACCTAGTTCTCCCCAGCTCACATTCTGCTAATGGCTCCAGTGCTGCTTGAAGCATGCCTTCTGACAGTGCCAACATCTGTAGCCTGGAATCATGTTATCCACTAAACTTAGAATCCACTTCCTCTCCTGCAGATTCTACATTGTATATCTGATTTGACTGCGGCCTTAGTGGCTTGCAAGCAGCCAGCTGCAGAAACTTTGTCTGATTTTGAGTTGCTCCAGTCTTTCATTGATGAGCTTGCCTGTGAGGCGTCGACTCAAAAATAAAGCAGATCGTTTCAGTCCTTAACGTATAACTAAAGGCAAAACTTTGTTTTCGTTTTGGATAGAGTGGAGAGGGATTAGAACACCTGTTGTTGTTTTTTTTTTTTGCTGTTGGTGTCCTTATTGAGGAGATTCACCCTCTCTATTTGTCTTGTTTACCATTATTATTGAAAGTGAAAAAGAAAATCCCAAATTTTGAGTTGTCCCCAGATAATAGAGGGGAAATCTGCTAAATATTGACACTAGTTCTGGTGACCTGGGGGTCCCCAAGAGATTCCCTTAATTTGCAGGGATTTCCTTTCACTTCCTGTTTTGGCTAAGGACAGGAAGTGAAAGTAAATCTCCCCCGTGGGACAAAGAGGATAAAAAATAAACCTTACAGGGGTTAAAACTCTCCGTTACTCTATCCAAAATGAAAAAAAGTTATGCCTATAACTCTATTTTAATGATGCAGTGTGCACCACTCTGAAACTAGAGGATCAGAAAGTGTTTTTCTACCAGAGCGGTCTCCAACCTTGGGGCATTTAAAACCTCTAAGGTCTCAGACTTTCCCTTTGCACCCGCTTTTCCAACCATTTCTCTATTAAAATGTAAAAAAAAATTCATGCAAGTTGTTTGGTCCCCTTAACCCAGTGTTTCTGAACCTGGGGGTCGAATGATGATTTGCCAGGGATCACCGAATCCTGGGCTATTCCTAAAGCCCACACTGGTCTCCCAGCCTTTTTGTGGCCGCCCAGGTGGGCTGTTCCTGGAGCCCGCAGCCGCCCACTCAGCCTCTTCGCAGCCGCCCATTAAGTTCACGGCATGGCTGGGGGGCAGAGACTAGAGGTCAGCTGACTGGTGAGGAACGTGAAGTGGGAGGGGCTGGAGGAGACCCTATCTCCTGATTTCGGCATAGGTGTCACTGCTACGAGACACCACAAAGTCGGAGACACAGTGAAGCCAGAGACACAGTGAGTGACACTACCTGTGACTATAGTTGCCATTAAAAGTCCCCTCTACAGTTCTCAGATCAGCAGATGACCTTGATTAAGAGTACCTAAGTTGGCTGATCAGAACTCCCCCCAGCATTGCTACTCATCCCATTCCCCATCCCCCACCAAGGAGTAAGAGAAGGAATAGAAATAGAGAATACATGGAAGGGAGGGGAAAAGAGGGGGAGGAATAAATAAAAAGGGAGAGAAAGAATAATAGAAAGAACAAGAAAGACGGCTAGAGAGAGGGATGGGGGAAAAAACAAGAAACTAGGATAGAGAGAGATAAAAGGGAAAGAAAGGAGAACAAAGAGAAAAGCCCTGTACACACGATCGGATAACCTATGGATTTTTGTCCGATGGATTTGACCATCGGAAATCCAATGAAACTGTTTTTCATCAGTCTTGGCCACACACCATCAGTCAAAAAACCGACCGTTCCAAACGTGGTGACGTAAAACACTTCGATGAGCCGAGAAAAATGAAGTTTAATGCTTCTGAGCATGCGTCGACTTGATTCTGAGCATGCGTGGGTTTTTTAACCGATGGACTTGCCCATAGACGATCGCAAATTACCATTGGTTCTTGATCCATCGGAAAATTTTAAAACAAGTTCTATTTTTTCCATCCGATGGAAAAAAGACCGATGGGTACCATACACGATCGGTTTGTCTGATGAAAACCATCCATCGGACGGTTTTCATCAGTTAAACCGATCGTGTGTACGGGGCTAAAGAGTGGTACATCCTAAAATGTACCATAAGGGGTTTTAATACTGTACAAGTGGAAGGGACTCAGGGAGTGCTAAATGTCCGTGGATTAGGAGCACAAACTTGTACTGCCATGGGTGCTGACAACCCACGCTACGAAAATAATTTTACTGTTAAGGGTCCCCACAACTTGGGAAATTTTATCAAGGGGTCACGGCACTAGAAGGTTGAGAACTACTGCCTTAACCTTTTATTGGTGCCCATTTAGTGAGTCTATTCCCACAGCGGACTCTGCAGTGTCCTGCCATATCTAGGGGCTTACAATTCCGTTAGAAGATGTGCCTGTCTTTAAGGACTTAACCGATAATCAGTTGGAAGCCCTTTCTAAAACTCTGTTGTTGTTGGTGTTCCCTGCCCTTCACTCGAATCTTGCTGTGACTTTACTTTGTCAAACCATGTCTGCCTGGAAGAGATCTGACCGCTGCCAAGCTTGATCCCTCACTTACAGAACATGAGAAGCAGATGGCTGTAGCATTAAATTTCAGCTGTGATGGTTTCCTAGAAGCCTTCTATCTCATTTCTCGTATGTGTCAGTTTATATGTGTAGAACACTTTGGCTAAAGTGCTGGATAATGATGAGCTTGGGCGTTTTTTTCAGATCGGACCCATCAGGAAGCTGTCGCTGCACACCGCCAATCATAGGCAGCGTGTGTATGTGCAGCTGCGGGTCGGGAAATGCCTCACTGCCTATAATTGGCGGTGTGCAGTGAGTGCTTCCTGGCGGGTTTGATCCGAACACGTCCGAGCCCATCGTTAGTGTTGGACTGTAGAACCCTAGTGTTTGATTGACATGTCCCTCAGGGGGCAGTGTCTCTTTGGATCAGCTCTTGAATTCTTTATTTTCCTTTATCAATGTAGAGGTACAGCATTACATTTTAGAATACAGCAAATTACTAATTTTATACACATTCTTCAAATCAAATTCCTTTTATCTATATAATTGGTTCGAATAAATTTCTTTGATCTATACATTTCCCTCTATTTTAATATCTTATATTTCCACTTCTCACCAGCACCCATTCTCCTCTATTCCTCCCTGGATCAGCTCTTGACAACAATAATAAGGATGCCATTAGTGACCTCCTACTTGCCTACGGTAGCTTCTGCCCTTCAGCTAAATCAAGGCATTATTATTCTATCCCATTGTCCAACTCCAGTTCCCCAAAAGGAAATTTTGTCTGAATGTGGTTAGGACTGTAAGAGTCTCTCTCAGCCAATGCTTCCTTTAGGAAGACTTTTTGTAATTCCTAATGGACCCTCTAATGGGGCTCCAGCTTCTTGTTCCACCATCTCTTAGTGGTTTAGGTAGACCCTCATCTAATCTTATGGTCTTATGCTGTGTACACACGGTCGGAATTTCCGAGTAAAAAAGTCAGACGGAATTTTTTCAGCGGATATTCCGACCGTGTGTATGCACCATCAGACTTTTTCCGTCTGAATTTCCGACGGAGTTAGAAAGAGAAAGGAAATTCCGTTCGTCTGTATGTAACCAAGACGGAGAAAAAAAAAAAACACGCATGCTCAGAATCAAGTCGACGCATGCTCCGAAGCATTGAACTTAATTTTTCTCAGCTCGCCGTACTGTTGTACGTCGCCGCGTTCTTGACGGTTGGAATTTGGTGTAACAGTGTGTATGCAAGACAGCTTAAACGGAATACCGTTGGAAAAACCCGTCTGAGTTTATTCCGATGGAAAATCCGACCGTGTGTACAAGGCATTAAGGATTGGGTTCCACCCTTACCTGTCAAGACACACTCTAGATCTGTGAGTGCTTCTTGGGCTTTTCAGCATCAAGCAATCATTTCCCAAGCCTGACACCTGGTCTTCTATTTACACATTCTCCAAGTTCTACCAGTAGCCTGGAATCATGTTATCCACTGAACTTAGAATCTACTTCCTCTCCTGCAGATTCTACATTGTATAACTAGGTATTGTGGCTTTATCTGATGCCAGCTTCAGTCATATTGTCCTTCAGGCAGTTCTTTACCTGTAGGCAGTCCTCAGTTCTCTGTTGTTTCTTGGGCCTATTTGTTTGCCTGTTTGTTTTGTTTGCTCTATTTCCCACCCCTCAGTTGGACTGTTTTTGGATGTCCCAAAGGTTAAAGTCTTCCTGTGTCCCTCAATGGAGGAGAAAGAAGTTAGTATTTTTGTACTCAAAAATTGGCCTTTTATTGGCATTTATTTAGGCACACAAGTTCCACCCCTTTGTGTTTATGATCATGCTCTCTGTACTACTTTGCAACAAAACTGAGGCATGCTGTTTGCAAGTGACCAGTCCTTGTAGACAGCGGTATAACCCAAAGGGTATGGCTTCCTCAATGGACCCCAAGAATAGGAAGAGAAGTGAAAATACTCAGTAATTTGTCATTTTTCCCCAACAATTTCCTTCTTTGTTACAGACACGCACCTGAAGACAGATGGTTTCTCCATGGAGACCTGTGAGCAGCTTGTGAAAATTGCAGATGTATCCTTAGCAGCAGAATGTTGTACCACGACAGCTGTCAACAGAGACAGGATAATGTAGCAGCTGAGGCAGTACCTTTCATTGGAAAACAAAATACATTAACCACTTCCCGGCCGTAGGATGTCCATGGACGTCCCTAAGTTGAAGTGGTTCTACAGGAATGATACTTGCAGCTACAGGCATTATCCCTTTTTTTTTTTTTCAGCCAACGATTTGTAAAAGCCATCCTATCGGCTTATTAGCCGTTGGATTGCTTTTAAAAGCATCCGGAGGGAACGTCCCCCACCTCCTGCTGACACTCTGGGCTCTCCAGTGTGATCAGGGAGCCCTGTATGCGATACAACAGTTCTGCCGGGTCACCATAAAGCCGGCCGCAAACCAGATGGTCCCTGGTTATCTCTGGTTCTGGCAGATGTAAACACTGCCATTTTTTTCTGGAAAGCAGAGATCAATGTTTATCTCATGCTTCCGGGGTAGAGTAGAGATTTGGAGTCTTCATAGACCCTCAAATGTCTGCATTAAGAGGACCTGTTTTGCCTTTTTTCGATCACAAGGGATGTTTAAATTTTTTGTGATAGGAATAAAAGTGATAAAAAAAAATTAAAGGAACAGTGTAAAAAAAGTTATAAAATAAATAATAATAATAAAACATTTTTTTTTTTAAAAGCAACCCCATCCCCTCATGCTAGCGCGCAGAAGCAAACGCATATGTAGGTTGCGCCCGCATATGGAAACGGTGTTCGCACCACACAAGTGAGGTATCAGCACAAATGTTATAGCAAGAGCAATATTCTAGCACCGGATCTTCTCTGTAACTCTAAACTGGTAACCTGTAAAAATGTTTAAAGCGTTGCCTAGGGAGATTTTTAAGTACCATAGTTTGGCGTCATTTCACGAGCATGCACAATTTTAAGGCGTGACATGTTGGGTATCTATTTACTCAGCATAACATCATCTTTTATAATTCACCAAAAAATGCAGTTCTATATTGTGTTTTTATGCATTAGAATTCATTAAATGTGTTTTTCCCCCAAAAATTGGGTTTAAAAAAATTGCTGCGCAAATACTGTGCGACATAAAAAATTGCAACACCTAACATTTTATTCTCTATGGCCTCTGCCTAAATTTATGTGTGTGTGTGTGTGTGTGTGTGTGTGTGTGTGTGTATATATATATATATATATATATATATATATATATGTGATGACTTTTACATGTAGAAGAGAAATGCCAGAACTGGTCCGGTAGAGAAGTAGTTAAAATTGTAAGATTTGTGAGAGACAATGTAGGTCCAATGGAGGACAATGTATAGCAATACAACAGTTCTCCAGTGTCTTGTAACTTCTGCCATTGCTTGAGCCACATGGCAGATTTTGGGGCACTTTGAGAGACTTGTTAAAACTTTGGTGTTCACTTCTCACTTTGAGAGGAGGGGAGCATCTGCTCCTTTACTCAAAAGGTCTTTAAACAATAAAAGCATTTTTAAATGGAGAAAATCCAGAAGGTTACCCCAAGGTTAGCTCTGAATGGCCTAATTCTTGACCCATGGTTGTATTAAGGTGTTGAATCAGGGAGAAGACTGGGCCATTATGTGCATTGTTTTCCAGTGAAAGGTTTCCCTTAAACTCTGGATGAGAACTTAATCTTACAGGTAGGACTTACAGATAGGAGATCCCCAAGGGAGAATTAATTTTGCCATAATGTGCAAGTGCTCCTGGGGACTTGTAATGGCTCAGTTCTGCTTTAATGTAAGAAACACATATCCCCTGTGGGGTACACAAAGCACCAATGGAGAACCAGTGATCTATGACTTTTCATTCATATAAGCCCCCATATACAGCCGCCCTCTGCCTGCCATAGGGGAGCTAGATTCCTCAGCACAAGTAAAATATCATTCAGCCTTTCAGTAATATTTTGGGGTCCAGTTGAAGTCACACCCTCTTCCCACTGGGCCACGTCCATTTCTCTTCTACGTTGTTGATGGGACAAAATGCAGTACTGGAACGGTATGAGCTTCCCTTCCAGCCCAGGGGAAGGAGAACCAACAGTCCACAGATAACCCAGTTGTGTTTCTCCTTCGTCCATGGATGGACACAGCTTTCTTAAAGCAGGGTTCCGGGCATAATTATTATTATTTGGTTTTTTTTTTGCAAGCTAAAATTAATCAAATTAAATAGTCCCTAAAACATATTAATAGCTCCCCAATCGTTCCAGAAATCATTGCAAACACTTGCCTTATATCCTCCAGCTCATGTTGTGGCCGTATCCATCATATGTGTGGGCATGTGAAGCCCAGTTCCCTTTTCTTCCTGGTTTTCAGGGAGAGGTGCATGCTGGGCGATTTTTAGGCACAATAATGCCCAGAGACTCCTGGGAAATGAGTGTCATAATTTCCCAGGAGGCAGTGGGGTCTTAGGACAGGAAGTTGAACCACCTAGGACCAGTAACTAGGCAGATTACGAAATCTGCCTAGTAACAGCCAGATAGAAGTGAGTAAAAAAATTTTTTTTTTTACATTAAAGGCAAGCTGTTAATAGAAAGTTAATTTTTAGGGTGGAACTCCGCTTTAAGTCTTGACATTAGGGTTATGTTCCGTCTAATAGGAGAGGACTAGGCAGACATGTTAGATATTTAAAAACATGTAATTATACCAAAGCTGAACAGGGGTGGTCCCTCTGGTCATAACCCCTCAGTTGTTTTCTGCCTAGTGTAGGAGAAGGACCTGGCTCCCTAAGGGCCCAGTGGTCCTGGAGAACTTTTTATTTTTATTTTTACTTTTTGATCCTGAGATCTACTATCAACTGCCGGCTGGGTGACTGGCTGGATAATATAGATCCTTGTAGTCTCCCCAGTCTGGCCATTGAGCGTGAGAAGACCTTTAGCTACGCGCTGGGTCGGCCACGACATACCCCGTTTGCTCCAGGGGTGGCCCGGTGAGCTATATGCTCCGGGGCACACATATGACTAGGCTACTGCTGTCCTGTCACAGTGGGCCGTGGCCGACAGCCACTCCGTACTGCTCGGTGATGGGTCTGTCAGGAACGCGCCCAGCAGTCCTCGCAGGGAAGGGTAAGTAAGGTTCCTCCTGTCTTGGCAGGATGGAACAGCTGGGCATTCCTGGGGTGGTCGATTAGGGGGTCTCATGCCCTCTCTTTCCTCTCTCCCCGTCCATCCCTCCTCCCCATGCTTTGCTGGGCCTGCTGTGTACCTCACCGGGGGGTCCCTGAGGGGGGCTCTGGGTCCTGGCTGGGGGCTGTGCGGTGTGTCCAGGTCCGCTCTAGTGTGGGTGGTCTGCCTTTTGGGGGGGGCCTCCGTTCGGAGACCCAGTGTTTTCGCGGCCTTTATTTTTACCTCGGAAACGAATCTGTGCCATTTTCCTGTAGCTGCGCTGTTCCTATTGCTAATACAGCAGATCACCTCAGGGACACCTCATGCACACACTGTGCAGGAGTTTGAGTGGACGGCAGCGCTGAGCAGTTCCTGGGTCAGGGCGGTGAGTCCTCTGGGAATACCCCTCGGTCTGTGGCAGCTAGGAGGGTGGGCCTTTTTTGTACCTTGACTTAGTCCCTGAGTGGCTGTCAGGTGAGCGGGTCAGCATGGCGTCAGAAGCTGGTGCTTCTTCCCCAGACATTCAGGTGGTAGCAACCGGTGCCCCTGCACCTGCGGTACCTGTGGACGCTTTGTCGGCGGTCCTGGAATCATTTGTTGCCAGGGTGGAGGCGGTGTAAAAAAAACGCTCCCTCCACCCACCATCTTCTGGGGAAAACTCTGATTCAGACTCGGGCCTAGCTGTGACACAGGACCCCTGTTCTGAAGTGTCAGATTATGCGGACCAGGACCATTCGGACAGTGAGGAAGACTCCGTGTCCGGGTCAGCGCAGGAGAAGGCGCTTGTTGGAGCACTTATCACTGCAGTGCGGGAAACCCTTAAGCTGGAGGATGCGGCTGGGGCATCTACTGAGGTGTCGGCCCCTTTTGGGTCCCACAAGCTGACCCGCACTACTAAGGTGTTTCCTTATGTAACTTGTTTTGATACGTTTATAGACAAAGAATGGGAACGACCGCAGAGGACCTTTTCGGTCCCAAAACGCATGGCGGTCCGTTACCCTTTTAAGGAGAGCCTTCTGAAAAAATGGGCATCTCCCCCGGTTGTGGACCCCCCGGTATCCAGGTTAAACAAGTGTAGCGATACCTCCAACTAAGAAGGCCGCAGATTTAGTTTGGGCCCTGATGACAGCTCCGCCAACCCCCGGCAATATGCTCTACCCTCTGCTGGCACAGCTAGTACTAAAAGTAAACTATCTATCTTATACCTTATGAATAAGTGAGCATTGAGACAATACTAAAGAAAAAAAAGGGTATAAGGTTTTACTTAAGCTCTTAGTAAGAAAGATAATAACATTGATCACAGTTTACATTCAATCATTGGTAATGCAGAGCCCTGCAATGCTAACACATTAAAGAACTGACATGCAACAAGTGCGCCACACGGGCGACCGTTAGCTAAATGCCCTATGGCGCAATAACCCAAAACACATTAGTAACCCCACCAGGCCTGGTTTTTGAGGTCTATAACTTAGTCCTTTTTCTTCACCGGCAGGTCTTTAACGGTGGTGCACATTAACAAAATACAACTTTGTAATCCAGTGAGGTAGGTAGAGATGGGCAGGAACTTGGCTATCCCGACTACAAGTTCAGCTATGGTATGGCTCTTCTTCACTAAGGGTATCAGGAACAACTAGAGGGGGCCACGGCAGTCTATTGGCCTATATGCATTAACAGTATCTCGGTCTGGGCATATGCCCTCTCACCCGTCGGACTACGGATCCAGTCCGGGAAACTTCCACTGGCTGTGTCACACGCACTCGGTCTCTCCAGCGATCGGGTCCCCGATCCAACAAGGCTGTAGCTGAGCGAAGTCAGATGCCACCCAGACTCGCAGAGGGGTGGAAGGCTCTTTGGTGCTGAGCAAGGCCTCAGGCTTCAGGCCTTGCACTCCGACACATCCGCACAGGAGGATCAGGCTGTGAAGTCTCGTGTCCCAAAGAGCCCGAGCCCAGCTTCGCCTCCTCCTTTTATAACCCCTCCCATGAGTCTCTGCGGTGGGAACATATGAAGAATGTGGTTCTGGGTGAGGTAGTCTCTCTCTCTCCTCTGCTCTCACTCCAGCAATGTCTTTTCTCTACTTCCTCCTGACTCACCTCTCCCCTAGAACTTCTTGCCTCTCTGCATTAAAGGGGAACACCCGGCTACACACTCCCCCCACTTTGAATCTTTGGTCCCCAAAGACATTTTTTTTAGGTCTGCAAAACATTCTAGATTCAATGCGGTTGCATAGGGTTGACAGAGGAGCCTCCCACCAATCATCATAAGATGGGGAGCTGTCCTGTCTACAGGTCGCTTCAGTGGGGGCGACCTGTCTAGCTGTGCCAGAGAGTGAGCTGGGGTTGCCCTCCACCAAATGGACCGTGGAGGGATCCGGATTCTCAGCATTCCTCCTAGCAGTAACTACAGAGTCTTCTGAGCTGTTCCCCATTTGTGGGTAGGTCAGCTTCTTAGGAGGCCGGATTACTCTTCGAGCCCTTTGCTCTCTTGGGATTTCTGGCTCTGGCGCCACAGGCTCCTCTTCCTCTTAACAACCATCATGGGCATCTTCCCAGTATTCTGCTGAAGGACTAGAAGGGATGAACTCTGTGGCTTCTGGGTTCAGTGTTTCATCTGTGGTGTCTTCAGTGGTTGGAAGATCTATGGTAGAAGTTCCTGGAGTTGGGGAAGGCCACAGCCAATCAAGTTCTCCCTCCTCACTTCCACTAAGTTGAGAGGCCTCTCCATCTTCAGCTCGGGAGGTCTGCGACCGAGTGTTCGGCCTAGGAGTATCCAGAATAGAGGCCGGTTCAGGGGAGTCTCCCACGGGAGGTATTCTAACTGCCTCAGCAAGTGGGAGAAGGTGGTTTCGATGCCACGTCTTCAGTGGGCCTACCTTTCCTTCTGGCTTCAAAGTATAGACAGGTAGGCCTGGCAACTTCCTGCAGATGACATAGGGTTCAGATCTCCATCTGTCTACAAGTTTGTGCTTTCCAGGGACCCCCAGATTGCGTAACAGTACTCGATCCCCGGGCTGTAGGTCTTGTACCCGAACCTTCAAGTCGAAGTTTATTTTATTTCGAGCTCCCCTTTGATCTGAGGCCGCTTGAGCATGTTCATGGGCTACTTTCAGGCTGTGTCTGAGCCTGTCCACATATCCTTTGTGGGATGTGGCTGAGGAATGGTCCAGAGAGGTGCCAAAGGCCAAGTCCACCGGTAGTCTCGCTTCTCTCCCAAACATGAGTCGATATGGGGAGTAGCCTGTAGCATCACTGATGGTGCAGTTGTAAGCATGTACTATGGCTGCTATGTGTTGGCTCCAATGTTGCTTTTTCTCGCTTTCCAGAGTCCCCAACATGTTGAGCAAGGTTCGGTTAAACCTTTCCGGCTGAGCATCTCCCTGTGGATCGTAAGGTGTAGTTCGAGTCTTCTTGATTCCCAAAGAATCCAGGAGCTTCCGGATCAGCTTACTCTCAAAGTCCCTCCCTTGATCTGAATGGAGTCGCTGTGGCAGCCCATAATGGACAAAGTACTTCTCCATAAGTACCTTGGCTACGGTGGAAGCCTTCTGGTCTTTGGTGGGGAAAGCCTGGGCATACCTGGTGAAATGGTCGGTTATCACCAGAACATTTCCTAGTCCACTCAGGTCGGGTTCGAGGCAGAGAAAATCAATGCATACCAGATCCATTGGGCCTTGACTCTGTAGATGGCCCATTGGGGCAGCTTGATGGGGTAAAGTCTTCCTCTGGATGCACCGTGCACATGAGTGGCAGTACTCTTCTATCTCTGCCCTCATGCAGGGCCAATAGAACCGACTTCTGACAAGTTGAAAGGTCCTTTCAGCCCCTAGGTGGCCATGGTTGTCATGCAGGGCAATCAGAACAGTCTCTCGATAGTTCTCTGGGAGGAACAGTTGCCACTTATCTTCTGAGTCATCAGAGGGGCCCCTTCGGTAGACCACTCCCTGATGTAACTGCAACCTGTCCCACTCTTTCCTCAGCAGGCGAGCTTCTTTTGAAGGTTGACGCATGAGTCTGTTTGGATCCTGATTCTCCAGGACCTCCAGGACCAATCTCCCCATGGGGTCTTCCAATTGGTCACACCTCAACTCCTTCTTGGACAGTCTTGGCAGGTTGTCCTCTCCCAGTTGAGCTACTCCACAGTAGTGTTTGGGGACTCCCACCATGGTAACTCCTATTTCCTCTGCTCTGGAACCTCCTCGAGCTTGGAATTCAGCTCCTTGACAAAGGGCCCGCACCCCGTCCGGTGCCACTTGGGTCCAATCTTCTACGTCACTGGTGAGAGAATGAGATCTCCTGGACAGAGCGTCTGCATCTCGATTCCCAGTCCCTGGCCTATACTTTAGGCTGAAGTTGAATCCAGAAAGTGCGGCCAGCCACCTGTGTCCAGTGGCATCCAGCTTGGCCGTGGTGAAAAGGTAGGTAAGGGGGTTGTTGTCGGTCTTCACAGTGAACTCCGCCCCATACAGGTAGTCTTTGAGCTTGTCTACTACCGCCCACTTAAGGGCCAGGAACTCCAGCTTGTGAGTGGGGTAGTTCTTCTCAGGGGGGGGGTCAGGCTCCGGCTCACATAGGCAACAGGCCGTTGTTGCCCTTCGTGTTCTTGATAAAGTACTCCTCCCAGACCATCATGACTAGCATCTACATGTAGTTCATAGGGCTTGGTTGGGTCTGCATAGGCCAAGACTGGGGCAGTGGTTAGGCTCTCCTTTAATGCCTGGAAGGCCTCTTCACACTTCTGGTTCCACTGATCTCTGACTGACTCTCCCGGCTTCCTGGGCCCTGAGTCGTCCTCTCCCCCCTCGGTCTTGAGTAGTTCATTCAATGGCCTGGCAATTCGGGCGAATCCTTCCACAAACCTCCTGTAATAGGAGCAGAACCCCAAGAAGGATCTGAGTTCTGTTACTGTGGTGGGTCGTGGCCAGGAGGTAACTGCCTCCAATTTCTCAGGGTCTGTGGCAACCCCTTCTTCAGACACTATGTGCCCCAGATAGTTCACAGAAGACTGATAGAACCGACACTTCTCAGGCGAAAGCTTGAGTCCTTCCTCACTGAGTCTTCTCAACACTTTTTCCAGCCTCCTTTCGTGTTCTTCCAAGGTTCTCCCAAAGACAATGACATCATCCAGGTATACAAGGACTTCAATAAGTTTCATGTCTCCTACAGTCTTCTCCATGAGACGTTGGAAAGTCGCTGGGGCTCCAGACAGACCTTGGGGCATCCGGTTGAATTCAAAGAACCCTACTGGGGTTATGAAGGCTGTCTTCTCCCTATCTTCTGGGTGCATAGGAATCTGATAGTACCCGCTCTTGAGATCCATAACGCTGAACCATTTAGCTCCAGACAAGCTCTGTAGGGCATCCTCTATCCTCGGAGTGGTGTATTGGTGAGGTATGGTTCTCCTGTTGAGAGTCCTGTAGTCGATACAGAGCCTCAATGATCCATTCTTCTTTCTGACCACCACGATGGGAGAGGCATAGGGGCTTCTGGACTCCCGTATCACACCAGTCCTCTTGAGTTCTGCAAGTTGTTCCCTTAGATCCTCCAGATCTGCTAGGGGGACCCGCCTGACCCTCTCTCGGAAGGGCTTGTCTTCCTGGAGGCGGATCCGATGGGTGGCACTCCTTGCACACCCCACATCGAACTCATCCTTAGAGAAGATCTTCTCCCATCTATTCAACTGGGCCTTGGCTCTCTCCTTCCAAGCTCCTGGCAGATTCGGGTTTTCCATGGACAGCTTCTCCCAAGCATCTCCTCCTTCACCTGTCCTCTTCACTTCTGACAGGGTAACAGGGGCCGCAGGACTCACCTGGCCTAGCAGCATTCTGGCTGGGATTTCCATGGGGTCTCTGGTAGTGTTCCTAACACTCACTGGAACTCTACAATGGGCCTTCTTCAGGACCTTCAGCGGAATCACTTCCGGTATCACTTCCAGACCTGAGGACTCACCCCTTGGGTCTGACTCCAGCACAACAAAGGGACCAGGCTGCTCCCAAGTAAGCTTCACAGTGGCTCTGAGACAGGTTACTTTGCCGGGCTGCAACACTACCCCTTCTCTTCCAAGTCTCCACACCTTCCCTATCCCCTCTCCAGGGGTCTCCTGCTCTTGGACCAGCCGTTGGTAGGCCGTCTTCAGCATGGGATGGATCTTGGTGGCTGTTTTCCCCTCTTCTTTTACTAGAGGGGTCAGGAGTCTTCGGACCAGGTCCGTGTTCGTCCCTATTATAAGGGAATTCTTGTTGGCTCCAGGCGGCCTAGGGCACACGACTGCCAGGGTGTCAAACACTTCGGCCTTCCCAGCCACGGATGGGTCAAAGGTCATCTTGATGGGAAGATAGCCGTCGTAAGGGAAACTCTGGGTTCCAATTCCCCATATTTCCAGCTCTTCTATCTTCTGGATAGGCAGATGACTCAAGTGCCTATCGTAGAAGTCCCAGTATAGTAGGGTCACTTGTGCCCCGGTATCCAAGAGGGCCCTGGTGTAGACTCCCTCCACTTGAATGGGCACTATAGGAGATGGGCCCACCAGCTTCTCCGGATATGGCCCGGCAGGGGTCGCCTTCTTCAGACCTTTTCCTTTTGGACTCTCTCTTGTCCTATTCCCTTTGGACTTGAACCTTTCTTGAGCCTGGTATGCATTGACTTCCCTCCTCTCTATGGGTGTAGGAACCCGCTGAGGGATACTGTTATTTTTCTTAGGTGTGCACCCCCTCTGGGGAGTGCTGTGTCTCTTCTGAGGGGTCTTGCCCCCTTTCTCTGTGGTGTATCTCTGTTGGAGAATGTTGCGTTTCCTCTGAGGTGTTCTATTTTCTCTCTTCTTCTGTTTTTCATTCAGTTTGGAGCTCACTGAAAATGATGGGCACCCGGTTGACTCCTTCACCGGGGCCCTCTGAAGTTTTCCGCCGGCTGGCGGTTATTTATCTTTTTCTTCCTGGGACTGGAACATATGTTTGCAAAATGACCAATCCCTCCGCAGTTGTAACAAATCACCTCTTCTTCACGATCCTGTAGAGAAGCGGGCGCTGAGGTATTCGGGAACAACTCCTTTTTAGGACTTTTCTTTTCTGGTTTCCTTTGATCTTTCTCCATCAAAGAGGTCAGTATCTCCAACACTTGGGACATCTGCGATTTCAGGGTGTCCATTTCTGCATCTCTTTCAGGGGTCATGGCCGGGCTGACCATCACCACCAGAGGTTTGGTTGGCTCGACTGGCTGTTCCCTCTTTTTCTCCTCCCACATGGCCTCTTCCTCTCTGACCATTCGAATGAGGTCGGGGTATTCCAGGTTTTCCCGTCCTGTCGGGTGCACAGCGCCAATGCAATAGGATCCAGGGGCTGAGCTCCCCTCAATACCTGCTGAGCCCGGGCCTCGTCTACCTTCCCTGGGTCGATCCCCTTCTTCAGAATAATTCTATGCAGTATCTTATCTAGACGTCCCATATATTCTGACAGTTTCTCTCCTGTTTTCTGGTAGCAGTGCTCCAGCTGATAGGTGAGCTCGGTAACTTTTTCTGTCCCACCGAACACATTCTGCAAGATGTCCAAGTAGTCCTGTGCAGTACAGTTTTTCCTGCTCATCTTCAGGTTGCGTATGGCATCCAGAGCAGGCCCCTTCAAACTTTCAGCAATTCGCTGTTTCTTGCTGCGTTCTGGAACTTCCCATTCCTCTAAGGCCTGAGTGATGCCATCTAGCCACTCCTCAAATCCTTCTTCCCCTGAGGGCACAGGTTTTCTCCCTGAGAATATCCGGAGCTTTCTGTACCCCGACATTGGGTAATCTGTGGGATTCTTCTTGCACTGGGCCACAATCTCTCCCAGTACAGAGCATAGTTCTGTGCTGAGGGTGGCCGGTGATGATCTGGGACTCTCTGTATCCTCCTGCTCTTGTGCCTTAGGGGATGGTGGGGGAGGTATCTGTGGAGATGATGACTTTCTTATTTGGAACCAATCTCCCTTATGTGGCAGCGCATGTGTCAGATGGTAGGTCTGCCCATCCATAGCTTGTATGCTCTGGCTTTTAAAATGCTCTGGAATTTCGTCTTTCCACTCTATTAATGCGTATGTACACGAAGCATGTGGTCTCACATCCATCACCCATGATTTCTGGCATGGTGATAGGGATGTCATTAACTGCTTTATCGCATCTCTTTGCCAGATCCCCGGGAGTACAATAACTGCCGCCGCGGCCGGATCTGCGCCAGCCATTGTGTACCACTGTCCTACTTCTAGCGGGTCCATGCCGGTCTTTTGGCGTGTTCGCTTGCTGTATCAGGATCCCGGACGAGAACCCCACGTGTAGCGATACCTCCAACTAAGAAGGCCGCAGATTTAGTTTGGGCCCTGATGACAGCTCCGCCAACCCCCGGCAATATGCTCTACCCTCTGCTGGCACAGCTAGTACTAAAAGTAAACTATCTATCTTATACCTTATGAATAAGTGAGCATTGAGACAATACTAAAGAAAAAAAAGGGTATAAGGTTTTACTTAAGCTCTTAGTAAGAAAGATAATAACATTGATCACAGTTTACATTCAATCATTGGTAATGCAGAGCCCTGCAATGCTAACACATTAAAGAACTGACATGCAACAAGTGCGCCACACGGGCGACCGTTAGCTAAATGCCCTATGGCGCAATAACCCAAAACACATTAGTAACCCCACCAGGCCTGGTTTTTGAGGTCTATAACTTAGTCCTTTTTCTTCACCGGCAGGTCTTTAACGGTGGTGCACATTAACAAAATACAACTTTGTAATCCAGTGAGGTAGGTAGAGATGGGCAGGAACTTGGCTATCCCGACTACAAGTTCAGCTATGGTATGGCTCTTCTTCACTAAGGGTATCAGGAACAACTAGAGGGGGCCACGGCAGTCTATTGGCCTATATGCATTAACAGTATCTCGTTCTGGGCATATGCCCTCTCACCCGCCGGACTACGGATCCAGTCCGGGAAACTTCCACCGGCTGTGTCACACGCACTCGGTCTCTCCAGCGATCGGGTCCCCGATCCAACAAGGCTGTGGCTGAGCGAAGTCAGATGCCACCCAGGCTCGCAGAGGGGTGGAAGGCTCTTTGGTGCTGAGCAAGGCCTCAGGCTTCAGGCCTTGCACTCCGACACATCCGCACAGGAGGATCAGGCTGTGAAGTCTCGTGTCCCAAAGAGCCCGAGCCCAGCTTCGCCTCCTCCTTTTATAACCCCTCCCATGAGTCTCTGCGGTGGGAACATATGAAGAATGTGGTTCTGGGTGATGTAGTCTCTCTCTCTCCTCTGCTCTCACTCCAGCAATGTCTTTTCTCTACTTCCTCCTGACTCACCTCTCCCCTAGAACTTCTTGTCTCTCTGCATTAAAGGGGAACACCCCGCTACACAAGGTAACCACGATTCCGGTAGAGGGGACCCCTGCATTTAAGGATCCTGCAGATAGGAGGTCCGAAGCGGTGGCCCAGTCTATGTTCACCATGCTGGGGTCTGCATTACGGCCAGTTTTTGGCTGCGGCCCTGGTGTCACAGACACTTACTGAATGGGCAAAATTGTTGCACCGGGAGTTGGAGAAGCAACAGGTTTCCCCAATCTGCGTAGAACTGGCTGACCAGTTTGTGCATGACCTCAAATATGTCTGCGATGCAGCCCTAGATACAGCTCCCCTGATTTCCAGAGCCTCAGTATCTGCTGTGGTACTGCGTTGTCTGATTTGGCTAAAATGCTGGTCCGCAGACCAGACTTCCAAGAAGGCTCTGGCGGATTTGCCCTTCAAGGGAGAGAGGCTATTTGGAGTCCCGCTGGACGACATTAAGAATGTCACTGGGGGTAAGAGCACGCTGCTCCCATAATCCAGAAAAGGTAAGGAGCCGTGCCGTAGGCCAGGGCCCTCCTTTTCCGCTCAGAAGCGTTTTTTTCGTCAGTCCGGGCCCGCAGGTAAGCGTTCCCAGGCCGACAAGGTGCCAGCTGAGGGACAAAAGCGTCCCTGGGTTCGCAAGCCAAACAAGCCTGCAAACAAATCTGCTACTGCATGAAAGTTTGCCCCTGCCCGACTCTCGGGTGAGGGGGTAGCCTGCACGAGTTTGCAGCTCGATGGACCTCCCTACTTTCCGACCAGTGGGTTTGCGAAGTGGTTTCATCAGGGTACAAGATAGAATTTCTTTCTTGTCCAAACAGATTTTTTCCCTCCAACCTTCATCTTCTTCCGGCTCGGCTGAACGCCCTATTGGGGGCAGTGCAGGACCTGCTGAGGTGCGGGGTAATAGTACCTGTGCCGCTGCCGAAAAAGGTTTCAGGGATTCTACTCCAATCTGTTTGTAGTCCCAAAGAAGGACAGGGTCTGTCCAATCCTGGACCTCAAGGCCCTCAACTCCTTTGTAAAAGTCCGAAGGTTCAGGATGGAATCAGTTTGCTCTGTGGTTTCTGCACTCCATCCGGGGGATTTTCTGGCGTCCTTGGACATCAAGGACGCATACTTGCATGTCCCCATATGTCGGGCATCAGAGATTTCTGCGTTTTGCAGTCGGGGACGATCACTACCAATTTGTGGCTCTCCCTTTTGGCCTGGCATCGGCACCAAGGTGCTCGCCCCGATTCTGGCCTTGCTGAGACAGCGAGGAATCACTATCGTGGGCTACCTGGACGACCTCATTTGGAGAGCTCCTTCAGACTCAGAATTAGAGGAGGATGTGGCGATTGCCAGTCAGACCCTTCAAGAATTTAGTTGGATACTGAACCTCCAGAAGTCGGAGTTGGTGCCGACTTAGCGCCTGGAATACCTGGGCTTGATTCTGGACTCTTCAGAGGCGAGAGATTTTCTCCCTTTGGAAAAATTGCAGACTCTTCAGGCGGCGGTGAAGCTTTTGGCATCCCGCAGGTGGTCGTCGCTGAGCTTTTGCATGCGAGTCCTGGGTCTCATGGTAGCCTCCTTCGAGGCGGTACCGTATGCTTAATTCCACACTCGAGTCTTGCAGAAGGAGATCCTGTCCAAGTGGGACAAGTCTCTGTTGTCCCTGGATTGTCAAATCCGGGTGAGTCAACTAGTCAGGACTTCCCTGGTCTGGTGGCTGAGATCTCCGGCCCTTCAGTCCAGAAAGTCATTCCTTCCCTTTCACTGGACGGTGATCACGACGGACGCCAGCCTGACCGGTTGGGGGGGGAGTTTGGGGTGTTCAGTCGACACAAGGTCACTGAACGCAGGAAGAATCCCGCCTGCCGATCAATGTGCTGGAACTTCGGGCGATCAGGCAGTGCCTCTCCACATGGTCACAGAGACTACAGGGGCGTCCAGTCAGGATCCAGTCGGACAACGCCACAGCGGTAGCATATGTCAACCATCAAGGAGGAACAAGAAGCTTGGCTGCAGCATCGGAGGTCACTCACATCCTGCGGTGGGCAGAAGAGAGCGTGCCGGCTCTATCGGCCGTATACATTCCGGGCGTAGAAAACTGGCAAGTGGACTACCTAAGTCGCCAGTAGGCTTGTGCAATTAGTTTCGTAACGAATTGAAATTCGTCCGAATTTAGCAACTTTCGGACATTCGGAAGCATTCGAATTTCCGAACAAAGCAATTACGAATAAGACCGAATCCGAAATAAATTATACCGCAAATAGCGAATGCCCGAATGTCTTCGGCATAATTCGTTATGAAAAAGTTACGAATGTACGAATCCATACGAAGCACAATAACACTCACTCTGCTCTGCTCTCTGCTTCTCCCACACCGTGCTGAACTCCCTCTCAAAATGGTGTACAGGGGCGGAGGTTATAGCCGCATGTAAAAAACGAAAGTAAAATACGAGATTTCGAATCCATTCGAAGCACAATAACACTCTGCTCTGCTCTCTGCTTCTCCCTCACCGTGCTGAACCCTCTCAAAATGGTGTACAGGGGCAGAGGCTATAGCCGCATGTAAAAAACGAAAGTAAAATACGAGATTTCGAATCGTTACAAATAACCGCAATGTATTTAGAAAAGTACAAATCCATTCGAAGCACATTAGGCATAATAGGCAGCGTCGTTGTGAGAGAGACACGGAAAATTACGAATCAACGAACCCAAAAAAAGTTACGAAAGTAGGAGTTGTGTCCAGAATCAACGAAAAACAACGTACTCTACCGAAAGTACGAATTATAAAGCAACAAAAAATTCAACGAAAAATGTCGCTTGCAAAAATACGAATGAGTCCGAACACGAAAAATCCCGTCTAGCAAAATTACGAATGATTACGAATCAACAGGACCGGAAAGAAACGAACCGAAACGGAACGAATTTTTCCGTTGTGCACAAGTCTAGTCGCCAGATGCTGGACCACGGAGAATGGTCGCTACACCCGGATGTGTTTAGACTCCTTTGCCTGAAATGGGGCACGCCAGACGTGGATCTCCTGGCTTCTCAACTCAATCGGAAGGTATTGAGGTTTGTGGCCAGGTCAAAAGATCCCTGGGCGGATGCGACAGACGCGTTGGTGGCCCCGTGGGGACAGTATCGGCTAATTTATGCCTTTCCCCCACTGAAACGTCTTCCTCGTCTGCTCCGCAGAGTGGAGACCGAGGGGATTTCAGTGATTCTAATTGCCCCAGAGTGGCCTTGGCGTCCCTGGTACGCTGACCTAATACGCCTGGTGGCGGATGCCCCTTGGTGACTGCCGATGCAAGAGGACCTTCTGTCGCAAGGTCCTATACTTCATCCTGCTTTACAGTCACTGGCTTTAACGGCATGGCTGTTAAAAGTCAGGTTCTGAGGGACCGAGGCCTGTCGGATTCAGTAATTTCCACCATGCTGAGGGCACGGAAGTCATCTTCTCGGAAGATCTATCATCGCATGTGGAAGGCCTACATCTCTATGTGTGAGGAGATGGAGTGACGTCCACAGACTTATTGGGTTTCCAGCATCCTGCTGTTTTTACAGTGTGGAGTGGATCAGAAACTTGCCTTAAGCACCATTAAGGGGCAGATTTCAGCCTTGGCTGTTTTCTTTCAACGACCCTTGGCGGCTCATTCACTGGTGAGTATGTTTGTGCAAGGGCATGTGGCTCCTATGGTTCGACCACCACTACCTCCGTGGGATTTGAATCTGGTGCTCTCGGTACTTCAGAAACCTCCCTTTGAGAACATCAGAGAGATTCCTCTTTTGACACTCTCTCAGAAAGTTTCCTTTCTGGTGGCTATTACATCTGTCAGTAGGGTTTCTGAGTTGGCGGCCTTTTCTTGCAAATCCCCCTACTTGATCCTCCATAAGGATAAAGTGGTGCTACGCCTGCAGCCTTCGTTTCTTCCGAAGGTGGTTTCGGCTTTTCATCTAAATGAGGACATTGTACTTCCATCCTTGTGTCCTCGGCCGTCGCATCCCAAAGAGGTTGCGTTACATTCCTTGGACGTGGTACGTGCTCTGCAGGTGTATCTGTCTGCTACGGCTCCGTTTTGGAGGTTAGACTCACTGTTTGTGTCGGTGACTGGTCCAAAGAAAGGCCTGGCGGTCTCGTCGGCCACCATTTCTCGGTGGATCAGACAGATTGTGATTCAGGCTTACGCCCAAAAAGGGCGGGCGCCTCCCTTTCCTGTCACGGCGCATTCGACCAGGGCAATTGGTGCCTCCTTTTTTTTTCGACATCAAGCGTCTGTCTCACAGGTGTGTAAGGTGGCGACCTGGTCGTCCGTTCACACTTTCACTAAGTTTTACAAGGTTGACGTGCATGCATCTGCGGATGCTTGCTTCGGCCGCAAGGTTTTTCAGGCGGCTGTTAAAGGTTGCAACTAGTGTTGAGCGGACCCGAATTGTAAAGTTCGGGTCCGTACCGAATTTTGGCGTTTTCCCGACCCCGGACCCGGACCCGGATTTTGCGCTAAAGTCCGGGTTCGGGTCCGGATTCGGGAATTTAATGGCGCAGTTAGAAATGCTTCAGGGGCCAGCCAATCACCATTTGATTAGCTGGTGTGCCCTTAGAAGCCATCATAGCCATGCCTACTAATGGCATGGCTGTGATTGGTCAGTGCAACATGTGACCCAGCATGTGACCAGCTTCTATGTAAGCAAGAGGCACACAGCACAGATCGTCACTCTGCTTTTAGACAGTGTAGGGAAAGGATCCTGGCTGCTGTTGCTGTGAGGGAGAGAATTATATGATAGGAGTTAGTCCTGATTCTGCAATCTACTAATAGAAAAGATAGAGAGACAGTGTAGTGTAGTGTAGGGGCAGGATCCTGTTTGTGCTTTCAGGGAGAGAGATTTAGATAGGAGTCCAGATTGAGAGATATAATAGCTCAGCGATCTGCATAGGTTTATCTGTTTGTGTTGCAAGCTCAGTGCACCAGCACTGCATTACGTTGAGTGATACACCTATTCCATACTGTGGCTGTATTGTGCTCTTGCTAAAAGACCCATTTCG
Source organism: Rana muscosa (assembly GCA_029206835.1). NCBI lineage: Eukaryota > Metazoa > Chordata > Amphibia > Anura > Ranidae > Rana > Rana muscosa. The sequence continues at coordinate 43,748,559 of CM055125.1, forward strand.
GGCAGAAAAAAAAAAAAAAAAGGCACTTTATTGTGCTTTTGCTAAAAAGACCCATTTTTGGGCCCCAAAAAAAAAAAAAAAGGCACTTTATTGTGCTGTTGCAAAAAAAAAAAGGCACTTTGTTGTGCGCAAAAAAGACCTATTTTTGGGCAAAAAAAATATTTTGCAGTGTATATCTCTAGTTGTGTGAAATAACCAATTTCTATATATTTTTCTTGTACTATGCTATACTAAAAAAAAACAAAAAACTTTTTTTTGAATAGCATTCTCTGCAGCTGTGCGATTCAGCGGTTATATACTGTGGGTGTGTTGTGCTCTTGCAAAAAACGCCATTTAGGGCCACAGAAAATAAATTGCAGTGTGAAATACACATGTGGAGGTGTGTAAAATAAACAATTTCTATATATTGTACAGTGCTATACTAAAAAAAACATTTTTTTTGAATAGCATTCTCTGCACTTCTATAGCTGTGCGATTCAGTGGTTAAATACTGTGGTTGTGTTGTGCTCTTCCAAAAAACGCCATTTAGGGCCACAGAAAATATTTTGCAGTGTGAAATACACATCTGGAGGTGTGTGAAAAAACAACATTATTTTTAAAAAGCATTCTCTGGCCTCTGCAGCTGTGCGATTCAGCGGTTATATACTGTTGGGGTTGTTGTGCTCTTGCAAAAAACGCCATTTAGGGCCACAGAAAATATTTTGCAGCGTGAAATACACATCTGGAGGTGTGTGAAAAAACAACATTATTTTTGAATAGCATTCTCTGGCCTCTGCAGCTGTGCGATTCAGCGGTTATATACTGTTGGGGTTGTTGTGCTCTTGCAAAAAACGCCATTTAGGGCCACAGAAAATATTTTGCAGTGTGAAATACACATCTGGAGGTGTGTGAAAAAACATTATTTTTGAATAGCATTCTCTGGCCTCTGCAGCTGTGCGATTCAGCGGTTATATACTGTTGGGGTTGTTGTGCTCTTCCAAAAAACGCCATTTAGGGCCACAGAAAATAAATTGCAGTGTGAAATACACATGTGGAGGTGTGTAAAATAAACAATTTCTATATATTGTACAGTGCTATACTAAAAAAAACATTTTTTTTGAATAGCATTCTCTGCACTTCTATAGCTGTGCGATTCAGTGGTTAAATACTGTGGTTGTGTTGTGCTCTTCCAAAAAACGCCATTTAGGGCCACAGAAAATATTTTGCAGTGTGAAATACACATCTGGAGGTGTGTGAAAAAACAACATTATTTTTAAAAAGCATTCTCTGGCCTCTGCAGCTGTGCGATTCAGCGGTTATATACTGTTGGGGTTGTTGTGCTCTTGCAAAAAACGCCATTTAGGGCCACAGAAAATATTTTGCAGCGTGAAATACACATCTGGAGGTGTGTGAAAAAACAACATTATTTTTGAATAGCATTCTCTGGCCTCTGCAGCTGTGCGATTCAGCGGTTATATACTGTTGGGGTTGTTGTGCTCTTGCAAAAAACGCCATTTAGGGCCACAGAAAATATTTTGCAGTGTGAAATACACATGTGGAGGTGTGTAAAATAAACAATTTCTATATATTGTACAGTGCTATACTAAAAAAAACATTTTTTTTGAATAGCATTCTCTGCACTTCTATAGCTGTGCGATTCAGTGGTTAAATACTGTGGTTGTGTTGTGCTCTTGCAAAAAACGCCATTTAGGGCCACAGAAAATATATTGCAGTGTGAAATACACATGTGGAGGTGTGTAAAATAAACAATTTCTATATATTGTACAGTGCTATACTAAAAAAAACAACCTTTTTTTTTGAATAGCATTTTCTGTAGCTGTGCGATTCAGCGGTTACGTGCTGTGGGTGTGTTGTGGTCTGGCAAAAAACGCCATTTAGGGCCACAGAAAATATTTTGCAGTGTGAAATACACATCTGGAGGTGTGTGAAATAAACAATTTCTATATATTTTCCTTGTACTGTGCTATACTAAAAAAACAACCTTTTTTTTTTTTGAATAGCATTTTCTGCAGTTCTGTAGCTGTGCGTTTCAGCCATTACGTACTGTGGGTGTGTTGTGGTCTTCCAAAAAACGCCATTTAGGGCAAGATCCTAAATTTGGAAAATATGAGGGGAAGGTCAAAGGGACGTGGTGGCCCCGGTCGTGGTGCTGCTGGTGGAGCTCCTGTTGCAGGGAGAGGACGTGGTGGATCTGTGCCAGCTACACGCACAAGTGAAACGCCTTCCTCAGGTGCGAGTAGGCGACCGAGCCTGCGGCGGTATTTTGTCACGCCTAATGAGGCTGTACCAATGTTTAGGCCAGGACAAGTACAGGCGATAGTAGATTGGGTTGCTGACAGTGCCTCGGGTTCCTTCACATTGTCTCCCACCCACTCTTCTGATGAAAGATCAGAGTTGGCACCTGAAGCCCATGTCCATCAGTCTTTCACCTCACCCCCTTGCAAATCAGCCAAGCAGTCTGAGCCCCAAATCATGCAGCAGTCTCTTCTGCTTTTCGATGACTCTGTTAGCAGGGTTTCCCAGGGCCATCCACCTAGCCCTGCCCCAGAAGTGGAAGAGATTGAGTGCACCGATGCCCAACCACTTATGTTTCATGATGGGTACATGGGAGGACCATCGCAGCACGTCTCGGATGATGACGAAACACAGGTGCCAACTGCTGCTGCTTTCGCAATTGTGCAGACAGACATGGAGGGCAGGGGTGAAGACTGGGTGGAAGATGATGTGGAGGACGATGAGGTCCTCGACCCCACATGGAATCAACGTTATGCAGGTGACCAGTGTAGTTCAGAGGAAGAGGCGGTGGTCGCACAGAGCCACCAGCACAGCAGAAGAGGGAGCAGGGTGCAAAAACGGAGCATTCGTCCCCTAGACAGTACATCTGCTACTGCCCAACGCAGCAAGGGACCGAGCACACCAAAGCCAGGTCCAAGGACTTCCCTAGCGTGGCAGTTCTTCACACAGTGTGTTGATGACAAGACACGAGTGGTTTGCACGCTGTGCAATCAGAGCCTGAAGCGAGGCATAAACGTTCTCAACCTGAGCACAAGCTGCATGACCAGGCATCTAAGTGCAAAGCACGAGCTGCAGTGGAGTAGACACCTCAAAAACCAAGAAAGGTCTCTGGCTCCTCCTGCTTCCTCTTCTGCTGCAGTCTCGGCCTCTTCATCCACCTCTGTAGTGACAGTGGCACCTGTCACCCCGCAAACAGAGGATCTGCCAGCAACACTACCACCTGGGTCACCAACCATCTCCACAATGTCCCATGGAAGCATTCAGCTCTCTATCTCCCAAACATTGGAGCGGAAGAGGAAGTACCCCCCTAGCCACCCGCGATCCCTGGCCCTGAATGCCAGCATTTCAAAATTCCTGGCCTTTGAAATGCTGTCATTCCGTCTGGTGGAGACGCAGAGTTTTAAAAGCCTGATGGCATTGGCTGTCCCGCAGTACGTCGTGCCCAGCCGCCACTACTTTTCCAGGCGAGCCATCCCTTCCCTGTACAACCAGGTGGGGGACAAAATCAGGTGTGCACTGCGCAACGCCATCTGTGGCAAGGTCCACCTAACTACGGATGCGTGGACCAGTAAGCACGGTCAGGGACGTTATATCTCCCTAACAGCACACTGGGTAAATGCAGTGGCGGCTGGGCCTGAGGCAGATAGCGGTTTGGCGCATGTCCTTCCACCACCGAGGATTGCAGGGCGCTTCAGTTTGCCTCCTGTTGCTAACTCCTCCTTCTCCGCTTCCTCATCCTCTACCGCCTCCTCATCCATTCAGCGTAACACCTTCACCACCAACTTCAGCACAGCCAGGGGTAAACGACAGCAGGCAGTTTTAAAACTTTCCTGTTTGGGGGGAAAATCCCCACACCGCGCAGGAGTTGTGGAGGGACATGGAACAACAGACCGATGAGTGGTTGCTGTCAGTGAGCCTCAAGCCCGGCCTGGTGGTGTGCGATAATGGGCGAAATCTCGTAGCAGCTCTGGGCCTAGCCGGTTTGACGCACATCCCTTGCCTGGCGCATGTGCTGAACTTGGTGGTCCAGAGGTTCCTTAAAAATTACCCCAATATGCCAGAGCTGCTGCAGAAAGTGCGGGCTGTCTGTGCGCACTTTCGGCGTTCTCACCCTGCTGCTGCTCGCCTGTCAGCGCTGCAGCGTAACTTCGGCCTTCCCGCTCACCGCCTCATATGTGACGTGCCCACAAGGTGGAACTCCACCTTGCACATGCTGGCCAGACTGTGCGAGCAGCAGCAGGCAATAGTGGAGTTTCAGCTGCAGCAATCACGCGTGAGTCGCTCTGCGGAACAGCACCACTTCACCACCAATAACTGGGCCTCCATGCGAGACCTGTGTGCCTTGTTGCGCTGTTTCGAGTACTCCACCAACATGGCCAGTGCCAATGATGCCGTTCTCAGCGTTACTATCCCAGTTCTATGCCTCCTTGAAAAAACGCTTCGTGCGATGATGGAAGAGGATGTGGCACAGGAGGATGAGGAGGAGGAGGAGGAAGCGGGATCATTTCAAAGGCTTTCAGGGCAGTCTTTCACAAGTGGCTACGAGGGTGGGTTCCTGCACCAACAAACGCCAGGTACACAATTGTCCGGCAGAAAGGGCACAGTTCTGGAGGATGACGAGGTGGAGGAGGAGATGGAGGAGGAGGAGGAGCCATGTTCACAGCAGGGTGGCACTCAGACCAGCTCGTGGCCATTACTGGTGCGTGGCTGGGGGGATACAGAGGACACAGACGATACACCTCCCACAGAGGACAGCTTTTCTTTGCCTCTGGGCAGCCTGGCACACATGAGCGATTACATGCTGCAGTGTTTCCGCAACGACAGCCGAGTTGCCCACATTTTAACTGGTGCTGATTACTGGGTGGCCACCCTGCTGGATCCCCGTTACAAGGACAACGTACCGTCCTTAATTCCCTCACTGGAGCGGGATCGTAAGATGCGCGAGTACAAGCGCACGCTGGTAGACGCGCTGCTGGTGGCATTCCCACCTGACAGCGGGCGTACGGTGGAAGCACAAGGCGAAGGCAGAGGAGGAGGAAGAGGTCGCCAACGCAGCCGGGGCACCGGCAGCACCTCAGAAGGCAGGGTTAGCATGGCCGAAATGTGGAAAAGCTTTGTCAGCACGCCACAACAACCAGCGCCACCAGCTGAGATGGAACGTCTTAGCAGGAGGCAGCATTTCACCAACATGGTTGAGCAGTATGTGTCCACAGGCCTACACGTACTGGATGACGGGTCTGCCCCCTTTAACTTCTGGGTCTCCAAATTGGGCACATGGCCTGAGCTTGCCGTTTATGCCTTGGAGGTGCTGGCCTGCCCTGCAGCCAGTGTATTATCTGAACGTGTATTTAGCACGGCAGGGGGCGTTATCACAGACAAGCGCAGCCGCCTGTCCAGAGCCAATGTGGACAAGCTCACGTTCATTAAAATGAACCAGGCATGGGTCCCACAGGACTTGTCCGTACCTCGTGCAGAATAGACATGTATACCGGTGTTGTGACAAAAACTGTCCGGCCATCGGATTGTGCCCGGCCCGTACTGCGCAGGCGCAGCGCTTGCGCAGTACAGAGGACAAGGAGATTCACAAAATCTCCGAAGATGAACGGCGCCTGCGCTGTGAGTGCAGGTTCAAGCCCCACCATCCAAGAGGACATACTGTAGCACATAGTAACAGGGCCCCTCACGGGCTCGCTTCGATCGCGGCCTTGCTTGGCTCGGCTTGAACCACGGATGGTGTGGCCTTCACCTGAACTCAACACGCAGGCGCCGTTAGTCTTGGGAGATTTTTGAAATCCCCTTGTCCTACATACTCAGCAAGCGCAGTACAGGGCGGACACTATTCGACAGGGGACAGAATTCGACACATCACCGGCCTTACCCAGCCATTGTTGTATTTTTGAACCAGTGTTGGCTACCTCGTCCTCCTCCACCGCCGCTTCCACCTACACAGCCACATCCACCGCCACCTCAACCTCCTACTCCATATGGACCTCGTCCTGCTAGGCCAAGATTAAAATTTTTATTTTATTTTTTTGTAGCGCACAGATCCTTTCCCCCTTACCTGCCTTTATGTTGTTGGCTCTTCGCAGGAGGGAGAAAGGCACACCGCACTACCAGCCCGTATCCTCCTATATAAAGAGGTTGAGCGGTGTACTTGACGGGCCGTGTCCACAGCCGGAGTCAAAACTCCTCCAGAGGATGATTCTCACCTCTACTGTAGGTAGAGGCAAGTCCTTTAATTGCCAGTAAAGTCAATGTCCACACCAGCTGAAACTCCAACTCTTATTCTATCATGGCAAAATAAACTGTACTCAGATAGAAAAGGTTAGAGCAAAGAAACAGGACAGCTTAAGGTGTGGAGGAGGTCCAGGCACAAACGTAGCACATTCACTTCACTGCTTAGGTTTCTCAAACAGTTTTTGGTGCACGGTCTCTGCCACAGACATTGAGGTTGGTCTCTGCCACAGACCGGGTGTATAAGGCCCCTGCCACGGGCCGGTTGAATAAGGCCTCTGATACAGTCAAGGTGACCTTGAGCTTCTCCTTCTACGAACCTAGCCCATATCAAGGGGAAGACATCTCTCCAGGGAGTCAACAGACCATTCCTTCACCGTGACTCCCGCATCGGTCCATCAGAATGATCCTCCCTTCCCTGGAACAGGGTCCCCTACACGAGGCGGCTCTGGACTCCAGGCTTTACTCCCGCCCCTAGGCCTCCATACCCAGGGCAGCAAGAACTCCAGGATAGTACCTCACCCCGGGCTAAAGGTGCCCGAGATGGAACAGGAACACATGCACCCAGGCCGAAGGCACCTGGGCGCGGACCCCACTGGACATCAGCCCCCAGGCCAAAGGTCTGCCCCTTTTATATCCCGGCATGCACAGCAGGTTCCCCGCCCCGCTGTACTACTGCCAAGAGGGGACACAAAAGGCGCCACCTGTAGGCCGCAGGGAACTGCACACCAATACTGTCCCCCGAGGACAAAATGGTCCATGAATCCTACAGAATTAGGGTATTTGAGCCTATTTACCACTCAAACACTTTCCTTAAATTTAGCACCCCGCTACATTTTTATTTCAAAGTATTTTATTTTCCCACTAGCTTATCCATTAAATTAAATAATTTATTCCATAAAGGGCGTATTCTGGGGCATTCCCACCATATGTGTGGCATCGTGCCGTTGAGTTTCTGAGGTTCTTAATGACTTCCTGTACCTCTTCTGCTGAAAAGGGGGCCTCCAGCATATGTTTTTATTTTTTAATTTTTTTATGTTCTTTTAAGTTATTTCCTATCCACATTTGTTTGCAGAGCACTTGCCATGTTCTTAACAACATTTTGCTGCCATTTGCAGCCCTCTAGCCCTTTCCATTACTTTTTTAGAGCCTTTTTAGTCGTCAGAAGTCCGGGTCCCCATTGACTTCAATGGGGTCCGGGTCTGGGTTCGGGTTAAAGTTCGGTCCCGAATCCGAACTTTTTTCCAAAGTTCGGCCGAACCCGCCGGACCCGAATATCCAGCTACCCGCTCAACTCTAGTTGCAACTCCTCCGTTTAGGAGCTCTGTTTGTTTTGGGGTGAAGTTTGTTTGATTGCTGTTCCCACCCCTCGGTTTTTTGACACTGCTTGGGGACCTCCCTAATGTCAAGACTTAAGGAAGCTGTGTACGTCCATGGACCAAAGAGAAAATAGGATTTTTGTACTCACCGTAAAATCCTTTTCTCTGAAGTCCATGGACGGACACAGCACCCACCCCTCCTTTTTATGTTTGTACTGCTTTTTGACAAACTGAGCTGCTCAGTGCAGGGTGAGGGGTTATGACCAGAGGAACCGCCCCCTGGGCGGGGCTGTTCAGCTTTGGTATAATTACATGTTTTTAAATATCTAACATGTCTACCTAGTCCTCTGCTAATAGACGGAACATAACGCTAATGTCAAGACTTAAGGAAACTGTGTCCGTCCATGGACTTCAGAGAAAAGGATTTTACGGTGGGAACAAAAAAACTTTTTTTTTTTTTTTCTTGCAAAATATGAAGAATCTGCCTAGGCCCTTCAACATTACATTGTTTGTTTATGTGTTGACCTTAACATGATGAATTGCAGCACAGGAAGAGTGGAAAACTGCAGCTTAATGACTTTAAGTATCTCTGGAGTAAGATTAAAGAATGGGAGGTAGGATTACCTATATGTTATTTATTATTCTTTAAGAAGCCAAATGTCTTATTGACATATTCCAATTTTTATATGTTTGTATTATTTTCACATGTTTTTTTTCTTGGCACATACAGTATGTACATATATGTATGGATTTTGTTATTTCTTTAGTACTGCAGCACAGTGATTGTATCTGCAGCTAAGTTGACACAGGTATTGAATTTTAAAAGAAGTTTTAATGCATTAATGCACCGATAGCATTAATGCAATTTTCAAAGACGCATAGGCGTTCAAAGCGTCAACGCCTGTGTTTACCCAGATGCCAGTGTGTAAGAGCCCTAAAGGTCACCGTAACAACCAGCTTTGTAGAGGGAAGTCAGTAATGGTATCTTTTAGGATTGTATTGCCCTTAGGCTATGTTTACACATGTGGCCAGGACTGCCACACCCCTGAAAAGCGGTTGGATTGCTTTTCAGAGGCGTTTAACCAGTGGTGAGGAGGCGATATGTCACTTACTCACCTTCTGTTTTAACACCTTATATGACGCAACCGCGTGCATTACATGTGGTTGCGGGGAAGTTGTGCACTGGCTCCATTAATTTAAATGGGTCACATTCGGCGGGCAGTATGGCTGGACAGGGGGAATAACTATTTCTTGCAAGTGCAAAGCATAGGGGACTTAGTGTTTGTACAACCCCATCCCTTGCCTTTGCAGCTTAGTGGAGGGGGATTAGGGAAGGGGCAGTTAGGACAGTAAAAACACGGCTCAACTGCAAGTGTGAATGAGCCCTTAACCACTTGCCGACAGCCTACCGCATATTTACTGCGGCAGGTCGGCTCTATTGTGAGGAATCGCGTACTTGTATGTCATTTCGTGCAATAGCCACTGGGTGGACACAGGGGATGCCAATCAGCAGGTCCTGCGGACCCGATGTCCGCCGGCCACCCACGATCATTCCCAGAGAGGGAAAGACTGGTGATGTAAACAAGGCAGATCGCCCTTCTGACAGGAACACCAATCTCTGTCTTCATTTAATCAGACCATCCCCTACACACAGTTGACAAGCACCAGCTAGAAGCACACTTAACCCTGTGATCGCCCCTGATGTTAACCCCTACCCTGCCAGTGTCATTAGTACAGTGACAGTGCATATTTTCAGCACTGATCACTGCAATTAAGGACATACCAATGACACTCTATAGTCTTGATCACTGTAATATTGTCACTGGTTCCCAAAAAAAGTGTCAGTTAGGTGTCCAATTTGTCCGCCTCAATGTTGCAGTCCCGCTAAAAATCGCTGATTGCCGCAATCACTAGTAAAAAAAATAAAACTGCCATAAAAATAGCCCATAGTTTGCAGACGTGATAACTTTTGCGCAAACCAATCAATATGTACGGTTATTGAGATTGTTTATGAAAAGTATGTAGCAGAATACATATTGGCCTAAATTGATGAAGACATTTTTTTATTTTTTTTATTTACATTTTTTTTTTTTCAAAACTGTCACTCTTTTTTTGTTTATAGCTCAAAAAATAAAAAACGATCATATACCTCCAAAAGAAAGCTCTATTTGTGGGAAAAAAATGACATACATTATCTCACAAAAGTGAGTACACCCCTTACATTTTTGTAAATATTTTATTATATCTTTTCTTGTGACAACACTGAAGAAATGACACTTTGCTACAATGTAAAGTAGTGAGTGTACAGCTTGTATAACAGTGTAAATTTGCTGTCCACTCAAAATAACTCAACACACAGCCATTAATGTCTAAACCGCTGGCAACAAAAGTGAGTACACTCCTAAGTGAAAATGTCCAAATTGGGCCCAGTTAACCATTTTCCCTCCCCGGTGTCATATAACTCGTTAGTGTTACAAGGTCCCAGGTGTGAATGGGGAGCAGGTGTGTTAAATTTGGTGTTATCGCTCTCAATCTCTCATACTGGTCACTGGAAGTTCAACATGGCACCTCATGGCAAAGAACTCTGAGGATCTGAAAAAAAGAATTGTTGCTCTAAATAAAGATGGCCTAGGCTTTATTGAGATTGCCAAGACCCTGGAACTGAGCTGCAGCACGGTGGCCAAGACCATACAGCAGTTTAACAGGACGGGTTCCACTCGGAACAGGCCTCGTCCTGGTCGACCAAAGTAGTTGAGTGCATATGCTCAGTGTCATATCCAGAGGTTGTCGTTGGGAAAGAGACGTATGAGTGCTGCCAGCATTGCTGCAGAGGTTGAAGGGGTGGGGGGGTCAGCCTGTCAGTGCTCAGACCATACGCTGCACACTGCATCAAATTGGTCTGCATGGCTGTCATCCCACAAGGAAGCCTCTTCTAAAGATGATGCGCAAGAAAGCCCACAAACAGTTTGCTGAAGACAAGCAGACTAAGGACATGGATTACTGGAACCATGTCCTGGGGTCTGATGAGACCAAGATAAACTTATTTGGGTCAGATGGTGTCAAGCGTGTGTGGCGGCAACCAGGTGAGGAGTACAAAGACGTGTGTCTTGTCTACAGTCAAGCATGGTGGTGGGAGTGTCATGGTCTGGGGCTGCATGAGTGCTGCCGACACTGGGGAGCTACAGTTCATTGAGGGAACCATGAATGCCAACATGTACTGTGACATACTGAAGCAGAGCATGATCCTCTCCCTTCGGAGACTGGGCCGCGGGGCAGTATTCCAACATAACGACCCCAAACACACCTTCAAGACAACTACTGCCTTGCTAAAGAAGCTGAGGGTAAAGGTAATGGACTGGCCAAGCATGTCTCCAGACCTAAACCCTTTTGAGCATCTGTGGGGCATCCTCAATTGGAAGGTGGAGGAGCGCAAGGTCTCTTACATTCACCAGCTCCGTGATGTCGTCATGGAGGAGTGGAAGAGGACTCCAGTGGCAACCTGTGAAGCTCTGGTGAGCTCCATGCCCAAGAGGGTTAAGGCAGTGCTGGAAAATAATGGTGACCACACAAAATATTGACACTTTGGAAATTTTTTACTTAGGGGTGTACTCACTTTTGTTGCCAGCGGTTTAGACATTAATGGCTGTGTGTTGAGTTATTTTGAGGGGACAGCAAATTTACACTGTTATACAAGCTGTACACTCACTACTTTACATTGTAGCAAAGTGTAATTTCTTCAGTGTTGTCACATGAAAAGATATAATAAAATATTTACAAAAATGTGAGGGGGTGTACTCACTTTTGTGAGATACTGTACGTTTTTATTTGGGTACAGCGTTGCATGACTGCGCAATTGTCAAAGTAACGCAGTGCCGTATTGCAAAAAATGGCCTGGTCATTAAGGGGGTAAAACCTTCCGGTGGTTAATAAGTTGCTTGAACTCTTCCAGCTTAGCCATGAAGGCAAAGAGAGGCAAGTCTCAGTAACAAAGTTAAACTAGATCAGAGAGGGGCACAGATGAGGCTTTTCCAGCTAATAAAGGTTAATAGTAAGCATCCTGTGGTGTTTGCTTTTAGGATTTTATTTTACTTTAAATATATTAAAATGGGTTTGCTTGATAAAAAGTAAGTTTTGCCTGAAGGCCTCGTTCACAATACAATAACATTCACCTGTGTATGGCCGGAGTGTTTACCTGCACTGGGATAAACAGGTGCTCCAGCCACTGTGTTCCCAATATGATGTCCATGTGGGTGCAGGTTCCCAAACTTACACGGTCTGCGAACAGTTACGGTAGTTATAAAAGAACTAATCGAAAAGCAGTTTTTCACAATCTTTCACAGCTGTGATCACTAATGCTCCAGTGTATACAGGTGTCTTGTGTGTCACTGCTGCCATCTGGTGGTCATAACAGTTAAAAGTGAAGATGTCCATGCAGCCGTAGGTACAAAAAGTTTCCATACACTCAGTTTTCTCTGCATTTCTGATTTTAGCATATATTCAAAAAATATGATGAAGATCGATCTGGGACAATGGATGTACAGGAGCTGAGGTTGGCACTGGAATCAGCTGGTTAGTTCTTTCTGCACTCTTTTCTAAATATCATATCTATGTTTCATGATATTATCCAGATGATGTTTATTGGTGTGCTGATTATTTGCTAGTACGTCTTGTGATAATTAGGGATGAGCCGAACACCCCCCTGTTCGGTTCGCACCAGAACCTGCGAACAGACCTAAAATTTGCGTGAACTTTAGAACCCTATTAAATACAATGGACTCGAACGTTCGAAATCAAAAGTGCTAATTATAACGGCTAATATGCAAGTTATTGTGCTAAAAAGTGTTTGGGGACCCGGGTCCTGCCCCAGGGGACATGTATGAATGCAAAAAAAAAGTTTTAAAAAACGGAAGTTTTTTCGGGAGCAGTGATTTTAATAATGCATAAAGTGAAAAATAAAAAGTGAAATATTCCTTTAAATTTCATACCGGGGGTGGTGTATAGTATGCCTGTAAATTAGCACTTGTTTCCCTTGCTTAGAACTGTCCCTGCACAAAATGTCATTTCTGAAGGAAAAAAGGCCATTTAAAAGCACTCGCGGCTATAATGAATTGTCGGCTCCCAGGAATACAGAGAAAAATTCAATTACCAGGCCTATCAGGTCTGGTATGGACATTGAGGGGAACCCTGCATCAAATTTAAAAAATACCAGGTCTGGTATGGATTTTAAGGGGAACTCCACCCCAATTTTTTTTTTAAATGGCGTGGAGCTCCCCCATATATCCATACCAGACCCTTTATCTGCGCACGCAACCTGGCAGGCCGCAGGAAAAGAGGGGGGGACGAGAGAGCACCCCCCCCCTCCTGAACCGTACCAAGCCACATGCCCTCAACATGGGGAGGATGTCCCCATGTTGATGGGGACAAGGGTCTCATCCCCACAACCCTTGCCTGGTGGATGTGGGGGTCTGCAGGCAGGAGGCTTATCGGAATCTGGAAGACCCCCAGATCCCGCCCCCCCCCATGTGAATGGGTAAGGGGTACATTGTACCCCTACCATTTCACGGAGAAAGTGTAAAAAAAATGTAAAAAAAAACTAAAAAACACACAGACACCTTGGAAAAGTCATTTATTAAAAATAAAAACACATTCCAGCGATGTAATCCAATGTCCCGCGGCGATTCGATGTCCAGCGCTGCAGTCTCCACTTGAAACGTCATTGGCTGAGTGGACCTACACTGCAGAGGAAGTTCCCCATCAGGTCCGCTTAGCCAATGACGTAGGCGGGGTCTGAGTTGCGAAGGCACCCGCGCCCCCTCGTACCTTAGACCCCGCCTACGTCATTGGCTGAGCGGACCTGATGGGTGTGAAATGAAATGACGTTTCGAGTGGAGACTGCAGCGCTGGACATCGGATCGCCGCGGGACATTGGATTACATCGCTGGAATGTATTAAAAATAAAATAATAAAAACACATTCCAGCGATGTAATCCAATGTCCCGCGGCGATTCGATGTCCAGCGCTGCAGTCTCCACTTGAAACGTCATTGGCTGAGTGGACCTACACTGCAGAGGAAGTTCCCCATCAGGTCCGCTTAGCCAATGACGTAGGCGGGGTCTGAGTTACGAGGGCACCCGCGCCCCCTCGTACCTTAGACCCCGCCTACGTCATTGGCTAAGCGGACCTGATGGGTGTGAAATGAAATGACGTTTCGAGTGGAGACTGCAGCGCTGGACATCGGATCGCCGCGGGACATTGGATTACATTGCTGGAATGTGTTTTTATTATTTTATTTTTAATAAAGGACTTTTCCAAGGTGTCTGTGTTTTTTTTTTTACATTTTTTTTTTTTACATTTGATTCGTAAAATGGTAGGGGTACAATGTACCCCTTACAAATTCACATAGAGGGGGGCCGAAATCTGGGGGTCCCCTTTGTTAAAGGGGTCTTCCAAATTCCGATAAGCCCCCTGCCCGCAGACCCCCACAACCACCAGGCAAGGGTTGTGGGGATGAGGCCCTTGTCCCCATCAACATGGGGACATCCTCCCCATGTTGAGGGCATGTGGCCTGGTACGGTTCAGGAGGGGGGAGCGCTGTCTCGTACCCCCCAGGTACGAAATTTAAAGGAATATTTCACTTTTATCGTTTCATTTTAAGTATTCTTAAAATCACTGCTCCCAAAAAAACTGCAGTTTTTAAAACTTTTTTTTTGCATTGATACATGTGCCCTGGGGCAGGATCCGGGTCTCCAAACACTTTTTATGACAATAACTTGCATATAAGCCTTTAAAATTAGCACTTTAGATTTCTCCCATAGACTTTTACAGGGTGTTCCGCAGCTTTTCGAATTTGCCGCGAACACCCCAAATTGTCCGCTGTTCGGCGAACAGGCAATGTTCGAGTCGAACATGAGTTTGACTCTAACTCGAAGCTCATCCCTAGTGATAATTATGTTGCCCAAATTAAAAGTATCTCCTTGGGTATGTTTATGTCACACAAGTCAGAGGCCTGTTCACCAAAATATATTATTTTAGGTAAATTAGAACTAAAGTCAAACCAGGTTTTCTTCATTTTGAGAAAGGAAGGATTATAATTCCTGTCGGGTGTATTTTTTATTTTTTTTGCCATCCAACTATGATTTGGGAGATTTCTCTTCAGTTCTTTTCTCATAGCCTAACCATTAAGCAAGAAGAAACCTCCACTCAGATCGCCTAGGCCAGTGTTTCTCAACTCCAGTCTTCAAGTGCCCCCAACAGGTCATGTTTTCAGGCTTTTCCATAGTTTTGCACAGGTGATTTGATCAGTTTCACTGCCTTAGTAATTACCACAGCCCTTTTATCTGAGGGAAATCCTGAAAACATGACCTGTTGGGGGTACTTGGGGACTGGAGTTGAGAAACATTGGCCTAGACCAGGGATATGCAATTAGCGGACCTCCAGCTGTTGCCAAACTACAAGTCCCATCATGCCTCTGACAGCATCAAGCATGACACCCAGAGGCATGATGGGACTTGTAGTTTGGCAACAGCTGGAGGTCCGCTAATTGCATATCCCTGGCCTAGACTATCTGAGTGTAAATGGAGTGGGTACCTTTCAGAAAAACATCCAAAAGTTGTAGGAGGAGGGGTTGAGGAGGAAAAGTGTAACTTCCCTTTTTAGGTGAGATTCCACTTTAAGCTCAATAGCTATAAGGCCTCATGCCCACTGGCGTTTTTACAGCTGCGTTTTTGAGCGTTTTTTACAGCTTAAAAACGCCTGTCCATGTTATTGTAAATATTTTTTTTTTTTTTTTTTGAAAAAAAAAAAAAAAAAAAAAGTCGGAGCTAAAAACGCGACCGCGCGTTAGTGCGCGTTTTTTGCGCGTTAGTGCGCGTTTTTGCGCGTTTTTGACGCTCGCGTTTTTTCCTGCCTAGTTCTGACGCTGAGGGACGCTGAGGAACGCACTGGCCCTGGGTTTTTTTTACAGCTTACAAACGCCTATGCTCTTTAAAGCTCAAAAACGCCTAGGTGGGCATGAAGCTATAGACTAACATGGACAGGCGTTTTTAAGCTGTAAAAAACGCTCAAAAACGCGGCTGAAAAAACGCCCGTGGGCATGAGGCCTAAGGATCATGGAGAAATTCTTCAGACGCACTGCGATAACATTTTTCCTCTTTGTCTATAGAGTCCAGCGTCTTAAGATCCCTCTCATATAAATACACAGTAGATGTTTGTAAACTGTTAGAAACCAACTGAACCCGACTTTATAATCTTTGAGAATGCATGTACAACCAAAACTTTTTACAAAATAAAAAATACACTATATTACCAAAAGTATTGGGACACCTGTCTTTACAGGCACATGAACTTTAATGGCATCCAAGTCTTAGTGCGTAGGGTTCAATATTGAGTTGGCCCACCCTTCACAGCTATAACAGCTTCAACTCTTCTGGCCTGCTCACAAGGTTTAGGAGTGTGTCTATGGGAATGTTTTACCATTCTCCTAGAAGTGCATTTGTGAGGTCAGGCACTGATGTTGGATGAGAAGGCCGGGCTCGCCACCTTTGTTCTCTATTGGGTAGAGGTCAGGACTCTGGGCAGGCCAGTCAAGTTCCTCCACCCCAAACTCGCTCATCCACATCTTTTTGGAACTTGCTTTGTGCACTGGTGTGCCATCATGTTGGAACAGGAAGGGGCCATCACCAAACTGTTCCCACAAAGTTGGGAGCATGAAATTGTACAGAATGTTTTGGTATGCTGACACCTTAAGTGCTCCCTTCACTGGAACTAAGGGGGCAAAGTATGTCTTTTTTTTTTTTTTTTTTATGAGTAAATTGCATCTTCAGATCCCCATCTATACATTGTGTTTTGCAGGATTCCAGCTGAATAACAAACTAATAGAGCTGCTATGTCTGAAATATGGAGATGACCTCAGAAGAATGGATTTTGACAGCTTCCTGTCCTGCATGGCACACCTAATGGCAGTATTTGGTAGGTGAAGCACACTATCTCCCATACCTTCCAAAATTTGACAGCAATGGCCCCACCCCCACCAAAATGAATGGGCTCAAATTGTACCGCACTGAATCGCATGTGAATTGAATGCGGCGCAGTTCCTGAAAGATTAATAGTGTGAACTGAAAAAGCGTGTGAGGCTTCCATTGGACTTTAAAGTAGATCTAAACGTGCGCGTACTTAGCAGACCTGGAGGAGCCTCTTCTGTGCGCTGTGGAGAGGCTCCTCCAGGTCTGCTAAGTACGCGCACGTTCTCTAAGCTCAAGCTTGGTCACGTTACCTGTTTGGGGGCTATATTGTGGACAAATCATCTCTGCCCAGTCTATGCACCTGGTCCTTACCGATGCATACCCCCCCCCCCCCCCGCACCTCTAGCCCTACATACCCTGAGGGAACCTTCTCTTTCTGCTTGCCAGCAGACTGCTCTGTTTAATTACCCCGCTGTTGCCTTTTACGATTTCTACTGACCCTACTGGCTGTCTTTTTTAGACAGATTGTCAGTGTACTGGTTCTCAGGTTAATTTTGCATGATTCAATACGACCTGTTTATTACTATGCTCCTGAAGAAGCATGACACCACGCGAAACATGTAGAGCAGAGCAAGACTACATTTCTGCATACTGGACCCAGGATTAAAGCCATCCACTTCCCATATACACTGTTTAACCAAACGATTTTTTGATTGTTGGACACACAGCTCTTACAATTTGAGTTTCTTTATTATTGTAGTTTTTGGAAGTGAGAATTGAGCATTATCCCGAGTCATGTATTTATGATTACCATAATGACATTTGTTGTATAAATGTACTTTTACAATTTTTTACCCTACTTACCTATGTGCCGTTTAAAGTCCATCTTTTAGTTTAATCAGTGTTCCTCTATATTAATCGGGACGTTGGCACATTTATACCAGTGCATCCACAGTGTCACCCTGTGAGGATGCACATTTAAGCATTTTTCTCAAGATCAGTGTATTCTGACAGCAGCCGATGCCACTGGCAGAATACAACGTTCTGGCATGTGGGGGATTCCTCCATCCACCTCGTTTGTGTGGATGAAGGAATCTGTTAATACTTTAACTGTGCATGGCTAGCTTTAGTTTGCAGCACTATTTATCATTAAAAAAACAGTCATACTTTCTTTAACCAAAATAAATATTCAGGGCAGGAGTTACATGGCTTATTTATCATCATTAGTAAGACCGTAGGTTTGCCTCAAATACTTCTTGTAAAGATGGGAAGGGCAGGTCCTGTCACATAACAGCACTATATTCACAGTATTACACAAATGGAGTTAATATTTAAAATTCAATTACCACATTTTATTGAAATCCTGTGTATTACAGGGGTATGCTATCGTAT
Organism: Rana muscosa; assembly: GCA_029206835.1. Taxonomy (NCBI): domain Eukaryota; kingdom Metazoa; phylum Chordata; class Amphibia; order Anura; family Ranidae; genus Rana; species Rana muscosa. The sequence goes on from CM055125.1 coordinate 43,766,479, forward strand.
GGACCAAAACAAAGATGGTGTCGTCAGCCTCAAGGAACAGCAGGTGAGATGTTTAAATGATTAAAAAAACCTGTAAAGATTTTCAGAAGTATTACTGCATTTCTATCCATATGAACAAATAAAGTGATACAGGGAGAGGCCACAATTGATGCTCCCAGCCCTGTCTGTAGAAGGTGATATATTTATTTAGTGTATACAAGAGTGTTTTTTTTTTTGCATGAACAAATTAAAGTGGTAGTAAACCCTGCATGGTGATCTCCTGAACATGTAGAGCTTTACCCTGGATGCAGCCCGTTATGTCACCGACACGTGCTCTGAAGGCCTGGCATTTCTTGCTGGACCTTCAGAGATTTTTGCCGGAACTGAGGGCTCCTGCACGCATGCGCAGGAGTACCGTCATAGCGGTTCCAGCTAATTTACATAGCCGGAGCGTGCAAACCCGGTAGAAAGACCGGGGGAAGATGTTAGCCCAGCACTGGAGGGTTCCAAGTTGATGAAAATGCATTATGCAATTGCCTTACACAGGGTTTTTTTTTATATAACAGCTGCGGTTTACTACTACTTTAAAAAGAATAGGGTAGCGATATTGTGGTTGAAAAATAGGGATGCTTAGGTAGGCATCCCTTGACATTCGCAGAGGGTATAAGATTCCCCAGTTTAAAAGTACCAATGACTGACCTGGAAGGTTCCATGAGGAACTTCTGAACGCAAAAGGAACCTGTTGAGAAATTTTAGATCCAGAATGGGGCAAATGCCTCCATTTGCCTTGAGGACAATAAATAGGTTTGAATAAAAATATGGGTATTTGTCCACCTTCTGGGATGGAAACTATGATTCCTTGAGAAGTGAACTGTTGGAGCGCAGAGACCTGTCTGCCTCCACAGGGAAGCTGGCAAACTTGACAGCATAAAGTAGGGTGGAGATAGAGCCCAAGATCTAGTTTGTAACTCCTAGACACAATGTTCTGGACCCAGACGTCTGACATGTTTTGGGACCAGATGTCCGTGAAGGCTGACGAGGGTTCCCCCCCCCCCCCCCCGACTCTGCCAGGTGGGGGCATACCCTCACTGGGAGAAGGGGCTTGGTGGGTTTAGAGGTTCAGGTCTTATGGTGAAACTGGGTTCCTGATTTGGACTTGGATCCTGAGAAAAACAAAAGCAGCTCTTTTTGGATCTAGTGCTCAAATGCTTACCTGCACAAGCTTTGGCCATACTTTTCTTGGGTAAAAGGATACCCCAGATCGCCCAACCATAACTTCTGTGTTTAAAGTATCCAAAGAGGCATTGCCCATGAAATGGCATTCTTACAAGGTGCTTCTTGTACAAAGTTCTGCAGACCAATACTTGAGCCAAAGGGTCCTTTGCATATGTATGGATGGGCAGACAGTTCAATAGGGACCTTGAAAACCAGGACACCCTCAACAGGGATGCTTAAGGTTTTGTTAAGACAGGAAGTGGTTGCTAGGGATTTTTTTTTCTTTTTTGGAAACACCTCCTCAATAGGGTATTGCTGAGCAAAACAACTTGGAGGTACAAAGATTTTTTTTTTCAGGGTGAAGCCAGTCACCATATAACACAGGCTGAGAATAGCGAGGGCACAGTAAAAGCTTTGGCAGGCTGAAGTGTTAGGGCACCTAGGCTGGTGGTGACCTTGGCCTGGCTGACACAAGGTATGTGCACACTGCGCCAATAAGGCTAGAAATGGCATCCTTCAGCTTAGGAGGTATTGCGGCAAATTGGGTCTCCTCCTCCAATACTGAACAGTCAAGGGTAAGCTGAGGTGCCATCCTCTACCTCTTCCTCAGGAAGCACAGGTGAAGTGAGAGGAAAATCAAAGATATACTCTGGAAGAGAAGATGAGGGAGCCCTTTTGTGGTCACTGCAGTCTGATGCCTCTAAATGGACTGACAGTCTACCCATTGATTCAGACATGGTATTTAAGAACTCCTCTATGGATAAGCATGAGGAGTGGTGTGCCCAAGTGAGCTAGGGAGGCTTCTGAGGAAACCAGTAACTCTGACTGTGGACATTGAATATGGGGACCCTAAAACTTAATAAAAACATATCTTTAAAAAAAAAAAAAAAAAAGAACATGGGGCCCCTACATTTCCTTCCTGAACCATTAAGAGCACATGCTTGCTGGGCCCCTAGACCCATGCCTTTTACATCAATGATCAGCTAGGTTAGGTGTATCCCTTAAGAGGGAACTTGTGGACTGCTACTGCATAGCAGAAGGGACGCATTCTGTGACCAGTTAATTTAAGCAAAGGGGCCCTCTGTACATCCAAGGATTGCTTTGCTGTGTCCTTGGTAGACAGAAAAAACAGCATATGTGGCATATGGGAGAGCAAAAAAAATGGAACATGCATACACAGAACAGCCGAGGGGAAGGAGGCTGCACAGACACCCCGGTGGCCTCTGGATGTGATCTAGGCTACAGAAAGTGGCATCTAATTTATATTAAAAAAAAAAAAGGTAAAAGAGCCAGACTGTTCCTTGCATCTGGCTGCGGCAAAATGAGTCAAAGTCAGCGCTGCGCTCTCACGTTACACTCTCTGGTTTACGGCCTAGTTCACACCTATGCAATTTTTGGTGCGTTTTCAGTTTTGCACACACTACAGTCCATTTAACATGGTTGCCTATGGATGTAGTTCACATCTGTGCATTTTACGGAAAGGGCCAGGGACTTTGTTTCTGGTTTTTGGTTCCATAGACTTCAATGGATCAAAAATGTGTATTGCAAAATGCACCTGGAATATGCATAATTGCAACCTGCATAGGTGTGAATCAGGCCTAAGAGAGCTTAAGCCCTAACATACTTCTGCTTTGCTGTCCTCCCAGCTTTAACCGCTTTGTGCCCACGCTATAGCCAAATGACAGTTACAACGTGGACCTTAATTGCCGGGAGGCAGTCAATAGACATCCTCCCGTGCATGAGCTGCCTGCGGTGCGCTCTGATCGCAGAGTAAATGCGACATGGCCGATCGCGGCCCCTTACCATGTGATCAGCTGTCAGCCAATGACAGCCGATCACATTATGTAAACAAAAGATCGGCAATCTGACGGCTTTATGCCAGAGGGACAGCAGTCCCGAAGAGGATGAGACATCATCCAAGTATCTGCTGCCTGCCAGTGCATAGCAATGCCGCCAATCAGTGCCACCTATAAATGGTCATCAGTGCAGCCTCATCAGCGCACATCAATGAAGGAATTTTATAACAAACCATAAAAACGGTTTTGTTTTTTCAAAATTTTTGGTCTTTTTTTCCATTTAAAAAAAAAAAATAAACCAAAAAAAAAAAAAACGAGCCGTGATAACATACCACCAAAATAAAGCTCTATTTGTGGGGAAAAAAAAAATAACAATTTCATTTGGGTGCAATGTTGCATGACCCTGCAATTGTCATTCAAAGAGCGACAGCGCTGAAAGCTGACCTGGGCAGGAAGGGGGTTTAAGTGCCCAGTAAGCAAGTGGTTCAAGAGCCTCAACACCACCTTATGCTGGTGAAGAATTAAGAAAATATCCTGGACTGCCGCACTCTGTTCAAGCGTTTCCGGCAATCCAGGATACTTTCTTTCTCCATGGATCAGTGCAAAGCCAGCACCTGTTAGTGAAGCAGGGCGGGAGCAATCTTAAAATGCTCCTTGCAGGAAAGTGCAGCCAATTTAAGACCCTTTGGGGATGATTTACTAAAACTGGAGAGTGCAAAATCTGGTGCAGATCTGTATAGAAACCAATAAGCTTCCATGTTTTTTTTGTCAAAGCCTAATTGAACAAGCAGAATTTAGAAGGCTACCATGCACAGCTGCACCAGATTTTGCACGCTCCAATTTTAGTAAATCAACCCCTTTGAGTCTAAGCAATCACAAAGACAACCTTGTGTGTAATGCCGCGTAATGTCATTTTAAAAAACGAAGTTTTTCTCAACGTAATTTTTCTTGTTTCCTCTCAAGCCTGTCTTGCATACACACGTTCATTAAAAAAAAACGCTCGAGCAAAGTACAGTGCCGTACAACGGCACTATAAAGGGGAAGTTCCATTCGGATGGCGCCACCCTTCATGTTAGTAAAGTTTGTTGAGCGACGATTCGCGCTTTTCAGCCTCGTGCTTTTCAGTCCGTTACAGCGTGACGAATGTGCTATCTCCATTACGAACGCTAGTTTTACCAGAACGAGCGCTCCCGTCTCATACTTGATTCTGAGCATGCGCGTTTTTTTCCCCTCGTAAAAGCATACACACTACCGTTTTTCACGACGTGAAAAAATAGAGCAGGTTCTCATTTTTTTTAGCCCATTTTTCACGTTGTTAAAAATGCTCTGGAGCATACACACGATCGTTTTTAATGACCAATTTAAAAAATGGCATTAACGACGTGAAAAACGGTCGTGTGTACGCGGCATAAGAAGCAACAAAAGAATCTCATGTAGAGGCGCAAAGTCTGCAAAACAGACAAGACAAAAATAGGATTTTTTACTCACCGTAAAATCCTTTTCTCTGAGTCCATGGACCGACACAGCTTCTCTATTGACAAAGTGGGTATTATCCGTTAATTAGGAGTGACTAGGCAGAAAAACTTGTAAAAAGTGTTGCATCACACCTTCTACAGTACCGCCCAGGGGGCGGACCCTCTGGGTATACCCTCTCAGTCTGCATCTTCGCAGATCAGTTCGTCAAAAAGCAGTACAAACTTAAAAGGAGGGGTGGGTGCTGTGTCGGTCCATGGACTCAGAGAAAAGGATTTTACGGTGAGTAAAAAATCCTATTTACTCTTTCGTCCATGGACCGACACAGCTTCTCTATTGACAAAGTGGGACGTCCCAAAGCAGTGTCAGAGAAAAAACGAGGGGTGGTAACAGCATAAAAATAAACTTCACCCCAAAACACAAAACAGCACTCCTCCAACGGAGGAGTTGCAACTCTAAACAGCCGCTTGCAAAACCTTGCGGCCAAAAGAGGCATCCGAAGATGCACCTACATCAATTTTGTAGAATTTTGTGAAAGTGTGAGCGGACGACCAAGTCGCCGCTTTACATAATTGGGAAACAGACGCTTGATGTCGGAAAGCCCAAGAGGCACCTATTGCCCTGGTCGAATGCGCCGTGACAGGAAAGGGGGGCGCCTGACCCTTTAAGGCGTAAGCCTGGATTACCATCTGTCGGATCCACCTAGAGATGGTGGCCGATGAGACTGCTTGGCCCTTCTTGGGACCAGCCACCGAAACAAACAGTGAGTCTGACTTCCGGAACAGGGAAGTAGCAGATATGTATACTCTCAAAGCTCGGACAACGTCCAAGGAATGCAACGCCGACTCCTTAGGATTCGACGGCTGAGGACACAAGGATGGAAGTACAATGTCTTCGTTGAGATGAAAAGCCGAAACGACTTTCGGAAGAAAGGAAGGCTGCGGCCGCAGCACCACCTTATCCTTGTGGAAAATCAAATAGGGAGCCTTGCAGGACAAGGCTGCCAGCTCAGAGACTCGTCTAACTGACGTCACAGCCACCAAAAAGACCACTTTCTGAGAAAGTGTCAACAGGGGAATATCTCTAATATTCTCAAACGGTGCCTTCTGAAGCACCGAGAGGACCAGGTTCAAGTCCCACGGAGGTAACGGGGGATGGACCGGAGGGGCCACCTGTCAGACCCCATGCACAAATGTACTCACGAGAGAGTGAGTCGCCAGGGGTCGCTGAAAAAAAAGACAGCCAGGGCAGATATCTGTCCCTTAATCGTACTTAGGGCAAGCCCTTGGTCCACCCCATGCTGTAAAAACAGCAGGATTCTGGAAACCAAATAGGTATGCGGATGCCATTTCATTTCCTCACACCTGGAGATGTAGGCCCTCCAAGTGCGGTGATAGACCTTCCTAGAGGACGGTTTTCGAACACTTCTCATAGTAGAGATTACTGAGTCTGACAGGCCCCGGTCTCTCAGTACCTGGTTCTCAACAGCCATGCCGTTAAAGCCAATGACTGTAAAGCAGGATGGAATATGGGACCTTGCGATAGCAGGTCCTTCCGTAGTGGTAGGCGCCAGGGGACGTCTGCTACCAGACGTACTAGATCGTCATACCAAGGACGCTGAGGCCAATCTGGAGCGATTAGGATCATTGGAATTCCCTCTGCCTCCACTCTGCGGAGCAGAAGAGGAAGAAGCCTTAAGGGAGGGAAGGCATAGATTAGCCGATACTGACCCCACGATGCTACCAACGCGACCGTTGCGTCTGCCCATGGGTCTCTTGACCGGGCCACAAATCTCAATACCTTCCGATTGAGTCGGGAAGCCAGAAGATCTACGTCTGGTGTGCCCCATCTTTGGCAGAGGAGTTGGAACACCTCCGGGTGTAAGGACCATTCTCCCTGGTCCAGCATCTGGCGGCTCAGGTAGTCCGCCTGCCAGTTTTCCACACCCGGAATGTACACGGCCGACAGTGCCGGTACGCTCCTCTCTGCCCACTTCAGGATGCGAGCGATCTCCGATGCTGCAGCTGAGCTTCTTGTTCCTCCTAGATGATTGACATATGCCACTGCTGTGGCGTTGTCTGACTGGATCCTGACTGGACGCCCTTGCAGTCTTTGAGACCATTTGAAGAGGCACAGCTTGATCGCCCGGATCTCCAGGACATTGATCGGCAGGAGGGCTTCCTCTGGGGTCCAGCGACCCTGCGCCGACTGGACACCCCAGACTCCCCCCCAACCTGTAAGGCTGGCGTCCGTCGTGATCACTATCCAGTAAACCGGAAGAAATTACTTCCCGGCCATTATAGCCGGTGCTGTCAGCCACCATACCAGGGATCTCCTGACTAGGTGGCTCACTCGGATTTGATAATCCAGAGATGAAGGGCATCTGTTCCATCTGGACAGAACTTCCTTCTGTAAAACTCGAGTGTGGTATTGAACATATGGGACCGCCTCGAAGGAGGCTACCATGAGGCCCAACACTCGCATGCAAAAACGGAGTGACGACCAATTCCTGGAAGTCAGCTGCCGTACTGCAGCCCAGAGGGTCTGCAACTTCTCCACAGGGAGGAATACCTTTGCCTCTGAGGAATCCAGAATCAACCCCAGGTACACTAGGCGTTGAGTGGGCACCAATACTGACTTTTGCGTGTTTAGTATCCAACCACAGTCTCGAAGAGTCTGACAGGTAATGGACACGCTTACCTCTAATTCTGAGCTTGAAGGGGCCTTCAGCAGAAGGTCGTATAAGTAGCCTGTGATAGCGATACCCCGCTGTCTTAGAAGTGCCAGAATCGGAGCGAGCACCTTGGTGAACGTCCTGGGTGCTGAGGCAAGGCCCAACGGGAGGGCCACAAACTGGTAGTGGTCCTTCCCGATAGCAAATCGCAGAAACCTCTGGTGTCTGGAGTATATGGGGACATGCAGGTATGCGTCCTTGATGTCCAAGGAGGCCAGAAAGTCCCCCGGATGGAGAGCCGTGACTACAGATCGAACCGACTCCATCCGAAAACTTTGTACCTTCACAAGGCAATTGAGGGCTCTGAGATCCAAGCTTGGACGAACCCCCTCCTTCTTCGGCACAATGAACAGATTTGAGTAAAAACCCCGTTCCAGTTCTGGAACTGGAATAACTACCCCGCGTTCCAGTAGACCCTGGACCGCCCCATACAGGGCCTCCCGATGGGTCGGTAGTAGCTGGAGATTGGAGGTGTTGAATCTGTCCGGTGGACAAGAGAGAAACTCTATCTTGTAGCCTGAGGAGATTACTTCGCAAACCCACCTGTCGGAGATTAGTGCTGTCCACTGAGTCGCGAATTTGCGAAGACGTCTCCCCACCCGAGAGCTGGGTGGGGGTGGACCTTCATGCGGACGCAAATTTGTCCGCAGGCTTATTGGGTATGCAGGACCAGGGACGCTTTTGTCCTTGGGCAGGCGCTTTATCGGCCTGGGGTCTTTTCCCTGTCGCCCTAGGGGGACGAAAAAAACACTTGTGTGCAGTAAAGGAGGGCCCTTGCCCTTGGCGTGGCCCCTTACCCTTGCTAATTTGGGGAAGCAAAGTGCTTTTACTTCCTGTGGCATCCTTGATGATGTCATCCAGAGAAGCCCCAAAAAGTCTGTCGCCCTTCCAAGAAAGCCCTGTTGGATCTGCCTTTTAAGTCTGGTCCGCATACCAGCCTTTTAGCCAGATCAGGCGGCGTATTGCTACTGCATTAACCAAAGTTTTAGACAGCAGGGGAATAGTATTCATGTCTGACTCGCAGACAAACCTAAGGCCCTGGACCAACAGGTCGGCCAATGTTATCTCATCAGGAGGAGCAGCTCACTCCTTAACCCCTGGAGTAGCAATCTTGCCCATTCAGTAAGTGTGTGAGACACTAGGGCCCCCGCCAATGCCGGGCGTACTGCCGAGCCTACCACTGAGTATAGGTAGCAAGTGCTTCAGCCTTCTTATCCACAGGGTCCTAGAAAACAGGAGCCCCTTCTACAGGAATTGTGGTGGCTCTATTAAGTCTGGACACCGGAGGGTCCACTATAGGGGGGAGAGGTCCATTTCTTCAGAAAACTCTCCTCAAAAGGGGTACCGTACCGCAAACCTCTTTGGGGCTGTAAAGCCCCTCAGTGGGTTCTCCCATTCCTTGTAGAAGAGTTTATCAAAAGACACACAAGGGAACACCTTAGCAGTGCGGGCAGGTCTATGAAACCCAAGTGGACCGGAGTCTCTGCTGCTTCTGCAGTATTTTCCAATTTTAGCATATCCCGCACTGCAGTAATAAGGTCAGATACCAAAGCCGTCTCGCGTACTGACCTGGACTTTGAGTCATTCTCACTGTCCGGTCACGGTCTGCAGTCTCTGATGCGTCAGAATCTGGGCCCCAAGCCGTAGCTGGACCTGGTTCTGCACCAGAATTATCCCCAGAAGCTTGCAGGGGATGGGGCGTTTACTACCCCCTGTATTCCCGTGTGCTGCTTCCACCCTGGCAGCAAACGCCTCTAGGATTGCAGTCATAGCGTTCATAGACACCTCAGGGGCACCAGCTGCTAAATCTGGTGTTTCAGGGGAGAAGACATCTGGCTCAGATGCCATGCTGACCACACGCTGACACTCACAGGGCTCCAGGCAAGATATCAATAGGCCACCCTCCTGTGCTGCAGAGAGGCCGGGTCACCCAGAGGACTCACCACCCTGGATAGGTACTGCTATGCTGCGCCTGTGATGCTGTCCCGCTGCTGCTGTGTCAGTCTGCTTCTTTTATCAGCACTTCCTGTGTGAATTTTCGCGCCAGTGTAATGCACCCTAGAGGCCGGAGGCTCTCGAAAAATGGTTGCCAAAAACGTCTGTATGGAAGATAATGTGGGCTCTAAGAAAATGGCCGCCGACAGAAGATAGAGGTCAAGCAGCCATAGCCCACAAAAAGATGGCCGCCGAACGGCAATATCTGCATACAGGGTGGACAAACATGGCCACCGATCAGCTGATAGGGGCCAGTGGGTGTGGCCGAACCACAGGAAGATGGCCGCCGGGCAGTCACAAGAGGCCAAACTTGGCATGGACCACCTCAAAATGGCCGCTGACAGCATGGAGGAGGAAGGACACAAACACAGGTAAGAAAAAATGACATTTCTTTTAAATGTTAGTTACAGCCAGCCCCGCTCCAGTGGGACCCCCTAGGTGACCCCCAGCAACCTTTAGCTAGAAGCCCAGGGAGGAGGGAAAGGCAGGGAGAGAGGGAAGAAAGGGGCCACAACCACTTACTTGATCTCTCCAGGAATGTCCAGCTAAATCACCCAGCCGAGGCAGGGGAGTTTTACTTACCTATCCTGCATGTATTCTGCTGGAAGACATTCCAAACAGATCATCGTCCGCGCACGGAAGGTGACTGTTGGCCAGGCATGCTGTGATTGGACCCAGAAGGGACGATCATATGTATGCCCTGGAGCATGACGCTCACCGGACAGGCTGCTGCGACTCGGCCGTAAGGTCAGCCGAAGCTGAGCGGTCCGATGCAAGCCTTGGAGCGTAAGCTCACCGGCCAGGCTGCTGCGACTCGGCCGTAAGGTCAGCCGAAGCTGAGCGGTCCGATGCAGGCCCTGGAGCGTAAGCTCACCGGCCACCCGTGGAGCGACGGGCATGTCGTGGAAAACCCAGCGCGTAGCTAGGGTCGGCACACGCTTGATGGCCGAAACTGGGGAGACTACAAGGATCGAGGATCCAGCCTGTCACCCAGTCGGCAGTTGATCGAAGATCGCAGGAAACAACAAATGTAGCAAAAAAAATAAATATATATATATATATATATATTTTCCCCCGGACCAATGGACCCGAAGGGAGCCATGTCCTACTCCTTGCTAGACAGAAAAAAACTGATCTGCGAAGATGCAGACTGAGAGGGTATACCCAGAGGGTCCGCCCCCTGGGCGGTACTGTAGAAGGTGTGATGCAACACTTTTTACAAGTTTTTCTGCCTAGTCACTCCTAATTAACGGATAATACCCACTTTGTCAATAGAGAAGCTGTGTCGGTCCATGGACGAAAGAGTAATAAGGGTTCCAAGGAGGCATGCAAACGCGGAGAAACCTATGTGACACCGTGCACCTAGCTTTTACTAGGGGAGCAATCATAAAAGCAGGATGGACAGCAAATCTGACTGATCTGGAAGAGTCCACAGTCAGCCAAGAGATGGATGTCCATATACTTCTTAGCCAAACGTGTACAATCAGAATGCCTTCCTTTATGCTGCACAACAGGTGTGGAAGAGCTAGTCATTGGTCAAGGAAAACTGATCTCAAGGAGTCACTAGGACATCAACCACAAATGCCTGAGGATCCCTGATTGCAGGACACAAACCTTTCCAGCTTATTATCAAATATGGATGCCAACAGATTCATATCTAGCATTCCACACGCAGACAAATCTCTGCAAACACCTCAGAGTGAAGGGCCCATATTCCTGGATTCAACTGGGGACTGCTGAGAAAGTACGCCTGCCAATTTTCCAGGTCAGGAATGTGCACAGTCGAGAGGGCCAAAATGTGTAGTTCTGCCTTAAACAAGATCAGGTGCGCTTCTTTCTGAGCAGGGCAACTTCTTGTCCTTCCTTGATGGCTGATGCAAGACTCCAAAGGCAGTCAGACCAGTGTGGGGAGAGCCAGCCAAATCTCTAGAAGCTTCACGATGTCGATCGGCAACTTGCGCTCCTGACAACCACCTTCCCTAAACTGAGAGGTTCTCCAGAACACCTCCCCAACCCGGCAGGCTGGAATCCATCTTTAAGATCTTCCAATTTATTGGAAGGAAGCATTTTCTGACATCCAGCATCTGCATTGAGATGCAACATTCCAGAGCTAGCCTGGTCTTGGGAGTCATATTCATTGGCAGATCCAAGGACTCCTGACACTTGTCACAAATGGACAGAATATTGAGTTGAAAAAAATCAGGAATTAAACTAGACGTATGGGACCATATTGAAGACGACGATCATCTTCCTCAGCAGCCTTATCCAGACCCAAATTGAAGGACTTTTCAACAACCCCTATGACTCCCCCTTGAATCAGAGAGACAGGCATTTTCTCCTACAAGATCAGTACTTTAGGCTGTGCTACGTTGATGACTAAGCCTCTGAACTGATTGCTTCCGATGAAGCTGGTTGTCTAGGTATCCCACAATGGGAATAACCTGAGTCCTCAACAAGCCCAGAGCCAAACTGGTAGTGGCCATCCTCTACTGTGAACAGCAGAAACAGCTGGTGAGGCTGGAAAATTTAAATGTGTAGGTAGAGGTCATTCATATCCACTGATGCCAGGAGTTCCCCCTGATTAAGTGAAGCAATCACTGACCAGAAAGTCTCCATCCTCAATTTCTGTAGCTTCAGGAACTTGAGACCTTTGAGGTCTAGAACTGGCCAGATGTCCCCATTGAAATAAAAGCTGTGAGACCTCTCTCCCCATGATGACCCCTTGGGTCAGCAGCCTTTCCAGAGCTGCAAAGACAACTTTTTTTGTGGCTCTGAAGACACCCTGGATTGGAGGGGGAAGTCCAGAAGCTCACAAAAAAGACGTCCCTACACAAAGCAAGTGGGGGCACCCCTTCCCTGGTCCCCCACTTGTGGGTCTTTTGAACAAATGCTATGGCAGTGTATCGCTCCAGTCCCACACAGTAAACAGCCCTTACTGCCAATTTTTTTTTAAATTCTTCAGAAAGATATAACTAAAAACAAAGGCTTAGCTGAGCTGGGAAGGGTTGTGCCTGGCTGTGAATTCCTGCCTTTTTTATTTTTTAAACAGTGTCCATTCACCTGAGGGTAGCAGCACCAAAGAATCATGAAAATGAACTGTCCTGTGATGTGTGTTTATGAAAAGTGATTTGCTTCTCTCAGAGCAGAAAGATGACATCCATCACCTAAGGACACTAGCAGAAAACTGAGTGGGAGGGGTTAAATTGGGGCTGTCATTACAGTGTTGTTTGCCAATGTCCAATCACCAGAAGGCAGCACATATTTAGTAGTCTAAAATTGATCCTGTGTCTATATGTACAATTAAGATATACACGTGTATTGTGTTTTTACACAAAACGTTGCAAATACATGTTGTTTCAAGTGTCCCAAAACTAAATGTTATATGTGTGACCAGGCTCCTATCAATTAATTGATCATTATTCTTCTCATTTTAAGTGGCTTCAGATGACTCATCTACAATAAAGACAGCACCCTGCAAACAAAGACCAGTACACTCCATGGATGGGACAGTGGGTCCGGCTCATCAATAAAAGTGTTCAGGGGCCACTAAACATTACAGTCTGTTTTATGTAAAACTTTTTTCGATTGGACATTTACAAGTGAATGTTTCTTATGCTCAGAGAATAGAGATGAATAATGTAAATAGTTCATCAATGTGTGTTAATGTAATAAATCTTCTTTGACTATATATGGTGTAACAGGATAAGCTATAATGCACATATCTAGACAACATATGGAGCCTGTTTTTTTGGGCACCTTACTGTAAGACTACCAGACAGTTTCTATCTGATGAAAAACATGTAAACAGCTCCAGGGAGCCTGAAACATTGTGATTTACACCAATTAGCTTGTAGATTACACAAGGGAGCTGTTGATATGTCTTATTAAAATTTACAGGTGTACAACCTAAAACCAAACATGTAATATATTGTAGTTTACCAATCATTAGATGTGGTGGTTGCAATTTTTTTTTTTTTTTTTTTTTAGATTCCCTCTCTCCCCTCCCCCCTCCCTCCGTTTTCACCTGGCTGGTGATCTGGCCAGTAACACACCACCTGTATTTGAGTGCCTCCACTTTGATGTACCTTTGGACAACAGAATTTGAATCTCTGGGAGGGGAATAGGTTAGTGTACCTATAATTGCTAGTACATCTAACAACTTGAAGCCAAACTCCATCCCATCTCACACTTTATCCCAAAAGGAAAGAAAGCTGTTCCTGTAACTGCTTATAAAGGTTTTACATAAAAAAATAAATAAATAAATAAATAAAAAAATCTGGACATTGTAAGCACTCCTGTCAGTAAGTATTAAATGGTTTGTCTCAACACTCCTACTAAAAATGCAAGACAGCTTGTTCTTTTGAAAAACAACAGACTTACCAAGCAGATCACCAGGTGAAGATACTAAAAAAGAAAACCAATTCATCCATCAATTGCAATATAATCAACGTTTTCTTTTGGGTTTCAGGCCGGGGTCACACTTGTGCGACACGACAGCCGTCCTACTTTGGATCCGACTTTGCCCTGCGACATGAAACCGACATAAGTCTGACTTTCAATGAACGGGGATCCGACTTGGATCCCCGCCAATGGCAGGCAGTGTGTTTGGTATGAATCCTGAGCGGGAACTCCAGGCCAAATTTTAAATAAAAAAAAAAACGGCATGGGTTCCCCCTCCGGGGGCATACCAGGCCCTTGGGTCTGGTATGGATTTTGAGGGGAACCCCTACGCCGAAAAACCGGTGTGGGGGTTCCCCCAAAATCCAAACCAGTCCCTTATCCGAGCACGCAACCTGGCAGGCCTCAGTGGAAGAGGGGGGGACGAGAGAGCGCCCCCCCCCTCCTGAACAGTACCAGGCCGCATGCCCTCAACATGGGGGGTTTGGTGCTTTGAGGCAGGGGGGCGACCTGAGGCCCCCCCACCCCAAGGTACCCTGCCCCCATGTTAAGGAGGACAGGGCCTCTTCCCGACAACCCTGGCCGTTGGTTGTCGGGGTCTGCGGGCTTATCGGAATCCGGGAGCCCCCTTTAATAAGAAGAAAGAAAGAACCGGAGAGCGAGGGAAAAAGGCGACGGAGAAGACCGGGCCCCGCTAGCAAAAGAGCTGGAAGAAGATAGCGGAGGCCCGGCAGAAGGAAGGAAGAACCGGAGAGTGCGGAGACAACACAGGAAACCCCCCGAAGACGGAAGAGACCCCTGGAGCTGTGCAATAAATTACTTTAACAACCTGTGTGTGTGTTTTTTTTATTGACATTTTTTTCCACCAGGTGAATGGGTAGGGGTACGATGTACCCCATACTCATTCACATAGGGTGGGGGGCCGGGATCTGGGAGCCCCCTTATTAAAGGGGGCTCCCGGATTCCAATAAGCCCCCCGCCCGCAGACCCAGACAACCAACGGCCAGGGTTGTCGGGAAGAGGCCCTGTCCTCATCAACATGGGGGCCGGGTACTTTGGGGTGGGGGGGCCGCAGGTCACCCCCCCTGCCCCAAACCACCCATGTTGAGGGCATGCGGCCTGGTACGGTTCAGGAGGGAGGGGGGGCCGCTCTCTCGTCCCCCCCCTCCCCCTGCGGCCTGCCAGGTTGCGTGCTCGGATAAGGGTCTGGTTTGGATTTTGGGGGAACCCCCACGCCGTTTTTCGGCGTAGGGGTTCCCCTTAAAATCCATACCAGACCCAAGGGCCTGGTATGCTCTTGGAGGGGGAACCCATGCCGGTTTTTTTATTTAAAATTTGGCCTGGAGTTCCCCCTCAAGAGCAGCAGAGCACAAGTCGCATGCCAAAGTCGGATCATGCAAGACTGCGGTCCGACTTTGATCCGACTTCAATGATAGTCAATGGGATGAAGTCGGACCAAAGTAGTACAGGGAGCATTTTCAAAGTCGGACCGACATGTGTCGGACCAGTTAAGACGGCTCTCATAGGTAAACATTGATTTTCACACGTCATGCGACATGAGCTCCCAATGTCAGAGCGTTTGTCGCCCCAGTATGAACCCAGCCTCATACTATAAAAAGTCACTTGAGATGAAACCTACACTGATAGAATATAGAATATGGAGGCCGCCACTGCTGATCTTATTTATTAAAAGCAAAAAATGTTTGTATGCACTGTAAAATCCTTTTTTGAGTTAATTGAGGGACATAGGAGTTCTTAGACTGTCAGGTTTTACTGCCACCTACAGGATACTAGGAAGAAAAAAAAAAGCCATCTGCTAGCTCAAGTGAAAATGCCACCCACAAATAATATACCCAAGTTTTGCAGCAAATTAGTTATAAGAACAATGGCGGCCCATAATGCAGGGCAACAAAGGCCACACACCATGGAAGCTGGGGGTTACACGAGGCCTTCTTGTAGAACTTAGAAAATAAAGGCAAAAGACCAGGTGGTAGCCATGTCATTTGGGAAAAGTGATGCCGGAAAAGAAAAGAAGAAGAATTACTCATAGATCTAGAAGAGTGCACCTTGAGAGGAAAGGATAGAACCAGAAACCATCTAGAGAAGAAGTTCATCCAGAATAGACAAGGAATCCACCTTCCTGAAGAATCAGTGGCTAAAAGACCGCAGGTTATCACTGGCTGTGCAGAGACCTGCGAATAGATGTGGTCGCCAGCGAACCATCATTATAGCGAACAGGGCCGGCAGGTGCACCTAGCGGATGAGAATCACTGCATGAATTAGAAGATTCCTGCACCTGCCTTGATCGCCGGTGTGAATGTAGCATGACACTGCAAGTACCTGCATTAGTCTTCCAATCGGTTCTTGTCCCAGAGAGAGTGAATCTCCCTAACCCAGGACACAGACAGCAATACAAACCTGACAGGTGTTCTAATCCATTTCCACTCTATACAAAATAAAAATAAATAAGTTTTGCCTTTTGTTACACTTTAAGGTCTTGTTTACCTTGACTTTAACTTTTAGGCCACATGCACACGAGACGCTGTTATTTGCTGTTAAACGCGCGTTCAGAGGCAGTTGGACGCTTTTTTCAACTGCCCCTGAACCCATTCAATGTTATCCTATGTGTCCATGCACACACTCTCGTTTTTTGGCTTTTTCAAGCAGTTGCGTTTAACCTTGTTTTTCCAGAAGCAAAAAAATGGGTTCAGACGCAAAAGTTTTCCACGTTTCAGACGCTAAACGCGGTACCGGCGTTTTGCTGCGTTTATAAGCGTTTTTAAAAGTGACCTATTTTTTAACATTAGAAATCTCAAAAATGATGGCAAATGATGAAAAACCATTAAAAAATATAAAAGAAAACGAATTGCTTGCATTGCATTGTGGACAATCCACAACTTGTGGCAGGTAACGTGGCAAGTGGACAATCCACAACTTGTGCCAGGTGATGTGGCAAGTGGACAATTCACAACTTGTGGCCAGGTGACGTGGCAGGTGACGTGGCAAGTGGACAATTCACAACTTGTGGCAAGTGACGTGGCCAGGTGACGTGGCAAGTGGACAATTCACAACTTGTGGCAAGTGACGTGGCCAGGTGACGTGGCAGGTAACATGGCCAGGCGACGTGGCAAGTGGACAATCCACAACTTGTATCAGGTGACGTGGCACGTGATGTGGCCAGGTGACGTGACAAGTGGACAATCCACAACATGACCAGGTGACGTGGCAAGTGGACAATCCACAACTTGTGGCAAGTGATACGCTAAATACAAGTACACTGCTGCTCTCTGAGCTGCTGCTACTCACTCTGGTCTCACAAACTGGCTGAAATGGTTAAAATGTACTGTTTTTTGAGCTTAGGGAGGGTCTATGATGAAACGCTTATAAACGCAAACGCGGTAAAACCTAGCTAAACGTGGCAAAACGCGCGTTTTTAAACGCCGGTTTCAGCGTTTAAAAACGTGTGTTCAGCAGAGTTTGCACCTGCGTCTCATGTGCATGGGGCCTTAGTGTGTACAGCAAGCTTATACAAAGCATCAGAATCCAGTACTGCTCAGTTCCAGTTTAGGAATGGTATAGACAGATATCAATGGGAGAACTGATTTTCACTTTAAACAAGCTGGCTTCAGCACCAATTCAGGCTTGTTGAAAGTGAAAGTATGCTAGCAGCTTGTGTGAAGTAATCGTTAGCCCTCTCACTATGATCTGTGTATATTTTCCAAACTGGAGCTGCCATTCATATAAACTGTACTAGTTTCTATATATGGAAAATTTGAGGAAAAGGTAGGTGTATAATATACCTGGTCTGTCCAATCTAAATACAAACAACAAGAAAAAATGCCAAATTCGCACAGTCTAACCCCTCAGAACTTTCAAAGACAGACCAAGTAGGTAAGTAAAATAGGTACATGTTATTACAATAAATTCATAAAAATTGGCATCATAAGAAATGCATCAGTACAAAAACAGTTGATATTTGAACCCAAATACATGCATCTGTATGTACAGTAAGCTGCCCTTAGAAATGGATGGGCTAGCAGAGTTGCATACTGGCAGGTATTTCTGACATGTTTCAGACCTATAATCGGTCCTTCTTCAGTGGTTTTTATGCCATTGGGGCCAAAAGAATTCTATAACACAAATATATACGTTTTATAGCATTTTTCTAAATTGTAGCTAGGTGCACACGCGCATTCCAGAGTGAAGCGCAAACAGGAAGGGAGCCAAAAAGAACACGTTTTCTTGTTGGCTCCTGTTTGCGCTCCACTCTTAAGCACAGAGGGATTGCTACGCGTGCGTCGGTGGCGCAATGACGTGGGACGAAACTCCACCCCCCCAGGCGGGGTTGCACCGCGGGATCCCATGATGGACATCCGACGCCATATTCTGGTGCTGCGGTCCTCTCTCTTTACCCAGCTGTTCCTAATCATCCGTGATGCGATTGGAACAATTAAGGCTCCTGTATACACTGGCATCCCAGGCTCCATTTGTGAGGCCTTGGGGTCGCCAGATGGACACACACCACAACACTGCCTGTAAACTAAGGATAAGGCATGGCGGCAGCTTTGCCGACAAAGCTTGATATAGCTACCCCCAGCATCTTCTGTGCGGCATTGACTAAACACAGTGTTTGCTGACACTTTAAAGATATATACACATAAACATCTATTGTAAAGACTGGAATACCATAAACATACTAACAGTAATGTATTTATTATCCTTACACACAGCCTATACTACATCATCGTGCCCTTACTTGTATTATCTACTAGATTGCTGGTCAAAAACAGGCTGGAATTCGTTCCTATGCCTAGGGATCTTCGTAGCGGAGACATCCGTTGTCTTCCTCTGTGGTGTTTACATCCCCTCTTTCTATCCTGGACTTACCATCAGGTTCCCGGCTGACCATTTCTCCTGCCTATGGATATTTTTGTAAGTACAGGCCAAATATTGATACTAAGCATCTGCGATAAACACATGCGCACCTATCTACAATTTTGAAAAAGGCTTTAGTAACATTATATATATTTGTATTGTAGAACTCCTATGACCCAAACGGCATAAAATCCTCTGAAGGCGGCCCAATATAGGTCTGAAACATGTCAGGTGTACCCACCAGTATGCCACTCTGCTAGTCCATCCATTTCTAAAGGCAGCTTACTGTACATACAGATGCATGTATTTGGGTTCAAATATCAACTATGTTTTTGTACTGCTGTATTTCTTATGATGCCAATTTTTCTGAATTTATTGCAATAAAATTTACCCATTTTACTTACCTACTTGGTCTGTCTTTGAAAGTCCTGAGGGGTTAGACCGTGCTAAATTTGGCACCAGTTCCCATTTTTTCATGTAGTTTCTATATATAAAACACAACCTATGAATGGAGGATGGGCAGATGATTGAAAGGTCTGCCCCCTCCATTCATAGATCTTATTGCATTCAAGAAATGTGCTTGAAGCTTGCCGAATGTTCCATAAAAGCTTGCTGTGCACCTTTCTATTATACAAGCTGAGGCCTGACTGCCAAAAGCACTTAAAGCCTAAGTGCAGCCAAAAAAAACAAAACATGTGACATAGCTTACAGTGAAGTAGCACACGTCCCTTGTGCTGATGCCTCTTCTGTTAGGTGAACTCCTCCATCCTTGCCCCCCTAATTTTTCAGTGCGGTGTGGGTAATAGAACTGTCACAGACTCTCAACAAGAGTGCTTAAGTATGCCAGCCCCTTTTCTGACACTCATAGCAGCTGTACTACAGTGTCTATGAATGAAACACAATCTATGAATGGAGGATGGGCGAATGATTGAAAGGTCCGCCCCTCCATTCATAGAAGTTATAGTATGGCTTCTATAAATAAAGCAGCTGGGCAGAAAGGGCAGGCATAGTCAGTCAGACACTCTTGATAAGAGCATGTGACAGCTTCCACGGTTCTATTAAGCTCCGCCAAACCAGAAGATTACGATGGTGGGGGCAGGGACACAGGATTTCATCAAACAAAAGAGGCATCAGCACAAGGGACACATTCTGATCTTAACTTCTGTCCCATGTGGTGATTGTTGCGTTTTCCTTTTTGGCTGCTCTTAGGCTTTAAAGGCACCACAAGGAGCCTACACTTCAGGAACGTTACCATAAGTCAGGTCCAATTTAGAATCATATTGAATATTTCAGTACAAGATCATTTACTGACACATGTCTCTTCTGTTCATCAAACATCACTCTTGCAGCTTTTGAAACTCTGTATTTTTAAAAAAAAAATCCAAAAAAAAAAAAAAAATCATATACAGTTTTTAAAAAGAGGAACAAATTTAATTTACACAGAAGTACTAAATGTACATCATTCTTTAAAAAAAATCATTCTACATTATAAATACAGTAGAAATTCTTTTATAGTACTATATTTAGACCATAATGTTGGTTTAGGGTTTGGAAGGGTGAAAGATGATGTAGGGGGAGAGCAGTAATGTTTTTTTTTCCCCTCAAAACATTTTGCGAATGGAAATAAATACCGAAACTGGCGAGAGGTTATTACAGTAAGGAGTAGACTAACAATACGTCTGTCTGGATGAGGGAAGACACACGGGGTGGTTCTGCTTTGCAGGCAACTGACCTAGCAAAATATTCTAACAACGTGATGATGGAATCATGAATTTATTACTACAATTTACTTTGACCTGTCTCCATAATCAAACAAACATGGAGGCATCATGACAGGCAATTACAACTCATATTAATGTCCAATAATACCTGGCTTGGTCTGCCAAATTACTTTGGGACTATGTGCTGTTTTCAACTATTCCAAGCACCCGATGGGGAAGGGGGACTTAAACGTCTGGATGAAGCAGCTCATTGAAGTGGTGCATGTGTTAATGCTGAGAAGGTGATACAATTGGCACACGTGCCTAACGGAAACATTGGTAGAATAATAGTGTCCACTGTTATCCATGTGCAATTTATACCCTACCAAGTTACGGCAATCACGGCCCACTAGGTAACTAAACGCCACCTAGGGCTCAGCTAAACACAGGACAAGGATAAAGTAACTCATTGAGAAAGAAACCTTTGGTCTCCCTCATTGACCTTCTTCTGGCTATCACGTTAATCCTCAATCTTCAACACCTTCTGAGTCACTCACTCAGCATGACAGCCAAAGGTCTCCCTCATTGACCACCTTCTGGCTGTCACGTTAATCCTCAAGCTTCAACGCCTTCTGAGTCACTCACTCAGCACGACAGCCAGGCTATTACCATTTTTGGAAGAAGGTCAGCAATGACAAACTTTGTTTGCCAAAAGTGGTCATTTGCAACAAAAACAACATCAAAAGAAGCAGCTGGCAACAACGAGGGAATCTCACTTTACTTCACGACTAAAGCTCTTTAGACTTGAGCTTTTTAGTCGCCCACACAGAGCTGCCTAATAATTAGACCCGCTTGAGTCATTTACACAAAGGAGGCGTCCAAAGTGCCTGATGCTGCCCAGAGACATTTTCTGCTGCTATGGACCGGGAGGATTCTTCTGGCCAACGTGCTACAGTCAAATATCGTCCAAGTCATTGAAATATCACAATAGGACAAGGAGAAGCAACACTCGCTGCTTTACCACTTTCATTGAAGACTGACCTGTCTATAAGGAAGCCTAAATCCTACCTTTCTCTAAAACCCAGCTATTATTAAATTCATCCATAAGCTTCAATACACTTGCACATTTTTTCTAAAGGATGCGACAGGTACGAAGGGACTGGGTTGCCCTATCCAGCACAGACGTACTAGTACGACTCCATGTCAACGTAGAAGTTACCTTGTATGGATCTCTACCACCCACCCCCCCCCCCCCATGTCTCTGATGGTTACCCCTCTATTCTTGATGCACCCCAAAAACAAAAAAAGTGAATATTTTTCATGTATAGCGCCATCATGTGCACTGTGCATTCATTTGCTATTTTCCCAGATAGGAAAATAATAATAATAAAAAAATACAACACAGAACATAAAAAATCCCCTGACTTTGATGCTTGAATAACTTAAAGAAATATCATTACAATAAACTTTAATACGTTTGTTTTGAAGTCAGTCCCTTCAGTTTCCTCCTTAAGGGCGAAAGTTTTTTTTTTTTATTCCTTTGTAATTTTTTTTTTGACAGTTCAAGTTGAGATGAGAAAAACAGATGGAAGTGGGAGGTAATAGGGGAGGAAAGAAAAAAAAAACGACAAAAAAAAGTTTTGAAGGCAACAGATCACCAGTTGAATGTGTCCTTTGAAAAGTTCTGTCTGGGGAGATAGCCGGCCTGTGCCGGAAAGTTCCCAACTTTCCACCTAAAAGACGGCACAATTTCTCCATGGAACCACTTGCCGCACCGTGCGGACAAATGGGGAAATAGGAAAGAAAATTGAGGCTTAATCTGAAAATGCGTGCCCTCCTGTCTCCAAGTACTGCGGCGGCTCATGTCCTGCTCAGGACACCATTGTTCGTCCTCCCAGGCAATTTATTAATTTATCTCTTACGGCTCGCTCGCTCGTTTTCTTCCCCTGTTATCTATTTAACGTCCTGGCCCCCAGGCCTCCATTGTGGTTGGGGGTATGGTACGAGTCTGTGCGGTGGACTGGGGAGGAAAAGGGAGACGAGGAAGAGGAGTGATGGTACGAAGACTGGGCCGAGGAACGCAGAAGAGCATTGGAACTTCCACCGGTCTGGGGCTGCTGTAGGTTGAGGATACTGTCGATGGCGCTCTGCAGGTGCTCATTTAGAGTGTCATCCTGGGGACTGTCACTGGAGAAGCTGGCGTTGTCCACGTCGAACTGCTCTGACTTCAGCCTTTTGGCTGATGGAATTGATATTTCCCAATTCAAATCAGACTCTTGTTCTGTTCGTTCTGACTTGACCACCTGTCGGTAAAATCCTGGCTCATCGTCCTTGACCTCTCTTTTCAAGCTCATGGTCGTCTCTTCATTGTTATTCATCTTGGTTTCCCCTCTGCCAAAGAACACCAACTTTGAGCTTTCTTCTTTCTTCAGCTTTTCACTCTCTGGGACCCCTTGAAGCTTGTGGGATGTAATGACGCTTCTGGATCCATCTTCCTGCTTTATTGCCTGGGTCATAACTGGTGCTTGTGCAGGTGTTTCGACTGCTGACCTGATGTCTACTGGCTTACCGGTCACAAAGGCATCCACGTTCTCCCGATACGTCTTACGAAGGGGTAGCCTACAAAATGTTGCCTGGGGCTTCTTTTCAGCAGGCGACGAGTGGTCCAACGTACCATTCATCTGCCCAGTGGGTGTGGTGGTGGTGGTTGTGGCTGGGGTTGGGTTGACAGTTGTCTTGATGACAGTGCTAGCAGGTGTTGTGGGAGGGGCAGGAGGTGGAGGTGGTGGTGGAGGGTTGTGATGAACGGGGTCCAGCGCAGTGTTATGAATTACTTTGCTCAGCCCTGCCTCCTGTTTGATCTTTAGCTTCAGCCCGATACGACTACGGGCCTCGTATGTTTTGATTGGAGGTTTGCTGCGTGAAGGGAGTGCATCGTCATCTGCATCAAGCGACGGTGAGGCTTTGGCCCAAGTGACAGATGGGGAGCCCCCACTGCTGTGCTTAATCACTAGCTTGGTAGGGTGTATTGGTGTGGAGGTCTGCATTGCAGTGGGTTTCTGGGTCTCTGCTGCAGGGGCAGGACACGGTGAGGAAGAGATGGAGGCCACAGAAGAGGGTACCGTTTGAGACCGTGAAGAGGAAGAGACATATTCATCTGCAGAAGAAAGAGGGATATAGTTATCAAACATTTATCAGGGGAATAAATCTCTTCTCGTACAAGTCACGTTTAAAAAGGAAGACTTTTTGTTAAAACCAATTCAGCCCTATACATACTGTACATCCTACATAAATATGACACAAGCCTTCTTCTCATTTAGCACCGGGTACTGTCCCCAACTGCAAAAGGAAGAAATGCCAGGGAGGCATTGGCAGAGTATAGTTTGGTCAGGGGGCCCCTTTGGAATAATACTGTCACTAGAGTATGTAAATCACAACATTGAACTTTTCTTATTTGCCCCCTACTGGTTTAGATAAATATAACAAAACACTTCAATGGTATATCTGTTAAATAAGAGCAAAAAACACCTGTTGATTTTGCCACAAATCTTATGAGCTGGTCATTTTCTTGTGTTCATCTCCATGAGCCCCCCTTGTGTGCTGGCAGAGAAGAGGAGATGACCAGAAGTTTGCGTTCTTTGTAATCCATCAGAAATTAAGTAGGCAGGGCTGACACCACGTGTTAAAAAGGAGAAGTTCACTTTAAAAAATAATAATAATAAATGCACATCTTTTTTCAGGTAAAAAAAATGCGCATTATTATTTTTACTTGGAGCCTGTAAAGCATTGCACCCGCGATCAGCAGATCAAGGGTACCATGTAGGACCTCTGTAGACTTGTCTATGTATCTGTCTGCTCCTAACAAAATACAGGCAGGCAGATGCACAATGAACTATCAGAGCGTTCACAACAGCACCATGGTAGTCAATTGAGAACTACAAGTCGACAGCCGCAAAGGCTTGGGACTTGTAGATTTCCATTCACAGAACTCAGTGAATGAATGGTGCGCCGGCGGGTTGAGCCCCGCACAACTGCTTTATTTTCAAACAGTGACAGCAAGGCGCCCGGAAGACATGATCACTCGCCATCACTGGGAGGAGGGGAGAGGCTGCAGCTGCTGGAACATGTTATATGTTCAACCCTAAATACGAGTGGAACATGTTCCAAAAAGGTGAACTTATCATTTAAGTAGTCAGAGCTGTGCGGTTATGCCAAAAAGGAAGGTATAAGGCATAATATATTTCTGCCACATAAACAGTTATTTTTCTGTACCTGCAGCATGTTTAAAGGAATAAAACAAAACACCAATCAAATAAAAAATATTCAGATTATGAATATAAAATATACTATAGGTTAGTTTTATGTATAAAGAGAGTCACAGTTAAAAAATAGGATGCCTCCTAGTGGCGAACATGGAGATGGGAATACCTGGTCTCTCTTTTGCCAGCTGCCGGTCCAGAGACATAGCTACTTTCTCCTCCTGAATAAACATTCTGTCGATCATTACCATCTCCGCCGAAGGACTCACTCTCTGCAGAAGGAGAGAAACAGTGAAAACACAGCTCTAAATTAAGCCACACGCAGTGAATGACCCCCATGTTTGCAGCAAAGCCATCAGTTCTTCTAATTTAAAAATATCCTCTCAGCCATTCTTATGAAATAGGGGAGAAATGTACAAAGTGAACGGCCATAGGGACACTACACAGACGGAAACATCAAGACAAGGTTGTTGGTGCCCTCTGCTGTACAAAATAGTAACAACAAAATTTGTTTTTAATTAATAGTCGCTTACAGAGCTTCTGGTTTACAGAATACAAACAGCAAGTAACAAAGTTGGAGACATCTGACATAATGTAACCACTGTGCCTCTTTTAACCCCTTCCCGCCTGCCATATGCAAAATAACTAGATCCCACCAGGGATGCCAATCAGTGCTCATAAGGCCTCATGTACACTGGACGTCATAAAAACGGCAGGAGCTTTGCAGTGAGTTTTTTAAAGTTTTTGCAATAATGTTTTTCAGCGTTTTCCTTTTCTTTTTTTCAATGAATCAAAAACGTTAAAAAACACTGGTGAGCCGCGTTTATCGACGTTTGAGGTTAGAGCATTTTTACAGCTTAAAAATTTCTCTCGGAACCCACTAGTTTTGGGTATTTTTTCCAGCCAAAACACTGTTGATAACAGCCTAGGTGTGCATGGACACATAGGATAACATGCTGGAGAGTTTATTGACTGTAGAAAAAAAAAAAAACATCTGAAGCCAAAAACAGCAGCTCTAAAAATGTCCAAAAACATCCAGTGTGCACGAGGCCTTAGCGATGCCAGTCGGTGTCTCCTCAGCGAGGTC
This sequence comes from Rana muscosa, assembly GCA_029206835.1. NCBI lineage: Eukaryota > Metazoa > Chordata > Amphibia > Anura > Ranidae > Rana > Rana muscosa. The sequence goes on from CM055125.1 coordinate 43,791,990, forward strand.
TCCGTCGGTGTCTCCTCAGCGAGGTCTCCGTCGGTGTCTCCTCAGCGAGGTCTCCGTCGGTGTCTCCTCAGCGAGGTCTCCGTCGGTGTCTCCTCAGCGAGGTCTCCGTCGGTGTCTCCTCAGCGAGGTCTCCGTCGGTGTCTCCTCAGCGAGGTCTCCGTCGGTGTCTCCTCAGCGAGGTCTCCGTCGGTGTCTCCGCCCGTCAGTACCACCTATGAGTGCCTATCAGTGTGGCCCATCAGTGCCCACCAATGCCGCCTCACCAGTGCTTTTCAGTGAAGGCGAAAACGTACTTATTTACAAAATTTTACAACAGAAACTGAAAATTCTCGGTATTTTTATTTATTTGTTTAGCAAAAAAAATTAAACCGCAAAGGTGATCAAATACCACCAAAAGAAAGCTCTGTGTGGAAAAAAAAAATGCAAAAAATTTTGTTTGGGTACAGTGTTACATGACCACGCAATTGTCAAAGTGTGATAGCGCTAAAAGCTGAAAATTGGCCTGGGCAGGAAGGAGGTGAAAGTGCCCGGTATTGAGGTGGTTAAAAAACGCTAGTTAAAAAAAAGCCTTGTAATACTTACTGATGTTGCAGAATACACGGTTCATGGCCCCAAACACCATCTCCCTATTTGTTCATGTGATCTCAGCTAAAGGGCCATACAGACTGGCGTTTAGGTGAAGGGGGTTAATTAGTGGCTTGGTCTGAACAGCAATAACTACCTTTGGCTGAGACCACATGAACAAATGCCTAGGTAGTTCTGGCAATGGAGCTGGGAGTGTTTGAGAAACTCAGATGAAACTTTGTTGGGCAAACAACATAAAAAAAAAAACCTGCATCAATTTCAATGATGAATACATGAAAAGGGACAGGTCTGCTTTAAACCCACTCTCATCAGTTCTAAATTACTTTATATAGTGCTCATCTATAAGGATATACATGCCTCCTGTATGTATACTTACCTGTCAAATATCTCCCCTTGGATGTTTTGGAGCCCTGCAATACTCCTGATTCTGTGGGCGGGTCTGTTGTCCTGAGCTGGGTGGGTGGAGTCGTAATGTCAGCAGACTCCCCACCCACCTCTACACTCCCCTTGGTCAGGCATCAATATTTCTTATACTGAACTTCTGCTGATCTTGTGATTATGCCCCATGATCACTAACATCCAGTCAAAACCCAGGACAGTCACCACATGACTTCAACATGCCCAATCATGCTGAGGTGTGGAGCAGCCAATCCTGGGAGAGCTGGAGAAGAAAGGCGGGGGGATGGAAAGTACACAGGATGCCTCTCTCTCACACTGGTGCATGTGATAAGAAAATCACCAGTCACTCAGCAAGGGAGAAGAAACAGATACCTATTTCTCTGTGTGCAAGTTTTTATCTCACTGAAGAAAGATAAGAGGAGTGCTCAGAGCTGGATTAACTCTTGGTGGCAAGACTGGGCACAGATGACATGACATCCTCTGCTGTAACAGATGCAAGTCTTAATTTGAAAAAAAAATTGGGGGGTTTACATCAACTTTAAGTAACAGAAAACCCTCAAAAGAGTGCTTTTCTATGGTGGATTTTTTTGAGAAAGAGAACCTCCATATGAACAAGTGAACCAGTCTATGCTGGACAGACAGAAGGGTCAAAGCGCATTCATACTCACCCTGGACTCCTCTAAAAGCAGCAAGCGATACTTGTTCAGCATGGCCTGAGTGCGCTTCAGGAGCTGCGTAGACACAGTCTCAAACTCGTCATCCACTAGAAAAAAAAAAGGAAACATTTTTTTTTTCATTATCATTCATATATGGGAAAACCAAAGCATACATGATACATGGGGGCCTTGATGTAGGCACTGAGGCTTCCACGTATATTTGCAAAAATGTGCAACTAAAACCTCTGTTTTAAATGTGAAATGTCAGACAGGGTCAATTTGTTTTTTGCAGGCTAGCAGGTAAGTGTGCTGAGAATTTTTTTTGTCTATTTGCGTTGTAAATAAAAAGGGTGCAAAGAAAAAAAACTGAAACTGAACAGTAACTGAATTCAATCATCTTCCAGTTTTTATTCCTACAGTCTGGGACCAGAAACTGAAACAAGGACTCTGATAAGGTGTTACTGGCAACAAAACATCTTTTTAGCATTTTTTTTAGGCAGCTCACAGAACTAATGAGGCAGACATGAGATAGATGCAGTTAATATAAAAAAGGGTCTCACCTTTTCTTAGGTCATGCGGATTGGGCAGAAGACCCTGGTACACATGGTAAGGGAGAAGTCTGTGCAGGGCATCTTCAAAAGAGTGGAAGGGTGTCTTGTAATCTGGGTGCAGGACCGCGCCCTGGTGTTTATGTAGCTGCTCCAGGAAGCTGTGAAAACAACAAAGTGTTAATGGGCATAATAAACAATAAATGGAGAATTTCACATAATAGATTTGAAATGTTTTTCAGCCAGTCTTGTTATTCATGCCATAAGTGAAGCAATAAATGACGCCACTATTATATGTCAGCTTGACCGTTTCCTTAGCTTGCCCAAGGGTCAGCGATTCCAGTGGGTGATATTTATTCAATGCCAATGAGAAGGTAGGTGACACAAAAAGCTACAAAGCTGAAATAGGAAATAATGGTGTCTCCTGCCTGGCTATGCAGGGTCGCAGAGATGCACCAAATTAGAGATCAGCCTCTGGTGGGTTATTACAGTATCAAATGTCATCTAGGTGTCCACATTACTAGATATTAAATGCATTGTTTAGGGGAACACATCATTTGGGGGGTTCCAAAGCAATCGCAAAACGTCACACCAATACCTTTAAAAAAAAAAATACACACATACTTTGCGTTCTTTTAGTTGCATGCCAACATTTTCCAAAATACATTGTAGTTTTCCTTTGAAGGGGAGTTCCAGCCTTTTTTATGTTTATTAAAAGTCAGCAGCTACAAAAAAAGTGTAGCTGCTGGCTTTTAATAAACAGACACTTACCTGTTCCACGGTCCAGCGACGCGGCCCCCAAAAAATTACATGCCAAATGTGGCATGTAAGGGGGCGAGGAGTGGTTTAAGCAGAAGTTCCACTTTTGGGTGGAACTCCGCTTTGATAAAGAGAATAGTCCATTTAAACACCTCTATTATCTTATGTGTTCATATAAACTTCAATAAAAAGATTTAACAAAAAAAAACACACCTCTATTCACCCTGGCCTATTTTGTCCTATGTGACTAGCTTGTTGGCGCCCTCTGCTGCACAAAATAGTAACAGCAAAAAAAAAAAAAAACACACGGGCACAGTCTACAAAAGGTGAACATACTGCGGACATCTCTCAAGCGCTCTGTATAAAATACAAGGTATGCTCACCAGGCTTCCTTGCTTGGCTGTAGTGTTTGATGTTTTTTCAGCGTTCCAAACTTACTATCAAACTAAAAGCAGAACAAAGATAGAAAACATGACAAATGGGTAACAGCTCGAGAACACCAGTTTTACAGATGACAAAAAGATATCAATCCCTCTCCCAAGAAACATTTCATAGTTCCTAAATTGTAAGTCAGGGGTTCTGAATGTTTCTGGCTAGGGTACCCAATTCACAGGTAGTGTGTGTGTGTGTGTGTGTGTATATACACACACACACTCTATATATATATATACATACACACACACTCTATATATACATATACATACACACACATATTATATATATATATATATATATATATATATATATATATATATATATATATATACACACACACACACACACACACACAAATATATATATATATATATATATATATACACACACATATACACACACACACACACACACACACACACACACACACACATAATATACATACAGTGCCTTGCAAAAGTATTCGGCCCCCTTGAACTTTTCATCCTTTTGCCACATTTCAGGCTTCAAACATAAAGATATAAAATTTAAATTTTTTGTGAAGAATCACCAACAAGTGGGACACAATTGTGAAGTGGAACGAAATCTATTGGATATTTTAAACTTTTTTAGCAAATAAAAAACTGAAAAGTGGTGCGTGCAAAATTATTCGGCCCCTTTACTTTCAGTGCAGCAAACTCACTCCAGAAGTTCAGCGAGGATCTCTTAATGATCCAATGTTGTCCTAAATGACTGATGGTGATAAATAGAATCCACCTGTGTGTAATCAAGTCTCTGTATAAATGCACCTGCTCTGTGATGGTCTCAGGGTTCTGTTGAAAGCGCAGAGAGCATCATGAAGACCAAGGAACACACCAGGCAGGTCCGTAATACTGTTGTGGAGAAGTTTAAAGCCGGATTTGGATACAAAAAGATTTCCCAAGCTTTAAACATCCCAAGGAGCACTGTGCAAGCGATCATTTTGAAATGGGAGTATCAGACCACTGCAAATCTACCAAGACCTGGCTGTCCCTCTAAACTTTCAGCTCAGACAAGGAGAAGACTGATCAGAGATGCAGCCAAGAGGCCCATGATCACTCTGGATGAACTGCAGAGAACTACAGCTGAGGTGGGAGAGTCTGTCCACAGGACAACAATCAGTCGTACACTGCACAAATCTGGCCTTTATGGAAGAGTGGCAAGAAGAAAGCCATTTCTCAAAGATAGCCATAAAAAGTCTCGTCTAAAGTTTGCCACAAGCCACCTGGGAGACACACCAAACATGTGGAAGAAGGTGCTCTGGTCCGATGAAACCAAAATCAAACTTTTTGGCCACAATGCAAAACTATATGTTTGGCGTAAAAGCAACACAGCTCATCACCCTCAACACACCATCCCCACTGTCAAACATGGTGGTGGCAGCATCATGGTTTGGGCCTGCTTTTCTTCAGCAGGGACAGGGAAGATGGTTAAAATTGAGGGGAAGATGGATGCAGCCAAATACAGGACCATTCTGGACGAAAACCTGTTGGAGTCTGCAAAAGACCTAAGACTGGGACGGAGATTTATCTTCCAACAAGACAATGATCCCAAACATACAGCAAAATCTACAAAGGAATGGTTCACAAATAAACGTATCCAGGTGTTAGAATGGCCAAGTCAAAGTCCAGACCTGAATCCAATCGAAAATCTGTGGAAAGAGCTGAAAACTGCTGTTCACAAACGCTCTCCATCCAACCTCACTGAGCTCGAGCTGTTTTGCAAGGAAGAATGGGCAAGAATTTCAGTCTCTCGATGTGCAAAACTGATAGAGACATACCCCAAGAGACTTGCAGCTGTAATCGCAGCAAAAGGTGGCTCTACAAAGTATTAACGCAAGGGGGCCAAATAATTTTGCACGCCCCACTTTTCATTTTTTTCTTAGTTAAAAAAGTTTCAAAAATCCAATAGATTTCGTTCCACTTCACAATTGTGTCCCACTTGTTGGTGATTCTTCACAAAAAATTAAAAATGTTATATCTTTATGTTTGAAGCCTGAAATGCGGCAAAAGGATGAAAAGTTCAAGGGGGCCGAATACTTTTGCAAGGCACTGTATATACAAACATATATATGCCAAGGGAATCCTGTTTTAGTGTTATCCGACTTACATCTTTAAAATCCATACAGACAGATATTGGGATGGATTTACTAAAATTGCAGAGTGCAAAAACTGGTGTAGCTCTGCATAGGAACCAATCAGCTCCAGGATTTTTTTGTCAAAGCCTAATTGAACAAGCTGAAGTTAGAAGCCGATTGGCTACCATGCCCAGTTTTAATAAATTAACCCCATAGTATACATGGGTTTGTTCTGGATTGTCAAAAATAACATATACTCCATTACCATCTCAGCCTTAACTTGAACTCACATTATATAGGACTGGTACCTGGAGCCTACACGCTAGTCGCAGACCCTATCCCATCATTCATGATATTGCTCATTTAAAAAACTTTTCTTCCAGAAGCGAAGCCCTCTTTGACCTCTGAAGAGAATGGAATGGTGGAATGTCTGTGCTCTTATAGGGGAAGAAGACTAATGTCCCTAAAAAAAAAAAAACACCACACTTCTACAGCTTGCGGTACACCAGGCGGTTTACTGCTCCTGTAAGGATAGATTGGGATTTTTCCTTACTGGAAGTCACACTGTAGATCCTCTATGGCCCTGGTGCCCAAAGGATAACCTGCAGCCCTGCAGTACTTGTGTGACTCATTGACTTCAGCAATCTGTAGAGGGACTCGGAGCACCGATTTTAAAGGGATAATAGCCGCAATCTCTAAAGCCCTGTACACACGATCGATTTAACTGATGAAAACCGTCCGATGGATGGTTTTCATCAGACAAACCGATCGTGTATGGTACCCATCGGTCTTTTTTCGATCGGATGGAAAAAATAGAACTAGTTTTAAAATTTTCCTGATGGATCAAAAACCGATGGTAATTTCCGATCGTCTATGGGCAAGTCCATCGGTTAAAAAACCCACGCATGCTCAGAATCAAGTCGACGCATGCTCAGAAGCATTAAACTTCATTTTTCTCGGCTCATCGGAGTGTTTTACGTCACCGCGTTTGGAACGGTCGGTTTTTTGACTGATGGTGTGTGGCCAAGACTGATGAAAAACAGTTTCATCGGATTTCTGATGGTCAAATCCATCGGACGAAAATCCATAGGTTATCCGATCGTGTGTACAGGGCTTCATAGCCTCATGTAACTCATCCTCAGACCATCAATGGGGTTGATTTACTAAAGGCAAATAGACTGTGCAGAGTGCAGTTGCTCCACAGCTTAGTAAATGAGCAGAGGCTATGCTGACATCCATCATCCAATCGTGTGCAAGCAAAAATGCTATTTTTTTTTTCTTGCACGTGATTGGGTACTCTTCCAAAGCGATGGCTTTTTTTTTTTTTTTTAAGATATTTTTATTAGGTTTAAAACAACAAAGCGATGCCTTACCTCATTACTAAGCTCTGGACCAACTGCACTTTGCAAAATACACAGTCTTTTTGCTTTTAGTAAATCAACCCCAATAGCTTCTACAACAGATCCCATGTCTCTAACCAAACCTGTAGCATGTCTGCTGTTCCCAATCATCATTTCCTCGAGTAGGTCTGCAGTTTCTGAAGTCCCTTTATAGCACTACAATAACTAAACAATATTACGTGCAGCCTGATGCCAAATGCCAGAGTTTAGGCCCTCCTACAGCTTGTAAATTGGCAATCAGTGCTCTAAGGCAGTGTTTCTCAACTATTTTATTTTAAGGCACTCTTTAAAATAATCCAAATCTTGAGGAACCCCTGCTTAAAAATGTAGGATATTTGCGACACCCAACATTTGAGGCAATCTATTCTTCCAAAGCAAACACACCTTTGCACACTGGTACTGACTAGTATCCAGTGTTTCTCTTCTCCCTCATTTTCGCTCCCTCACTAATGTGAACCCAGGGCTGATGAAGAGGGACAGGGAAGGGGAAAACAAGGATGCTGTGCAGGCGCCCGGCATCCTCCTTATCAATTGACATTACTGTTTAGTAGAACGCCGGCAGCTAGAAGGTTGTAGGGGTTTGTAATGGTGCCCAATGAAAACCTATGGCTTTGTGTAAACAGAAAGGTAGGCTTGATCCACCCCACTGGCTTGTGTACAATTTTTGGGCAATTTTTAGGCTTTTTGCCAAGGCACCCCTGACTAAACCTCAAGGCACCCTGGTTGAAAAAGGCTGCTATAAAAGGCAAGATAGAAAACTGGGGGGCTCTTTACAGTAAAGAAAGTGATTATTTACTGTAAACTATGTGATTCTACTATGGAGGCTCTCAAAAATTTACAAAGTTAGGACTACAGATAATACTGGGGTGCCGTGAAGTGGCTCTGCAGCTTACGTATGTATTTGAAAATGTGTGCAAACTAAGACCCCTTTCACACTGAGGCTCTTTGCAGGCGCTATAAAGCTATAAATAGCGCCTGCAAAGCGACCTGAAACAGCCGCTGCTGTCTCTCCAGTGTGAAAGCCCCAAGGGCTTTCACACTTGAGCGGTGCGCTAGCAGGACGGTAAAAAAAGTCCTGCTAGCAGCATCTTTGGAGCGGTGTGTATACCGCTCCTCCACCGCTCCTGCCCACTGAAATCAATAGGCGGAGGCGCTTTGCAACGTTTTTTTTTTTTAACCCTTTCTCAGCCATTAGCAGGGGGTAAAACCGCCCCGCTAGTGGCCGAATAGTGTCACGAAAATGGCGGTAAAGCGCCTCTAAAAATAGCGGTGCACCTCCCGCCCCAGTGTGAAAGGGGCCTAAACCCCTGTTTTTAACGAAAGCTGTTAGAAAGGACAATTTGGTTGGTTGATGGCTGACTGGCGAGTTGGGAATTTTCTTTGGTTTTGTTTTATGCGTTCTTTGATTTCAGCTTATAAAAGATTGAGGGGTGTAAAAGCAAGCAAGACATCCATCATTGATGGTTTACATACCTGCGTCTGGTTCTGGAGCTGGGCTGCCGGTACAATCTGAGAGATGCCTTTGCCAACAACTTGGATTTGCAAGGAGCCCTTTCCCAGGCTGATAGTAGGCACTGAGCTGATCACTCCGGTTTTAGCCTGAATTGGAATAAACCATAACAAAGATGTATCCTTTAGGTGTACACTTCTTTTCCTCTATGTTTTCACATTCCCCATTAGGCAAACATTGCTTCTGGTATCAGGATTGTGTAGTCAGAACAGGTCCTCACCTGGGTCTGCACAGGAATAGCATTGACAGGTTTCCCCTGCACCACAGACGTTTTCACAGTCGCGTTGGGGAAACAAGACACATCTTGGGATCCAGGAGCACCACCTGTAGACAATCCCAGACAAAACATAAGTCTTGCAGCATGCAGGTTCTTATATGTAACTATGCACAATATATGATAAGAAGGAAACAAAATAGGAATGTTGTACTAACAGTAAAAAAAAAAATTCTTGGAGTCCATGGAAGGACACAAGAAGTCATTCACCTATGGGTTATACTGTTGCCTACAGAAGAATAAAAAAAATAAAATAAAAAAAACTGTAGGCCAGCCCAGGATTACTCTTCCTACTTGACAGCATGTCTCAGTTTTTCAACCAACAAAGCAGTAGCAAGGGCATGATCATAAACACAGACGGGTGGACCAGTGTCTCTCGATTGACTCCAAGAAAAGGATTTTTTATGGAAAGTACACGAATCCCGTTTTCTTTCTCGTCCATTGAGGGACACAGGAATACATATGTTTATTTCTGAAAGTTCAGCATCTATCAAATCCTAGTAATGTCTAGATCAGGGTTTCTCAACCAGGGTTCCTCCAAAGGTTGCTAGGGGTTCCTTGAGCAAGGAGCAATTTCTGCCTCTCTGATAAGTTCCCACTGACACCATTGATCTTTTTAGCTATTTGTAAGGAGTTAATTCTTCCCATTGACTGCAAGTGTAAAGGGCATTCTTCCCACTGACCATCACACTAATGTATCATGATTTGTAGCTATAGTAATTTTTAGCAGGGGTTCCCTGGGACCGGAAAGTCATTTCAAGGGTTCCTCCGTGTTGAAAAGGTTGAGAAAGGCTGTTCTAGATGGTTATTACAACAATGTCTGATAAAGCCTGCACTACATGTTCCATCATTAGGGGGCCCATCTAAATGGCTAACAATAGGGATGCAACAAGAACATAGCAGGGCTGATACTGGGGGCCAGCACCTTGGTGAAAGGCCGAATGGCACAGCAGCAAATTAAAACTACAGGAGGCCTACAACAAAGTGCAAAAAAAGTTGATACACTGGAAAGTAGGGGGCATGCATCCTTGATGTCCACAGAAGTCCAAAAATCTGCCTGGTGAAGAGAGGCAAAACACCAACCTGGCAGATTCCACCTGGAATCTGAGCTTGAATGAAGGTATTCAGTGTTTTGAGATCCAAGATTGGGCAGATATGCCCCCTTCTGGGTTCAGGGACAGTGAAAAGATTGGAGTAAAATCCCAGAAATGGTTTTGCCACAGAAACCGGGAGCATGACCACTTAATCCAAAAGATCTGCAAGGGCTTAGTAGAAATCTACTAGCTAATCTGTGCAGTGAAACAAAGTTGGAGGTGAGAAACTAAAGGGGACGGGAGCAAAACACCAGTATGTAAAACCTGTCCCCCCCTATGACATAAAAGGAAAAATAGAAAAGCGCCTCTTAGCAAAACAGATTTATTATGTAGCAGACAATTTGTATCAAACACTTACATCATGGTAAGTTTCAGGTGTCATCCAGTAGGATCAATGTTTATATTGCGTCCAGGATCTCTGACGCTACTCCACGGATTTCCCAGGTCCCGGTTATGGCGGCCGCAAGTAGCCGGGATACAGGCTGGCTTGTCCGTGGGCTGGAGTTAGGCTGGTCAAGGACTTCAGCTTAGGTGGAGCCCAAGAACTTGCACATGCACTGGGAGGCCAAGCTTGGGGAGTCTGGACATGGATGGTGCAAAAGGGGAGAAATAAAAAAAATGATAGTTTCTTAAAGCAGAGTTCCACCCAAAAATGAAACCTCCGCTGTCCAGTATCCTCCCCCCTCTGGTGTAACATTTGGCACCTTTCAGGGGGGAGGTGGGAAAAGATACCCGTCTAATACAGGCATTTGCTCCTACTTCTGGCGAAAGAACGCCGCAGTATCCGCGGCAACCTACAACATGTCCAGCCCCTCCTCTGCCCCCCCCCCCCCCCTGCTGTCTTCCGGGAGACACACAGGTCCAAAAGACAGCAGAGGCCACTCAGAACGTGCATTGCGACTCGCACACGGGCAGTAGGGAAGCTTCACTTCCTGATTCCTTTACTTAAAGTGGAAGTAAACCCTCCTATCATTTTCAGGCATGGAAGCTGCCATCTTGGCCTCTGTTTAATCTTCAGCTGCCATAATGCTGCACATGTGATCAGTTATGACACCAGCCATTGGATGGTTTGACAGTTTGGTTGAGAGCACAACCAATGGGACAGTTAAAATTCCCGGCATGGGGGGGGCGTGGCCTGGACATGGCTGGATAGAGACGTGTTTTTTAGAGCTCCCGTCCGTCTCTCACATATCCCGCTATTATAGCGATCTGCACAGCACTATGCGATCGGCCAAAAGGCACAACGTTAAGAGGAACATTAAGAGCACAAAGCCACCGGTACAGCCCCCACCACCGGGTGAAATTAGGAGACTTTTCCTGCGATCACAGCTCAGCTCTCCGGCAACTAAGATGGCGGCACCGCATGCAGAGGAGGGGGAAGACGGATCATCGCACGCTTCTATGTCCCCGGCTTCTACATCGCAACCCTGGGAGACATATGGACATTCCCCGCTGGTCCCGTTTATAGACGAAGGGGGAGATCACTTGCGGACACCCCCCCCCCAGATGAGCGGCGTGAACCCGGAGCTCTGGGCCCTCTTACAGGCCCTACCGACCAAGGCCGACATAATAGCGCTTATTGGGACAGTAGAGGCGGCACACCGCGAGGAGATGAAGGCAGTACGGGCGGACATTACATCTCTGACGACCAGACTCGAGACGGGAGAAACGGCCCTGGCCGAGATGGATCGGAGGGTCGCGGCGGTGGAGCGGGCCCAGACCACTCACATGGAGGCCCTAACGGAGCAGCAGCTCCGTACGGAGGAAATGGAGGACCGGAGCCGTAGGAACAACCTGCGGATCCGGGGCCTACCGGAGGCTACAGGCCCGGAGGACTTGGAGGATACAGCCACTGCGGTGTTCCGCATGATAGAGGGTATTGACCTCCCCGACAGACTGGAGTTTGACAGGATCCACAGGGCGTTAGGCCCGAAGCCTACAGATCCCCTGAGACCACGTGACGTTATATGCCGGCTACATCACTATAGACATAAAGAACAGGTACTCCGCAAGGCGTGGGAGGCGGGGGACCTGGAGTTTGATGGCGCTACTCTGAAAATACTGCCGGACCTCTCAAGGGCCACGCTGCAGAGGAGGGCCATGTTGAAGCCCCTGCTGGAAGTAGCCCGCAGACATCTGTTTACTTACAGGTGGGGTTACCCACTTTCAGTGACCTTTCAGAAGGATCAACGGCACTTCACCCTACGCAAGCCAGACGCCCTGCCGGAACTATTCACCTTTCTAGGAGTGGAACCGATTGATCTGCCCGACTGGCTGGCCTTCCTCCCGGATCCAAAGGGACGACCGTCTGCATACAGACAGAGAGAAGGTTTTTCACCAAGACCGCAGAGGGGCCGCCGCAGGCCAAGGGAGACATCAAGAGAGCCGGCGAGAGAGTCCTAAGGTACTGATTCTGCTATGATACACGTTTATTTGATTGTTTAGGGCGGTCACTAACGTTTCATTGCCGGTGACCATGTTACCGTTAGTATGCTGCCTTGACCCTCAGGATGGTGTTCACAATCTGGGCCCCTGTCGGTGGGGTGATCCCCTGGCCCCCCTTTTCCTTTTTATGTTGTGGGTGCCCCCTCCCCTCGTCTGTTTTTTCCCTGGACGCCTCCTGGCCTGGCAGTGGTGCCCGGCGTCAGCGAAAGGCCATTCTGGAGACTGCTGGGTATATACTGCGCAAGATGCATTCTGGAGCGACACGGTGGGGAACAAGTTAAAAACTCTTGTCACATGGTAATCCGAGAATGGGGTCTGATGTCCAATACCCATCCATGCCACTTATCACCAATGTTTCTCCTACCCCACAGGGTTACTTGGCCTGGTGTTCTGCACTGTGTCGCTTTTTGATTTCTCCCTCTGTTTTTGGGAGGGGGGGACATCAGGAGTGGAGATTGACGGGAACATCGCGGGTATACGCAGCAACTACGGAGCAGAGACTCGTGAGCAAGGACTATCCTCCCTGAGGCTTACGCCAGAGACGCTTTGGGTATGCAAGCAACGTGTGGCTCAGAGTCGCATCAGACATGCTTTGAGTAATGAGTTACTAAGGAATAGATCTTCATGATCGGCTATGCATAATAGAGTGATGTATTGCGATAATCTGTTAGACCACTTATAGGGGTAGATAGAGGTCCATCGGCAGGATAGAGCCTCCCTTATTTTATCAAACCAGAGGAATATGGGACATGGCTGGGAGGGCGGGAGACGAGTTGGTGCCCCCGGGGGGGTGCGGCGGAGGAGAGGCGGATTTGGGGACCCTCAGATAATGGATGGAGAGGGATGAGGGGGGCTTGGACGTGGGGTCACGTGATAACTACGATCTGGCCCAGGGGACAGGGGTCCTAGTGATAGTTGGGCATAGGATATGCAGCAGTTTTGATGCGAGTTTCTACTGTTAGACTGCCATAAATGTGAAATGTGAAAAGGTTGTTCGGATGGCAGAATGTTTCATATGATGTTTTTCCCTTTTTTTTTTTTTTCTCTCTGTTCCTTCTTTTGTTTCTTTTCGGATAGTGCAATTGTGCATAACTTTTTCAGACTAGCCAGATAGCGGGAGAGGGACGGCGGAGGGCTCACCCGGATGAGCTTTGTCCTACCGTTCCTCCAAATAGGATAGCGTGCCTCGGTTGGGGAAGTGTATAACTCCCCGATTGACATACGCGCACATAAAGGTTTTTTTACTACGGGGCCTGGGTACTAGACCTAGCCCCAATTTGGAATTCGTGTTCCAACTCTCTACCTTTTTTTTTTTTTTTCTTTCTCTCTTCATAACTATACTTATTCACTGACTTTCTCTACTCTTACTATCTTCTACCCTCCCCATCTCACCCTATACTCCCCCATACCCACACCGCCGACTAAAACTTAAAAGCCCAACTCCATCCACAATGAAGACACAGAGTGTAAAGGTGATGTCACTTAACGTACGGGGCCTCAATACGCCAGAAAAGAGACGCATGTTGCTAAATGACCTTAGAAGATCAAAAGTAGATATAGCCTTATTGCAGGAGACCCATTTTAAGGACACCAAATTACCCTACCTTAGAAACAAATACTACCCAGTCGCATACCATTCTACGAACCCAAATGCGAAATCCAAAGGAGTGACCGTACTGCTGTCAGGTAAAATCCCCTGGCAGTGCAGGGGGTGCCAACTGGACCCTACGGGCCGCTTCGTTTTTATTAAGGGCCTAGTTGGGACCACTTTGCTGACCATAGCAGCAGTGTATGCTCCCAATGAAGGCCAAGCCGCGTTCCTGGAGGGAACACTGGAACACCTCCAGGGGTTCACGGAGGGGAAACTGATCTTAGGTGGAGATTTTAATACCCCCCTGACTCCGGCGGTTGACACCTCGCTGGGAAGGACCTCGATTCCTATTGCCCAACTTAAACGGATATCCAAGACCTTACATAGGATGCAGCTTATAGACATCTGGCGCCTGCAACACTCAGGCGATAGAGACTATACATACTACTCCCCATTACACCAAACATACTCGAGGATAGACTATTTTATGATCCCACACAACCAACTGGAAGCTGCAGAATACACTGAGATAGGAAACAGAACATGGTCGGATCATGCTCCCATATCGCTGTCATATAAGCTCATGGACTCATCTACCACCAGTCAAAAATTTTGGAGACTAAATGAGAGCCTATTACAGACTCCAGAGGTCCTAAATGAGGTCTCTAGAGAACTCAATTTCTACTTTGTAGAAAACGACCGCCCAGACTGCGCACCAGAGACCCTCTGGGAGGCTCACAAGCCGGTGATTAGGGGTATCCTTATTAAGCACGGGGCCAGGATTAAAAGAGAACGGAACCAGACACTCACCCACTTGCTCAGAGACCTCAAGGTAATAGAATCCAGACACAAACATGCCCCCACCCAACAATTGACTATAGACTTGGAGACGATTAGGAAGCAAATAAACGACATACTACAATACAGGGCAAAAGCATCCCTACAGGTCTGCCGAAAATCTACCTACGAATCTGGGGATAAATGCGGGAGACTGCTAGCTCAATCAGTTAAGGACCTCAGACTTTCCACGTACGTCCCACATATCGCTAAACCAGACGGAAGCAGGGTAACCCTTCCCAAGCAAATTAGCCAGGAATTTAAGTCCTTTTATACTACTCTGTATAACTTGCCACCAGTTACAGGATCACAACGAGAGTTGGACGACTATGTGTCATCTGCCCGACTCCCGACCCTCTCCGCAGAGACCCGAACTGATTTGGACACCCCCATTACCCTGCTAGAACTGCAACAGGCTATGAAGCAATTGAAACCGGGGAAAGCTCCGGGTCCTGACGGGTACACGTTACAGTATTATAGAATACTGCTTCCAACACTAGGTCCCCGTCTCCTAAAAGTTTTTAACGAAACTGGGGAAGGGGGTGCATTCGCCAGAGATACCTTGAATGCGCACATTTCGGTGATATGGAAGGACGGGAAAGACCCGGAGATATGTGGGAGTTACAGACCCATATCGCTGCTCAATGTCGACCTTAAACTATTTACGAAAATACTGGCTAACCGACTTACACTACACCTGCAGCATCTTATACATTTAGATCAGGTGGGCTTTATACCATCGAGGGAAGCTAGAGATAGCACCACTAAAGTGTTAAATCTGCTACATATTGTAAAAAACAAACAAATTCCTTGTGTTCTCCTGAACACTGACGCCGAAAAGGCGTTTGACAGAGTCAACTGGCCATACCTGTTTACTGTCCTGAGAGGAGTAGGTCTAGGAGAGAAAATGCTCAACCACATAGCCAGCATTTACAGTAATCCGACAGCCCAAGTGAAGGTGAACGGAGTATTGTCAGATGCTCTTCCTATCACTAATGGTACGCGACAGGGATGTCCATTATCCCCCTTGTTGTATGCACTTTCAGTGGAACCATTGCTTTCCACAATCAGACTTAATACTGACATTCACGGCATATCGGACGGACGGCGACGACATAAAATATCGGCGTATGCCGACGACATGTTCTTCTCATTGACTGATCCAGGGACATCACTTCCCAATCTACTTAAAGAACTAGACACATTTGGGAAACTGTCCAATCTCAAAATTAACTATAATAAATCTGAGGCCATGGGAATATCAATACCAACACAAGACATCACTACCCTACAAGCGAGCTTTAAGTTCCGTTGGACCTCGTCCATATTGACTTACCTGGGTACGAAGATCCCTTCAGACCTGTCACGAATTTACAAAGCTAACTTCCCCCCCCTACTGACAAAAATTAAAGTCCTATTGGAGAAATGGCACAAAGGGATACACTCCTGGTTCGGGAGGTGCAATTTAATAAAAATGAGTATCCTACCCAAAATTCTATACCTGTTTCAGGCCCTGCCGATTAGAATACCCCCCAGCTACTTTAGGCAAGTGCAGGCGGTGTTCACCAGATTTGTGTGGGCAAACAAAAAACCACGACTACCACGAGCCTTGCTGACGGCTCCTAAACAACATGGAGGGCTAGCACTCCCAGACGTCAAACGGTACTACCAGGCTATACACCTTGGGAGGGTGGTGGACTGGTCACGACACCAAGAGCTGAAACTGTGGGCTCAGGTAGAACAAAGTCAGTTGGAGACACCGTTAGGGACAGCAATTTGGTGTTACGACTCACTGCCCACAGAGATTAAGACACATCCCTTGATCGGGAACACTCTGAGACAATGCAGACAGGCGACCCTTCAGACCGCACAGACAACTAAGAAATCCCCTATGACTCCAATTATTGGGAACCCTAACTTCCCCCCGGGGAACTCCCCCTCGAACTTCCAGGCGCTAAGAGGAGGCGACCAAACACTAGCGGGCGCATTTGTGATTCAGGATAGATGGCCTACCATGGGGGAGTTGACGGACCCGAATGGCAGTTACCAACTGCCATTTTGGAACGCGGCCCAGTTGCACCATTTCCTACACAGCATCTCAGAACCCTACCTCTACGCTAGACAGAGGACTCCGTTTGAGGAATTCCTAACGGGGAAGGAACCTTTGGCGCAGGTCCTGTCAAGCATGTACGCTCTGCTGAACACACCGTCGGGAGCGCCGAATTTGGCATGCTTTGATGGGTGGGAAGCAGACCTGCAATGTACCTTTTCAACGCCGCAGAAACAGATCATGATAGACCTTGCCCTTAAATCCTCCATCTGCACTAAAATGCAGGAAACAAGCTACAAAATTTTGACTAGGTGGTATTACACGCCCAGTCGGCTACATAAGATCTTTCCCGAATCATCTGAGCTATGCTGGAGGTGTCAGGGGGAAAGGGGGACATTGTTACACATGTTCTGGTCCTGCCCGTTGCTAACAACCTTTTGGGCTGTGGTCCGCACCACGTCCCAAAAGTTTACAGAATTCCAAATCCCGGATGACCCAGCATTCTTCTTACTCCACTTATCTACCCTTTCTCCCAAGAGATACAGGAAATCCTTACTGAGACACCTGACGAATGCAGCAAAGGCCTGTATCCCACTGTTGTGGAAACAACAATGCCCACCGACCGCAGCACTGTGGTTGCGGAAGGTGGAAGACATAAACAAAATGGAAGACCTTATACTGACCTCACAGGATAAACGTGAAATCTATAAGAAGACCTGGGATTTGTGGAACATTTTCATCCTATCGGATGAAGGGAAAGCCCTTCTGGGGACCTAAATCTCACCATGAATCTGCTCAATCTCACTAGTAAATTGGAGTACGACCCGATACCAATCTGTGGAGACAGGCGGCTACCCACTCCCCCCCCCCCCTCCCCCTTCTCGACCCTTTCTGACCTGTGCTTATTCCCTTTTCTTTTCTCTTCTCTATATCCTCTTTAAATTACAATCTAGTGAACTATATAGACAGCTTACGGGGTGAGACCTAGGTGGCTAGCCTCACCCTGGTCCAGAGACCAATGAAACACAAGAAGTTGAAGCAATAATAGAAGGATAATAGGCTGACATAATGTATTGCTAATGTCTGTGAATCGACCTGGGAGGCTGCGACCTTCACTGAAGTTATATGATTGTAAGCTTGTTGGGGCTTGTGCCTCATTTCCTGTTCTCCTTTTCTCTTTTTCTTCTTGAAAAATTTAAATAAAATTTATATTTGCAAAAAAAAAAAATTCCCGGCATGCAGGGAAAGTAACTGCTTTTTGAAAATGTTAAAATCAATGGGTTTACTTCCGCTTTAAGATGCCGGCGCCTCCACCCGGAGCCAAGGGACGGGTCGGCTTCGGACATCGCGGGTGCCCTGGACAGGTAAGCGTCCTTATTTTAAAAGTCAGCAGCTGCAGTATTTTTTAGGTGGAACTCCGCTTTAATAGACAGGAAAGAGGAAGACTCGATAATCTTTTCCTTAGATTTCTTCTTTCACCCATATGGTAGTTTGCTTTGTAAAGCGGAGTTCCCAACATTTTTGTGTTTATTATAAGTCAGCAGCTACAAAAAGTGTAGCTGCGGACTCTTAAAACACACACTCACCTGTCCCACGATCCAGCATTGCAGCCGCCCGAACCCTCGCTCCTCTCCATCTCCTCCGGATTACAAGTGTGGGCACCCGGCTGTGACAGCTTGCGGCTTCACTGTCGGGTGCGCACTGCCCATGCGAGAGTCATGCTGTGCCTCAATGGCCAGGAAAACTTCTGGGACCTGTGATGTGCCCCAGAAGATTTCAGGGAGGGGGAGAGAACGTCCTCTTGAGCCGCCCAGGTGGCCCAAACGGAAGTGGGAGCTGGGTACCTGAATAAAAGACATTCCAAATGTGGCATGTAAGGGGGGGGGGGGTGTCCTTAAAGCGGAAATTCCACTTTTGGGTGGAACTCCGTTTTAAAGGTGGGACACTGCTGGCTCCATAGAGCAGTTAGACCAGTGGTCTCAAAACTGTGGCCTGGGGGCCAGATATTGGATCAAGATGCTTTCTTGCTTTTATCCGGCCCTTGGGGCCCCATTTCATCCACAGATACCAACAAAAGGGCATAATTCCCCCTACTGAGATGAGTGAAGGGGCACGATTCCTCCCAATGACACCAATAATGGGGCACAATTCCTCCCAATGACACCAACGATGGGGCACAATCTCTCCCAGCGACATCAACAATTAGGCCCAATGACACCAGTGATTGGGCACAATTCCTCCCATGGACACCAAAGATGGGGCATTCTTTAATCCCACTGATGTCAGGACCTTTTCTATTCCCAATGGGCACTGTCTGCCTCCCTTAAAGTCTGAGGGACAGTAAACTGGCCCCCTAAGTTAGATCACTGCTTTAAAAAGTCATCCTCAAATCAACACGAGGCTAGTAAACATTATAAAAGGAAATATACATGTTGTAAGAGAGTTTCCAATCTTTTTAGCGGAAGACGGTGCAAGAGGAAAATATTTGCGGTCTTATGATGCAAGACTGGGCATAACACTGGTAAAAGAAACCGGCTGATCCTCTATTTCTAGAGTGGTGTGTACCACATCAATAAGAGCTAAAAAGGTCTCGTTTAGTTTTATGAGTAATGGCAGAAATCTGCAACTATTCAGAAGCAAGTTTATTTGGCAAGGACTAGAGCGACTCAGAACCAGTCAGAGTATCGAAGCCTGATTGATACTCCAATTGGTCTGCCAGCGGCCAGTGAGCTATCTCCAGGGGAAGGCACAGGACGCTTGTGGCCTCTACTGTCACAGTTCCATTATTTACTCAGAAGATGTGATGGACTCTCAGATCTGAGGACAACACGGTTTCAGACTCCAGGCTGCATCAGTGGATGTGCTCTCAGCTGAGTGTGTGAGCTGGGGGCACCTGTTGCCGCAGGACTGTCCCCTCCCAGTATCTAGAATCAGACATGTTGCAACTGCGTGGCATTTAGACAACCATAAGCCAGGCTGAAGATGGCTGCTATTGACAAGACCAGCTTAATCAGCCATGTAGAGAAAAGATTGAAGAAAAAATGATGCTAGTAAAAAATAAGGGTAATCTCTTTCTTAGCAAAACATAAGCCATCCATCCTCCTAGGACACTACAAAAAAAACTAAAGCATGCTGGTAGTAGGAGAGGTTATCCTGGGCTGGCCAAAAGTTTATTATATTTGCCAGTGTCCAATAGTCCTGCAGGCATCAGTATAACCCAAAGATGACTTCCCCGTCTCACAATGGAAGAGAGAAATACAGAAATAAGATATCACACAAATAAACTAACCTCATAAAGTGGAGCTTCACTCTCTCAACCAACATTGACTATTTTTAATCCGAATGCTGCCAACATTAATAAATGGATAGGAAATTATATCATATTCATAGGTTTTAAACTTTATTTTACATTTCTTCAGTGACTTCCTGGTTTCCAGACCTAGGCAAATGATGTCATACAGGAGGTATTCGGGAGGGGTTCTCTCAGCCAAGCACACCCTCCTGCCTGCGTGCCTGAGCTAAGGGAAGATGGGTTCCAGGAAGTAAAATTCTATATGGATCATCTGCCCTCACTCAAGATGGCCATGACCAGAAATGCTATTGGTGTGTTTTTCAAAGTGACTTCTCAGCAAAATAAAGCATGGAGACAGGGATGTTTTGAATATTAAAAATGAAACGTTTTTGGTTTGTGGTGCTCAAATGTAGTGTAAGTTCTGCTTTAACACCCAGAAGATACCCAGAATAAAAGTGTTAACAAACCCTCTAGCTTGGTAATTGCCAAGCGCATTAAGAGCCCTTTCACACTGGAGCGCTCATAGCGTCGGTGGTAAAACGCCGCTATTTTTACCGCTATCTCCTAAACTTGCGCAGTATAGGAGATATTTACTGTATCCGCATGTGCCGACGTCATCGGCACATGTGTACTGAAGAAATTGCAAAACTAAAATTAATAACTTTTTTTTCCCCCCCAAGTTCTAAAGCGAACACAGCGTGCTAGGGCGCTGAGAGGTGGGGGACGAAGACTGCTTGTACTTGCACTATACAGCAAGGCTCTGGATGGGAGTCACTGTCAATCAGTACATGGAGGGCTGGAGTATGGGCATGTCAGCAAGTGATGTCAAAGTCTGACTACAAGGCTGCAAGACGGCCATGCACTTAAATGGCATCCTACTGTTCCCTATGGGAGAAGCTCTGCACAGGTCTTCCAATGCAATAAGGGGTATGAACTCATGGAAAGCATCGTCAAAAAAAGAGCAGGGAGCTGCTGAACACAAATGAGACCCAACAGGATCACCAGGTGTTTTTGGTTCACGTGCATCCACACAAATAAAAAAAATACATCATAAACATTAAACGCACTTTACGCAATGGACTAACGTATTTTTATTTTATTTATTTTTAGGTTTACATTTTTAATTGTACATACACTTTACTTTGGATCTATGCTGTGTCTGTGCCTGCCCCCACCAATGCATTATTAGAAATGACACATTGATGCAAAGGAAGGAAAATTCTTAATGGATTAAGAGATGAGAATTGTTTTCGGATTCAGACACGGGATGCTAAGGAAAAAGGGTGTCCACAAACCTTCATTTTTTGTTTTTGTGTGCTTGTTTATAACATCAGGCATAAAAAGCTGTGTGCGCCCCCCTATGTGTGTTAGGGCTGTGGTCAGAACATCTCCTTTGCCTACTGTTCATTCAGGCATACAGGCCTCCTCCTGCTGTGTTCATGTACACTTAGCCGTTTTGCCGAGCACGGTACACAGCATCTCAATAGGACTTTGCTCAGCAAAACTGACAAGTGCAGCACAAAGCAGGCAGGGGTGAGATGGCCTCTTAAGAGACCTTATACATCTGTTCTTCGCATCGAGGGGATCCACAAACCAGGAGGTTCTTTCCCCTTCAAGAGGCCATTTTCTGCACTTGGATTGTGGTTATAGAATGTAGATGCAAACATGGTCATTTTTAAAGCGCAATTGAAATGTTCGTTTAAATACGCTGTAAAAACTCCAGCTGCATCAAAACAAAAAGGCGTGCAAAGTCTTCAGCGCCTTTCACACTTGTGTGACCTGAAAGCCGCGCGATTTTTGCCGTGATTTTGACTGACTTGAAGCAATGCCTGTGTAATCTTGAGGTCCAAGGAACTCAAGTCGCATCAAAGTCAGACCAAAGTAGTGCAGGAGCTACTTTGAAGTCGCTATGACTAAGTCGCACAAATAGGAACGGTACTCATTGGAAATCATGGGGTACAACTTGTTATGCGACTTTGCAGTCCCAAGTCGCAGGACAAGACGCACAAGTGTGAAAGGGGCCTTAGAATGTATAATAAACCCTGTAGGCTTCCAGTACCTTTGCTTTCTGTGTGGAAGCAGCAGTCTTGTTCATGTTCCTCGCTGATTGGAGAGCTGTGACTCCGTAGCGAGAGCGACAAACATTTGCACAGAGATCACTACTTCCCAAAAGCATGCAAGCTGGCAGGGAAAAGGCTTTTCTATTTTTAAAGAAAGCAAACTAAGACTTTGCAAATGTTTTATTTTGATGTACCTGGAAAGTACTGTATTTAACTCCTCATTTAACCACTTCAATACCGGGCACTTTTACCCCCCCCCCCCCCCCAGGCCAATTTTTAGCTTTCAGCGCTGTCGCACTTCGAATGAAAATTGTGTGGTCATGCTACACTGTACACATATGAAATTTTTTGCATAATCTTCACACAACTAGAGCTTTCTTTTGGGGTATTTAACCACCACTGGGTTGTTTGTTTTTTTTTGTTGTTTTTTGCGAAATAAAAAAAAAAAAAAGATAATTTAGAGGGGGGGGGGGGGGGCGGAAACGCGTTTTTCTTTGTTTTTGACAAAAATTGTGCTTCATAAATTTAGCCCAAAATGTATTCTGTTACATTTCTTTGGCGAAACTATCCCAAATCAGTGTATATTATTTAGTCTGAACTCTGTAGGAAAGTTAGAGAGTCCACAAACTATGGTATATATCTGAGAATTGATCAATCCTGATGTGCTGACGGCCTATCATTTCCTGAGGCCCAAAAATGCCAGGTCAGTACAAATAACCCCCAAATTACCCCTTTTTGTAAAGTAGACAGTTTAAGGTATTTCGTTTTTGGAAGTTGTAATTTATTTTTATTTTTTAAATACTGTCACCAGTGTAGTACAGCGTTAGCATATGACTGGTGATTAGGGACACTGACTGGTGACAGTACAAAAAAAAATATATATGTTTTTAATACTTTCATTTTTTTCTTATAATATGTTGCCACAGAAACACTGTACTACTCTGGGGAAGTGATCAGGATTTTTTTAATGCATTATGAATGCAAGTGAACTTCATTGCTATATGCAAGAATTTTACTGAATGAAATTAATGCATTCAGTTTGATTTGTTGTGATTAGCCACTGCTAATCACATGGTACAGATGGGCTGTGGTTGGCCTTGTCTGGACCATGTGATCACTGTGACCAATCACAGCTAACAACACAATTATAACAAAGGATGGCTTGAAAGGAAGCCATTCATTGCTTACAAATGTCATGTGCTCTGCTATGATTGGTCACAGATCACATGGTACCGGCAGCAGGTCGGTACGCTGATCAGTCATCGACTGTCAGGGACACACATGACATCCACCCAGAAGGACGAAAGTCCCACTTGGCCATCAAATTGCTATAGGCCAGGCAGACACTGGTTAAACAGAAAAGTCAGTTGGGCTTTAAATAGGTTGTAAACCTCTCTTAACACTTTGTACCTATAGATGAGCCTTATTCTAGGCTTACCTATAGGTACTGTAAATATCTCCTAAACGTGCGCCATTTAGGAGATATTTACAGTATACGACGCTGATAATGTCATCAGGGCATGTGCTCTGAAGAAACACAGACACCCGTGCTGTTTCGTCAGTAGCAAGTGCCGTAACCGGCAGGGGAGTGACGTCACGTGGCTCCAGCCAGTCACAGAGCCGGAGTCTGCGCTCCCGGAAGAAAAAGGGGCGAAGATGGATGGGGACGGCGCAGGCTTCATTTTAAGGCAATGGTCACATAACGTGCTATTATGCAATACATACTAGCACATTATGCCTTTACTTTGCAGGGGAGGGAGAAGAAACCATTTTTATCAAGGGTTTACTTCCTCTTTAAGCTGTCTGAAAACATTGGTACAGAACAAATCCAAAACTCACAATACGTCCTAGCTTAATATTCTTAAAATCTGCTAAAAAAAAAATTTGTTAAAAATAACAAACGTCATACTTGCCTGCTCTATGTAATGGTTTTGCACGGAGCAGCTCCGATCCCCCTCTCTTCATGTCCCTCGCCGGCATTCCTGGCCCCTCCCTCCTGTTGAGTGACCCTACAGCAAGCAGCTTGCTATGTGGGCACCTGAGCTGAGCCGCTACTCTGTGTCCCCGTTCAGACACGGAGCTGCGGCCCGGTACCAGCCCCTCTTTCCTCATAGGCTCACTGACAGCAGCAGGAGCCAATGGCGCTTTGCTGCTGTCTCAGCCAATGAGGAGGGAGAGTCCCGAACAGCCGAGTCTCTCGTGCAACATCGCTGGATTGAGATGGGGCTCGGGTAGGTATTATGGGGGCTTCTGCATGCAGAAGGCTTTTTATCTTAATGCAAAGAATGCATTAAGGTAAAAAAAACCTTCTGCCTTTACAACCACATCGCAAGTAGTATGCTGCATCACGTGTTTTATCAATGATAAAGTTAGACTGATTTACTAAAAGGGAGTTGAAACTCTTCCCTCAATACATTTTAGCTGTGTTCACTTTTAATACCCAAATCACAGGCAGATGAAAAAATGAACAGGAATTGAATCCTTACATGATTGGATAATTGAAATTAATCTTAACGGCCCATTCACACTATTTGCACTGGGCCGCCTGGGCAACACAGTCCATAGCACAAAGACCAAGCTATTTACTCGGTATGCTATGACGTCAGTTCACACCACTGAAATCCAATGACACTTGTGAAATTTCAATTAAGTTATAAAAAAAAAAAAGGAAATTGCATGTTGTGCTGTATGAGTTGCATGGGCACTGTTTCTCCCACCGCAAAACAGCGTCTGCATGTGCAGCATGGCTGCTGGCATGAATGACCCCTAACCTATTTTAGATAAAGTCTCATATCCTACATTACACAGCTCCGAATGCAACCTCAGCATCTCTGCAATTTAAACATATAAAGCATCACTCTAACTCATGTCATATACAGTAAGTCTATAAGGTTCCATCTGTGCAAAGTAGTGTAAATAAATAACACTTTCACATTACAGCACACTAAAAGACTTTGTATGCCACTACCCCATCATCTAGGTCAGGGGTTTCCAAACATTTCTATACAACTGTGGCCAGTGGGAGTATAAAACAATGCCCTTGCTTCAGTGGGAGTAAACATTGCCCCATCTTTATTATGGGATTTGAGGGGCAGGGATACTGCCCCATGGTTGGTGTCAGTGGGAGGAAGGAGGAACATTGCCCAATGATTGGTGTCAGTGGGAGGAAAGAGGAAAAGTGCCCCGTGCTTGGTGTCAGTGGAAGGAAGGAGGAACAGAGCCCCATGGTTGGTATCAGTGGGAGGAACAGTGTCCAATCACTGGTGTCAGTGGAAGGAATAGTGCCCCATTGGAGGTGTCAGCAGGAAAATTTGTTTCCTATCTTTGGTGTCAGTGGAAGCAATAGTACCACATTGTTGTTGTTGATGGAATGAATAGTGCCCCATGATTGGTGTCAGTGAGAGAATTAGCTCCAGATTTCTGGGGTCAGTGGAAGGAATAGTACCACATTGTTGGCGTCAGTGGGAAGAGTAGTGCCCCGTCTTTGGTGTCAGTGGAAGGAATAGCGCCTTGTATCAGTGGAAGGAATAGTGCCCCAAAGGCCTGGATAAAGGCAAGCAAAGGGACACATTTTGGAGACACCTGATCTAGGAAGAGTCCCCGATACAAAACCCTGGGGTATCACAAGACCATGGACTACCCACCAGATAGGCCGATGACTTACTAAAGTTGGCTGCCCTGTACAATTTATAAACATTGGACCAAAAGCAGAGCTGTAGGTACAGTGAAAGAGCAAATCAGAATAGTTTTCAAGGGCGACTGCATATACCTATGGACAGTGCTGGGTTAGGCTGTAATATCACTGATATTGTTAGAAGTAGATAGTCCCATTCAAATTGACTAGTTCTGGTAATTAATTAAAGCAGATGCATTAAAGGTGCCTGAGATATGCGTATGGCTATAAATACTGGGGTATGTTCCTGCCACTCAGAGCTGAGCTACTTGGAGTCATCGTAATCCCTCTTCAATATTACAGAACAAGTCCAGTTGAATGTGACCAACTTTTACTAGTTCTACCATGACCAAAGAAATCAGAACCTTTGCAGCCTTGGATTGCCATAGTTAATAAGAGTCATTGCTTTTTCCAATGAATAAATAACCTTGGCTTATAGCAAAGACATAGATCCTTCCACATAACACAAATCTAGCCTACTTACCAGCAGTCTTCATTAGAACTGATGCCTGCTGCTGTTGCTGGAGTAGTGTTGAAAGCTGAGCCGCCTGGGTGATGGCTCCCGTCTGCACCTTTGTCAAATCCCCGTGTCCCACAGCAGTTTGTTGCACCAACACCTGGCCAGGGGAGTGCCCATGCAGAGAACCTTGTGTTTGTAATTGCTGCCCCTGTCCACTGATCAACACTGAAGACGACTGAGCATTGTACTGTCCAGCGAGAGCAGGGGAGTTTTGGGCGCCCCCTTGTTGCTGCTGAGCTTGCTGCTGAGCTTGCTGCTGAGCTTGTTGCTGAGCTTGTATCATCAGACCCTGCTGTTGCATCTAGGAAACGAGGCATAATAAAGGTAAACTTTAGTAATTTAGCAAGGAAAATTTGCCTAGATTGAGAACATCCAACTACTTCCAGCCTAGTCTCTTTGCACTGCTGTGTTGAGTAAGACTTTTGTGAGAGTATTTACTGTATCTGTGCAAAGTGCAGCAACTGACAACGGTCAGTAACCCTTAGGACTACTGAAGTCATCAGTAAAATATAAACTGACTGGTTGTCATTTGGTCACCACCCCCTGCACAATGTTTGCCTACTACAAGAAACCTAAAACAAGTGGGTGTGGCTTAAAGGGTTAGTTCACCTTTAACAATATTTGCCCAAAATAAAAATCCCTATGCATTAGCTTCCTCAGTACATTAATATTCTGTCCTTGAATCTCAGCCAGTCCCTGCTGAACCGGCTGAGATTCGATCCATCCATGGCTTTACTTATTAAGCTGCTCATTCCATTGCCCTTCCCTCTCCGTTCTGCAGATGGCAGGATATACCAAGCATTGGACATGTGGCCCTGAAAACTCACGAACGGGTTTCCCACTCCATTCCCTACCCAAGCATGCACAGTCTGTTCCCTGTTAACTCTGCAGCATACTAAACTCATTTGTGAGTTGTCCAGGTAGCACATCCAAATTTCGATACGTCCTGCCATTTACAGGACAGAGATGAGGGCAATGGAATAAGCAGCCTAAAATGTATGCATTCTTT
The DNA here is from genome assembly GCA_029206835.1 of Rana muscosa. NCBI lineage: Eukaryota > Metazoa > Chordata > Amphibia > Anura > Ranidae > Rana > Rana muscosa. The sequence continues at coordinate 43,819,222 of CM055125.1, forward strand.
TACAAAACGGAGGACTGTACATTAATGCACTGAGGAAGCTATAAATGGGTAGGATTTTTTGGAAAGGGTCATTAAATGGTGAACCAACCCTTCATAAGTCAACTACAGCCAAAACATTTCCCAGATCACGCACACTAAAGTATTTACATATTCTGAACAAGCAGCAAACGGAAACACTTATTCGTCTCTGTATCTGTAAGCATTGTGGAGAGATCAATTTTCAAAGTGTTCAATGCAGACACTTTAGAGTCTTTGTTGTGATCTTAGCACAATTAAAAGCAGCTAAAGATGTTGGAGGTGGCTTTTTTGAAAGAGTGTCTCCTGGTTGTTATGAATATGTAAGTTGTTAAATGTCTATGGTCTGGGCACAGATGCACTTTAAGTAGGACAAAACTTTCACACAAATCCAAAGTTCTCACCTGCTGATACCTCTCCAACAGCTGTTTTTGCTGTGGCAGGGTGTTGGACATCGTCAAAGCCTGGAACTGGCTGGGGGTCATCTGAAAGGTACGTTGCTGATCCGATGTTATGTGAATGGATTGGGTGGGGCCCTGGGGTTTAATAGATGTCTGAGTCTGGAACTGCACAGGGAATGAGTGGGTCTGGGAGGAATCGGAGGTGGGTGGCGTGGCCTGAAGGGAAATTGGGATACCTGTTCGAGTTTCAGACTGGGAGGTGCTCAGCTGTACTTGAAGCTGAATATGCTGCTGAGGGGACGAGAGGGTTTGCTGCATTTCAGCAGACAATGACTGATGAGACTGGAAAGGTGTCTGTACCTGAGGCTGAGAAGGAGGACGATGAGGGTGCTGGGAAGAACCGTGAGGCGAAGAGATTTGGTTCTGAATGACGAACAGACTTTGCATTTGAGGAGTGCATGATCGGGAGAGGGGCTCGGAGGGAGGGCGAGGGATACTCTGAGGTTGAGATGGAGGTCGAGAATGAGGACGAGAGGGTGGCCGAGAAGGAGGACGTGACTGGTGGGGGGACTGCATCTGTGAGTGGTGGGAGGCCGAGGCCTGCAGCTGTGGGCTGGGTGGGTGAGGTAGTGTGTGGGAAGGCGAGGCTCCTGGAAGCTTCTGTTGTCCGGTGGGAATCTAGATGAGAGGATAGAACATTAGAAGACCTCTAAGTACACCAATGAGTGTGCCAGAGACTGAACATACACCACCATGTGCTTCCAGCCATTCACTGTGCTACAAAATCAGCTTACTACTAAACTGTAAGCACACCTTAGGATTAATAATGCTGCTAAATGAAACCAAGCACTGATACAGCACAATGACAACATTTATCACATCACAATATCATTTCCAGGGATTCATCACTTTATCAAGAATTAGATAAAAATCCACAAATCCAGTACAAACAGTAGAGCCTCTAGAGGTAAAACAGGAGTTGCTTCAATGTGTGTTTATTAGCGTACTTTGTACCTTGAAAATAAACTGCAACAATAAAATATTGTATATATTAATGGTTTTTATAAAAGGAACAAGACTTTCGTAGAAGCCAGCAGGTTTAGAGGAAGCCATTCAAGGACAATAAAATGATTCAGTAACCTGTTGGTTGAATAAAGGGAATGCCAAAATCATTTTATTTAACTTGAAATCGAGTTTAATATACATTTACCAAAACTAATTAGGACTTTCACCAGGTCTCTGACCTTTACTGCAGCCTCTTTCCAATTACTTCTTCCCTATGATATTCATCACTATGGCCAGCAATGCTTTCTCTATACTGCTATAAGGTAAGCAAAGGTGTGCATACAGTATCTCACAAAAGTGAGTACACCCCTCACATTTTTGTAAATATTTTATTATATTTTTTCATGTGAAAACACTGAAGAAATGACACTTTGCTACAATGTAAAATAGCTTGTATAACAGTGTAAATTTGCTGTCCCCTCAAAATAACACAACACACAGCCATTAATGTCTAAACCGCTGGCAACAAAAGTGAGTACACCCCTAAGTGAAAATGACCAAATTGGACCCCATTTGGGAAATAAACGTATGAGTGCTGCCAACATTGCTGCAGAGGTTAAAGGGGTGGGGGGTCAGCTGTCAGTGCTCTGACCATACACTGCACACTGCATCAAATTGGTCTGCATGGCTGTCGTCCCAGAAGGGAGCCTCTTCTAAAGATGATGCACAAGAAAGCACGCAAAGTTTGCTGAAGACAAGCAGACTAAGGACATGGATTACTGGAACCATGTCCTGTGGTCTGATGAGACCAAGATAAACTTATTTGGTTCAGATGGGGTCAAGCATGTGTGGCAGCAACCAGGTGAGGAGTATAAAGACAAGTGTGTCTTGCCTGCAGTCAAGCATGGTGGTGGGAGTGTCATGGTCTGGGGCTGCATGAGGGCTTCTGTCACTGGGGAGCTACAGTTCATTGAGGGAACCATGAATGCCAACATGTACCGTGACACACTGAAGCAGAGCATGATCCCCTTTTCCTTTTGGACACTGGGCCGCAGGGCAGTATTCCAACATGATAACGACCCCAAACACACCTCCGAGACTACCACTGACTTGCTAAAGAAGCTGAGGGTAAAGGTGATGGACTGGCCAAGCATGTCTCCAGACCTAAACCCGATTGAGCATCTGTGGGGCATCCTAAAACGGAAGGTGGAGGAGCGCAAGGTCTCTAACATCCACCAGCTCCGTGATGTCACCATGGAGGAGCGGAAGAGAACTCCAGTGGCAAACTGTGAAGCTCTGGTGAACTCCATGCCCAAGAGGGTTAAGGCAATGCTGGAAAATAAATGGTGACCACACAAAATATTGACACTTTGGGCCCAATTTGGACATTTCCACTTAGACCCCTTTCACACTGGGGCGGTGGGGACGTAGGGGGTAAAGCGCCGCTTTTTAGCGGCGCTATACCGCCGTTTTTGTTGCACTATTTGGCCACTAGCGGGGGCGCTTTTAACCCCTGCTAGCAGCCGGAAAAGGGTTAAACCCGCCGGCAAAGCGCCGATTTGCCGGCAGTTTCGCGGCGCTGCCCATTGATTTCAATGGGCAGGGGCGCTTGAGGAGCGGTGTATTCACAGCTCCTACAGCGCCTCAAAGATGCGGCTAGCATGACTTTTTTTACCGTCCTGCCAGCGCACCGCTCCAGTTTGAAAGCCCTCAGGTTTTCACACTGGAGTGAAAGGAGCGGCGCTTTGTAGGGCCTATTTTTAGCGCTAGAGCACCTGCAAAGTTCCTCAGTGTGAAAGGGGTCTTAGGGGTGTACTCACTTTTGTTGCCAGCGGTTTAGATATTAATGGCTGTGTGTTGAGTTATTTTGAGGGGACACCAAATTTACACTGTTATACAAGCTGTACACTCACTACTTTACATTGTAGCAAAGTGTCATCACTTCAGTGTTGTTACATGAAAAGATATAATAAAAAAAATTACATAAATGTTAGGGGTGTACTCACTTTTGTGAGATACTGTATTTACAAAGTAATGAGTGATATGCATACGTAAAGCCAAGCTCCACCTAGAAGGGGGAAGTTCCACTTTACGGCCTCCTTCCCCCTACTTTTTTTGGGGGGGGGGCTTGTGGCAGGAGAGAATGGGTACCTGGTTTTGGCAGGTACCCTGGTCCCACTAGGTGATCTCCCCCCCAGCCCCCTCCCTCCCCATAGCCTTCTAGGAAACGTCCCAGAAGACTGCGGGACCAGCCGGGTGCCTACGGTTGAGATGCTGGTGCCAGGGAAAGGAGACCGATAGAAAGAACGGTGCGAATGAGCATATCGCTGGAACAGGTGAGCGTCTGTTTAGTAGAAGTCAACAGCTACAGTTTTTGTAGTTTCTGATTTTTAATAAATACAAATACGACTCCTCTTTAAGCTGGCATTACCCCATTTGAATTTCGGCTGGTGGCCCTGCAGAAAAATCGAAGTATCTGTGCAGAAAATTGTTGGATGAACAGCGTCTGCATTCAATCAGACGCAGATGCTGTTCCGTTATTCTGACAGCAACTGCTGGCAGAATACAATAGCCCAGCAGGGAGGATTCATCAATTTGTGCTGTATAGCATGGATAGAGGAATCTAAAATGAAAAAAATCTAATCATTTATGACCAGTTTTAGACTGCAACATAGGTGTGCACACTTGGACTGCATGGCATGTATTTGGAATACTAGAGGACAACAGGAAGGCCTGCTATACTATATGACAGGTTTCTCCAAAGGGCCACTTTACTGCCCTTTATATTTTGGGAGGGCCAGACTGTGGCCAGTGGAAGAAGGAAATGCCCCAGCATCAGTTGGAGCAAACAACTCCTTAGGTTTGGTGGTAAGTTGACGTAAAACAAATACATAGCACCTGTGGTCAGTGGGAGGAGGAAAAGAGCCCCATCATTGGTATTATTGGGAGGAATAGTGCCCCATCGCTGGTATTATTGGTGGAGGAATAGTGCCTCGTCATATTAAAATCGGGGGGGTTGGGGGAATAGTGCCCCATCATTGGTATTATGGGGAGAAATAGCATCCCATCATTGGTATTAATTGTGTGTGGGGGGGTGCCTCATCGGTATTAATGAGAGGAAAAGTGCCCCATCATTGCTATTAAAAGGGTGGAATAGTGCTTTATCATTGGTATTAATGGGGGAATAGTGCCCCATCATTTGTATTATTGGCGGGTATAGTTCCCAATCACTGGTTTTAATGAGAGGGGGGGGGGGGGAATAGTGCCTCCCCATTGGTATTAATGGGAGGAATAGTGCCTCCTCATTGAGGCATCCCACTGTTGGTGTTAGTGGAAGGAATGGTGCCTCATTGTTGGTGTCAACGGGTGGAACAGTGCCTCATATCAGAGTGAAGAATAGTCCCCCAAGGGCCGGATAAAGGCAAGCAAAGGGCCACATTCGGCCCCCAGGCCACAATTTGGAGACCAGTGCTATAGGAGACAGCCTTATTCAGCTTTGTGAGGAATATTTCAATGTATATATAGTCTCTAGAGGAGTATGGGCTACCGCATCTTACAATGCTGAATCATATGTTCAATAACAGATGACATCAACTGCAGCCAGAGTTTTCTGGAATAGCGTGGGGAAGGGTTACAACTTCATTCTTTGTCCCCATTGGGACGATTTCCCCTTAGTTCCTATTTAAAGGTCAAGTTCACCTTTTAGCCCATAATACAAGTTACACCCATATTTAGGGTGTAACATGCTCCAGGCTCCTTCTCCCTGATCCCTGTGACAGTGGGCAGTGGATCTTCTCCCCTCACCTGCTGTCACATTTAAAAAAAAAAATCGGCATCCGGCTTTTAGTTCTCAATCAACGGTGAGAGCGCTGATGAGCACTCTCGTAGTTCATTTGAAATTTCCCACAGCTTTGTAACTGGAAGATGTGTCTGAAGGAGCCTGACACAAATGCAAACCACTGATCGTGGGTGCAATTGCTTTTCAGGCTCTCGGGGGAAAAATAATAAATGCACAGTTTTTCTTTTATTTCTGCAAAATTTGTGCATTTATTATTTTTCCCCAAAGGTGAACTTAGCCTTTAAATGGATGTCAGACGAAATCAGAAATAAGGGGAAGTTATCTAACCCATTTAGTAGAAGTGTGAGGAAGGTTTAGAACCTCTATCAGGATTTATGCCCATGTCCCCCCAGGAGGGAGATTTCCTGCCTAGGTGACATGCCTCAGAAAGAAGAGCAAGCGAAGCAAATTCTCTATAGGGACACACATTGTATAGTAAGACATAAAAATATCCTAAACGGGGTTTACAACAGTTCAAGTTCAACTTCAGGCAACTAAAAAATGTTACCCCTTGCAGTGGGGCTGCACTGTACGGGTTGATTGCCCATTTTGGTATAAAAGGTAAAAAAAATAAAAAAATTCTTGCCCGATCCTCCACTACCCTCTGTAGTTAAACCAGTTCCTGCAGCTTCTTCTCCCCCATGCTCCAGCAGTCTAGGGTCCTGATAATTTCAAAATCAAAGCTGGGTCAATAGCCCTGCACTGGACATGATGATGCTGAGGGACTGTCCCAACACCAGAGCATGGAGGACCACCATGTGCCAGGGGAGCGAAGGATCAGGTAAGTAAAACTATGTCTCCTCTAGGCCAATTCAGTCATTAACCCTTTCAGTGCAGGCACAGCCTCACTGCATAGAATACTCTGGTTGCATGGAGTTTGGCTTTAAAATCAGGCAGAGGTTCCAACCCATCCCTACTGTTGCTATTAAAAAAAATAAGTTTTGGCTGCAGTCAGGCTTTAAAGCAAACCTGTGCTAATCCTCCTGCAAGTAAACCTCATCTGGTATGTAACAGCAGACATCTTTAGATAGAATGCATTGGAAGCATTATTCTATGTTAAATTCAGCGCTGGGAGTCTTTGCATTGCCCTGCTCTCCCCTCAAGCTTTGCTATTGGTCACTTAGATCACCTATACAATAGCCAATAGCAGTGCTCAGAAGGGGCAGGCCAAATCACTGACATCTTATGCAAAGTCAGTATTTGCATAATACAGCATCTATTGTTTCAGTGCTCCTTGGTTGCCTTATAAGATGTTAATCCAAATGTAGGAACCAAGAGGTGCTTGCTCCGACAGGACAAATGCTTTTTATTAACCTCTAGATCAGTACAGGTTAACTTAACACACCTGTTCCACCACACCCATTTACCCACCAAAGATCTCATTGATGTGAGCCAAGGAGCCGTGTCTGTACATGCAGCTCACTGATCTGTCCTTTTCCTGCAGAACAAGCTTTTAAATACAGTTTCACTTTTGTGACCCATTTCTATGGATGTATGAAGATGTATTAAAAAGGTAAAGCAGTACAGCTATTCGCGTGTGGACAGACCAATCCCTGTGTATTTATTGTCCCGAAAATCAACCTACACGCATTTTTTTTTTTTCCCACTTAAGGCCTCATTCACACAGGGGCGTACTGATATATACACCTGTGCAAATGGCGGTCTTCAGCCGTCCGAGAAGCACAGGTGTTCCACAAGGATGCAAGAGGCACGGATCGGGACGCAGAGAGACTGTGCTCTGATCCATGCATTGGACTCGCATGGATGTGCATTCTGGGATGTGGAGGTTCAAGCAGTTGGTGGTCTGTCAATGATTTCAATAGGCTACCTCCATGCAGGGCCGATCCTAGGGTCACAGACGCCTGGGTGCAGAAATATTTCTGGCGCCCCCACATGGGCGTGGTCACCATCTTACCAACTCCTCCCCTTTACAAATGTTTCTAGGGCAACGACTCAAACACAGAGATGCTCCCCTAAGAAGTCTTCGTTACCCTAGGATCCTCCCATGATCTTTTAACAATTAAGAAAATACTGAGAGTACACTAATGAGACCTGGAGGGGAGTCTCTCTGATGAACACAGAGAGGGCTTCTGTTAGAGACATAGTGTCTGTGCCCCAAGAAATACTACAGGAGATGCTCAGAGACTGTAGACATGATACAAGAGACGGTCAGAGACTGCAATCATAGTACTGGAGATGGTCAGAGAGTGCAGACATATTACAGGAGACAGTCAGAGAGTGCAGACATATTACAGGAGATGGTCAGAGACTGCAGACATACTACAGGAGACGGTCAGAGACTGGAGATATAATACAGGAGACGGTCAGAGACTGCAGATATAATACAGAAGATGGTCAGAGACTGAAGACATGATACAAGAGACGGTCAGAGACTGCAATCATAGTACAGGAGATGGTCAGAGAGTGCAGACATATTACAGGATACGGTCAGAGAGTGCAGACATATTACAGGAGATGGTCAGAGACTGCAGACATACTACAGGAGATGGTCAGAGACTGGAGATATAATACAGGAGACGGTCAGAGACTGCAGTTCCTATGGACGCTAGTAGATAATGGCCGATCGGCCCTCTCACCTGACCCAGCGATACAGCAACAACGTTTCCTCTGATCAGGAGTCAGCTCACTCTGAATTGCCCATGGCGACTCCGCTGGGTAGAGCCCAGGTCTGTATTCTGGCAATGACTCCATCCTTTTTTCCACCAGGGATGGCGCCAGGCTGTGTGGCTTTTACTCTGGTGGCGCAGGGCAGCGGGGTTCTCTCTCTGATGGTGTTCTCTCAGCATTGTCCACTCCCTCTGGAGTCCTGGGTGCACTTCCCTGAAAGCTTTCCTGGGCTCCTGGCTCTCTCTCTCTCCCATTCAGCTGGGCATGCTGTGTGGGCTGCAGTTTCTTTGTTATAGTGGGGCTGCCAGTCCTTGAACTACATGTCCCGCAATCCTCTTCTCTGCTCCTTTTTCTATTCTATTTCTTCCCTGGCCGATATGAAGGTGGGGGGAAGAAACATAGTGGGCGGCTGTGCTGGCAAGCGCCGCTCACTAGTACAGCATTGCGTGCGAGGAGGAGAGGGAGGGGGGAAAGAAGAGCCCGCAGCTGCAGTGGCATCACTAGGGTTGGTGTCACCCGGTGTGGTAAAACATGGTGTCACCCCCCTTCCACCACCTATAGTCGCCCCTCAGTACAGACCCCCTCCACTAAGTATAGACCCCCTCCGTCAGTGCAGACTCCCCACTAAGTATAAACCCCTCCCTCAGTACAGACCCCCCAGGACAAACCACCCCCTCCATTAGTACAGACCCCCCAGGACAAACCAATCCCTCTCCATTAGTACAGACTCCCCAGGACAAACCCCCCATTAGCACAGACCCCCAGGACAAACCCTCCCATTAGTAAAGACTCCCCCCCAAGACAAACCCCCCCTCCATTAGTACAGACCCCTCCAGGACAACCCCCCATAGTACAGACTCCCTTCAGGACAACCCCCCCATAGTACAGACTCCCCCCAGGACAAACCCCCCCATTAGTACAGACTCCCCCCAGGAGAAACCCACCCCTCCATTAGTACAGACTGCCCCAGGACAAACCACCCCCCAACTTTAGTACAACAGATCCCTCCAGGAAAACCCCCCCATTAGTACAGACTCTCCCCAGGACAAACCGTGCCTCCATTAGTACAGACCCCTCCAGGACAACCCCCCATTAGTACAGACTCCCCCAGGACAACCCCCCTCCATTAATACAGACCCCCCAGGACAACCCCCCCTTAGCCCAGACCCCTCCAGGACAACCCCCCATTAGTAAAGACTCCCCCCAGGACAAACCCCCCCTCCATTAGTACAGACCCCTCCAGGACAACCCCCCCATTAGTACAGACTCCCCCCATTAGTACAGACTCCCCCCAGGACAAACCCCCCTCTCCATTAGTACAGACCCCCCAGGACAACCCCCCCATTAGTACAGACTCCCCCCAGGACAAACCCAGCCTCCATTAGTACAGACCCCCCCAGGACAAACCCCCTCTACATTAGTGCAGACCCCCAGGACAACCCCCCCATTAGTACAGAGTCCCCCAAGACAAACCCCGCCTCCATTAGTACAGACTCCCCCCAGGACAAACCCCCCTCCATTAATACAGACCCCCCAGGAAGAACCCCCCATAAGTCCAGACCCCTCCAAGACAAACCCCCCCAGGACAAACCCCCCCATTAGTACAGACTCCCCCCAGGACAAACCGCCCCTCCATTAGTCCCCCCCATTACATACATAAAAACACCCGGCGGCAGCTGAAGAGGAGAGGACAATGTGCAGCCGCGTCGCCCGGGTGGAGCACAGATCGCAGCAGCAGCAGGCAGGAGCTAAGACACAGAGAGGAGGAGAAGGCACGGACCGCCCCCTCAGCGACGGCATTGTGCGGCTTGTCTCTCTCCACACAGAGACAGCCGCTCTGATCTCTGCTTCACTCTCCTCCTCTGACAGGAGGAAGGAGGAGGGAGGGGGGGACGCCGGCCTTAGGTTTGAAAAACACATCGGCGGCGGCGACTGGCACGGACAAGGAGAGGAGGTGGAGAATAGAGGGGAGCACTCTGGCGCTACAGCGCCCCCACCTCTGTGGCGCCTGGGTGAACTGCACCCCCTGCACCATATCTAGGATCGGCCCTGCCTCCATGCCCCTGCAAGGAACACCTGTGCATCCCGGGTGGCTGAAGATGGATGGCCCTTCGTACAGGCATACAGATTGGTACACCCATGTGAAAGAGGCCTTAAGCTGAACTCCAGGCATATCTATAAGACACAAATTAATGCAGTGTAACAAAATTTACATTTAGGCGCCACGCCATTGCTGAGAGGTCCAGATACAACTTTATTCCAACAAAAATCAGGAGGACAATACAAAAGTACCACCACGTTTTAAGGGTCCAATACCCCCTTATCGGCGCTTGATTAAACACACTGTGAATGGACTAAAGCAACACAGGATCAGATTTTTGTCCGAAGGGCGTTGGCCGTGAACTTGTTCTGCATACAGACGGCAGAACATTTTCAACCAACACAAATGAAACTGTGTTTTTCTGCTCTTTAGCGCCACCCTTTGGGCAACTTCTGGTAATGTTGGCTGATGGTTAGCATTGGTTCGGAGCATGCGTGTTTGTACTTTGGATTTTAGTCCGACGGACTTGTGTACACACAATGGGATAATCCGACGGAACACATTTGTTGTTGGACAATTTGAGAGCATGGCTATACAGCATTTGTTGTCGGAAATTCCGACAACAATTGTCCGATGAAGCATACAGACAGTCGGATTATCTGACAAAACCCTTCCATCACACAATTGTTGTCAGAATATTCGATTGTGTGTACGAGGCTTTAGAACTGAGCTGGACCTTGAAAGTTTCTTTCAGTAGGATTGCAAGCACAGATCTGGTCAGCAGCTGGTCTAGTCCAGGGGTACGCAACCTTTTGAAGAGCCAGGGCCATTTAAGTGATCTGATACCAGTCATGGGCCACAATAAACTATGGGGTTATACCGCCCACCCCCCCCAACTCCCAAATTTAAACAAGCCCTATAATGCTGCTTTCACACTTATGCGCTGCGGTATACCTGCACCATGGATGCAGTGCACCTGTAGCTTTCCTGCGGATTAGCTGAACTCAGCCATAGACTTCTATTACATCTTGAAGGTGTGGTGCACTTTATGAAAGCACACCAACCCTGCAGGATGTAATAGAAGTTTATGGCTCAGCGCAGCTAACCCGCAGGAAAGCCACAAGTGCACTGCACCCGCAGATCAGTGTGAAAGCGGACTAATAACCCTTTTTTTTTTAGAAGTGCCACTATGGCCATTTGAAAAGTGCAGTGTATGTGATGTTTAATACACTGACCCTTTCCTCCTCCAGCTTCTGCTCTCCAGGCTGCCAAAAGGTCCCAGATGGAGTGCACTTGGTATCACTCTGCCCGAGACAGGAGCCAGCGCTACAGAGGAAGCATCATCTTGTGCGGCTCCTGCTCCCTCCATTGCCAGGGCCAGCTCCATGCACTCTTGATGCTCTTGGATGGGGGATTAGCAACCCATTGATCACAATCTGGGCTTGCTGACCTGCCATTCCAGAGCATGGGCATTCGCTTCCCTGGTTTGAGGTTGCGGGCCACATCAGAGGGCTTTGCAGGCTGAGAACCCTGCTCTAGGCCATTCACATTGTGTTAAATCAACCCCTGCAGGACTACTAAATCAACCCGTGTAGACATGTAAAAGTGGTACTTCACTGCAGCAGAAAAAAATCTGGTCTCTTGCCCTGACATAGACTCCATACACACTATTCATTCAATTTTCTGAAGATTGTCTTCAGATTTACCAAAACCATATAATATGAGGTTAAACCTTAAGAGTTTTAATTTGTATGCAATCAGGCAGGCCCTTGCACTACATGGTTTTGGTAAATCTGACAACAAAAATCTGCAGAAAATCTAATAGTGTGTATGGGGCTTTACAGAGCTGTGCAAAGATCAGGGCTGGACGGGCAGAAATTAAAATAATCTGGCAAGTTAAAGTCCCATATAGGTATTTTGTTTGCTCGGAGTTGAGCTTTTAGATACCTTATCTGCACAGAAAGGGCAGTGCAGCGACCTTTGTCTAGTACAGTGGTTCTCAACTCCAGTCCTCAGGGCCCACCAACAGGCCAGGTTTGCAAGATAACTGAAATGCATCACAGATCTAATTTGCTGCTCAGGGATTGCAGTATTCTAGTCTGCATCTCACCAAGGTAATACTTAAAATCTGGCCTGTTAGTGGGTCCTGAGGACAGGAGTTGAGAACCACTGGTCTAGTAGATTGTAAGCTCTTATGAGCAGGGCCCTCTTAACCCGCTTGTATTTTATAGCATTGTAACGGCACTGTCCGCCTTTATATTGTTATACGCTGTGCAAACTGTTGGCGCTATATAAATCCTGCATAATAATAATAATAATAATAATAATAATAATAATAATAATAAGTAGAAGAACAGCACCAACTTGTGTGAATGAGGCCTATGTAGGTCTCTTATAAACAAACAAATCCTGTTTTACTCTATTGGCTCTTACAGTGCCTTGCGAAAGTATTCGGCCCCCTTGAACTTTTCATCCTTTTGCCACATTTCAGGCTTCAAACATAAAGATATAAAATTTTAATTTTTTGTGAAGAATCACCAACAAGTGGGACACAATTGTGAAGTGGAACGAAATCTATTGGATTTTTGAAACTTTAACTAAGAAAAAAATGAAAAGTGGGGCGTGCAAAATTATTCGGCCCCCTTGCGTTAATACTTTGTAGAGCCACCTTTTGCTGCGATTACAGCTGCAAGTCGCTTGGGGTATGTCTCTATCAGTTTTGCACATCGAGAGACTGAAATTCTTGCCCATTCTTCCTTGCAAAACAGCTCAAGCTCAGTGAGGTTGGATGGAGAGCGTTTGTGAACAGCAGTTTTCAGCTCTTTCCACAGATTCTCGATTGGATTCAGGTCTGGACTTTGACTTGGCCATTCTAACACCTGGATACGTTTATTTGTGAACCATTCCTTTGTAGATTTTGCTGTATGTTTGGGATCATTGTCTTGTTGGAAGATAAATCTCCGTCCCAGTCTCAGGTCTTTTGCAGACTCCAACAGGTTTTCATCCAGAATGGTCCTGTATTTGGCTGCATCCATCTTCCCCTCAATTTTAACCATCTTCCCTGTCCCTGATGAAGAAAAGCAGGCCCAAACCATGATGCTGCCACCACCATGTTTGACAGTGGGGATGGTGTGTTGAGGGTGATGAGCTGTGTTGCTTTTACGCCAAACATATCGTTTTGCATTGTGGCCAAAAAGTTCGATTTTGGTTTCATCGGACCAGAGCACCTTCTTCCACATGTTTGGTGTGTCTCCCAGGTGGCTTGTGGCAAACTTTAGACAAGACTTTTTATGGATATCTTTGAGAAATGGCTTTCTTCTTGCCACTCTTCCATAAAGGCCAGATTTGTGCATTGTACGACTGATTGTTATCCTGTGGACAGACTCTCCCACCTCAGCTGTAGTGCTCTGCAGTTCATCCAGAGTGATCATGGGCCTCTTGGCTGCATCTCTGATCAGTCTTCTCCTTGTCTGAGCTGAAAGTTTAGAGGGACAGCCAGGTCTTGGTAGATTTGCAGTGGTCTGATACTCCTTCCATTTCAAAATGATCGCTTGCACAGGGCTCCTTGGGATGTTTAAAGCTTGGGAAATCTTTTTGTATCCAAATCCGGCTTTAAACTTCTCCACAACAGTATTACGGACCTGCCTGGTGTGTTCCTTGGTCTTCATGATGCTCTCTGCGCTTTCAACAGAACCCTGAGACTATCACAGAGCAGGTGCATTTATACAGAGACTTGATTACATACAGGTGGATTCTATTTATCACCATCAGTCATTTAGGACAACATTGGATCATTAAGAGATCCTCGCTGAACTTCTGGAGTGAGTTTGCTGCACTGAAAGTAAAGGGGCCGAATAATTTTGCACGCACCACTTTTCAGTTTTTTATTTGCTAAAAAAGTTTAAAATATCCAATAGATTTCGTTCCACTTCACAATTGTGTCCCACTTGTTGGTGATTCTTCACAAAAAATAAAAATTTTATATCTTTATGTTTGAAGCCTGAAATGTGGCAAAATGATGAAAGGTTCAAGGGGGCCGAATACTTTCGCAAGGCACTGTATATAAGCAACTTCAATATACCGTATTCTCTGTACGAATACCAGGAACATTTAGCGGTTTCTGCAATAATTCAAGCTTTACCCAGCAGCACAGTTAAAACACAGGACACAAGAAGGGAAGCATTTCACAAGAACGCACACAGTGTGCAAGGAAGGTTAAGGATTAGGATGAAATTAATCAGAGAACAGCAGCAGCGTTTGAGGAGGGAGAAATTAGTAACAGTACAAAATAAAGAGCAAGCGAGAGCCAGCAGAAGAGAAAGAGGGACCCCCGAATGCCCAGCCACAGTGTAGGGGGGAACGTGGAGCTTCCTACATGTACCGCTGTTCTCTAACCCTGGTAGTCAGTGTTTGAGAAAACTCAAAAATACTGTGATGGTGACCAAATCAAAAATTCTACATCAAGCCTGGGAGCTTAAAAAAAGAATAATGTGACACTTCTCAGTCACTGCAAGCTTAGCTTGCCAACAAAAATATCCTATTGTGGTCTATTGGGAGAAGAGTCAGACAGAGCTGCTCTAGGGTTATAGTGCATGCAGCTTGTTCATTCTGAACTTATCTTTTGCTTCTGCCAGGTATTCTGTATATTTCCCTTAAAAATACTGGCCTACTGATATTAACCATCATTAACCTGGTTATAAAATCATATTAGAACTATTTGTTTAGTGGAACACCAATTTAATTAAATTGAGAAATCTTACACCCCCATGCTCAAGAAATTAAACGAGCAGGTTTGTGAAAAAGCAAAGCGGGGTTTCAATAAATTATACAGCATCGAGCTCTATAACACAATTCGTTAAATATTTTAAGTTTTTCATCTGCAGCCTAATAAATGGCCACATTATTCAAAGTAAACAAAAAATAAAAATAAAGTTACCTGGATTTAACTAAAAAGAGGCAAACGTCTGCTACCTACTGTACATGCAAACATGGAAGCCATTAAAGCTGAACTCCAGAAAGGCTAAAAAGCTCCCTGGCAGTGGGCTGCCCAGCTCTGCAAGGGTGAAATAGTCTTTTAGGTCGTGGGGGGCGCAAAAAGCACATTTACCCGATCCTCCACTCCTGCATTAACCTCTGGATTGTAAGACCGGTCTCTCCAGCCTCCTCTCCCCTATGCTCCGGCAGTCACAGGCTCTCTGACTTCACCAAGACCAATCCAGAGCCCATAGTCAAGCACTGGACTTGAGGACGCTGAGGGACAGTCCACTGCTGGAGCATAGGGGGAGCAGGAAAGAGCGCCAGCTTCCCAGGGGAGCGGAGGCAAGTAGCTTTTTGTGGCCCCCTAGACCTAAATGAGCATTTAACCCTTGCAGTACAGGGGCAGCCCAACTGCAAGGGAGCATTTTTGACCTCCACGGAGATGGGCTTTAAGCCATTTTTTGGATACTTTGCCTTGGGGTGGAAACATCAGACAGACCCTGGTTATTGTATTAGCTACGCCACTGCACGGGGGGTTGCACAGAAATTAGAGGGGAAATCTGCCACCACACGGTTACGGGGAAGAAGACTAGAGGGAGAGCCACAGGAAAGTTTTGGGTGAAAGCAGACTGAGTTAAGGGTTGTGGCTACCTGGCAGGACATAGCCTGCTGTGATTGGCTGGCAGGGTAATGAGGTAAGTGTCCTTTGGATTCCGGTGTTGAATGGTTCTGGGCCAGGTCGCGGTTGGACTGGGCTGTGGAGCCGGCACTGCTGCTCACTATGACGGAGGCAGGTACGCTACTGCTGCTGGAGGTGCTGCTGCTCAAAGTGCTGCCGGAAGCGGCTATGCTGTAGATTGGCATTGTGAGGTGTGTGGCTGCCGAGGTTTGAACCAGGCTGCTTTCCTGTTGAGATTTCAATGCCGCTTCGTATAACTGCTGCTGCTGTTCCTTCTGCAATGGCCAACACCGGCAATCGGCTGTTAAATACTCACTCATACAAAACTTCATATATAAGCATGATTCATGACAACTTGGGAAAAGAACATAAAACTGGACAAAAAAATATATATAACCGTAGGCAGATATCTAAAACCTGATAGAAGAGAAAATGTATTCGCTTTGCCCCTAGCCAACAGATGCTGTCATTTCCAGACTGAAGGTGAGAACAATCAAAGCTGAAATCTGATTGGTTACTTTTGGCAACACAAACAATTCTCCCAGTCTTAAAGCCCAACTCTGGGCAAACAAAAAGCTCTCATGCAGTAGGGCTGCACGGGTCAACTGCTCGTTTTTGTCCAGGGGATTGGAGAAAGCTTATCCTTACCCGAACCTCCACTCTACCTGAAAGCGGCACTCGCCCACGAGCCAGCAGTAGACTGTTCCTGACGTCCTCCCATTCAGAGCAGGTCTATGAGCATAATGACATCAGGAACAATCCACTGTGCTAGACCACGGGGAGCAGGAGCCACAGGGACCGGTCTTCTGTGGGGAGGATCGGAGGATTAGGTAAGTATATCTCCGTTCTCCAATCCCCTAGACAAAAACAAGCAGTTGACTCGTACAGTGTGGGCACAGTCACGCTGCAAGGGAAAACTTTTTTTTGCCTAAATTTTAGCTTTAAAGAGACCCTGTCGTCAAACTAAGTAATAGCAGGTTTTTAAAATGCTTTGTTGTGTTTTTCTGTTCCATAAATATTTTTTTATTCACTTGCAATGTGCATTTGAGTTTTAGAAAATTTTACAAAATCAGTTTCCGGGCAAAGCCCCCTCTGCCCTTTTCTTTGAGTCCCTATATAACATTTTATGTAGATGATGGGGGTGGAGTGAAGAGAACTACTATAATGTGTCACTTGAGTGACAGCTCCGTCTGCTGACATTGTATCCAAAATGGCAGCACCCAGCAGCAATCTCAAGACTTTTGGATGTCTACGCAAGGGAGGGTTTGACAGTTAAATAACATGCTTTAACACATTAAATTGCACATGCTGTATGATCTTATGGAATTATTTTTGTTGAATGGTCTGGTGACAAATAAAGTGACAAGTCACTTCTACAAGTACACACAGCGAGGCCTCCGGTGCTGGGAAATGTATGCGAGGAAGCCTTTAAAAGCAGAAATGACTTCTGGGGGTATACCAAGCAGGCCTGTAAGAGAATGCTTCATCTGTTGAGTTTTGAAGGCAATGGTGTAGGATAAAGCTATGAAAGCTGCCGTTGCTGTCTTATTAATGCAAGTCATGGTGCTGTCATCCATATCCTTATTTTATTGAGAAAACATATGCAGGCAGTGAAATCAAGAATCCTGGCCATTGTACTTGTTCTTGGTCAGTAACACTAATCCAGCTTCTCTCAACCCCAGAGGAACCCTTGAAATTGTTTTTAGGTCTCAGGGAACCCCCGGTAAGATTAGCCCATTGGAGGTCATTGGGAAAAATAGGATTTTTGTACTCACCGTAAAATCCGTTTCTCTGGCATCCATGGACTGACACAGCGTGTCTTATACACCTTTACACGTGGTTATGTCCCTGCTTGCAGGAGAAGACCTAGGCAGAATGTGAGATGTTATACATACAGTGCTGTGTCAGTCCATGGATGCCAGAGAAACGGATTTTACGGTGAGTACAAAAATCCTATTTTCTCTTGTCATCCATGGACTGACACAGCGAGTCTTATACACCTTTACACGTGGGATGTCCCAAAGCAGTGTCAAGAGGGATGGGAGCAGTATAAATGGAAAACCAAAAACTTCACTCCAAACAAGGCAGAGCTCCTCAACGGAGGAGTTGCAACATCAAACAACGGCCTGCAACACCTTGCGGCCGAAGGAAGCATCCGAAGATGCAGCCACATCAACCTTATAAAACTTAGAAAAGGTATGAACAGACGACCAGGTCGCCGCCTTGCACACTTGTGCAACCGACGCTTGATGTCGGAAAGCCCAGGAAGCACCAATTGCCCTGGTGGAATGTGCCGTAACCGGAAAGGGAGGCGCCCGCCCCTTGAGAGCATAAGCTTGAATGACGGTTTGTCTGATCCACCTAGAAAGTAGGATTTTTAAAACAGCTTACCTGTAAAATCCTTTTCTTGGAGTACATCACGGGACACAGAGCAGCATAGTCATTACTATGTGGGTTATATAGAATTACCTTCAGGTGCTGGCACTGGCAACTTCCAAAACAGGAAGTACCCTCCCCTATATAAGCCCCTCCCATCCGGGAGTACCTCAGTTTTGTAGCAAAGCAATACGTGTCCCCAAAAGAGGGGTGGGAGCTCTGTGTCCCGTGATGTACTCCAAGAAAAGGATTTTACAGGTAAGCTGTTTTAAAAATCCTACTTTCTTGTTCATACATCACGGGACACAGAGCAGCATAGTCATTACTATGTGGGACGTCCCAAAGCAATGCCAAATGAGGGGGGGGGATACACCATACATAAGCTGGGCGCCATCAGGCATGAGGATCTTTTGCGGCCTGCAACACACTGCGCCCAAAGGCGACATCCTCCTGACTTCTAACGTCCACCTGGTAGAACCTAGTAAACGTGTGTACTGAAGACCATGTTGCGGCCTTACAAATTTGAGCCAGGGAGGCCTGGTGATGCACTGCCCATGAAGTTCCAACTGCTCTCGTGGAGTGCGCCCTAACTTTGAACGGAGGCGGTCTACTTCTCAAGCCATAGGCTTGTATTATGACCTGTCGAATCCACTTGGCTAAAGTAGATTTTGATGCTGCCTGACCCTTTCTGGGGCCTTCCGGCAGAACAAACAAAGAATCCGTTCTACGAATCTGAGCAGTGGCTTTTAGATAAGCTTTAACTGCTCTTACTACATCCAAAGAATGCAATAACTTTTCCACTACCGAGCTTGGTTTGGGGAAAAAAGAAGGAAGAACCACATCCTGGTTCAAGTGAAACCTCGATACCACCTTAGGAAGAAAGGCTGGGTGAGGACGTAATACTACTCTGTCCTTATGAATAACCAGATATGGCTCCTTACAGGACATGGCGGCTAATTCCGACACTCTTCTAGCCGAGCATATGGCTACTAAAAATATCAATTTTCGGGTGAGTAGAACCAAGGAAATGTGCCGCAAAGGTTCAAATGGCTGCTTCTGCAGAACCGACAGAACCAAATTTAGATCCCATGGGCATATGGGAGCTTTAATCGGTGGAATAATACGAGTCACCCCTTGCATAAAGGATTTGACAAGTGAATGCATAGCCAGGGGCCTTTGAAATAGTATTGATAAGGCCGAAACCTGGCCCTTGATAGTACTTAAGGCAAACTTCCTGTCTACAGCCCACTGCAGGAAGTCCAGAATTCTGCCTATAACGTACCTACGTGGATGCCATTTTCTGGCCTCGCACCAAGTGATGTACGCCTTCCAAACTCTATAGTAGATCTGCCTGGATACAGGCTTCCTGGCATTGATTATAGTTGATACCACAGAGTTAGAGAGACCTCTCTTCTTTAGGATGTGGGATTCAATAGCCAGGCCGTTAAACTTAGAGTTAGTAAGGAAGGGTGGTATATCAGTCCTTGCGAAAGCAGGTCCGGACGACGTGGAAGGGTCCAAGGACTCCCCACAGACATTTTGATGATCTCCGTGTACCAGGCCCTTCGGGGCCACGCTGGAGCCACCAGGATCACCGGCTTCTTCTCCAACCTGACTCTGCGAAGGAGTCGAGGCAACAATTGTAGCGGAGGGAATGCATATATCAGTCTGAACTGATCCCAAGGGAACACCAGAGCATCCGAGCCGCAAGCGAGGGGATCCCTTGTCCGGGAGACAAATCTGTCCACCTTTGCGTTGAATCTGGATGCTAGCAGATCTACATCCGGTGTTCCCCACCGCTGACATATTGCTCGGAAGACCTCGGGATGAAGGGACCATTCCCCTGGGCATAACTGTTGGCGACTCAGAAAGTCCGCCTTCCAATTCTCCACCCCTGGAATGAAGACAGCTGATATACATGGGACATGCTTTTCTGCCCATTCCAGGATGTGACTTACTTCCCTCTGGGCTGCACGACTCCTGGTGCCTCCCTGATGATTGATATATGTCACTGCTGTGGCATTGTCTGATTGAATTCTGACAGGGGACCCTTGGAGTCTGGATGTCCAGGCTACTAGGGCGTACCGGGCTGCTCGTATCTCTAAGAGATTGATGGGCAGGGTTTTTACTACATTTGACCATCTGCCCTGGAGAGACCATTGCTCCAGTACTGCCCCCCAGCCTATAAGGCTGGCATCTGTAGTGACCACCTTCCAAGATATCGGGCTGAAGGGTTTTCCCTTCTGGAGATTCTGGGGGATCAACCACCAGCAGAGACTCTTCCGAACGGAAGGGGACAAAGCCATCGGGAAGTCTAGAGCCTGAACTTTTCCGTTCCAGGCTGACAATATGGCCCTCTGTAAATTCCTTGAGTGGAATCGGGCGTATGGCACAGCTTCGAATGATGCTACCATCTTTCCTAGCAGCCTCATGCACAGGCGTATGGACGGCTGTCTTTTTGCACAAAGCAGACGGACCAAGCCCCTCAAAGAGGATACCTTGTCTAGAGGTAAGAAAATCTTCCTCTGGTCTGAATACAGCCGTAGCCCTAGATATACCAGGTTTTTCACTGGCTGTAGGGCTGACTTGTCCAGGTTGATGACCCAACCGTGAGATTCTAGATACTTGATTGTATCGACAATTACCACTTCTAGCTTGGCAACTGAGTGGTCCATCAACAACAGGTCGTCTAGGTATGCCATTATCGTTACACCTCGTGTTCTTAGGTCGGCCAACAGTGGGGCCAGAATTTTTGTGAACACTCGTGGTGCTGTGGCCAGACCGAATGGTAAGGCTCTGAACTGAAAATGGCGCCCTTCTACTGCAAAGCGTAGAAATTTTTGATGACCTGGAAAGATGGGAACATGCAAGTAATAGGATTTTTATAACAGCTTACCTGTAAAATCCTTTTCTTGGAGTACATCACGGGACACAGAGCGACATAGTCATTACTAATGGGTTATATAGATACCGTCAGGTGCTGGCACTGGCAACTTCCAAAACCGGAAGTACCCTCCCCTATATAAGCCCCTCCCATCCGGGAGCACCTCAGTTTTGTAGCAAAGCAATAAGTGTCCCCAAAGAGGGGCGGGAGCTCTGTGTCCCGTGATGTACTCCAAGAAAAGGATTTTACAGGTAAGCTGTTATAAAAATCCTATTTTCTTTCTCGTACATCACGGGACACAGAGCGACATAGTCATTACTAATGGGATGTCCTAAAGCAATGCCCAATGAGGGGGGGATACACCATATATAAGCTGAGCGCTATCAGACATGAGGATCTTTTGCGGCCTGCAACACACTGCGCCCAAAGGCGACATCCTCCTGACTTCTAACGTCCACCTGGTAGAACCTAGTAAACGTGTGTACTGAAGACCATGTTGTGGCCTTACAGATTTGAGCCAGGGAGGCCTGGTGATGCACTGCCCATGAAGTTCCAACTGCTCTCGTGGAGTGCGCTCTAACTTTGAACGGAGGCGGTCTCTTTCTCAAGCCATAGGCTTGTATTATGACCTGTCGAATCCACTCGCTAAAGTAGATTTTGACGCTGCCTGACCCTTTCTGGGGCCTTCCGGCAGAATAAACAAAGTATCCGTTCTGCGAATCTGAGCAGTGGCTTTTAGATAAGCTTTAACTGCTCTTACTACATCCAAAGAATGCAATAACTTTTCCTCTACCGAAGTAGGTTTGGGGAAAAAAGAAGGAAGAACCACATCTTGGTTCAAATGAAACCTCGATACCACCTTAGGAAGAAAGGCTGGATGAGGGCGTAACACTACTCTATCCTTATGGATAACCAGATATGGCTCCTTACAGGACATAGCTGCTAATTCCAACACTCTTTTAGCCGAACAAACGGCTACTAGAAAAATCAATTTCCTGGTGAGAAGAACCAAAGAAATATGCTGTAATGGTTCAAATGGTTGTTTCTGTAGAACCGACAGAACCAAGTTTAGATCCCATGGACATATGGGAATATTAACCGGAGGACTAATACGCATCACTCCTTGTATAAAGGCTTTGACTAGTGAATGCGAAGCCAAGGGCCTTTGAAAAAATATTGACAAGGCCGAAATCTGACCCTTGATAGTACTCAAGGCAAGCTTCCTATCTACAGCCCATTGTAGGAAGTCCAGAATCCTACCTATTACGTATTTACGTGGATGCCATTTCTTGGCCTCACACCAGGCGATGTACGCCTTCCAGATTCTATAGTAGATCTGCCTGGATACCGGCTTCCTGGCATTGATCATGGTAGATACCACAGAATTAGAGAGCCCTCTCTTTTTTAGAATGTGGGCTACAATAGCCAGGCCGTCAAACCTAGGGCTGGTAAGGAAGGGTGGTATATCGGTCCTTGCGAAAGCAGGTCCGGACGATGTGGGAGAGTCCAAGGACTCCCCACTGACATTTTACAATCTCCACGTACCACGCTCTTCGGGGCCACGCTGGAGCCACCAGAATCACTGGTTTCTTTTCTACCCTGATTCTGCGGAGTAATCGAGGTAACCATTGTGGCGGTGTGAATGCATATATCAGCTTGAACTGATCCCAAGGGAACACTAGGGCATCCGAGCCGCAAGCTAGGGGATCCCTTGTCCGAGAGACAAACCTGTCCACCTTTGCGTTGAATCTGGATGCTAGAAGATCTACATCCGATGTTCCCCACCGCTGACATATTGTCCAGAAAACCTCGGGGTGAAGGGACCCTTCCTCTGGGCATAATTGCTGGCGACTTAGAAAGTCCGCCTTCCAATTCTCCACTCCTGGAATGAATACCGCAGATATGGCTGGGAAATATCTTTCTGCCCATTTCAGGATATAATTTACTTCCCTCTGGGCTGCACGACTCCTGGTGCCCCCCTGATGATTGATATATGCCACTGCTGTGGCATTGTCTGATTGAACTCTGACAGGGGACCCTTGGAGTTTGGATGTCCATGCTACTAGGGCATACCGGGCTGCTCGTATCTCTATGAGATTGATGGGCAGGGCCTTTTCTGCATCCGACCATCTGCCCTGGAGAGACTATTGCTCCAGTACTGCTCCCCAGCCTATAAGGCTGGCATCTGTAGTGACCACCTTCCAAGAAATCGGACTGAAGGATTTCCTTTTTTCCCGATTCTGGGGAACCAACCACCAACGGAGGCTCTTGCGAACGGAAGGGGACAAGGACATTGTAAGTCTAGGGCCTGAACTTTTTTGTTCCAGGCTGACAGTATGGCCCCTTGCAAATTCCTTGAATGGAATTGACCGTAGGGTACTGCTTCGAATGATGCCACCATTTTTCCCAGCAGCCTCATATACAGGCGAATGGACGGCTGTCTTTTTTGTACCCACTAAGTGGATCAAATCTTTCAAAGACAACACCTTTCCTCGAGGCAAGAATATTTTTCTCTGGCCTGAATCCAACCTTAGCCCCAAGTATTCCAGACTTTTGACTGGTTTTTAGGGCTGACTTGTCTTGGTTGATAATCCAACCGTGAGATTCCAGATACTTGATTGTCTTGTGAACGACCACGTCTAGTTTTTTCACTGAGTGGTCTATCAGCAACAAGTCATCCAGATATGCCATTATCATTACACCTTGTGTTCTTAGATTGGCCAATAAAGGGCCAGAATTTTTGTAAACACTCGTGGTGCTGTGGCCAAACCGAAGGGTAAGGCTCTGAACTGAAAATGGCGCCCTTCTACTGCAAAGCGTAGAAATTTTTGGTGGACTGGAAAGATGGGAATGTGCAAATAAGCATCTTTGATGTCGATCGCGGCTAACCAATCCTCCCCTTGTAGGGCAGTGGCCACCGATCGGATCGACTCCATCTGAAAGTCCTGATATACAGGAATTTGTATAGCCCTTTTAGAATTAATATGGGCCTCCCGTCCGCGTTTGCTTCGGGACTGTAAAGAGGTTTGAGTAAAACCCGAACCCTCATTCTTCCAGGGGAACCCCCATAATTACTCCTTGGAGCAATAGTTGTTCTAGTGCCAACAGGAGGGACTCTCTCTTCCGGGGATCCCTTGGCACGTTTGACCTCAAAAATGGGAAGGAGGAGAGTCTTAACTCCAAACTGTATCCCAAACATACTGCGGAGAGCACCTATCTGTCTTGATCGTGTCCCGCCAGGTCTCTTGCGAACAACTGGAGTCCTCCCCCCACCCGACTGAGTGGGGGCTTCAATGAATTTAACTTTGGGGGAGGTTTTGTACCTCCCCTGACCCAGGGTTTCTCATTACCCTGCTACTGTCCCTGTTTTTTACCCCCGGGATTTGACCGAGGAGGCCGTCGGAACTGTTACACAGCCGATGCCCCAGGGACTGGAGAAGCAGGCCTCTTAAAGAGGGACCTCTAACTCTGTTTTTAACCGGCAAGAGCGTATTTTTACAGCTGGAAATTTTCTGGATATATTTGTCCAGGTTTTCCCTGAATAAGCGTTCACCATGAAATGGGACGCTAACCAGCCATTCTTTACAGGGAGCTTCAGCAGACCAGTTTTTGAGCCATAGGAGCCTACGCATATGTACTATAGACAGCGTAAGGCGGGAGGCCTGATGGACTGAATCCTTTATGGCGTCAGCCGCAAAGCCTAAGGCTCTAGGTAGATCAGCTAGGGCAAAGCCTGCTGATCTGTCAAGTCCCTCAAGACCTGTTTCAACTGATCCTTCACTGCTTAGCAGACCCCAATAGCTGCTACTGCTGGTTGTATCACCAAGCAGATTTTCATAAGGACTCCAATCTTTTATCTATTGGGTTCTTGAACATTTGGACATTATCCACTGGACATGTCAGTGATTTATACATACAAGAGATGGCTGCGTCCACTGTAGGGACCTTCCATTTTTTTTTTTATGAACTTATCCTCCATGGGATAGACCACCGGAAATCTCTTGGGGGAATAAATATTTTCTCAGGACGTTCCCAATCCTGGTAAATGAGCCCTTTCAGTAAAGGGTGAAGTGGAAAAGAACAGACAGTCTGGGGGCTTCTAGCGACCCAAACGAGGATACAGTAGTGGTTGATGGTTCCGCAAGGTGCATTTTTAAATGCTGATCGGACCATGTTAGTCAGAGACTGAACCCATAATCTTTCAGCTTGAGATGCTGAGAAAAGGTTCCCCCACTGTTGATTCCTCTATAACAGAATTAACCTCATCCTGATCCCCTTCAGGCAGGTCGATCCCTGTATGGGACTGTTGCTCTGCTAACAGGCACTCTGAAGGAGGAGACGGAGATCGGGCGTGCTTTCCCTGACAGGGAGGCAGCGATCAATGTTGACAATCTCTCTCTAATCCTCCCAGAGCTGAGGAAAAAACCTCCTCTGTTACATACACAGGAGCAGGTGAACTGAGGACAGCCACAGTACCAAGTACCCCTGCGGGGTCTCTACGGTCACTTACCTCTGAACTTCAGGGGAGACTGGTGCAGCAGAAGTATGCCCAAGATCCTCCGAGCCCGATGAGACCCCCTTCGCTTCCTGGAAGATTCATTTCCGGAGCTTCTGGACGGCATATTCCTAAGCCTAAAGCTGAGGTATTCCAGCCGTAATACACCACTTTTACTGAGAATAGTCTAGCACAATTGCTGCTATATCACAGTTGGTGTCTACTAATGTGCCTTTCTAGGGGATGCCTGTATCAACCGCTTGCTATATGCCTTTTTTTAAATGTTGCCAGCTCTGTCTCTGTACTTCATAGCCAGCTCACCACACAAAACTGTGGTTTTTACATGCTGGGACGCCCGCACATGCGCAGAAGCGCTGCGGCACACACAGAGCGTCATCCCCCAGGCTCCGCCCCCTTTCCTGGCTCACCTCTATATATAGAGGCGCGTGCACGCGCACGCGCGCGGCCACGTGCGCCTTCGGCGCTAATTTTGAAAAATGGAGACTAGGGACAAGAGCCAGGGCCCCTCTTTGCCGCAGGCCGGGGGATGGACGAGCATTGCAACATGGCAGAGGAAGCAGTTTCCCATAAGAGAACTCACCATCTGCCTGGACTTGCTCTGCTGAGAAGAAACTAGTCCACATGACAAGAAAACATTCCACAGCGGCCTCTAGTGGACAAACACAGGTACCGCAGTCTAATATCTTAAATATATATAAAAAAAATTTTTTTTTTTTTTTTTCTTGACCACCATTAAAAATTATTACATTTTTTTAGTAGTTACAGGCATGCACAGAATTTTGCGGGAATACCATTAGGTAACAGACAGAAAGACAAATTAGGCTTGGGGGTCCCCCAATAGAACCAAGTTCCTGGGGGCCCCCACTTACCTGTTCCCCGCCGCAGGACTTTGTTTGGTCCACAAAAGCCCAAACTTCACCTATCACGGCAGGCATTGTAATCAAACCTTCAGGGACCGGGTTCCCAAGGATTCCACTCCCCTGGACCTGTATAGCACCCTGCACAGAAAACATCTTGGTCGTGGGTATGACCAGAGCTCTGGATCCCAGGGTCCAGCTCTCCTAAGAGAAGCATTACAGGCAAAACCTTGCTCTTCTCTGCAAGGCCCGGGTACCGACCGTTTAGCTATGAAGCTTTTTTGGTCGGATCCGGAATAGCTTACTGAGGCCCAAAAGAACCTGTACGCAAGCTCAGTGAAAAACACATGTTTCTTCTTGGCCAACACCTTAGACACTGGCAAAAAACTGAGGTGCTCCCGGATGGGAGGGGCTTATATAGGGGAGGGTACTTCCGGTTTTGGAAGTTGCCAGTGCCAGCACCTGACGGTATCTATATAACCCATTAGTAATGACTATGTCGCTCTGTGTCCCGTGATGTACGAGAAAGAAAAGCATCTTTGATGTCGATCGAGGCTAACCATTCCTCCCCCTGTAGGGCAGCGGTGACCGATCGGATCGACTCCATCCGGAAAGACCGGACGTTTAGAAATTTGTTTAGACTCTTTAGGTCCAATATGGGTCTTATGTCCCCGTTTGGTTTCGGGACTGTGAAAAGGTTTGAGTAGAAACCCAACCCCCACTCTTCCATAGGAACCTCCATAATTACTCCTTGGAGCAATAGTTGTTCTAACGCCAATAGGAGAGACCCTCTTTTCAGAGGGTCTCTTGGCATGCCTGACCACATAAAATGGGACGGAGGAGACTCTTTTAACTCCAACTTGTATCCCAGAGTTACTGCGGAGAGCACCCATCTGTCTTTGATCGTCTCCCGCCAGGTCTCTGCGAACAACTGAAGTCTTCCCCCCACCCGTTTGAGTGGGGGCAGCCCTTCATAGGCTTGACTTGGAGGCTGGTTTAGTACCCCTTCGGATCCAGGGTTTCTTATTACCCTGTGACTGTCCCTGATTTTTACCCCCTGAGTTTGACCGAGGAGGCCGTCGGAACTGCTTAGTAGCAGACGTCGCAGGGATAGGAGAGGTAGTCCTCTTAAAAGATGGACCCCTAGACCTCTTCTTACTCGGTAAGAGAGTACTTTTACCACTGGAAATCTTCTGGATATACTTATCCAGGTCTTCGCCAAAAAGGCGTTCCCCATGAAATGGGAAGCTAACTAAGAGCTTCTTACAGGGAGCTTCAGCAGACCAGTTCTTGAGCCACAGAAGCCTACGCATATGTACCAAAGACAGCGTGAGGCGGGAGGCCTGATGGATAGAATCCTTGATGGCGTCAACCGCAAAGCATAATGCTCTAGGCAGATCAGCCAGAGCCTGGGCCTGTTGGTCTGGCAAATCCCTCAGGACCATTTTCATCTGATCCTTTAAAGCTTGGCAGACCCCAATAGCTGCCACTGCTGGCTGTGTAACAGCCCCTGCTGTGGAAAAAGCAGATTTTAATAAAGATTCCAATTTTTTATCTACTGGATCTTTGAACATTTGAACATTATCTACTGGGCATGTCAGTGATTTGTTCACAGAAGAGATGGCTGCATCCACCGTAGGAACATTCCATCTCTGGGTGAACTTTTCCTCCATGGGATAGATCACCGGAAATTTCTTAGGCGGAACAAATAGTTTATCAGGATGTTCCCAGTCCTGGTATAGAAGTCCTTCCAATAATGGATGTATTGGAAAGGAGCAATTAACCTGGGGAGCTTTTAGCGACCCCAATGAGGAGACAGCAGTAGTTGATGGTTCAACAAGAGGCATTTTAAATGCCGATCGAACCATGTCAGTTAGGGTCTGGACCCAAAATCTTTCAGTCTGTGACGCTGAAAATGGTTCATCTACTGTCGATTCCTCAAAAACAGAGTTAACCTCCTCCTGATCCCCTTCAGGTAGGTCGGTCCCTTCCTGGGACTGTTGCTCTGCCAACAGGCACTCTAATGGAGGTGATGGAGATCTGGCGCGCTTTCTTTCCTGTAGAGAAGAAGCGATCAATGCTGCCAATCTCTGCTCCAATCCCTCCAGAGTTGAGGAAAAAACCTCCTCTGTTATATATGCAGGAGCAGGTGGACTGAGGACAGCCGCAGTACCTGGCACTCCCGGGGGTTCCTTATGGGTATTAACCTCTGATTTCTCAGGGGAGGAGGGTGCAGACGACTGCTCCAGATCCTCAGAGCCCGATGGAGACCCCCTACACTTCCTGAGAGGTATATCTCAGAGTTTTTTAGGCGGCATATTCCTTAGTTCAAAGCTGAGGTATTCCAGCCGCAATACACCCCTTACTGAAATAGTCTAATGCAATTCTGCTGCTATGTACATCAGTGGGTGTCTACTAATGCGTCTTTCTGGGGATGCCTGTATCAACCGCCCGCTGTAAGCCCCTATACCATGCTACCAGCTCCTTTTCATGCTCTGTGTCCATAGCAAGCAGCGTGGACTGAGTCCTTTTATCTTGCTGGGACGCCCGCACATGCGCAGAAGCGCTGGGCGCACAGAGCGCGTCATCCGCCAGGCTCCGCCCCCTTTTTTGAAGCTAAATCTTTTAAAAAGAAAGCATGTGTGCGCGCGCGCGTGCACGTGTGCGCTCTTGGCGCCATGTAGGGAGAGGAGCCAGGGTCCCTGTTTCACCAGGACTCGGGGATGGAAGGAAACTACTTGGCAGCATGACAGAGGAATGCAGCTTCCCTGATAGAGAGCTCACTCATCTGCCTGGACTTTCACCATGGAAGGAAATAGTCCCAAGAAAAAAGACGTTCCACAGCGGCCTCTAGTGGACAAACACAGGTACCGCACCTTTGGCTTTTTTTTTTTTTTTAAAACCTCCTTTATGAAAAACATTTCCAGGTTTACAGTTTTTAAAACTTCCTTCATGAAAAAACATTTCTAGGATTCCTTAGGCATATACAGCTATTAGCGGGAATACCCTTTAGGTAACAGGCAGAAAGACATATTAGGCTTGGGGGTCCCCTCAATAGAACCAAGTTCCTGAGGGGCCCCCACTTACCTTTTCCCCGCCGCAGGACTTTGTTTGGTCCACAGAAGCCCAAACTTCACCTTTCACGGCAGGCATTGTACTAGACCTTCAGGGACCGGGTTCCCAAGGATTCCACTCCCCTGGACCTGTATAGCACCCTGCACAGATAGCCTCTTGGTTTTGGGTATGACCAGAGCTCTGGATCCCAGGGTCCAGCCCTCCTAAGAGAGGCATTACAGGCCAAACCTTGCTCTTCTCTGCAAGGCCCGGGTACCGACCGTTTAGCTATGAAGCTTTTTTGGTCGGATCCGGAATAGCTTGCTAAGGCCCATAGAACCTGTACACAAGCCCAGATGAATACATGTTAACCTTGGCCAACACCTTAGACACTGGCAAAAAACTGAGGTACTCCCGGATGGGAGGGGCTTATATAGGGGAGGGTACTTCCTGTTTTGGAAGTTTCCAGTGCCAGCACCTGAAGGTAATTCTATATAACCCACATAGTAATGACTATGCTGCTCTGTGTCCCGTGATGTATGAACAAGAAATGGTGGCAGACGAAACCGCTTGGCCCTGTTTTGGACCAGAGACAGCCACAAATAGTGAGTCAGACTTCCGAATAGAAGCAGTAGCAGACAGGTACACCCGCAAGGCTCGTACCACATCCAAAGTGTGAAGCGCAAACTCTCTGGGATGCGATGGGTGAGGACACAAGGACGGGAGGACAATGTCCTCGTTTAAGTGGAAGGCCGAGACCACCTTTGGCAGAAAAGAAGGTCGCGGACGTAACACCGCCTTATCCTTATGGATGACCAAAAAGGGCGACTTGCAGGACAAGGCCGCCAATTCAGACACTCGTCTAATGGAAGTAATGGCCACCAAGAAGGCCACCTTCTGAGACAAAGTCAAGAGGGGAATATCTCTAATATTTTCAAAGGGAGGTTCCTGGAGGACCGAGAGCACCAAATTCAGATCCCACAGGGGGAGAGGAGGCTTGACAGGGGGGAGCACATGGCGAACCCCCTGCACAAAGGTGCTAACCAAGGGATGACCCGCCAGCGGTCGCTGAAAGAAGATGGCCAAGGCCGAAATCTGACCCTTAATGGTATTCAAAGCGAGCTTTTGGGTCACGCCACGCTGCAGAAAATGCAGGATTCTGGGAACGGAATACGTTCATGGGCGCCAGTCCAGCTCTTCGCACATGGCGATGTAAGCTCTCTAAGTACGGTGATAGATCTTTCTGGAGGAAGACTTCCGTGCCCTTAACATGGTCGAAATGACCGAATCCGAGAGACCTCGGTCTCTCAGCACCTGGCTTTCAATAACCATGCCGTTAAAGCCAGAGACTGTAAAGCAGGATGAAATATAGGACCTTGAGACAGAAGGTCCCCCCGTATTGGTAACCGCCAGGGAACGTCTGCGACGAGACGTACCAGATCGGCGTACCAGTGACGCAGAGGCCAATCCGGAGCAATGAGGATCACCGGAATTCCCTCGGTCGCTACCCTGCGGAGCAGGTGAGGGAGCAACTGCAGCGGAGGATAAACGTATATCAGGTGATACTGACCCCATGGGGCCACCAACGCATCCGAGGCATCCGCCCAGGGATCCCTGGATCTGGCCACAAACCTTGACACCTTGCGATTGAGTCGAGAGGCCATCAGGTCCACATCCGGCGTGCCCCACCGTCTGCAAAGGAGTTGAAAGACCTCCGGGTGCAAGGACCACTCTCCCTGGTCCAGCGTCTGGCGACTTAGATAGTCCGCCTGCCAATTGTCTACGCCCGGAATCTAGACGGCCGACAGAGCCGGCACGCTTCTTTCTGCCCACCTCAGGATGCGGGCGACCTCGGAAGCCGCAGCTGAGCTCCGAGTCCCCCCTTGATGGTTGACATACGCCACTGCTGTGGCGTTGTCCGATTGGATCCTGATGGAGTGACCCTGTAGTTTCTCCAACCATGAGGAGAGGCACAGTCTGATTGCCCGTATCTCCAGCACATTGATCGGTAACAGGGCTTCGTCCGGAGTCCAAAGCCCTTGGGCCGACAGGACTCCCCAGACTCCCCCCCAGCCCGTCAGGCTGGCGTCCGTCGTGATCACCGGCCATTGGATGGGGAGGAACGACTTCCCAGACCGAAGAGCCGGGGACCTCAACCACCACGTCAGGGACGCCCTGACCAGGTGACTCACCTGGATCTGAAGATCCAAGGACAACGGGGATTTGTCCCAAGTGGACAAGATCTCTTTCTGTAAAGCCCTGGTGTGCGCTTGGGCATAAGGAACGGCCTCGAAGGAGGCCACCATGAGTCCCAGGACTCTCATGCAAAAGCGGATTGACGACCATTTTCGGGACGTCAGCACCCGTACTGCAGACTGAAGTGTCAGTAGTTTGTCTGGAGGTAGGAAGACTCTTGCCTCCAAGGAGTCCAGAATCAGACCTAGATACTCCAGACGCTGAGTCGGGACTAGAACCGACTTCTGAACGTTCAGGAGCCACCCAAACTCCCTGAGGGTCTGACTGACGATAGTCACACTTTCTTCCAATTCTGAGCCACTGTCTGCTCTTAGAAGAAAATCGTCCAGATAGCCCACGATAGCAATGCCTCGCTGTCTCAGCAAAGCTAGGACCGGAGCAAGCACCTTGGTGAACACCCTCGGTGCCGAGGCTAGGCCGAAGGGAAGAGCCACAAATTGATAGTGGACTTCGCCGACCGCAAAGCGCAGAAACTTCTGGTGGCTTGCGCAGATCGGAACATGCAAGTAGGCGTCCTTGATGTCCAAGGATGCCAGAAAATCCCCTTGATGGAGTGTAGCGATCACCGTGCGAATGGATTCCATGCGGAATTTTTGCACCTTCACGAAGGCATTCAGGGCCTTGAGGTCCAGGATTGGCCGAACCCCGTCCTTTTTTGGAACAACAAACAGATTCGAGTAGAACCCCTGAAACCTCTCCTGGGACGGAACCGGCACAATTACTCCGGACCCGATCAAATCCTGTACAGCCCCCAAGAGGGCTGCCAGACGGGCAGGAAGGAGAGGGAGATTTGAGGGAAAGAATCTGTCTGGGGGCGAGGAGCGGAACTCTATTCTGTATCCTGAGGTGACCACCTCGCACACCCACCGGTCGGAGATCCGGGAGGTCCACCGATCCGTGAACCTGCGAAGTCGTCCCCCCACCCCAGAGACGGGCGGGGGCAAGACTTCACGCGGAGGCGGGCTTGGGAGCCGGCTTGTTCGGCTTACGCACCCAGGGGCGCTTGTGCCCGCCAGCCGCACTGTTGTCAGTCTGGGATGGCTTACCCGTGGACTCTGACGGACGAAAAAAAACATTTTTTGCTGGAAAGGAAGGACCCGGTTTACTTCGGGCCTCCTTACCCTTGATAGTTTGAGGAAGGAGAGTGCTTTTACCTCCCGTGACATCCTTGATGATGTCATCCAGAGCAGCACCAAAAAGTCTACCACCCTTAAAAGGTAGATCCGTCAGGAGCTTCTTAGAGGCTAGGTCAGCAGACCAGCATTTCAACCAGATGAGACGCAATACCACCGCCGAGACAGAGGCCCTGGATATTAAAGGGGCCGCGTCCAACGTGGCGTCGCACACATATATCAGACCCTGCACCATCTGGTGGGCCAGAGCAATAGTGTCTGGAGGAAGGTTATACTCCTGCACAGTTTGGTGAAAAATTTTTGCCCATTCCGTGAGTGTCTGAGACACAAGGGTCGCCGCTACTACGGGCCGTAGGGCGGATCCCAACAAGGCGAACATGGCTCTACTCACCACTTCTGACCTCCTGTCAGTGGGGTCCTTAAACGCAGGAGTCCCCTCCATCGGGAGAGTGGTGGCCTTGTTTAAACGGGCGACTGGAGGGTCGACCACCGGGGGAGAAGCCCACTTTTTAAGCAGGGCGTCTTCAAAGGGGTATCTAATAGACAAACGCCGCGGGACCATGAAAGTCTTCTGCGGCTTTTCCCAGACCTGGTCAATGAGCTGGTCAAAGAAAGATACATATGGAAAAACCTTTTTAGAAGGCTTGGTCTTAAAAGAACCAAAGGAGACTGTATCCGCCTGAGGTTCTGCGGTCGCAGCATTTAGCTTGAGAGTGTCCCTCACAGCATCAATGAGTTCACTAACAAGCGCCCTGTCATTTACTGACTCAGAACTGGAGTCTTCCTCACAAGGAATGTCCTGTTCAAAACCATCCAAATATTCAGAGCTAGGGTCCTGAGCAGCAATAGCTAGGCCCATATCTGAATCAGAGCACTCCCCTTGTGGAGATAAAGTGGGGAGAGGGCGCTTTTTTGCTCCCTTGTGCTCACACACAGCTTCCATCCTGGTCAGAAATGATTCCAGGACTGCCGACAACTGGTCCATAGGGACCGCAGGTGCTGGAGCACTGGCTGCTGCCTCTGGCATGTGAGGGGAAGCTGGTGACTCTGACTCCATAATGTCCCTCTCTGAGACCACCCACAGGCTGTGCTGACTGAAGTAGGGGAATGCCCAGGGAACCCACCAACCTGACCAGGACCGCTCGGTTCCGCTGCTCTGTCTCACTGCGCCGCGCTGCTCAGCGTGAGTGAGCTGAGAGGAGAGAGTGTGAGGAGATTCGCGCCGTTCCCAGCGGCGCTAGAGGCCAAACTAGTGCTAGAAAAACGTGCGGCTACAAGAAAATGCCCGCCGCAATGTGCTCCGGCGGGCCACGGCAAGATGGCCGCCAATGTAAAATCAGCACACACACTAAACATGGCGCCGAACGGCGCCCAGGCCCCTCACACCCAAAAACAAAACAGCCCCAGCGAATGCAGAGCAGCATGAGCCCCCCCCAGGAGAGTATGGCCCCCAGGCACCCCACACAGTACAGCGCCAGCACTAGTGACCAGAGAGTGACATTAAAAAAACACAGGGGGAGACAGGGAAATCCCCCACACAAGAAACACACAGCATGTACTCACCTGCAGCCAGGAGAGACTACTTACCCGTCCCCTGAGGGACCCACTGGTGTGTTTCTGACAGAACTATCACAGTGCGGTACTGAGTAGCTGTCGGCCCGGTCCACCGCGAAAGATACAGCCGGACTGTTCTATCTTGAGAGGACCGCGGAGCTGGAAGCCCACCGGCCACCCCTGGAGTCGTGGGGCATGTCGTGAACTGAGTCTCACGCACACAAGGCGAGGATCAGCACGCTCGATGGTCGGACAGGGAAGACTACGAGGATATCTTGTACCCAACCTGTTGCCCAGCCGACAGTTGATAGAAGATCTCAAAAGAATAAAATAGGAAAAAAAATCCAAAAGGAATAAAAATAGGTCAGGAGACTGGCTCCTGAGAGAGCCACGTCTTCTCCTTCTGCTAGGCAGAAAAAAACTGAGGTCTGCTGACTGCAGTGGGAGGGTTATGCCAGAGGGACCGCCCCCTGGGCGGGGCTGTTCAGCTCTGGCTGTTCAGAATGTATGTATAACATCTCACATTCTGCCTAGGTCTTCTCCTGCAAGCAGGGACATAACCACGTGTAAAGGTGTATAAGACACGCTGTGTCAGTCCATGGATGACAAGAAAAATGCCCCTTACATTGCTGGTGGGAAGAATACACCCTTACAGGTTGGCCAGAATGACACCCTTGCAGTCATGTTCCTGGCTCAGTCAAGTGGTGTTGAACCTCAAACTATGCAGGCACCATCAGATGGGGTGTTAGCCAAAAGTCAAGGAACCCCTAGCAACCACTGAAGGAGCCCTAGGGTTCCACAGAATCCTGGTTGAGAATGACTGCACTAATCTGTGAAACAAAGATGATGGTGAGACTCATTGCTTGCCTCTTTAAAGGATAACCTCACATAAAAAGCAAACAACTGATAGTTTGCCACATTAGCCTTTTAGTAATTTAGTGTTGACAAAAATCACCTTGTAAGCGATTTCCTAAAAATAGCAAAAAATCCAAGCTGACTTCACTATAAAGGAGCATTCTGTATTGGATGGTGCACAGATTCTTTCCTGGATGTGTCATTTTGCCTTCATATGATTGGCCCACTGGTGTTCTCATTAGTCCTTCCCAAAGTGGAACTGAACTCTTTATTTTCTATTTTACAGCCAAGGAATCCTCCATCTTGGCCTATGTTTGATCTGCAGGTTCCAAGGTGCTGCATGTGATCAGTTATGATGCCAGTCATTTGTGGACTTGACAGTTCAATTGAGAACACAATCACCAGCGACAATTTGTCAATCATGGCAGGACTAACTGTTTAGGGAACCCATTAAATCGATGGGTTTAGTTTAGGGCAACTAATCGATTATGAAATTAAATCAATTACTATTTTCATAATCGATTAATCAGCCAGTAACATAATAAAATAAATAAACTAAAATTAGCCCTTTATAGGACAAAAAGAGCAAATCGCTACTGTAAATATTACTTTCACTGTCCCACAGTAAAAAATTAACCCCTTACATTAGCGATTTGCTCTTTTTTGTACTCATTTTTGTTTTTTTAACCCCATTATGTTACTAAACATCTCAGGCCTCGGTCACACCTCTGTTTTTTGCTGCTTTTTGCAGAAACACACTACAGTTCATTTACATGGTTTCCTATGGGACACGATCACATCCATGCTTTTACCAGCTGCTGCGTATTTGGAAAGGGCTTTTAAAACACAAAACGTTGCTATTTTGTTTTTTTGGTTCAATATACTTCAATGGAGAAGCTGCAAAAAAAAGCATGTAATGCGTTTTTGCGGCAATTCCTGTTTTTTTAATATGCCCAACAACAAATTGGCCAAATTTTTTTACAAAAATGCAAATCGCAGCAATATTACCTTTTTTTTACAGTTATAATAATCGGCCAACTAATCGATTATGAAAATAATCGTTAGTTGCAGCCCTAGTTTAGTTCCGCTTTAATACAACATTGGGATTAATCATGCGACTCCGGGAAGCAGATGTGATTTTAGGAAGCGAGTGCAAACCATGTGCGAGCTCTAACATAAAAAATGGCTTAGGTAGCTAAAACACCAATGTGTGTAGTAGAGCATCGGCAGATTGATTATTTATCCTCAGCAAAAGCGGAGTCACACTTTAAAAAGTCGTCGGCAATGGAGGCTCCCACATTTACATTCTTTGATCCCATCCACTTTTTTCTTCATGCTTTGGCTAGAGTTGGGGGGGGGTTAGAACCTGTCATTTCAATTGCTGTCCGTGTTCTATGGTTAGAATTTGAGGCATCATAAAGATGCTATACCACAGTAGGTGATGAATTCTTTTACAGGCCTGCCATGTAAAAATGGCATTTACTCAGAAAAAGCTCTTACATAAACCACATAGTTCTTTCGTTGTATAAGCAGTTTCCCCACTGAGATCTAACTTATGGCCACTAGAGGGCAGTATTGAGCATGTGCAAAGCTTCCCATCTAGTATAAAGAGAAGGCCTTTGCACTGTCATACGGAGGGAATCGGCTTTCAAACTACAGTATATCGTTTTGAAGGTTTAAAGTGCTTATATCCAAATGTAAAATACCTAAAGAAATGCACACAGTGTGCTGTATTAACACTTAAAAGGTCACTCCACCCCAACATTTTTATTTCAGCTATTGGTGAAAAGGACCAGCCAGCTTACCAAATCTTTAGAACTCTCCTGTGCAGAGTTCTCATGCTTTTTTTCCTCTACAATTATTAGTCTAGCTGCTACAGCAGGCATAGTCTTGGTTCCTCACCTGGCATGGACAGGTGGGCAGGGATGGGAAATCCCCAGCAACCCTGAGAAATGCATAAACCAGGTGGCCAACTCAAACATGTATCCATCAAAAACTGAAATATAGGTTTTAGACGGGCCCGCCACTTAAATTTGAACCCTAAACTGTCGATTTCGTTTTGGGTGAAGAATGCAGTTTTAAAACAAAAACCCGATGTGCCGATTCCAGCAGGAAGTCTATTTCCTGTCTTTAGCACAGTGCTAAACAGTGAGGATTTCTACAGCTGGATCTTCTTAGATGTGGTTTGGGTGTAAGAAACCATAAAATGGTCTCACTGTGATTAATTTAAAAGGGGAACATGAAAATAATGAAAGCATCTTTTACCTTAGCCTTGGGTTCCATCAAAAAAAATTATAACTGCTAGGATAATCATCCGATACCTTTCTGTATAGTAACTTCCCTCAATCCCAATCATCCCACAAAATAAAATCTAGTAGGTTTGCAGAAGTCAGACTGATGAGCTGCAAGCTCTAAACAGTGGAGCCAAGAGGTTTTGGCAGTGGTATGAAGATCACAAGATTGCCTAACAGCACCGCACATTTTTGGCAGGTAAATCAATATTGTCATATCTTTACCTAGCATTCCCATTCAACTCTACACTCAAAACTTTATTTTCAATTCTGGACAGAAGCTGCTTTTAGAACCTCATTAAAACCTGCTTGCATGTGGAGCCACAACTTTTTATTGACATTTATCAAAAGTAGTAAAGCAGCCATATGTGACATATAGGATTACAGTTTCAGGATGGTAATCATATGTCAATTAGGCTGCTTAATACAAGATGCCCTTAAAGGATAAGTTCCCCTTAAAAAAAAAAAAAAAAAAAAATAGGATTTTTATAACAGCTTACCTGTAAAATCCTTTTCTTGGAGTACATCACGGGACACAGAGCGACATAGTCATTACTAATGGGTTATATAGTTACCGTCAGGTGCTGGCACTGGCAACTTCCAAAACCGGAAGTACCCTCCCCTATATAAGCCCCTCCCATCCGGGAGCACCTCAGTTTTGTAGCAAAGCAATAAGTGTCCCCAAAGAGGGGCGGGAGCTCTGTGTCCCGTGATGTACTCCAAGAAAAGGATTTTACAGGTAAGCTGTTATAAAAATCCTATTTTCTTTCTCGTACATCACGGGACACAGAGCGACATAGTCATTACTATGTGGGATGTCCTAAAGCAATGCCAAATGAGGGGGGGGATACACCATATATAAGCTGAGCGCTATCAGACATGAGGATCTTTTGCGGCCTGCAACACACTGCGCCCAAAGGCGACATCCTCCTGACTTCTAACGTCCACCTGGTAGAACCTAGTAAACGTGTGTACTGAAGACCATGTTGCGGCCTTACAGACTTGAGCCAGGGAGGCCTGGTGATGCACTGCCCATGAAGTTCCAACTGCTCTCGTGGAGTGCGCCCTAACTTTGAACGGAGGCGGTCTACTTCTCAAGCTATAGGCTTGTATTATGACCTGTCGAATCCACTTGGCTAAAGTAGATTTTGACGCTGCCTGACCCTTTCTGGGGCCTTCCGGCAGAATAAACAAAGTATCCGTTCTGCGAATCTGAGCAGTGGCTTTTAGATAAGCTTTAACTGCTCTTACTACATCCAAAGAATGCAATAACTTTTCCTCTACCGAAGTAGGCTTGGGGAAAAAAGAAGGAAGAACCACATCTTGGTTCAAATGAAAACTCGATACCACCTTAGGAAGAAAGGCTGGATGAGGACGTAACACTACTCTGTCCTTATGGATAACCAGATATGGCTCCTTACAGGACATAGCTGCTAATTCCGATACTCTTTTAGCCGAACAAATGGCTACTAGAAAAAACAATTTCCTGGTGAGAAGCACTAAGGAAATATGCTGTAATGGTTCAAATGGTTGTTTCTGTAGAACCGACAGAACCAAGTTTAGATCCCATGGACATATGGGAATATTAACCGGAGGACTAATACGCATCACTCCTTGTATAAAGGCTTTGACTAGTGAATGCGAAGCCAAGGGCCTTTGAAAAAATATTGACAAGGCCGAAATCTGACCTTTGATAGTACTCAAGGCAAGCTTCCTATCTACAGCCCATTGTAGGAAGTCCAGAATTCTACCTATTACGTATTTACGTGGATGCCATTTCCTGGCCTCACACCAGGCGATGTACGCCTTCCAGATTCTATAGTAGATCTGCCTGGATACCGGTTTCCTGGCATTGATCATGGTAGACAGCACAGCATTAGAGAGCCCTCTCCTTTTTAGAATGTGGGCTTCAATAGCCAGGCCGTCAAACCTAGGGCTGGTAAGGAAGGGTGGTATATCGGTCCCTGCGAAAGCAGGTCCGGACGATGTGGGAGGGTCCAAGGACTCCCCACAGACATTTTTACAATCTCCGCGTACCATGCTCTTCGGGGCCACGCTGGAGCCACCAGAATCACTGGTTTCTTTTCTACCCTGATTCTGCGGAGTAATCGAGGTAACAATTGTGGCGGTGGGAATGCATATATCAGCTTGAACTGATCCCAAGGGAACACTAGGGCATCCGAGCCGCACGCTAGGGGATCCCTTGTCCAAGAGACAAACCTGTCCACTTTCGTGTTGAACCTGGATGCTAGCAGATCTACATCCGGTGTTCCCCACCGCTGACATATTGTCCGGAAAACCTCGGGATGAAGGGACCATTCCCCTGGGCATAATTGTTGGCGACTTAGAAAGTCCGCCTTCCAATTCTTCACCCCTGGAATGAATACCGCAGATATGGCTGGGACATATCTTTCTGCCCATCTCAGGATGTAATTTACTTCCCTTTGGGCTGCACGACTCCTGGTGCCCCCCTGACGATTGATATATGCCACTGCTGTGGCATTGTCTGACTGAACTCTGACAGGGGACCCTTGGAGTTTGGATGTCCATGCTACTAGGGCATAACGGGCTGCTCGTATCTCTAAGAGATTGATGGGCAGGGCCTTTTCCGCATCCGACCATCTGCCCTGGAGAGACCATTGCTCCAGTACTGCTCCCCAGCCTAAAAGGCTGGCATCTGTAGTGACCACCTTCCAAGAAATCGGACTGAAGGATTTCCCTCTTTCCAGATTCCGGGGAACCAACCACCAACGGAGGCTTCTGCGAACGGAAGGGGACAAGGACATTGGTACGTCCAGAGCCTGAACTTTTTTGTTCCAGGCTGACAGTATGGCCCTTTGCAACTTCCTTGAATGGAATTGACCGTAGGGTACTGCTTCGAATGATGCCACCATTTTTCCCAGCAGCCTCATGCACAGGCGTATGGATGGCTGTCTTTTTGAACCCACTAAGTGGATCAAATCTCTCAAAGACGACCCCTTTTCTCGAGACAAGAAAATTTTTCTCTGGTCTGAATCCAGCCTTAGCCCCAAGTATTCCAGACTTTTGACTGGTTTTAGGGC
Source organism: Rana muscosa (assembly GCA_029206835.1). Classification (NCBI taxonomy): domain Eukaryota; kingdom Metazoa; phylum Chordata; class Amphibia; order Anura; family Ranidae; genus Rana; species Rana muscosa. The sequence continues at coordinate 43,859,644 of CM055125.1, forward strand.
TGACTTGTCTCGGTTGATAATCCAACCGTGATATTCCAGATACTTGATTGTCTCGTGAACAACCACTTCTAGTTTTTCCACTGAGTGGTCTATCAGCAACAAGTCGTCTAGATATGCCATTATCGTTACACCTCGTGTTCTTAGATTGGCCAATAATGGGGCCAGAATTTTTGTGAACACTCTTGGTGCTGTGGCCAGACCGAAGGGTAAGGCTCTGAACTGAAAATGGCGCCCTTCTACTGCAAAGCGTAGAAATTTTTGGTGGACTGGAAAGATGGGAATGTGCAAATAAGCATCTTTGATGTCGATCGTGGCTAACCAATCCTCCCCTTGTAGGGCAGTGGCCACCGATCGGATCGACTCCATCGGAAAGTCCTGATATACAGGAATTTGTATAGCCCTTTTTGAATTAATATGGGCCTCCCGTCCGCGTTTGCTTCGGGACTGTAAAGAGGTTTGAGTAAAACCCGAACCCTCATTCTTCCAGGGGAACTTCCATAATTACTCCTTGGAGCAATAGTTGTTCTAGTGCCAACAGGAGGGACTCTCTCTTCCGGGGATCCCTTGGCACGTTTGACCTTAAAAATGGGAAGGAGGAGAGTCTTTTAACTCCAAACTGTATCCCAAACCTACTGCGGAGAGCACCTATCTGTCTTGATCGTGTCCCGCCAGGTCTCTTTGCGAACAACTGGAGTCCTCCCCCCACCCGACTGAGTGGGGGCTTCAATGAATTTAACTTTGGGGGAGGTTTTGTACCTCCCCTGACCCAGGGTTTCTCATTACCCTGCTACTGTCCCTGTTTTTTACCCCCGGGATTTGACCGAGGAGGCCGACGGAACTGTTACACAGCCGATGCCCCAGGGACTGGAGAAGCAGGCCCCTTAAAGAGGGACCTCTAACTCTGCTTTTAACCGGCAAGAGCGTATTTTTACCGCTGGAAATTTTCTGGATATATTTGTCCAGGTTTTCCCTGAATAAGCGTTCACCATGAAATGGGACGCTAACCAGCCATTCTTTACAGGGAGCTTCAGCAGACCAGTTTCTGAGCCATAGGAGCCTACGCATATGTCTATAGACAGCGTAAGGCGGGAGGCCTGATGGACTGAATCCTCTATGGCGTCAACCGCAAAGCCTAAGGCTCTAGGTAGATCAGCTAGGGCAAAGCCTGCTGATCTGTCAAGTCCCTCAAGACCTGTTTCAACTGATCCTTCACTGCTTAGCAGACCCCAATAGCTGCTACTGCTGGTTGTATCACCAAGCAGATTTTCATAAGGACTCCAATCTTTTATCTATTGGGTTCTTGAACATTTGGACATTATCCACTGGACATGTCAGTGATTTATACATACAAGAGATGGCTGCGTCCACTGTAGGGACCTTCCATTTTTTTTTTTTTTTTTTTTTGATGAACGATCCTCCATGGGATAGACCACCGGAAATCTCTTGGGGGAATAAATATTTTCTCAGGACGTTCCCAATCCTGGTAAATGAGCCCTTTCAGTAAAGGGTGAAGTGGAAAAGAACAAACAGTCTGGGGGCTTCTAGCGACCCCAACGAGGATACAGTAGTGGTTGATGGTTCCGCAAGGTGCATTTTTAAATGCTGATCGGACCATGTTAGTCAGAGACTGAACCCATAATCTTTCAGCTTGAGATGCTGAGAAAAGGTTCCCCCACTGTTGATTCCTCTATAACAGAATCAACCTTATCCTGATCCCCTTCAGGCAGGTCGATCCCTGTATGGGACTGTTGCTCTGCTAACAGGCACTCTGAAGGAGGAGACGGAGATCGGGCGTGCTTTCCCTGACAGGGAGGCAGCGATAAATTTTGACAATCTCTCTCTAATCCTCCCAGAGCTGAGGAAAAAACCTCCTCTGTTACATACACAGGAGCAGGTGACTGAGGACAGCCACAGTACCAAGTACCCCTGCGGGGTCTCTACGGTCACTTACCTCTGAACTTCAGGGGAGACTGGTGCAGCAGGAGCATGCCCAAGATCCTCAGAGCCCGATGAGACCCCCTTCGCTTCCTGGAAGATTCAGTTCCGGAGCTACTGGACGGCATATTCCTAAGCCTAAAGCTGAGGTATTCCAGCCGTAATACACCACTTTTACTGAGAATAGTCTAGCACAATTGCTGCTATATCACAGTTGGTGTCTACTAATGTGCCTTTCTAGGGGATGCCTGTATCAACCGCTTGCTGTATGCCTTTAAATGTTGCCAGCTCTGTCTCTGTACTTCATAGCCAGCTTACTGCAATAATGTGGCTTTTTAAAAACCTGCTGGGACGCCCGCACATGCGCAGAAGCGCTGCGGCGCGCACAGAGCGTCATCCCCCAGGCCCCGCCCCTTTTTCCGGCCACCTCTATATATAGAGGCGCGCGCACGCGCGCGGCCACGTGCGCCTCGGCGCTAATTTTCAAACATGGAAACCAGGGACAGGAGCCAGGGCCCCCTTTGCCGCAGGCCGGGGGATAGACGAACACTGCAACATGGCAGAGGAAACAGTTTCCTGTAGGAGAACTCACCAGCTGCCTGGACTTTGCTCTCTGAGAAGAAACTAGTCCATATGACAAGAAAAACATTCCACAGCGGCCTCTAGTGGACAAACACAGGTACCGCAGTTTAATATACTAAACATATATAAAAAAACATTCTTTTTTTTTTTTTTTTCCTTGACCACCATTAAAAATTATTACATTTTTTTTAGTAGTTACAGGCATGCACAGATATTAGCGGGAATACCGTTAGGTAACAGACAGAAAGACAAATTAGGCTTGGGGGTCCCCCAATAGAACCAAGTTCCTGGGGGCCCCCACTTACCTGTTCCCCGCCGCAGGACTTTGTTTGGTCCACAAAAGCCCAAACTTCACCTATCACGGCAGGCATTGTAATCAAACCTTCAGGGACCGGGTTCCCAAGGATTCCACTCCCCTGGACCTGTATAGCACCCTGCACAGAAAACATCTTGGTCGTGGGTATGACCAGAGCTCTGGATCCCAGGGTCCAGCTCTCCTAAGAGAAGCATTACAGGCAGAACCTTGCTCTTCTCTGCAAGGCCCGGGTACCGACCGTTTAGCTATGAAGCTTTTTTGGTCGGATCCGGAATAGCTTACTGAGGCCCAAAAGAACCTGTACGCAAGCTCAGTGAAAAACACATGTTTCTTCTTGGCCAACACCTTAGACACTGGCAAAAAACTGAGGTGCTCCCGGATGGGAGGGGCTTATATAGGGGAGGGTACTTCCGGTTTTGGAAGTTGCCAGTGCCAGCACCTGACGGTAACTATATAACCCATTAGTAATGACTATGTCGCTCTGTGTCCCGTGATGTACGAGAAAGAAATGCAAATTTTTTTGCAGGTAAAAAAAAATGTGCATCGATTATTTTTTCTTGGAAGCATGTAAAGCATTGGACTCTCCATCAGCAGATCACGGGTGCAATGTCAGGCTCTAGCAGACGGTCAGTAAACTGTCTGACTTTACCCTCCGACGCTTTTGTTAGATCACTCAGATCTACCGGCAGAGATCTTCTCCACATCTCGGTGCCCAAGAAGATCCGGCCTTCTCCCACCAGGGTGCCGTTTTGTGGAATAGCCTCCCTGTCGAGCTCTGGGAGGCCCCTACTATTCCGGTCTTCCGCGGGTTACTGAAGACTTGGCTTTTCACGCAAGCCTTCCCTGCGTAGCCTCTCTCTTCCACCCTTTCTGCTGCTCTGTGCTGCTTCCGGTTCCTGGGTCCTCTTTTCCCAGGAACTCTGCTATGCGTGTCGGGACCCTTCAAGGTAAGACCGTGCTATATTAAGATACCTCTCAACTCAACTCAGAGGCAGGCAGTTACTGAAGTCCCAGAAGCTCAATGAGCACTACAAGCTGTCAGCTGCAATGACCAACGGTACTTGTGGGCATTCATTCAGAACTCTGTGACCGAATGATGCAGCCATGTGGGCTGAGCCCCGCATGGCAGTGCCGTTTTCAAACTGTGACAGCAGGTTTCGGAAGAAGGTCCCCCGCCCACTGTCAAAAGGAGGCGGCAGGTCAGGGGGAGGATGCTCAACATGTTACACCCTAAATACAGGTGTAACATGTAGCATGTTGAGAAAGGTGAACTTATCCTTTAAAGAAGAGTTATTAGAATTTGTTTTACAATATTTAAATCCTGATGTGGCAAAGTACATATAGTACTTATTGAGAATTGAGAATGTCTTGTATGACGAAACGCGTCTGAGAGGGTACGTGCTGACGTCACCGCGTTCGCAGGACGGAAGTTTTGCAGTGCAGCCGGCCGGCTTTATTTCTACCCATTTTAAACGTCTTTTACGTAAGTGCAATATTACCATTTTTTTAATTAAATGCCTGGAAGTTATCACACTATATAGTCCCTCATTTCTTCCTTGGGTACCCATCCTATTTACCACTCATACGGAGGTACGGTCTCAGCTGAGAGAGCCTATATCCATCCCTCAATTCTGAGCTTGCAGTCCCTTTGAAGATCCTGGTATACCTGCTATACATCAAGCCTAATGTTATGTTGATCTGGTAAGGAGACTACTTGTAAGGTGGTGGATCACATTAAGGTCGCTTGGGGTGTCTCTGTCCATCTCTTATCTAAGGCTTAATACTAGTGCGGTCTGGTAAGGAGACTAACTATGCGGTGGTGGTTCACATATATTTCTTCCCTCACTGGGTGTTGTCCTTAATATTTGATCCGATCTCAGGGTCATAATTTGTGGCAGGATTACGCTATGCATTGTCTTTCTCTTTTGGGTTGATTGTTTACATACATCGTGGAGTCACCTTTTTCATCGTTTTGTATCTGTCCCCTCTGGAGAAGTTAGTACCACGGTGCTAACCAAAGGCCCTGGCTGGGTTTGTAGCCATCTGCCAATTGGGCTTTCTCTTATGGTAAGCACGCAATTCATAAGATTTACCCAGCTTTATTCAAGTCTTTGTGAATTTATATACCAGCCTGCCATATTGGACTACATTTAATTTTGATTTATTTTTATGGACTTATTAGCGCAATTTTCTTTTTATAAAGTACATATAGTACTTGGTCTCATCTTTCTAGGTGCCCTAAAACGCTATCTACAATGTCAGAAAGGGCACCCCCCCTACTTCCTTGGCGCATGGCTGCCCAACATAACAGAGACGGCTCTTTTCTTTGTAGTGCCTGACTCTTGGTTCCAGAACTCGCCAAAGACCCACACGAGGACTGCAGATGGGAGGTGAAGAGTATCAGCCTCAGCATCTTCTGCATTCCTCATGCCGGTATGTACTGTCAAATGTACTGTAAGTGTGGCCAAATGCAACCAATCAGATTCATTTTGTCTGTAGTCCACAAAGGGGAGAGAGTCTGGTAGCAGCAACAAAGACGGACTTTTTTTTTTTTAACATTTACTTTTTGTAGTGCATCTATCCTAAAACTGTGCCAATAATAGGTGTAAGGTCCGACTCCACCTAAAACCAACATTTAGTCTTTTCTGGCACTTTGGCTTAGGACAACTCTGGGACTCCAGTGGTGAGATATCTGACTCACAATTTCCAGCTCTGCAAAAATTAAAAAGCCAAAAATTATGTTGTCATATTCTTATTCACCATAATGCAGTGCAGCTGTGAGAGAGGCACTCATTATGGCCTCGTAAGAGGGAACAGACAACACTGCAAGGAAATCTCACCACTATAGTTGCCAAAAGGGAAAAAACTAGCCAGAAAATCACCCTATCATCCCCCTCCTGATAGTTCTGTTTTGGGTGGACATGGCCTTTAAAGCTATAGTAAACTCTTGTTTTTTTATTTTTAACCTACGGGTAAGCTTATATGGTGGGTAAAATGAATATCTCCTAAACATGCACCGTTTAGGAGACATTCTAGTGAGCAGCAGCCGGTGACGTCGCTGGCGCATGCGTTCCTTCAGAATTGTGTACCGTGGCCTAGACTGCCGCGTGCATGCGCGGGAGTGATGTCATTGCGGTTCATCTATTCAAGCGGCCGCAGCCCGCGAACCCAGAAGGAAGACCGTGGTGACAACATGCCGCTGGAGGGCTTGATTTTAAGGTAAGCCTTTCATAATATGCTAGTATGAGGTGCATATGATAAATGAAAAAATGTTTTGCCAAAGAGTTTACTACCACTTTCATTTATAAGGCCATGTTAGACCAATGTGCAAAGTGCAGGAAGCCAAACTAGAACTACATTGGTTGCCATGGTTACTTGCACTTGACAAATCACACTTGATTTTTGCATTTTTTAAAAAGCTTTATATATAGTCTTGAAGTGCTAACTGACTAATTAGGAACTGGGAGGAATTAAAGTGCAAAAAAATAAATAAAATAAGATGAGACACAAACTAACCTGCTGGAGGAACATCTGCATGGACTCGGCATTAATGATATTTCCTGGCGTTGCCTGGCTAAGGATAATTTTTTCGGAGCTGGGATCAATGCTGGGGCTTGGCATCGCTTGTTGAGGGGGTGGAGGTGCTAAAGGCTGCTGTGGCTGCTGCTGCTGTACATTCAACTGTAGCTGGGCTTGTCCTTGCGATGACTGCTGGGTGGTTTGGACGGTCAGGATAGAGGTTTGCTCTGTGCTAGACAGGAGGTTGGCCCCTTGTACTATTCCTGGGCTCTGTCTGCTGCCCGCTGAGGCCTGCTGGATGCTTACTGCTTGACCCATGCCATCAGATGGATTAAACATGGTCACCTGGTTAGGCAATGTCACTCCTTGGATGACTGTCTGCCCAGCTTGGTTCAGAGACGTGGTTACTGCAGGCTGACTTTGGGTGCTTAGGCTACTGGCAAGGGATACAGGCATCTGGAACAATGTGGGTTGACCCCCATGCCCTGCCTGAAGCTGTATAGGCCCCGATAAAATATGAGCTGTGCCATGAGCATTCTGAGAAGTGAGGACCTGCCCCAAGTTCAGCTGGTTTGCAAGGTTTTGAATCTGGGCAGGCAAACCCTGATTGAGAAGCTGGCCTCCTGGACCTTGGCTGGCAATTATGTGACCACTCATGTTGGCCTGCAGTGCAGAGAGCTGCTGGACGGTTGAAGCTCCCGGCAAGAGGAACTGGTTCTGTCCTTGTAACATAGCTTGGGCATGCTGGGCTGGGATAACTATACTGCTGCCTTGGTTTAGGAGTTGGACACTCATGGGTTTACCCAATCCCTGCTGCTGTGGGGGAGGCTGTTTGAACACATTGGCAGGAAGGCCCTGGGGAAAACTTGACAGGACCACATTTTGCCCAGGCTTACCAGCCATAAATGTCAGGTTTTGTTGGGCTTTCTGCTGCAGAGCTGCTTCTCCCTGAATGGTCAGTGTGTTGTTGGGAGCAAAAGATTTGGGGGAAATCTGAAACAGCTTCTGTTGGAGAACGCCAGCAGGTTTGGGTTGTATTGGGGTTGGAGTCCGCTGTATAATAACCGGGCTGTTTAGATTGGAAGTAACAGTTAAGGACTGTGTGCACTGGGTAGTCGACACGGTTCCAAACATGGAGCTCCCATTTAAAGTGGTGGCTACGGTGGGAATTTTGTTCTGTAAAACCAACCCTGCATTTTGTGGCGACACCCCGCTTGATGTCAGAGTGACCTGCTGCTGCTCAGAGGTAGCCCCTGTCAGGTAGCTGCCTACTGGTAGGTTGGCTACCTGTGTTGGCTGTACTTGCTTGGCAATGATCTGCTGCGTAGGCTGATTGATGGCCATCACTTGCTGTCCAACTACTTGTATTTGCCCAATGCCCAAAGCTCCCCCGGGGCTTCCATTGGGCATTGGGAGGTTGGAGAGTGGCTGAATTGTAACATTACCAAGGCCAACTTGTTGGATGAATGGCTGAACACTGATGGCCTTGTTGACCACATCTGCCCCCACTGACTGCTGAACTAGTGCTTGGTGAGTCAACACTGCTGGCTGCTGCAGTCCAATTAGGTCAGCACCTCCAGAAAATATTTGGGGAGTCCCATCTGGAGCAGCTGACCCCACAGGCTGCAGAGTAGGCAACTGAAAGGAGCCCAAGTCCAGTTCTGCCTCAGCTTCAAGAGTCTGTTCTGTGATGTTGGCCTCTTGCAGGCTCTGCTGAAGGATGTCGCATGGCTGGTCAGAGTTGGAGAGGCTTGCATTAGCCGCAGATGGAGACCCAAGGATGTCATCTGGCAAAAAGTCCAAGTCTACACCACCAGTTGATTGGTTGGGTTCTGTAGTTAAATGGTTCCCAGGAGTTTCCTGAACATGAAGCTGAAAATATTAAAAAGAAAATAGAAAAATAAAACTATAGGATTACATTGCTTTAAAATAATAAAAAATGCAGTATTCAAAGCCATAAACGAGGACAAACAAAAGAAGGATTTTTAAGGATTGCCCACATTCCGCCATCTTACAATGTTATGTGTACTGCAAGTTACACTTTTTTGCTGGTTTACACCTATAAAATACTGAGGGGAGGGCACACAATGGTCCTAACATTACACATTCCTAAATAATAGGCTACCTATTGCCTTTTTATGGCCTTAAAAGATGTGCAATTTCAAGTCAATCTTTTGCCTATGAAAAATACTGTGAATTTTTAGAAAGGAAAGGATTGCCAACAGCAGGAGGACACCAGAAAAATCAATCTATGGAAATAGATTTTTTTAATCCATCAATTGTCCTAAGAATATTTTATTTATAGATCTATTTTCCTATCTCAGTGTATGCATAGCCAAACCTTATTTTAGGTTCTTGAAAAAGTAAGGAATGTTGAAGACCCCATTTGGGGTAACTTTTTTTTTCTTGCTGTTTTTGTCCTGCTGGGGAAATTTCCCTTCACCTTTTGTCTTGAAGACTCTAAAGCAAGTCACCAAAAAAAAAAAAAAAAATCACCCAAAATTTGAAATTCACCTCTTGTCACCGGTACATTTAAAAATGCCAAAACACATTATCTGTATCTGAAAGCATTGCATTTGATATTATATGGCACTGTCCCATGTATACCTTGCCCTTAAAAATTGTTGGGCAGACAAGGTGGAATGAGGCTGTGAAATGATCATTCAGAATTCTATTTGAACAAGAAAATGGCCAATTCTCTAGCAAGCACTGACAAGTCCACCACTGACAGATTTTGTTTCGGATTTGATCTTATCAACGTTTACCAACAACCACCATGTAGTGTGAGGAGCGGAATTGTCTAAATAATCCAGTCGCATTATACCCAAGCAGGAAGCTCACACTGCATAGTTGATAAACGGATATTAATCTAAATATAAAATTTGACATCGTGGGGGAGATTTACTAAAACTGGAGCACACAGAATCTGTTGCAGCTGAGCATGATAGCCAATCGGCTTCTAACTTCTGCTTGTTCAATTAAGCTTTGACCATAAAACCGATTGGTTACTATAAAACAGCTGCACCAGATTTTGTGTGCACCAATTTTAGTAAATCTCCCCCTGGGTGTCAAGCATTATGTTTGTGGGCAGTTTAGAAGAATGGGAAGCCACTTTAAAAAATAAAATAAAAGTGGAGAAAATTTAGCACAAATGTGTTGCCATTGCTAGCAATGGTATGAAACTATAATTCTAACTCCGTGTACACACGACCGTTTTTCTCGTCGAGAAAAATGACATTTTTTCCTTTTGACGAGAAAAACGATCGTCTGTGGGCATTTTGTTGTTTTTCTCGACGGGAAAAACGGAATTAAAAACGACGAGAAAAATTAGAACATGCTCTAATTTTTCTCGTCGTTTTTCGCGACATTTTTTTCCGCGGCAGTTTTCCCATAGAGAAACACTGCCGCGGAGCCCACAGACGGTCGTTTTTCTCGACAAGAGAAAAAATGACGTGAAAAACGTCCGTGTGTGGGGAACAAGCCGTTCCCTCGTTTTTAATGTCATTATTCACTGCGTTTTTTTAACCGCCGTGAATAATGATCGTGTGTACGCGGCATTAGAAGTAACCAGTTGGAAAAAAACTGGCCTTCCGAAGATATGAGGAGGAATGATTCCACGATGAAATAAGAACTACATTTTCTGGAAGCTCAGAATGCATACCAGGAGACAAGGTTTCTCTGAAGAAAGGACCTTCCATAAAGTGGAGGAAAATGAAGTTTTAGTTGAAAATGAAGGGCAGAAGCCCTTCTCGGAAGGAACATGGGTGGCTCATCTGATGTACACCATGTAAAACCGTTGAATTTTGCATGTTGCGAAAAGAGACAAACACATTCTGATAAGAGAATATGAACCTAGGACATGTTGGGATACAGCTCACAAAATCAGGCTGGAACAGGAGATAGGACAAGGCCCCAAGAGAACACAGATAGGTCTGCAAAACTGCAGTGGCACAGGATTTTCTCGATGTCAAGGGTATGCCCAAATAGAAGACGAAACAGGTCACAGAGTTCCAAAGATGCAGTGTTCACATTCCGGAACTTTAACCAGAAAATTTGAGCGTTTGTGTAGACAACAGAATCATATAGGACACCGGTGGAGATGCTTCCAGCAGGCCATCAATGCTGGAGCATAAAGATCTAGACATACGCTTTGCATGCTCGATCAAAAAAGGATGGACTGCTGCAGTGGGGAAATGCCGAGGCATTTAACATTTTCTGCCTTTGTTTAACAAATTAGGGTTACAGCCAGAACATGGAAACTGGCAGAGACGTAACTAAAACCTTCAGGGCCCCGGTGCAAGAAACCATTATGGGCCCCCCTTCCATACAAGCCCCGGGCTTCCAATTTTTGGAGGGCGTCCATGGAAATCCTCCCAGAACCCTGCCTCCAGCATGCCCCCTGGGACGTGCATCCAGCGCAATCACAGCAGCCATTTAACATGTGATCAGCTGATCAGATATAAACAGACTTGCCGGTTATCTGCAGCCCTTTCCCATGCGGTGTCTGTGTGAGGAAAGGACTGCCGTTAACCGTCAAGAATGTCAGTAAATTGTTTACACTGATATCAGTGCCCCAATCATCAGTGCTCATCAATGCTGCCTGAGTTCTGCCCATTAGTACTCATCAATGCCCATCGGTGCCGCCTATCAGTGCTCATCAATGAAGCCTATCCGTGACCATCAGTGCCTCCTATCCGTGACCATCAGTGCAGCTGGTCAGTACTCAGTGCCGTCTGCCTTCTCAGCACGGCTCTGAGCTGAGTGTGTCTCTCTCATGGAACAGCACACAGAGCTGGCATTGACAGTTCTATCTCCCTCTCCGTCCTCTCTCGCACGGGAGGGGAGCGGAGACACAGCCAGATCAGCTTTCAAATCGCTTTGGAAACGCTGCCTATTCATTGCAATGGGCAGGGCATTTTGGGAGTGCCAAATACAGCACTGCCAACCTTCCCCAAAGACAAGAGACTACACTCTGTGTGTCAATGGACAAACAGGGCTACCTCGGGAGCGGGCATGGAGCACGGGCAGTGGACCTGAGATTAGGAGGATCAGGGCTGCTCAGTGCAAAATCACTGCACAAAGCAGGTAGGTATGACAGATTTGTTATTTAAAAAAATAACAATTGTGAGAAAAATGTACTAAAGCTGCAGCACTCTTATCTGATGCAGATGTGCATGGTAGCCAATCAGCTTCTAACTTCAGCGTGTTTGCTTAAACTTTGGCAATAAAACCTGGAAGCTGATTGGATTCTATGCAGAGCTGCATCAGATGTTGCACTCTACAGTTTCAGCAAATAACCCCCTGTGCCTTTAGAATCACTTTAAAGTAATTGAAAACCTAGTTACACCACTTGTACCTACAGGCAAGCCTATAATAAGGCTTATGTGTAGGTATTGTAAATATTTTCCTAAACCTGCACGGTTTAGGAGATATTTACCATATACGCTTGTGCCGATGTCATCGGCGAATGCGCACTGAACAAACAGCCTGCAGTTCCTGGCATCATCTCATCTACGAATGCACAGGGAGTGACGTGATCGCGGCTCTGGCCAATCACAGCGCAGGAGCCCTCGAACCTGGAAATAACTCCAGGAGACAGGTCGCCGGTCACAGAGGTGTGTGGGGATCACTGTGGCGAAAGTCTCGATCCAAGGTAAGTATTTCATAATGAGCCAGTATGCGATGCATACTAGCTCATTATATGCCTTTGTCTTAGAGGGGGTTTTGTTTTCCCTGGTTTACAACCAAGGTTCAGTTGTGTTGAGGGGTAACACGTTTATTAGTCTGATTCCCCCCCCCCCCCCATTTTAGGTGCGATATATTTGTTTTGGTTATGAAACTAGCAGAGAAATAATGTACGTTTTCATATAACTCAAGGTTTTTTTGGGGCAGAACATTTATATCTGTGCATACTAACTGGCCTTAAAAAAGTATTAAAGAATGAATAAAAGTTATTACCCCAGTGCCCACAAAGAAGGCACTCGCTGCATCTCCTGTGTTATCCAGCAGATCATCTCCATCAAGCTAGAAGAATTTAAGCAAATGTTATAAAAAAATAAAATAAAAATAATAACACAACACATACACACTAAACAGACCAACCTAAATGTGAAAATTGTAAAAAGCTGCACAGCTGGTTGTCCCACAAGTATTATCTATCTATATCATCTATCTTATCTACAGCAATTTATCAGATTAATTTTAAACACTGGATCAGACCCTTGCCTTATGTGTGTCATAGCAGTGTTACCCAATGTGAAATACTGAGAAGGTTACTCAAATGTGTTTATAGTCCATTCACACTACAAATGTTTCCAAGCACTGTACTTCAAAACTTATTGAAATGAAGAAAAAAATGTTTGGACATACCAATAAGCTACGGACACACAAAGGTTCTGTTCACACCTGAGCGTACTTGAATTGTGGGTGAAATTGTGCGATTCCAGAATCACGGCAAAACATGCACTAAAATCGCAATATCAAACGTTCCTGGCTCTGTGCCAAGATTTGGTACATGCACCCTTTTGGATCGGAGGGAGGCCCATTTAAATGAATGGCGCTGCTCCAAAAAAATAAAATAAAATAAAAAACCACAAAAAAAGGTAATAAAAAAAAAGTGGTACAGCCAGCAGCTGTCGCACACTAGGCTTAGGTGTAAATGGAGCCCAAGTGTTGTAGTAAGGAACATGTTGAAAACATCCTGCAAGCAACATACTAGTTACAAGCATTTTTCAATACACAATTCTGAAGAAAAATAAATAAAATAAACGCACACACTTGAAAATGCTTGTAAAACACCTTGCGAAAATCATAAAATGTTAGGAAACACTTTCAAAATGCTTATAAATAGTGTTCCATAAATGTCAGTATAGCTCTAGAAACAACTAGCAACTTTGCCTCAATGACCTTGTGCAGGTACAATTTTCTAGGTTAACATCTACTGATCAGTAAATAAATGGAATTTTTTTAAAAATCCACTACATTCCTGCAATAAATTCACACAGTATTTATCAATGTTTGCCCCTCTTCAAACAAGCTGCAAATAGGATTTTTTACTGACTGCAAAATTCTTTTCTTGAAGTACATTAAGGGACACGGGATTAGTATTCAGGTACATTGGGTTATGCTGCTGCTACCTTTAGGAGACTGAACACTGGCTTGTTAAACAAGGCTTTAAGGACAGTCCAGTGCAACCCCTCCCACTTCCAGCCCGGATGAGTGTTCTAGCAAACAATAGAAAGAGTGGATCATAAGAGCAGAGGGGAGAGACCGGTCTTTCTTAATGTACTCCAAAGATAAGGATTTTTAGAGATATAAAATTTATTATTTTCTTAACTGTACCTTAGGGACACAGAATGAGGTATTCAGGTACAATGAATATATTAAAACATAAAATTTACCCAGTGGAGAGGAGAACCACATCCAAAAAGCCAAGAATATAAAAACAGTTTATTATATCATGTTAAAACAAAGTGCCATATAATTAAAACCACAAAATAAGACAGGTGAGTATTTTCGATGGTACAAGAGTGTGAAATATACGCGTTTCACTATATTAGCTTCCTCAGGATCTACGCTTGAAGATGGCAACTAGAAAGTTCTGGTACAATGGGACATCCAAAACCAGCCCAACTGAGGGGTTGGTGACATAGCAAACAAAAGGCTAAATAGGCCCACAAAAAAACAACAAATTAACAGGGAGTATAACAGACTACAGAGCTGCCCGAGGAAACCTACAACCAAAGCCGGTCATCAGGTAAGGTCAGAATACCCAACTGGTAAAATGTAAAGCGGAACTAAACCCTACTATCCTTTACAGTCAAAAAAAGCTACCATCTTCACCTCTGCTTGATCTGCAGTTGCCCTGGAGCTGCACATGTGATCAATTATGACAACAGCTTTCTGATGGTTTGACAGTTTGGTTGAGAGCTGAAATAAGCACATTTCTAACTGTATCAGAGATTATTCAAGACTTGCCTTGAATTTAAAGTGGAAGAGAACCCATTGATTAACCATTTCAAAAAACAGTTACATTCCCGGCATGAGCCAGGAATGTAAAGGTTACATTTGCCTGTGCTCTCAACCAAACTGTCAGACCATCCAATGTCTGGTGTCATAACTGATCACATGTGCAGCATAATGGCAGCTGAAGATTAAACAGGCGCCAAGATGGCAGCTTCCTTGGCTGAAAACGATAGGAGGGTTTACTTCCACTTTAACTGTTTTGGGAAACTGTTATATTGGTGGATTTAGTTCCATATTAAAAAAAAGTGTATGAACAGAAGAATACAGGTGGCAGCTTTGCAAATCTGAAAAACAGGTGCCTGATGCTGAAAAGCAAAAGAAGCACCAACTGATCTGTGTAGTGCACTTTGACAGGGAAGGGTAGAATATAAGCCCTTGAAAAATAGGCTTGAACGAGGAGTTGTCAAATCCACCTAGCAATAGCGAAATATGAAGTAGCTGGTCCCTTAGCCTTCAGGGATTAAAAGAAAAAAAAAAAGAAAAAACACAAAAAAAAGGTGTCAAACTTTCAAAAGGGACCCGTAGCTGAGAGACATGCTCAAATAGTGAACACCACATCCAGACGATAGAGGGAGATGTCCTTAGGATGTTTAGGAGGATAGGAAGATGGCAGAACAATGTCCTGGTTAAGCTGAAAAGGAAGAAACCACCTTGGAATAAAAAGGCATTGGGCTTTAAAAAATAAATAAATAAATAAATAAAATAAAAAATTGACCTTCTCTTTGTGTAGCACACGTTAAGGCCATCAACTCAGACTCGCCGTGCACAAGAGATGGGAATGGGAGAGTCTACCTTGTGAAGGTAGACAGAGGAAATATCCCTGATGGGTTCAAAAGGGTTCTTCTGAAGAGCCTAAAAGAACCAGGATGAAATCTCACAAAGTCATTGGGGAACATACAGCAGGAATACTTTCAGCGACACTGTACAAAAATGCGTGAGAGGCAACCAATCTCTGAAGAAGAAACGGTAAGAAAGATACTTGATGGTACTCAAGGACAGTGATCCAAAACCAGTCAGGGGAAAAGACAGGAGTCATCCAATGTGAGGACCTTTCAAACCAATTGGAGAATTTATTTTTGGAGTGAAACTGGGCATTTAGGTCTGACTCAAAAAAGGCCACCACTAGGCCTGGGATCCCAATGCAAAAGTGGAGGGTTGGTTGGTTGGCTCCTGAGCTCCAGGTGGGGGCAAAGAGTCTAGAGCTTGTCCAGTGAAAGGAAGACCTTGAACAGGGCCATATCAAAGATCAGGCCAAGATACACCCAAGCGATGAGGCTATTCAGTGCTTATTTCTGGAGAGTTAACATTCACCAGAACTTTCATAGAATCTGGACAGTCCGTTTTATATTGGCTGATAAGCCTTTGCCCACTGTTCCCCTTAGAAAAAGGTTGTCCAGGCATCACGCTATGGGAATGCTCTGAGGATGAATCAGCACAAGAACAGGGGCTGGCACTTTAATGAAGACTAGATGTGCATTGGGAAGATGGGGGCATGCTAGTAGCCAATATTTGATTCCACAGGACGGAGGCCAGAAAGTTCCCAGGATGGAAGGAAGCAATCACTGACTTGGCTTATTCCATGCACACTTATTTACCCATTGGAAGGTGTTGAGAACCTTAAGATACAGAATAGGGGAGAAGTCCCCTTTAGCCTTGGGAACAGGTTTTAGTAGAAACCTTGGAACCTTTCCCTTGGACAATGGCTATAACCCATTGCATGAGGAGCTGCCAATGTTTTTTTTTGTAATGCCTTTATTTTTCCAAAGAAATTTGCGTTTAACAGTCATAGTATGCAATAGTGACAAATAACAATCAAGTACCACCAAAAGTGTCACACAGTCAGAGTTCTATAACAAGCCCAGCTCTTCACAGTACGGGTGGTAATGTAAAAATATTACGGTTTTGAGGATAGTTGTCAGCATGCAGAGCTGGGGAGACAGACAAGAGATTCATAAATGCAAAACAGTATAATAAAATATAATATAACTTTTACAGTATATATCAGGAGACATTGCATCCGGATGGCCCGCTTAGCCCAGAAACGGGACAATGAAGCGAGTGTGATGTAAGCAAGGATATGCACCATATCTGAATAATATAGCTCATTACTGAGCCAGGGGGAAGGGGGGACTGCTAGGGGAGGAAAGGGTTCGGAGATCAGGCATCGCCTGAGCATGAAAGGAACAGGAATCAAGAGAGGAGAGAAAAGGAGTCTACAGGTGGTGCCTCTCGCCCAGGGAGTGGGACTAAGTTCAGAAGGTCAGCCTGATTGCGCCACCTCCTGAAGGTAGGCATCTGTGTACATAAAATGGTGCCCAGGTCTCACGGAAGGTCTCCTCCCAGCTGTGCAAGGTAGCGGTGAAATCCTCTATAACTCTGTTTACTTTAGAAAACCACAGATTTGGACAGGGGGTTCTCTGATCTCAAACAGAGGGGGATGCATGCCTTGGCCGCATTAAGCAACTGGATTGTAAGGGAGGCCTTGTATTTCTTGATCGGTCTCTCAGAGATGAAGCAGGCAAGCCGCATTGGTTCCCTTCCAGATCAACATTTGTCAGGTGTTTGATTGTGCAGATCACCTCACACCAGCAGAGCTCAAGCTTGGGACAATCCCAGAAGAATGTGTAACATTGTTCCCTCAGTAATGCCACATGGCCAACATAAACTGGGGACTCGGGGGAAGAAACTGTGCAAAGTGGTAAGCACTCTGTACCATCTGGTCAAAATCTTGTAACAGGTCTCTTGAGCAAAATAAAGGATCTTCTTTTGAGAGTCATTGAATTGGTTGCCCAAGTAGGCCTCCCATTAAGAAAGGAAAGATGTAACAAACCCTTCCGCCTGGCGAGTCAAAGAGGCATAGTCTGCCAAGGTTTGCGAGAGAGCTGGAAAGTTCGACCGCATGAAGTGGGGTCGAGACAGAGATCAACATTCCAGCTTGTAGCCAGCCCCTAGATGCAACGTTCTGGACCCAATGTCTGAAATATTCTGAGACCAGTAGGCTACAACAGACTTCCACCACTCAAATTGGGCACCCCCTCATTGTTAGGACGACTTTCTTGAGCATTTCGGTCCAGGACTTACTTGGAGTCTGAGTTCAGGGCTTTGCCTAGGAGGCCCTGCAGAAACTAAAGAGACCATCTTCAGGATTAGAGGACTTCCCAAATGGGGATTTTACCCTCTTTCTGGGATAAAAGGCTACTCTTCCCCATGGTAAACTCCTTGATAAAGTTGTTCAGGGTTTTACCAAAGAGGAGTTCCCTATCAAAGGGCATAAGCATGAGAGTTTTTTTTTGCACGAATGCTCCACAGACCAACATATAAGCTAAAGGATACTCTGCATGCATACCGAAAAGAGTTCAGTTCTGGATATTTAGCATACAATATTCACTAGCCTCTCGACACAGTAGAGTCACTTTTGAGTTGAGAGGACAGAAAGATCTATTGGGATAGATCCAGGATGCCTTGGACCAGATAACAGGTCTGGCAGATGGAAAAGGCCGCAATGGCAGGACCTTAGAGTGAGAATAAGGCCTTAGAAAGGACTTTTAGCCTTTTATTCCCAGGGTCTAACAGGATGTCCTCAACAGCTACAGTAGGAACCTTATTAAACCAGGAAATGGCTGGTCAACTTTTTTTTTTTTTTTTTTAAACCCCTCATCCATAGGACATACCTGGGCAAAGTGCTTTGGAGACACAAAGACTTTATCTAGATTAAGCAAACTACTGTACAAGGTAGGCAGGATAAAAAGGAACATGCCAATGCTGCTAGTTTTCACACTTCTGGTGGGCATACTCCCTAAAAAGTCTTCAGGGACAGGGTTCCACAAGAGGCCTTACAAGTCTGCAGCTATGGGCCTGATGCATAAGGAGTTCAGTTCAAGACACATTACAGACCAATCCCAATTTTATTTCCCAGCAGGGTCTAGGTATGGCTAGAAAAAAAATGTATCTCGATTTAAAAAAATGGCTTTGCTTCTTTCAGAGGAGAGAAGACATCCATTGTCCTAGGACACCAGCAAAAAACTGAGGCAGGCTGGGAGTGAGAGAAGTTATAGTGAGTTATACTATAATCCTTACAGCTTTATTTTCGTGTGTCCAATCTAAAGGCAGCAGAATATCCCAATGTACCCGAATACTTCATCTTGTGTCCCCTAATGTACAACCAGGGTAAAAAGCACAAGTACATGCATCAGAAGATCCATTGACCTCACTGGGTGGAAAACAATCTAAGGGGCCCACAGACTGCTGATATACATAGTATATATTTAGTACTTGCATCAGTCTTGCCCCCTCCAAGGCCCTTACAAGGTGCAACTAAATATACAGTCTAAGTTTATCATTTATATTGAAAATTTTAGCATTCGGCTGATGCCGATTCTCTTTTCCCTACTAAAAAATGTTGGGTCTTATCACTTTTGTCCTCACCTTATCGGATCCATGTAAGAAGTCATTCAGAGCCTCGGGGTCACTGTGAAAACAACAAAGGATATGTTCAAAATGATATCAATTAGCCAGCCCCAATTATGATAATGCAATCACTGGTTAGTGTCCGGTTTGCCTAAAATCACACAGTGCTAAACTCCCGCTTGCTCTCAGAGAAGGGTGAATTCTCCATCAACTGGGCAGCTCGATTTGGCTGACAGTTTAGATGGCGTGCGCGTGAGATATATTCATTATATATATATATATATATATATATATATATATATATATATATATATATATATATATATATATATATATAATGAACTCTGTATACACTTTAGTTTAAATTTTATTACAAATCACAGTTGCTAGTGACATTATGGGGTTGATTTACTAAAACTAGAGTGCACAATCTGGTGCAGCTCTGCATTTAAACAAGCTTGCAGGTTTTTTTTATTTGTTTTTTTGTCAAAGCCTAATTGAACAAGCTGAAATTAGTAGCCGATCGACTACCCATGCACAGCTGGACCAGATTTTGTACTCTCCAGTTTTCGTAAATCAACCCCTACGGTTCACAGTTTTATTGCACTCCCTGTGTAAAATGTATTCTGGATTTGAGGATTATCCAAAAGGCCGGGTTAATTCCTGTATGTGCAAGTTTGTGAGACTCTAAACACCTGAAATCTCTGCACAACCCAGATTTAGGAAAGAGGGATATGCTGACGGCATATATCATCACCAGCAGGCCAGGAAGTCTGCTTAGGCACCAATTTGAAATAAATGCGGTCAACACCAGAATGTAACCCAGGTAATGTCACACATATCAATCACGTTCTTTACATGGCCGAGTGGGTATTAAAGATTATACCATTAGAATGTAATACTTTGATGAACACATTTTTGGCATTCACTATGAAAGTATTTGTTTACCATGTTTAATGAAAAACTGAATTCAGAATGCATTTCTTATAAACAGATATCCAACAAACCGGAACTACTGCTAGTATTACACTTCGAATAGCAGATGGGAAAAAAAACTAATTTTATGATACATTTTTATATACTGTATATCCGTTAAGTTTCCAGGTTTAAAAAACATTTTATATTATGTTTATTTTGTATAGAATACAAAACAGTACACGGACAACAGGTTGCATCCATGACATTTAGTTTGCAAAGCACGCTTTGTCTTTGGCAGCCTGTGAATTCACAAACTTCACAACAGATGTACAGAGACTTCATGGGTAGAGATATTGCATGGCCTGCAATTGGCAAATACTAAATTATTCATATGCAAAAATTATACTCACCCAAAAAATATAAAAAAGAAGAAGACATACTGAACAGAATCAGTAAGAAAATATATACTAAAAAGTATTGGTTTAAAAAAAAGGGTATCCAGCCAAAGGCTGGATACTCAATCTACCAAAACAGGAACTAGTATGCCAGAACCCGGAAAAATAAAAAAAATTTGGACCCTTTCACATGGGCGCCGCTTGCTCAGCAGGGGATCTCTCCACTGATCTCTGTTGAGCATGCGGATGACAGGTCCGTGTAAGCAGAGTGGACACGGACACAGTGCCGTTCTCCTCTATGGGGCATTCAAATGGAAATGGACTGCATGTCATCCAATCCACTGGACGGATGGAAAATAGGATAACAATCCATCTGTTTTTGGCAGACCGGATCTAATGGCTGCAGGTGTCAGAGGACATGTGCCGCCCCATAGGACAATGTAGGGTCCAACCAGGTCCTCCTAAAAAACTGACAGGTGGACCTGATTGGACAGCCCGTGTGGAAAGGGCCTTACTGTGAACCACACACAGGTGAGATTAGGGCAACCCAATTAGCTAGTCATAGAAATCGCTAGTATGGGGGCCACCTGCATTGGGATGCATGAAACACCGGTGCATCCCTGTCCAGGCAAACACAGCCCTGGTACACGTGTTCTCCATAGTAAGCCCATGTGGACGAGGCCTAAAAATCACACATAATAAAATATAACTCAGAGCTGAGATGCTAATGTAAATGCCCATACATTTTACTGGGTATGAGCATCTTCTTGTCCCTGCATGACACAACTCAACCCTTGTTTGTACAAATCCCTACCCTGCCTACCGCCTCGCATGCGCGCTAATTCCCTGTGCTGCCAATCATAGTTACTCACCCCCCGATTTTGTGCTTGAACAAACTAGGAAACACAGACAGGTGGTGACCCTTTATAAACAATATTAAAGCATACCCAGCATTTAAGAAATACGGAGTTTGCGGAATCATAAAAAGTACTGTACACTTTAGCAAAATGGGAAGATGGGAAAATGGAATAATAACGGGAGGTGCCAGGTGGCTATCCGTATAATAGGAATTAGATCTGGCTAATGTCTGATATCAGATGATAATCTCATGTCTGTGTGCAACAACAGACACAGCCTGCAAACCAAAACTCCAGGGGTCAGATCAACCTCCAGATAGAGCTTTCTAGCCAAGTTCCTATCCCCTGGCTTCATAGGCACATATTTTTATTGTTGTTATACAGGATTTATATAGCGCCAACAGTTTGCACAGCGCTTTACCACATAAAGGGGATACAATACAGCAACAATACTATTCAGTACAAGAGGGTTAGGAAGAATGGCGACGATCATGCCTACACCCAATCATCCTCAGATTTAGAACAAGCTTAAAAGTTCACCTGTGTCCAGACTATAGACATTAACAGGTTCCCGCTGTCACGGCGGAAGATTGCCCACCTCTGGCTACTTTTAATGTGACGTTTTTAATTCTTAAAAGATCATAAGGCTACTTTGACACTGTGGTGTGTGGGGGGCGTTGGCGGTAAAGCGCCACTAATTTTAGCGGTGCTTTACCACTGTTATAGCGGCGCTTTTAACCCCCGCTAGCGGGCGAATAAAGGGTTAAAAGCGCCACTGCCAAAGCGCTTTGCAGACACTTCGGCAGTGGTGCCCATTGATTTCAATGGCAGGGGCGGTGGTGGAGCGGTATATACACCGCTCCCCCACTACCGGAAAGATGCTGCTTGCAGGACTTTTTCCAACGTCCTGCAAGTGCACCGCCCCAGTGTGAAAGAAATCGGGCTCTCACACTGGGGCTGCAGGGGAGGAGTAATTTAGGTGCTATTTTTAGCCCAAAAGTGCCTAATAAACGCCCCAGTGTGAAACGGGTCTAAAGACTCTAAAGTCAGCTTCCAACAGCTGAGTTGGCAAGCTGACAAAAACTGCTCTCAAAAAGTTCCTGTGTTCAGAAAAATCTCTCCACAATTCATATAGCTATAGAGGTGAATGAGGGCTTGTTGTAAAGTGATTTTACTGCTTGTTTAAATATGTAAATACATTATTGTGAATGATTTGGGGGACAGGTTCAACAAATTAAGTCACTAAAGTGATTTAATTTTTTTTTTTTTTAAAACAAAATTAAATAACACATGTTAGATTTACCTGTTCTGTGGAATGGTTTTGCACAGGGAAGCCCAGATCCTCCTCTCCTGTGGTCCCCCGCCGATGCCCCTGGCTCCTCCTGCCTTCCAAGCACCCCATCCCAGCAAGCTGCTGACTATGTTACTTGTGCAGGCTCACTCCCGAGCCCCACTGTCTGCGTCCATAGATACAAACAGTGGGGCTTTGCCCCGCTCCCTCGTCATAAAATTTGATTGACAGCAGCAGAAGTCAATGGCTACCACTACCATCAATCCTGTGAGAGACTGTTCGAGCACAGTGCTTGATCTAAAATTGGCTTAGGTAATAAGGATTCAGGAGACAAAGGACTTCGAAAAGAGAATGCATTAAAGTGGTTGTAAAGGCTGAAGGTTTTTTACCTTCATGCATTCTATGCATGAAGGTAGA
Organism: Rana muscosa; assembly: GCA_029206835.1. Lineage (NCBI taxonomy): Eukaryota > Metazoa > Chordata > Amphibia > Anura > Ranidae > Rana > Rana muscosa. The sequence goes on from CM055125.1 coordinate 43,882,306, forward strand.
AAACATTCAGTGTGCAGCAGTCCCCTCAGCCCCCCGATACTTACCCAAGTCTGATCTCGATCCAACAAAGTGCACAAGACCCCAGGCTCTCCCTTCTCATTGGCTGAGATGCAGTAGCAGGAGCTATTGGCTCCTGCTGCTGTCAATCACAGGCAGCGAGGCGGGAGTGGGGGGGGGCTGAGCAGTGCTCTGTGTCCAAGACCCCTTTCACACGAGGGGTTTTGCAGGCGCTATAACGGTAAAAATAGCGCCTGCAAAGCGCCCTGAAAGAGCCGCTGCTGTCTCTCCAATGTGAAAGCCCTGAGAGCTTTCGCACTGGAGCGGTGCGCTAGCAAGACAGTAAAAAAAGTCCTGCTAGCAGCATCATTGCAGCGCATTAGGAGCGGTGAATACACCACTCCTAAAGCGCCCCTGCCCATTGAAATCAATAGGCAGCGTGACCGAGCCACTGGCAAAGCGCTGCTGCAGTGGCGCTTTGTGGGTGGTTTTAAACCTTACTCGGCCGCTAGCAGGGGGTTAAGCGTCGCTAAAAATAGCGGCCCTTTACCGCCGACGCACCCACCACCACAGTGTGAAAGGGGTCTTATGGATGCAAAGAGCTGACTCGGAAGGGAGTATGCACGAGTGCTCCCACAGCAAGCGGCTTGCTATGAGGGCACTCAGCAAGGGGAAGGGGCCCAGAGCCCCAGCGGGGGACCCAAGGAGAGGAGAATTGGGGCTGCTCTGTGCAAAACTGCTACAGAGTAGGCAAATAGGACATGTTTGTTTTGTTATTATGCTCATTTTTCCTTTACAATCACTTTAAAGCGGAGGTTCCGCGGCCAATTTTTTTTGTGTGCTTTCAATGGGGTTTTAGATCAGAACATAGTATTCGCTTGTTAGATGTCTAAAACCATCCCCCGTCCATTTTCGTTTAAAATATAAACTTTTAAAAACCGATGTAGGCATTTCCCATTTTGCTTGTGGGCATTGCGAAGCCCACAAGCACTTACTTCCTGGAAGCGGTGAATGCTCGTCTCCCGGCATTCACCGCTCTTTCCCGCGCATGTGCAGTGTTTACGACGACCTGTGCCGTAAACATCCTGGTTGCCATGACAGCGGGCGGCTCTGCTCCCAGGAGACATTGCGGAGAGCTCCCAGTGAACACTGCGGCGCCGGGGAAAAGAGCGGAGACGCCTACTCCCGCAGAAGGAAAGACCGGAAGTCCAACTTTAAAAAAGCCTATTTCACGGAATTAAGATGAGCCAACGGGAAAAAAACTTTTGGCATATGTATATGTATGTGGTGCGGTGCTCACGATAACAGTGTTATTTAGGGTGAACCTCCGCTTAAAAAAAATTAAAAATAGAATTTTTGTACTCACCGTAAAATCCGTTTCTCTGACGTCCATGGACGGACACAGCTCTAATATTGTAAACGTGTGGGTATATGTCCCTGATTGCAGGAGAAGATCTAGGCAGAATGTTAGAAACATTCTAGAACAAAACCAGAGCTGAACAGCCCCGCACAGGGGGGCGGTCCCTCCGGACATAACCCTCCTACCTGCAGCCAGCAGCCTCAGTTTGTAACAAAGCAGTACAAACCTTAAAAGGAAGGGTGGGTGCTGTGTCAGTCCATGGACGTCAGAGAAACTGATTTTACGGTGAGTACAAAAATCCTATTTTCTCTTATCGTCCATGGACTGACACAGCTCTAATACTGTAAACGTGTGGGACGTCACAAAGCAGCATCAGAAAAGGGTGGGAGTAAATAGTAAAGGAACAACCAAAACTTCACTCCAAACAAGCAGAGCTCCTCAACGGAGGAGTTGCAACATTAAAACAGCAGCCTGCAACACTTTGCGGCCGAAGGAAGCATCCGAAGATGTAGCCACATCAACCTTATAGAATTTTGAAAAGGTATGAAAGGACAACCAGGTCGCCGCCTTGCACACTTGTGCAACCGATGCTTGATGTCGGAAAGCCCAGGAAGCACCAATCGCCCTGGTTGAATGCGCCGTAACTCTGAAAGGGAGGCGCTCGCCCCTTAATGGCATAGGCCTGTATAACAGTCTGTCTGATCCACCTAGAAATGGTGGCAGACGACACCGCTTGGCTCTGTTTCGGACCAGAGACAGACACAAAAACAGTGAGTCAGATTTCCGAATAGAAGCAGCAGCCACCAGGTACACCCGTCAAGCCCCATACACACTATCAGTTTTCTTGCAGGTTTTTCTCTTCAGGTTTACCAAAACCTTCTAATATGAGGTCAAACCTTAAGAGTTTCAATTCGTATGCAATCAGGCAGGCCCTTGCACTACATGGTTTTGGTAAACCTGAAGAGAAAAACCTGCAAGAAAACTGATAGTGTGTATGGGGCTTAAGGCTCGCACCACATCCAAATTGTGAAGCGCAAACTCTCTAAGATGCGATGGGTGAGGGCACAAGGACGGAAGGACAATGTCCTCATTAAGGTGGAAAGCCGAAACCACCTTTGGAAGGCAAGACTGTCACGGGCGCAATACCGCCTTATCCTTATGGAGGACCAGGTAAGGCGGCTTGCATGACAAGGCCGCCAACTCAGACACCTGTCTCACAGAAGTAATTAGCCACCAAGAAGGCCACCTTCTGAGACAAAGTCAAGAGAGGAATATCTCTAATATTTTCAAAGGGAGGTTCCTGAAGAACCGAGAGCACCAAGTTCAGATCCCAAGGAGGGAGCGGAGGCTTAGCAGGGGGAATCACATGGTGAACCCCCTGCACAAAAGTGCTAACTAAAGAATGACCTGCTAGGGGTCATTGAAAGAAAAACGGTCAAGGCCGAAATCTGACCCTTAATTGTGCTCAAAGCCAGCCTTTGGGCTACACCACGCTGCAAGAACCGCAGGATTCTGGGGACAGAGTACGTCCGTGGACTCCAGTCTAGCTCTTCGCACATAGCGATGTAAGCTCTCCAGGTACGGTGATAGATCTTTCTAGAAGAAGACTTCCGTGCCCTCAGCATGGTTAAAATTACCGAATCCGAAAGGCCTCGGTCCTTCAGCACCTGGCTCTCAATGGCCATGCCGTTAAAACCAGAGACTGTAAAGCAGGATGAAAGATAGGACCTTGAGACAGAAGGTCCTCCCTCAAGGGTAGTCGCCAAGGGACGTCTGCGATGAGACGTACCAGATCGGCGTCCCATTGATGCCGAGGCCAATCCGGGGCAATGAGGATCACCGGAATGCCCTTGGCCGCTACCCGAGGAAGCAACTGCAGCGGAGGGTAAGCATATATCAAGCGATACTGACCCCGCGGGGCCACCAACGCGTCCGAGGCATCCGCCCAGGGGTCCCTGGACCTGGCCACAAACCGACACCTTGCGATTGAGTCAAGACGCCATCAGGTCCACATCCGGCGTGCCCCACTGCCGACAAAGGAGTTGAAACACCTCCGGATGCAAGGACCACTCCCCCTGGACTCAGATAGTCCGCCTGCCAGTTTTCTACGCCCGGATTGTAGACGGCCGACAGGGCCGGCATGCTTCTTTCCGCTCACCTTGGGATGTGGGCGACCTCGGATGCCGCAGCCGAGCTCCGAGTGCCCCCCTGATGGTTGACATACGCCACGGCCATGGCGTTGTCCGACTGGATTCTGATCGAGCGGCCCTGTAGCCTCTTCGACCACGCGGAGAGACCCAGTCTGATCGCTCGCAATTCCAGAACGTTGATTGGTAGACGAGATTCGTCCGGAGTCCAGAGCCTCTGAGCTGACAGGACTCCCTAAACTCCTCCCCAACCCGTCAGGCTGGCGTCCGTCGTGTCCACCGTCCGCTGGATGGGGAGAAACGACTTCCCGGCCCGAAGAGCCGGGGATCTCAGCCACCACGTCAGGGACGCCTTGATGGGGACTTGTCCCAAATAGACAGAATTCCCCTCTGCAATGCCCGAGTGTGTGATTGTGCATACAGAACAGCCTCGAAGGAGGCCACCATTAGTCCCAGGACTCTCATGCAGAAATGTATTGACGACCATTTTCGGGACGTCAGGACCCGTACTGCCGACTGAAGTGTCTGTAACTTCTCCGAGGGTAGAAACACCTTCGCTGCCGAAGTGTCCAGGATCAGACCCAGATACTCCAAACGTTGAGTCTGGACTAGAACCGACTTCTGCATGTTCAGAAGCCACCCGAAGTCCCGGAGGGTCTGACTGACTATTGTCACATTTTCCTCCAACTCTGAGCCATTGTCTGCTCTTAGAAGGAGATCGTCCAGATAGCCCACGATAACAATTCCTCGCTGTCTCAGCAAAGCTAGAACCGGGGCAAGCACTTTGGTGAAAACCCGCAGTGCCGATGCCAGGCTGAAGGGAAGAGCCACAAACTGATAGTGGACTTCGCCTATGGCAAAGCGCAGAAACTTCTGGTGACTTGCGCAGATTGGAACGTGCCAGTAAGCGTCCTTGATATCCAAGGACGCCAGAAAATGGATTGGCCGGACCCCGTCCTTCTTTGGGACAACAAACATGTTCGAGTAAAAACCCCTGAAACCTCTCCTGTGACGGAACCGGCACAATCACTCGGCACCTGAGCAAATCCTGTACGGCCCCCAAGAGGGCCGCCCGGCGGGCAGGGAGGTTTGAGGGAAAGAGCCTGTTTGGGGGCCACGAGCGAAACTCTATCCTGTATCCCGAGGTGCCCATCTCGCACACCCACCGGTCGGAGATCCGGGAGGTCCACCAAACCGTGAACCTGTGAAGACGTCCCCCCACCCCAGAGTCCGGCAGGGGCAAGACTTCATGCGGTGGCGGGCTTGGGAGCTTGTTTGGTAGGCTTACGCACCCAGGAACGCTTCTGTCCCCCAGCCGCACTTTTTTCAGTCTGGGCGGGCTTACCCATGGATTCTGACTGACGAAAAAACTTCTTCGCCGGAAGGGCCCGGCCTGCGGTGGGACTCTTTCCCTTAACGGACTAAGGAAGGAAGGTGCTCTTACCCCCTGTGACATCCTTAATAATGTCATCCAGGGTGGCCCCAAACAGTCTACCGCCCTTAAAGGGCAAGTCAGCCAGGAGCTTTTTGGAAGCTAGGTCGGCCGACCAGCATTTCAGCCAGATAAGGCGACGCAGCACCACAGCAGAGATAGAGGCCCCAGATATTAAAGGGGCCGCATTCAAAGTGGCATCGCACACATAGACTAAACCCTGCGCAAGTTGGTGAGCCAGGGCAATGGTCTCAGGAGGGAGATTATGCTCCTGTACCGTCTGGTGCAAAATCTTTGCCCATCCTGTAAGTGTCTGAGACACAAGTGTCGCTGCCACTATAGGGCGTAAGGCAGACCCCAACAAGGCAAACATAGTTCTACTCACCACCTCTGACCTCCTGTCAGTGGGATCCTTAAATGCAGGAGTCCCTTCCATTGGGAGCGTGGTAGCCTTATTAATACGGGCGACCGGGGGGGGGGGGGTTGACCACTGGAAGGAGAGCCCACTTTTTAACCAGGTCCTCCTCAAAGGGGTACCTTATGGCTAGGCGCAGCGGGACCGTCAAAGTCTTCTGCGGCTTATCCCAGACTCGGTCGATTAATCTATCAAAAAAGGGCACATATGGAAAGACCTTCTTTGAAGAAATGGCTTTAAAAAGAAACTCAGCCGCATCATTCAGCTTGAGAGTGTCCCTCGCAGCATCAATGAGTTCACTTACAAGCACCCTGCCAGTTACTGGTTCAGAACTGGGGTCTTCCTCACAAGGAATGTCCTGTTCAAAAAAACATTAAAATCCTCAGAGCTAGGGTCCTGAGCAGCAGTAGCTAGGCCCATATCTGAGTCAGAGCACTCCCCTATGGGGGATTGTTTGGGGAGGGGGCGCTTTACAGCTCCCTTGCGCTCGCACACCGCTTCCATCCTGACAAGGAATGATTCCAGGACTGCCGACAACTGGTCCATAGGGACCGCAGGTGCTGGAGCACTGCCAGTTGCCTCTGACAAATGTGTAGAAGCAGGTGAACCAGACTCAATACTGCCACCCTCTAAGACCTTATACACTATTACAGTGCATAATACAGTCCATCCACTGGCTGCGCTGAGGCTGAGGAGGGGATACCCAGAGGACTCACCAACCCTTATAAGGACCGCTCAGTTCCACTGTATGAAACCGCGCTGTCAGCGCGAGTGAAGCCTGAGGAGAGTGTGAGGAGATTGTGAAGAGATTGTGAGGAGATTCACGCTGCAGCAGCGCCGATAAAGGTGAAAGTGAAAGCGCCGCGGCTTTAAGAAAATGGCCGCCGGCCGCATGTAATACTGTGCCAGAGATCCACGGCAAGATGGCCGCCAAGCGCAGTTTAAAATCACCACACAGCACTAATGGCGCACGCAATGAAGTCTCCAAACACCCACACATACCAGAACACTACTCCTCTCCCAGCACACAGACATGAGCGCCCCCCGCCAGGCCAGAGTGACCCCTAAGTACCTCCACACAGTACAGCGCCAGTACAGGGTGCAGAGAGGAGGATAACAGGGGGGAGACAGGGAGAACCCCCCCCATATAAAGCAACACAGCCAGCATGTACTCACCTGCAGCAGGAGAGACTACTTACCCTTCCCAGAGGGACCCACTGGCTTGTTTCAGACAGACCTATCACAGAGTAGTACTGAGTAGCTGCCGGCCCGATCCACCGCGAAAGATACAGACAGGTACTGTTCAATCTTGAGAGGACTGTGGGAGCATAAAAACAACCCGGCCACTCATGGGGCATGTTGTGAACTGAGTCTCATGCACACAAGGCGAGGATCAGCACGCTCGATGGTCGGACAGGGAAGACTATGAGGATACTAGTGTACCCAACCTGTTGCCCAGCCGACAGTTGATTGAAAGTCTCAAAAATAAAATTCCCAAAGGAATAAAATTTAAAAATAAAATCTTCCAGGAGACTGGCTCCTGAGAGAGCCACATCATCTCCTTCTGCTAAAAAAAAACTGAGGCTGCTGGTTGCAGGTAGGAGGGTTATGTCCAGAGGGACCGCCCCCCTGGGCGGGGCTGTTCAGCTCTGGTTTTGTTCTAGAATGTTTCTAACATCTAACATTCTGCCTAGATCTTCTCCTGCAAGCAGGGACATATACCCACATGTTTACAGTATTAGAGCTGTGTCAGTCCATGGACGATGAGAAAAAAAAAAAAACACCATAAGGCTTTAGAACCACTTTAAGGTAGGCATCTAAAACAATACTGGACCCCAGAATAACTGGTAGATCTCTAGAATAAAAAATGGGTTAACTGATGTATCTGGGGAGGAATCTAGAACAAGCAAGGACGGTGGGTATCTGGAATAAAAATCTGGGGTTTAACAAAGAGTGGCAATATAGATGTAGTGGTATATATGTTGGCTACATGAAGATATCAAGCCACTGATCTGGAACAAGTATCCATATAAAGGATATCCAAGGTTATTAAGAATTTCGGAATATGCTTATTTTTACTAGTAACAAACCCAAAGTATTAAAACGCAGAGAATTGGCATAAACGAAAATACAATTTTACTAAAGTGATCACAGAAGGTTTGTTCTAGCATCAGTGAATACGGCCTAAAGTACAACACGAACACTTTTCAAAACTTTTTGGTACTACTCACCAAATTACATCTAGCAAACATCGGCCATCTTCATCGTCCATGTCAACTGTGAGGAAGAAAAATACAGAAAATTAATCTCACAAGAACAGAAAATCTCCATGAGGTTTAATTCAATGGAAAAAAAAATAAAGGTGCACGCCGATTAGTTGCTAATGGCAACTTTATGTTTATTACTAGTTTTTCATCTTTATAATGAATGAACCTTTGGCAGAGCAGATTTCTACCCTTTCTTTAAAAAAAAAAAAAAAACAACAGGTGTGAGATGAGACCTTAAAGACATTTCATATTCCATACGCTGTGCTTGCACAAATTCTCGTATGCACATTATACCCTGGAAGGCGGCTCTTGTGCATTCTAGGATTTATTCCTGAGCGTGTGCACAAGTTTATGCAAGCACGAAGAATACCCGCATACAGCCATTCAATACTTTGGGTAGCTGATGGCTGCAGCCATCTTTCCTGGACAATGAAGACTCAAACCACTCGTGTGCCCAAGGCCTAACAGCAAATGCTCAAAAACAGTAAAAATGTTTCCTATTAAAACAAACTGGCTGACTTCACATATATGCACTGTGGTAGAACGCATGTTTTTGTGCACGTTAAGGCCCGTCCGTACACATGATCGAAAAATTGTACAGAATAAAAAAATAATAAAATACAGCTTTCAAAGCAAATCGTATGATAATCTGATTGTTTATACACAGCTTTTGTCCAAAATTATTCGAAGGGACAACCGCGAAAATGTTTCGCATACGTTACCAGATCGTATGATTTTCGTTTATTCAGCAGAGTTTCCATCCAAAAATACAATACAAATACACTACAACACATTACATCACTTCTGAATTTTTATTCTGTTGTATGAGAATTTTCGTACTTTAGTAACCTCTTCATTTTCGATACCGAGACTGGCATGCAAAGAAAAAAAAAAAAGACGAACATTTGTCCGATAATCTCATTGTGTGTACTACTAGTCTTTAATAAAAATGCACATACTGCAATGTAGCGCAAAAGACTTTATTTTGACTGCAACCCCAACATATTAAACCAACACACCTGAGTTGAAGCGCACCTCAACGCGCGTTGTGTGCAGTGTTGGCAAAAGTGTTGCAGGAGTGAGTCTGTTTACAGTATGTCCACTGTGGTGGGACGACAGCCCATTCAAATAATGAGCTGTCTTAATAAAGACCACATTCACACCTGAGCGTAGCGCTTCGAGCGTTTTTACTGTCGTTTTGTAGCGCGAATTTGCGCCCGTCTAAACGCTCTTTGTCGCGCTAGACGCTTGAATCGGGCGTTTCCATTACATTCTACGACTCCTAAAACGCCCAAATCTGTCCAATTCGCGCGACAAAAAAGGGTCCGGAACTTGTTTGAGCGTCAGGCGTTCGGCTTCAGGCGTTTTTGAGTGGAGATGTGAACCATCTCTATAGAGAATAATGGATTTTTTCCCCTCTAGCGTTTTGTAGTTTCAGGCTTAGGGCTACAAAACGCTCAGGTGTGCATGCAGCCAAAACGTGTTTTGTGCATACAGGCAGTTCCTGGGTTACAAACAAGATAGGGTCTGTAGGTCTGTTCTTTAAGTAGAACTATAGGCAAAAAGGTTTCTCCTCTCCCTTCCCCCCCCCCCCATTTTGGATAGAGCAAGGGAGGGTTATAACCCTGCCCAGATTTCTTTTCGCCATCTGTGTTCCATTGCTGAGCTTTCCGTTCACTTCCTGTCTCAAAGTCAAAGTCGGAAGTGACAGGAAATCCCTCCAAAATTAAGGGAGTTCCTTGGGGACCCCCAGGTCACCAGAACTAGTGTCCCCATTGGAAGATGTCCCCTCTATTACTTTTCTGAGAACAACCCAAAATTTGGGATTTTCTTTTACTTTGACTTTCAAATGATAAATGGTAAACAGCGCAAAGAGAGACAGACAATCTCCCTAAAAAGGACAAGCCTTCTAATGCCTCTGCACTCTATCCAAAACCTTAAAAAAAGTTTTGCCTTTAGTTATACTTTAGGTTGATTTTCGTTGGAACAGTTACACATTTTAACCACTTCAGCCCCGGAAGAATTTACCCCCTTCCTGACCTGAGCACTTTTTGCGATACGGCACTGCCTCGGTTTAACTGACAATTGCGCGGTCCTGTGACGTGGCCCCCAAACAAAATTTACGTCCTTTTTTTTCCCCAGAAATAGAGCTTTCTTTTGGTGGCATTTGATCACCTCTGCGGTTTTTATTTTTTGCGCTATAAACAAAAAAATGAGCGACAATTTTAAAAGCAAAAGCTATATTTTTGACTTTTTGCTATAATAAATTTCCCCAAAAAAATATATATAAAAAACAAAAAAAAATTTCCTCAGTTTAGCCGACATGTATTCGTCTACATATTTTTGGTAAAAAAAAAGCGTATATTGATTGGTTTGCGCAAAAGTTATAGCGTCTACAAAATAGGGGATAGATTTATGGCATTTTTATAAAAAAATTTTTTTACTTGTAATGGCGGCAATCAGATTTTTATCGTGACTGCGACATTATGGCGGACACATTTGACACTGTTTTGCGACCATTATCATTTATACAGAGATCAGTGCTATAAAAATGCACCGATTACTGTGTAAATGACACTGGCAGGGAAGGGGTTAAACACTAGGGGGCGATCAAGGGGTTAAGTGTGTCCTAGGGAGTGATTCTAACTGGGGGGGTGGGCTACCACTGACATGACCGCGATCACTGCTCCCGATGACAGGGAGCAGTAGATCCCAGTCATGTCACTAGGTAGAACAGGGAAATGCCTTGTTTACATAGGCATCTCCCCGTTCAGCCTCTCCGTGTCACGATCGTGGGTCGCCGGCGAACATAGAGTTCACGGGACCCGCAGTCACCATGATAAATCTTTTCCTCTCACTTCCTGTCGTCTCCCTTCATTTGTAAGTAGGAGTCGTTTGTAAGTCGGAGGTTTCTAACCCGGGAACTGCCTGTATACATAATGGACCACACAAGTGTAAATTGGGCCTATGTGATGGGAGGTAATGGGGCCTAGGAGTATTGTAAAAGTACATGTACAGAGTAATCAGACTATAACCCCTATTCTCCATACTGTGCTGCCAGAGGAAGGAAAATATAGCACGATCAGATTAGTTGCTATGGTCTGAGCCAATTTTGCCCTCAGACAAACTGGTAATTAAAGCTAGCTATACAATGGCAGAATTACGTTCAAAACAGTCTTTTTCGTTCAAGTTTGTAAAAGTTAGTTTGGTCAAATTGAGGATTCTTTTAGGCCCCTTGAACACAGGCAGACTGATTAGGTCTGCCTGTTAGTTTTTTAGGTGGACCTGATAGGACCATCTATTGCTCCCTATGGAGCGACAGGTGTCGACAGACATGTGTCTGTTTACACCCGCCGACATCCGATCCTGTCTACTAAAAACAGACGGATGGGGGATCAGTTCCCCATCCATCTGGCGGATCGGATGGCAGTCAGGTGGTCCATTTACATCCGACAGCCCATAGAGGAAAGTGGGCCGTGTTTGTGTCTGCTCTGCATGAGAGGAGTGGACACGGACCTGTCATCTGCCTGCTCAGCGGAGATCAGTGGACAGATCACCCACTGCACAGGTGGCTCCACTGCTGGAGTCTGCCCGTGTGAACGGCGTATAGACTGTAGTGACAAGGAACGTTTCCTATCTGAACAAACAAAATCCTAACCATGAAGGTGATTCATGTTTGGAATCACATTCATTTCCATCCATCCGAAAATTTTGTTATGGCAATCAAACTAATTTTTTCAAACGTTTCACACTAGTAGTAGTAGAGTGTTGTACTGCGTTAGCCATCGATTCATGCAGGAAGTTTAGGTGACACCCATTATTGGCCAACTTGAGTTAATAAAGATGCAGGCTTTTGGGATAGCTCAGATCTCTTTGTCAGGCTTTAAAGCTCAACTTTTTTTCTCTTTATTTTGTAGAGTAAAAGAGTTATAACCCCTGTGAGATTTTCTTTTGCAATCTGTGTCCCATTGTGGAGATTTCCCTTCACTTCCTGTCTCTAGACCAAACAGGAAGTGAGGAAATCCCTGCAAATTAAGGGAATTTCTTGGGGACCCCAAGGTCACCAGAACTGGTGTCCCCATTGGAAGTGTTCCCCACTATTACTTTGTTGGGATTTTCTTTTACTTTCAATGATAATGGTAAACAGGACAAATGGAGAGTATGAATGGGGGCACCCGCCCCCTGGAGTGGAGGATTAGGCAAGTTAAATTTTTCTCCTCTCCCCTAGGCCAAATGGGTCGCAGCTTCACTGCAAAGGAGAATTTTTTAGCTGCCGAGTGTGACTTTAAACATTTCCCAATAAATGAGTTATCCTGAAAGCTTACACCTTTAATAACTCATGGTATCCAATAAACGAAAATCTTTCTAGACTTTCATAAGCAGTATGTTTAGTCACTGATGGCATAATTGAACGATCAGTCAAGCGATCTTTGGGCAAACATTGGCACGAAAATCTCAGGGCCCTTTCACACGGGCAGATCCGTTTTAAGACATCCGCTTGCTCAGCGGGGATCGCTTCCGTTGATCCCTGCTGAGCAGGCGGATGACTAGTCCGTCTCTGCACACTGCAGAAATGGACCTGTCAGATCTTCGCTTTCCTCTATGGGGGGGAGAAATCGAATGAAAACAGACCGTCTGTCCGTTTTCATCCAATCCGCCAGACGGATGGAAAGTAGGGTTTCCATCCGTCTGGATTAAGCGGAGCGGGTCGGATCAGATGTCGGCGGACATGTCACCGCTGACATCCATCGCTCCATAGATATGTATGGAGCGTCCGTTCAGGTCCGCCTGAAAAACGTGAACGGTCCGCCCGTGTGAAAGGGCCCTTACCATGCATGGTCAGCTTAAAGTCTAGTACACACAGGCCGAATACCGGGCGACATCAGCCTGTTCATTAAAAACCGGCTGACATTCAGCCTGCGTCTATGGCAGTAGGTTCGACGGAAGCATGCTGGAAAAACAGCAGCCGACCAGCTCCCAAATCAGATTGAAGTGTTGTGGCGGGGGGGGGGGGGGGCTTCTCCCTGTCGGAACACAAAAGCTCAGCGGGGAAGATCGGTGTACCAACATCAGATTGTTAGTACAGCATCTCCAACCGGAGCTGTATTTTTTTTTCATTCAACCGAAAAAAAGAAAAAAAAAAATGATAGTGTGTACCCGGCTTTAGTGTAGAGGATGCGCTGGATGTGGCGACCTATGCCCGGAAGTGGGAGCAAATACCTGGATTACACAGGTATCTGCTCCCTCCTACCCCCGAAAGGTGCCAAATGTGACACCGGAGGGGGGAGGATTCCGAAAAGCGGAAGTTCCATTTTTGGGTGAGTGACATTACCAGTTCCTACTCAACTGATAAGCATACAAAACCTTGGCCTACAGGAGTCCGCATTGAGTAATACATATAAATACAGATAACCCTGAAAAATATCATTTTGAATAGGGATCACGTGGGCAACTAAAAGGTGACATCACAAGCCGGCTGATGGCCAGGAACTCACGAGGTGAAAGGTGACTATGTTCTGGAAGATGGGAGATTTGGCCGACAGCCAGGCCTGGGTTGGGGCCAAGAAGGTATCAGTTACCAGCCCGGAAGAGAGAGCTCTGCTGTGCAATGTGCACTACCGCTGTACGGCCGAACAACAGCACAACTAACAAAGAGGGCAGCTTGTATGGGAGCCACAGGAAGAGCCCTGGCAGTCAGCTGTGACAATGCACTGAGCTCCAAAGAGAACGCCGGGTTCTACACACTGCGCCCACCGCATGCTATGCAGGGGAAACTTTACAACACACACACATATACATACAGTATATGATCAGACTGCTATGAATACCTGAACATTACATAGGTAGTCGAATGCACAAGGGAAGTGCAGAGAACGTACAAATCACAGTAAACCATAGCAACTGGAGTATAGTAGTAAAAAATTATAATAACTAACACACACACACACACACACACACACACAGTATAGCAATTCACATTTCTTATCGCTGCTGGGGGTTTTGGCTCTTTTCCAGAATGTACAAACAGTAGTACTGAGGACATCCAGTATAAAACAAAAGGGCGTGATGTTCCCTGCTCTTGCACAATGCAGGACTAACACTGCCTAAAATAATAATTGCTATGATCTCCATGTTGTACAGACTCTACAGATATATGTTCTATATTACACACAGTATTGAGACGGATTTACATATCCTAGTGCAAGTACATAGTGTTGTACAACCTGGTGTATATTACACAGTACAGAGCCCTATATTGTGAAGAATGCAACATTTAGTATTGTAAGGAATGGTGTATATTTCACAATAAACAACGTACGGTTAGACAAACTGGTGTATGCAGCATAGTTCAGGGCTGAAATTGTACAGTCCGGTAAACACTGTACAATATAAAATGTTATTACTATGAAGACTGGTGTATAACGATGCAGTTTTGTGTAGGATTGCAAAGAGTGGCATATATTTCCATATTTCTCAGTGGTACACAATGCAAAAACCCCAATATTAAACAGACTGGCCAGTAATGTACAATGCAGGGCCACTTATTGTACAGACTGGTGTGTACTGAACAGTGCAAGACCCTATATTATACAGACTAGTGTATATTGCACAGCACAGAACCCCATATTATACAGACTAGTGTATATTGCACAGCACAGGACCCCATATTATACAGACTAGTGTATATTGCACAGCACAGGACCCCATATTATACAGACTAGTGTATATTGCACAGCACAGGACCCCATATTATACAGACTAGTGTATATTGCACAGCACAGAACCCCATATTATACAGACTAGTGTATATTGCACAGCACAGGACCCCATATTATACAGACTAGTGTATATTGCACAGCACAGGACCCCATATTATACAGACTAGTGTATATTGCACAGCACAGGACCCCATATTATACAGACTAGTGTATATTGCACAGCACAGAACCCCATATTATACAGACTAGTGTATATTGCACAGCACAGAACCCCATATTATACAGACTAGTGTATATTGCACAGCACAGGACCCCATATTATACAGACTAGTGTATATTGCACAGCACAGGACCCCATATTATACAGACTAGTGTATATTGCACAGGACCCCATATTATACAGACTAGTGTATATTGCACAGCACAGAACCCCATATTATACAGACTAGTGTATATTGCACAGGACCCCATATTATACAGACTAGTGTATATTGCACAGCACAGGACCCCATATTATACAGACTAGTGTATATTGCACAGGACCCTATATTATACAGACTAGTGTATATTGCACAGTACAGGACCCCATATTATACAGAACTAGTGTAAATTGCACAGCACAGGGCCCCATATTATACACACTAGTGTATATTGCACAGTACAGGACCCCATATTATACAGACTAGTGTATATTGCACAGCACAGGACCCCATATTATACAGACTAGTGAATATTGCACAGCACAGGACCCCATATTATACAGACTAGTGTATATTGCACAGTACAGGACCCCATATTATTATAGACTACTATATATTGCACAGGACCCCATATTATACATAACTAGTGTATATTGCACAGAACAGGACCCCATATTATAGAGAAGTAGTGTATATTGCACAGCACAGGACCCCATATTATACAGACTACTGTATATTGCACAGGACCCCATATTATACAGACTAGTGAATATTGCACAGTACAGGACCCCATATTATACAGAACTAGTGTATATTGCACAGGACCCCATATTATACAGACTAGTGTATATTACACTAGTCTGTATAATATGGGTCCTGTGCTGGGCAATATACACTAGTCTGTATAATATGGGTCCTGTGCTGTGCATATAGTACACAAACCCTTATTGTACAGACTGGTGAAAAGTGCACAATGCAGGAACCCATATTGTACAGAATGGTCAGTATGCCACAATGCAGGGCCCTATATTGTACAGACTGGTCAGTGTTGCACAATGTATGGCCCAATATTGTACATAATGGTGAATATTGTACAGACTGGCCAGTGCGGCACAATGCAGACTGGTCAGCAATGCACAAAGCAGGCGTCTATATTGTACACACAAATGAATGCTGCACATTGTAGGACCCTATACTGTACAGACTGGTATATAATGTATATGGCAGAACCCCCATATTGTACAGAATCCTGACTATAATTGCACAGTGCAGACTGGTGAATATTAAATGCAGGACCCCAAACTGTATAGACTGGTGAATATTGCACAATGCAAGGCCCAAAATAACAAACACTAATGCATGTTGCACAGTGCAGGACCCCCACATTGTACAGATTGGTGTATACAGCACAGTGCAGTACCCCATATTTGTACAGATTGGTGTATACAGCGCAGGACCCCATATTTGTAGATTGGTGTATACAGCGCAGGACCCCATATTTGTAGATTGGTGTATACAGCGCAGGACCCCATATTTGTAGATTGATGTATACAGCGCAGTGCAGGACCCCATATTGTACAGATTGGTGTATACAGCGCAGTGCAGGACCCCATATTGTACAGATTGGTGTATACAGTGCAGGACCCCATATTGTACAGATTGGTGTATACAGCACAGTGCAGGACCCCATATTGTACAGATTGGTGTATACAGCACAGTGCAGGACCCCATATTGTACAGATTGGTGTATACAGCGCAGAACCCCATATTTTACAGATTGGTGTATACAGCACAGTGCAGGACCCCATGTTTGTACAGACCGGTGAATATTACACAGTGCAGGGAGTGGGATTACATACTACACAACAGCTCCAGGCCTGGCATTGTCCACACCGGCGAGTATTATTATTATACAGCATTTATATAGCGCCAACAGGGGGAATCAGAGGGCCCTGCTCGTTAGAGCTTACAATCTAGAAGTAATGCAGAGCCTAGTCCTGCACTGCCCAGGGCCTCACACTGTATAGGCCGGTGAATAGTACACAATGCCGGGCCTGGCATGATCCTGAGCAGGGTATGAGGCATAGTGCAGGTTCATGTATATCACACAAGGTATAGGCCTGATCTAGTACCATAGCATTGCAGTAGAGCTAAAACCCACAAGCCTGCGGCACCGAGATGGTTACACAGTCAGCGCCAGCTCTCAGAAACAAACAGAAAACACATCCCCCTCCTCCTCTTTGAAGAGCCCAGACACAGATTCTTTCCCCTCACACAGCAGCGGCCCTGCAAGCTGCAAACTATCAGAGAGAAGAAGGGAGGGGGTAAAATCCCATCGCATCCCACAGAGGACAGCCCTTCCCTCCACCAGACGGGAACCACAGCTCAGCCTCACTGCCTCCTACTCAGTTCAGGATAATGGACAGGAACCAGACACAGAAAGGGGAATGGATGGGAAGGATTCCCTCCGAGTCATCACACTCCTGCAAGGAAGCCAATGAGCACACTAGAACCAAGAATAGTGAATGATGGGCTACACATTATAGCAGGATTTCCCTCATCTCCCATTTCAGTGTTCAGAAAACATCCAATGCATCGGGGTCTATGGTTACCCAATGACCAGGCCCTTCGGCTCAATTCACATCTATGCATGATGCTTTTGGAGCTTTTCTGCAGTGCTTGCCACATTTTTTTTACAGCGATTTTACCTCGATTTGCATTTTTTTTGGAAAATATTTTTTGGCCAGATTTAAAAACGCTAAATGCAAATCGCGGCAAAAACGCACTTCATGCTTTTCTGAAGCTTCTCCATTGAACCAAAAAAAGCACAGTTTTGCATTTAAAAAAGTCCCTGACCATTTCCAAAAATGCAGAGGCACAAAAATGCATTGATGTGAACATGTTCCATAGGCTAAAAATAATGTCCTACATTTCTGTAAAAGTTGAAAAGCATAAAAAAAAAACCGCATGGGCACTGGTGTGAATGGAGCCCTATATCTACAATGAAAGCCCAGACCAAACATTCTGAAAGTTGTATCATTAAAGTGGTTGTAAACCCACTTTTTAAACAAAGACCTACAGGTAAGCCTAGATTAAGGTTTACCTGTAGGTGCATGAAATATCTCCTTAACCTACACGGTTAAGGAGATATTTGTATGTAAATGCGGCGACGCTGACGTCACCCCATTCACAAATTCGGCTAGGTCGCAACATTCGACGACGTAGCCGAATTCGACAGCTCACGCGCGCATGCGCGGAGTCACGTCTTCTCCGCTCCAGCCAATCACAGCGCCGGAGCGGCGCTGTGATTGGCTGCAGCGGCGATACCCGGAAGTAACATTCCGGCTATCGCCGCAGCGATGGATGCGGCTAGAGGAGGGACACGGACGACTTCGGGGGCCCCGATCGAAGGTAAGTGGTACACAATGAGCTAGTATGCTAGTCATACTAGCTCATTATAGCTTTGTCTTGCAGGTTAGTCAAAAAAAAAGATAAAAGGGTTTACAACCACTTTAATCAGAGAGACATTGGGGTTGATTTACTAAAGGCAAATAGGCCGTGCAGTTTGCAAAGTGCAGTTGCCCTCAGCAAGGGCAATTGCTCCAGAGCTTAGTAAATGAGCAGAAGCTCTGCTGACTTCCATCATCCAATCATGTGCAAGCAAAAATGCTGTTTTTTTTTTTTTTTTCTTTGCATGTGATTGGGTATACTTTGCAAAGTGAACCTTTACCTCATTTACTAAGCTCTGGATCAACTGCTCTTGCAGAGGGCAACTGCACTTTGCAAACTGCACAGTCTATTTGCCTTTAGTAAATCAACCCCAATGTATCCTTCGCCCAGAAATGTATACAAGATTATATATAAACACGTTGTACCAAGAACAGCCTGAGAACAGCAAGATCGGGCCTGTCAGGTCAAAAGTTGATAGACACCCTAAAGTAGAACTGAAGACTCCCCCCCCCCCCCCATTTTGGATAGAGTAAGGCCCCTTTCACACCAGCGGACCGTATGTCTGCTTTTTCATCCATCCGTTTACGGATGAAAAAGGGACATACATTGTTCCTTATGAGATAGCTGGTGTCAGGGGATGAACATCCGCTGACACCCGATCTCATCCGAGTCCGAAATCCTCCGATTCTGCAGACGGAGGAAAATCCTATTTTTCTATCCGTCTGCAGAGCGGATCGGATGAACACGGACAGACGGTCCGTATTCATCCGATCCCCCCATAGGGGAGAGCGGAGATCTGACAGGGCGGTCCCTGCACAGTGTGCGGGGACCGCCCTGTCCTCCA
This sequence comes from Rana muscosa, assembly GCA_029206835.1. Lineage (NCBI taxonomy): Eukaryota > Metazoa > Chordata > Amphibia > Anura > Ranidae > Rana > Rana muscosa. The sequence goes on from CM055125.1 coordinate 43,901,137, forward strand.
CCGGCTCAGCGGAGCGATCCCCGCTGAGCAAGCGGAGGTTCACGGGGCGGATCATCACGGATCCGTCCCGTGTGAAAGGGGCCTTAAGGAGGGTTGTAACCCGTGTCTTTTCTTTGGCTACCATCTGTGTCCCATTAGGGAGATTTCCTTTCACTTCCTGTCTCATAGCCAAAACAGGAAATCCCTGGTTGTCACCAGAATTAGTGCCCCTATTGGCAGATTCCAGCTCCATTCTTCTGTTGACAATCCAACGTTTAGTTTTTTTTTTCACTTTCACTATCAATGATAAAAACAGGTTAACAGGGCAAATAGAGAGGGTGAATCTCCCTAACGTGGGGGCACAGGCATATCACCCAAAAAAAAAAAAAAAATTGGTCTTTAGTTATAACTTAGGCCTGGTTCACATCTATGTGTTTTTGGTGCTTTTTGCAGAAACACACTATAGTCCATGTAACATTGTTTCCTAAGGGACACGTTTCACATCTATGCTTTTTTTCAGCGCTACATTTTTGGAAAGAGTCTGGGACTTTTTTGAATACATAAAAACGGCCCATTTTTGGTTCAATAGACTTCAATGGAGACATTGCAAAAAAAACATGCAGTGCGTTTTTTTACGTGTTTTGCATTTTTTAAGCTGCCAAACAAATTGGCCAAAATAAAAACATACAAAATACGCATGTGCAAAAAACGCACCTCAAAAGCACATCAGAAATAGATAGCAAATTGCATAGGTGTGCACCAGGCCTAAGGCCGGAGTCACACTTGTGCGATGCGAGAACCATGCGAATCCACTGCGGTTTCCCGCTTCGCACCCGACTCGCACGGCAGTTCACACTGCCATATGCGAACTGCTGGGGAGTGTCATACAATGTTAACGACAACCCAATTTCGGCTCGCATATCGCACTGCGAAATGACAGTTCGGACATGAAACGAATCGCATATGTGTGAACACCCATGCGATCCGATTCTGGTCCGAACAAAAAAACAGGGTCCGGTGCGTGTTTGGACCGAATGCGGTGGGATATCAGCCATACTATCTGTATGGCTGAAATCGCATCGCACAGACATCGCATGTAATGTGAACAGCAGTGTACTGCGACTCCCATGCGATGTCTGGCATCGCAGCAGTGGGAACCGGGCCTTAGACCCCACCCACACTTGAGTATCGTAGATTTTTTTCTTTAAGGCCTTTTTGTGCTTTTCTTGTGCATTTTTCCCCACGTTCTTAGGAGCGGTGTGCTATACGGGTCCACAGATTATGAGAGTGCCTGAAAAACGCACGCAACGCGTTTTCTGCGCACTTCTTTTGGGCCCAAAATTTGGAATTCTACCAGAAAGAAAGCTCATGTGCTTTTCTGATTGACAGATGAGCTACAACCGATTAAAGGAGTAGTAAAGTTACATGTTTTTTCACCTTAATGCATCCTATGCATTAAGGTGAAAAAACATTCGACAATACCGCCCCCCCCCCGAGCCCCCGTTTTTCTTACCTGGCCCCTCGAAAGTCCCATGCTCGTCCCCGTCATCCTCTTCGTTTTTCAGCCTGGCCGCCGATTGGCTACACTGGATGGATTGAAAGCAGCGCAGCCATTGGCTGGCGCTGCTGTCAATCACATCCAATGACGCGGCACGCCGGAGGGCGGGGCCGAGTGATACAGTCGGCGGCTATGGCCGCCGCTGTATCACGGGAGCGCGCCCGCAATCACTCCACACCATGCGAGCTCACTCGCATTAAGGTGTGGAGTCCTTGCGGGGAGGAGCCAAGACAGCCGCCGAGGGACCCCAGAAGACCAGGATCGGGGCCACTGTGTGCAAAACGAGCTGCACAGTGGAGGTAAGTATAACATGTTTGTTATTTTTAAGCAAAAAAAAAAAAAAGGTATAGTGCTCCTTTAAGCACTCAGATGTGAGGACGTTTTATGTAAAACAATGGGATTCTTGATCAGTGTTGTTCAATGTAGGGAAACGTGGGGCTCATTCCTTCCCAGCAGTCTGTAAGAAAGGCTTGAATTACTTTATGAAATCTGGCTTTAAAATATCACACTTAGACAGGCCCATACACGGTGCAAGTTTCCTTTCTTGCAAGCACAAGTTGCAGGAAAATTTTTTTGCATGATTCCCCCCATCAACACAGACAGTGCTGACAGGTGAATCCCTCCTCCCGAGCCTTTGGCTTCTCCCGGCATGGGAAGTCGCCCCCACCAGGAGAACACTGATTATTGCTAGCAGCTCTATTATAGCAGCCACTAGTGATAATCGCAAGTAAATCAGGCAGGCTGGTCAGTTCTCCCGCTGAGAGAAAACAGCAATTATTGGTAGCGGCTATAAGCCGCTAGCAATAATCGCAAGAGAATCCACCAGGCTGGTTGTACCCAAGTTGTTGGCTCGAATCAGCAGGCTGAATGTACCAAGTTGATCAATCAGTGTATGGCTGGCCTTGGAATTGATAAATTCTTCAAATTTGGGGTGGAAACGATTCACATTAGTAGATTAACATCCACAAGCACATTGAGGTCTGGTCCACACTAGTGCGATTTCAGATGCAACTTCAGTCGCACAGAATCGCATGACAATGGAAATCACATTATTCTCCGTCGTGCATGCCTTTAAAAAAGGGTTCTGTGCTACATTGGCATGATTGCAGCACAATTTTGTCCCAATAGACTTCAATAGAAACGCACCAAAAACATGTACGTGCTTTTTTGATGCGTTTTTGCAGGATGGTAAGGTTTCTTAAAGTGATTGTAAACCCTTGCCTTGTAAAACAGCCCATTCGTTTAAAAAATAAATTAAAAGGCAACATATTTGTGTATAGATGCATAGCTAGAGAACTGACCACAGTGTGCTCTCCTCCTTAGTGTGGTCAGTTTTTAATAGGAAAGCAGAGGGACATACAGAAACACCGGGTATTTTACACAAAAGGAAGCAATGCAAAGAACAGGATACTTTCTCATGCAAGTACATGGCACAGCAAGCACATATCAGGAATATGAAATGTTGGCTTTAACTAGCATCCAGTCTCCTTTGCCTACCAAAAAAACACAGTAGTATCAAATACGCATTCAAGTGGCACGACATAAATCGCACCGAAAATCTGATCAAATCACAGCTGCACTAGTGTAAACCTAGCCTCAGCTTGTGGAATGTATCAATAGCAATCAATAGGAGTTTGTACAATGTGAATGCCGATCAACTAGATCGCTCAGATTTAAAAAAGGGACATCGGCATGGAAAACAGTCAAAAAATTATACAGTTTACCAGATTTCGCTTGAATGAGCTGCCCTATGTGCGTTGGTCACTCGAATAGAAGCTCCTGCTGCTTTTTTCGGGTGACTAGCTTTATGCAGTTTTTTAAGGCGTGATTTTCTGCAACTGCAGTGCAACAACCGTGGCAGAATTGCATCGCGTTTGGGGTGCGGTTAGGTGTTAATGGCACCCAATTTGGAATTGCGGGCAGAATCGTGGCGACTCTGCCTGCGATTCCAAATATCAAAGTGTAAATGGAGCCTTAGAGTAAAACTTTAATTAAAGCAAATATTAGCAGTATACTAACATAATATCAGATGACATGCACTTGGTCTATAAGTTCTTAATTATAAGCCGCAGCATTACCAAAAACAAACAGAACGTGTTGTTTTTTTTTTTTGTGTTATGGCCTGGATGGGAATTTACAGAAGAAGGTTGTCAAAGTGCATATAAAAATCAGAAAAAAACTTTTTGACAGGTTAAACTGGCCATTCACCATTACATTTCTTTTCCATTCAACCTGCAATCTAACAGATTCCTCCATCCACACTATATAGTGCAGATGGATGGATCTCCTGCTGCAGCCAGTGCCAGTCAGAAAACCTAAAAACAGGAGAAGCATCTGTACAATGTACAAACGATCCGACGTTAGTACAGCGATCTTCCCTGCTGAGCTATTGTGTTCTGACAGGGACACACACACGCGCCCCTGTCAGAACTCTGGTCAGTGCTCTCAGCCATTGGCTGAGAGCGCTGATCAGGACCCGGTCGGCTGCTTGTTTTCCAGCATGCTCGCCCAACAGACGCCAGCCAAATGTCCGGCTTCTGTTGGACCAGCTGCCATATACACGGGCTGAATGTCGGACAGTTTTTGAACCAGCTGATGTTGCTAAGCTTTAGAATGTATGTCGGGATTTTATTGTTGTTTGTGTATCCACTGGCGAGATTTACCCTGTGTGTCCTAACCAGGGTGGGTAAAAATCAATGGATTGAAAGAAAAAAAAATCAGCTTTAAATTAAAAAAATCTGATTTATTTATTTTAATAAAATGCTTTTGTGAGAATCCATCTAAAAGATCGTTTTCGAATTAAGATGCAACAATAGTTGAGTTTATTCAGCAAGAAATTGAGCTTTGTTATGTAGCATGAGGCTGTATATTCTGCAATATTTTTGGTAAACTCATTCAATGCACTCACACAATTTCACAGCAACGTTCAGCAATATTCCTTTTTACCCCATTGTTTTGCAAATCTATGTACACTACAAACTGTATGATTGAATCGGTTCAGATATCGCTGTTTTACTAATCTGACAGCTTATTATTCAAAATAGGAAACCTTCATTTTGTTTGCAAATATTAAAGATTTTAACTACCAGCAAGAATAAGTACATACATTTAAAGAGCACCTGTCATTTCAGATCTATTATGGCAGTGCCTGTTAGCGGGCATCCACTCACCTGCTGCCGCCACGTCCCTCACCTTGGTGTGTCACTGCCACATCACCAGCCGTCCCATTAAAGTGAATGGGACTGTTGGCAAGTCAACAGCGGGTCAGAGGAGGAGACGCTGCGGGACAGAGATGACAGTCGCTCTATAAAAATTATGGATTTAAAAAACAAGTCAATTTAAATCAAATGCACCCTGCTTCTAACCATTGTCACCAGGGCTAAAAAATTATGGAAACATCTAAATTTTGATTAGTCATCAAAACAGAAAACACAGTGGAGAAAACATTTTACAATAAAGACACTAGTCCAGGAGGAAAGATTATTTTTCATTTTGGAGAAATTTAAAAAAAAAAAAAAAAGAAGTAAAAAGGGAAATTTCCCCAATGAAACAGTTGTCAAAAAACAATCCTGGCGAGGATATTTAACCATTTCCTACTGTAACCAAAGTGAATAAAACCTTTGGCTTTAGATACAGTTTCTCTCCCAACAAAAAATAGAAAACCTATGAAACAGATTTTACTTCCAAGCAATGCAAACAAAAGTTTAACTCTAAAGTCTGAAAATTGTTTTTGGAGACCTCCTTTGACCCACTGGGGTTTATTTACTAAAGACAAATAGACGGTTCACTTTGCAAGGGAATTTTCCCCAAATCTCTGCGAATGAGGTGAAGCTCTATGGACTTCCATTGCTCAATCACGTGCAAGCAAAAATGCAGTTATTTAGGCCCCTTTCACACTGGGGCGTCCGCGGTAAAGCGCCTTTTTTTTTAGCTGCGCTTTACCGTCATATTTGCAGGGGGTATTCGGCTGCTAGCGGGGTGCCTTTACCCGCCGCTAGCGGCCGAGAAAGGGTTAAGACCACAGCAAAGCGCCACTGCAGCGGCGCTTTGCCGAGGGTATAGCTGTGGTGCCCATTGATTTCAACGGGGAGGAGCGATATACACACACCGCTCCAAAGATACCGCTAGCAGGACTTTTTTACCGTCCTGCTAGCACACCGCTCCAGTGCGAAAGCTCTCGGGGCTTTCACACTGGAGAGACAGCACCGGCTCTTTCAGGGCGCTTTGCAGGCGATATTTTAAGCGTTATAGTGCCTGCAAAGCTCCCCAGTGTGAAAGGGGTCTTATTGTTCATGCACGTGATTGGGTATTCTTTGCAAAGTGAAATTCACCACAGTCACTAAGCTCTGGGGCCAATTCTCTTGTAAAGTGCAACTTCCCTTTTCCCAAAGTCAACAGCCCATTTGTCGCCCCACTGGGTCATACATGGTCGAGAATTATTACTTATGAAATGATTGGGCTCACAAATAAGAAATTGACACTTTCCCCAAACTATTGCTAGCTCTAACAAGCTCCTGAGATGACTCAAACACAGCGTAATCCTTCTTACCAAACAAGTTGTATTTATGGATTAATGATCATTGCATGAAGTTGTTAAAAAAAATATGAAATACAATAAGGCTGTTATAATCTACTTTATACAGAAGACAGCATGACGGATTCCTGCTGTGCCTCTCACAAGCCGACTGACCTAATAAAAAAGACTGATAAATGGCCACGAGGCAGGCCGATCCCAGGGATAGCCAGTCAGCAGGGAAACCGCCAGGAGCTGTGCCGGCTTACCTGAAATGAGCCGCTCAGATGTTAGGGAACTGCATGATTAAGCACGCCTGTCCAGCCTAAAAAATGCTACGGGTAATGCTGGACTTGTATTGGAGGTACCACAACAGGCCCTAAGGACAATCCCAGCTAACAATGCTATGCTGGTTTCAAAGCCTGCAGGCCAGAAAATCCCTCAAAGATGCATGCACTTGTCATGGGCCTACCTCACCATCCCCAGGCCTGCTCTAGTGGTAAACAAGGAAGGTCTGAATAAAAGAATGTCTCCAGCAGAAAAAGATTTTGTTTTAAGAGAAAAAAAATAAAATAACGTCCAGTGGAGGCATTGTGGGGTAAACAATCAATGCGCTGGATACGAAAAAAGGGTTTCCCAAAAACACAGGAGAGACGACATGCTTCAAGCTTCACTGTAATGCCCCGTACACACGGTCGGAATTTCCGACAAGAAAAGTCCGATGTGAGCTTTTGGTCGGAAATTCCGACCGTGTGTATGCTCCATCGGACTTTTCCTGTCGGAATTTCCGCCTACATAAACTTGAGAAAAATTCTGATCGTCTGTAGCAATTCCGACGCATGCTCGGAAACAATTTGACGCATGCTCGGAAGCATTGAACTTAATTTTCTCGGCTCGTCATAGTGTTGTACGTCAACATGTTCTTGATGGACAAAAGGTTCAGAGAACTTGTGTGACCGGGTGTATGCAAGCCAAGCCTGAGCGGAATTCCGTCGGAAAAAACATCCAAGGTTTTTCCGACGGAAATTTCGATCGTGTGTACGCAGCATTAAGCATCTCTGAGAGAGAGGCCTCATGCACACCGGACACTTTGCCAACTCTTCTAGAACGTCTTTCCTCCTGGCAGAGTTTTGGCAGAAAAAACGCTTGATGCTTGTAAACTTTAAACGCATTTAGGCGCATCAAGAGCTTTGGCAATAAATTGGCCATAGTGGTGCACCGAATTAAATTTTTGCCGTCATTATCAGCACCTTTTTCTTTATTGGCAAAATACCGAAAACACAATTTTCAGGCCGGTATGTTTCAGTCGCTAAAATTTCGGCGCATCTCTAATTGGCCAGAATAATAATTTGTTCTGGCCATTGAAATGAATTAACGCTCAAGCGTTAAAACGCGCCTAGAGCTTAGGCATGTTTAGACATGTTCAAGTGCGTCAAGAGTTTTTTTTCGGACAACTCTGCTGCTTCTGGACACACCGGCTGTGGGGGGGGGGGGGGGGGTTCTGGCTCTAAACGCATATATGTGCATGGGCACATAGTCTAACATGCAGAGGTGGGGGGGGGGGGGAATAAATAAGTCAAATGCCCGTTAGGAGCAGCAGAAAAAAAATAATCCAGTGTGCATGAGGCCTAAAAATAAAATGTTAGCAGGAAGAAGAAGATGTGAAGATGTGGAAAGTCCTCAACACACAGCTGGTATTTCATAACTTCGTGACTGGCTGCCCCTGTGAGCGTGCAAGAAAACTTAGAACAGCCTTTCTCAACCTTTCTAGAAAGGAGGAACCCTGGAAATATCTTTCAGCTCTTAGGGAACCCTGCTACAAAACGACCTTATCTACAACTCACAGTATAATAGCATAGTGATCAGTGAGAAGACGGCTCCTCACATAGGTGGCCAGGGGGAAGACTGCGTCTCACATTGCTGGCCAGTCAGAAAACGGGTCGTGACATTGATGGGCAGTGGGAAAAATGCTCCCGACATTGGTGGTCAGGCAGAAGATTGATCTTTACATTGGTGGTTAGTCAAAAGACTGATCGTAAAGCCGAGTACACACAATCAGATTATCGGACAAATTCTCATCCGTTTTTTTTGTATGCTGCTAGTCTCATATCGAAAGGGAAGAGGTTACTCAACATACGAAAATTCTCGTACAACACAATTCAACTTCAGAAGTGATGTAACGTGTTGAAAAGTTTTGAATGTGCTCTTTCGTTTCTGAGCATGCCTAGTCTTGCTCTTAAGATTTTTTTTTCGCACGAAAACTGTACTAATTAAATGAAAATCGGATGTTATACGTCAACAATTTTAGTCCAGTTTTTGTCAAAAGAAAATTCAGAATCGTCTGTTGAAAGCACCATACTAAAGATCAGAAAATCGGCAGATAGTTCATCGGATGAAATTTTACTTCCAAGTTTCTGATTGTGTGTATGGGCTCTTACATTGGTGGTCAGTCAAAAGACTGATCCTTACATTAGTAGTCAGTGGGAGAGATGCTCCTTACATTAATGGTCAGTAGGAAGAATGCCCCCCTTACATTGGTGGACAGTGGAGTTACAGTGGGTACGGAAAGTATTCAGGCCCCCTTAAATTTTTCACCCTTTGTTATATTGCAGCCATTTGTTCATTTTTTTCCTCATTAATGTACACACAGCACCCCATATTGACAGAAAAACACAGAATTGTTGAAATTTTTGCAGATTTATTAAAAAAGATAAACTGAAATATCACATGGTCCTAAGTATTCAGACCCTTTGCTCAGTATTTAGTAGAAGCACCCTTTTGCAATGTCGGAGATCGGATGCGATGCGATTTCAGCCATAAAGATCGTATGGCTGAATATTCATCAAACTCGCACAGGACCCTTTTTTTGTCCGAAGCAGAATGTAATCGCATGGGTGTTCGCACCCATGCGATCCAATTCCTGCTCGAGTTTGCAGATCGCACTGCGATTTGCGAACGGATTTGGGGGTGTCATTAACTTAACTGACACTCCCAGCAGTTTGCATAGGGCAGTTTGCATAGGGCAGTGTGAACTGCCGCCGGGAAACGTGATGCGGGAACCCGTAGTGGTTTTGGAGGATTCCCGCATCGTAGCAGTGTGAACCGGCCCTTGGGTCAGATTTTTACTGTTTTTTTTTTTTATTCTTTATTGCAATTTTTATAAGGGAAGTACAAAAAAAAATACATTTGAAAAGAAGAAAAAAGGTCACAACCAGCCCCAACTGCGGTCACATAGGACTGTCAATGGTAAAAACATACAAAACAGTGAACCATTACAATTCCCCCTCATGCCAAATGTGGATATTTATCCTGATTTTATATGCTGATGAAAGAGCAATGCTTAGGCCGGCCATTGACAAATCGAAAACAGAAAGTTCCGTTTGTCGAAAAACTAAAATGGCGCATATAATTGTGCCATCATATGTTTTTTTTTTTTTTAAAAGATAAATAAAAATCAGTACCGGTATGTTGAATCAGGTATATTTATGGCTGCACGAAAATAGTGTGTTGCAGCTGGCACACTAATGATGCGAAAAACGTTAGACCTGATGATTGACAAGAATTTTCATTTGGTTTTCGACTCTATGGGTTGCTTTATGCGCTTTATGCACACCAGCCATCAACAGAACTAAAAAGAAGCGGAAATTGAGGAAAGTTTGGACAGCCGCACTTCAAAAATAGTTCCTTTTATTGTAAAAATCAAATCACTAAAATACATGCCACAGCAAAAAAAAAAAAAAAGATGCAACTGACGCGTTTCACACTGTAGTTCAGTGCTTATTCATAGCTTCTAAAAATTTAAAAGAAAAATGTAGAAGAAAAAAAGTACCAATGGAGACACGGATATTGGTCAAAGCAAGGATATCCCCTTACTTTTAGGAAATTTCCTCTCACTTACAGGAAGCAAGGCTCACTGCCATCTCCAGGGAAGGCTGGGAAAATCCCGCAAGAATGCGCTTCTGCTGTTGCCGATTCTGCCATGCAGGAGGAAAGCCCAACCACCAAAACCAAAAGGGCTTTGAGATCAATTCCCTGGATGAAAACATTGCCATACGATACAATCCTTCACTAACAATGGCTAGTATTAGCTGCAAGCAAACCATTAAACATTGTATTCACTCTTATGCCGCGTACACACAACTGTTTTTCATGACGAGAAAAATTAAATTTTTTAATTTGGTCATTAAAAACTATCGTGTGTGGGCTCCAGAGCATTTTTCTCAACGAGAAAACGGGCATTAAAAATTTAAAACATGCTCTATTTTTTCACGTCGTCGCTTTTCTCGCCGTGAAAAATGGCCGTGTGTACGCTTTAATGACGGGAAAAAAAATGCGCATGCTCAGAAGTTATGAGACAGGAGCGCTCGTTCTGGTAAAACTAGCGTTCGCAATGGAGATAGCACATTCGTCACGCTGCAACGTAAAAAATTATATACAATGCTGGCGCTTATGATGACAAAGCCCACGTTCACACTGGGGCTGCGGGAGTGAAGCCTGCGAGTTCAGCTGAACTCGCACGATTTCACTCCTGCTGGCAGTCCCGATTTCAGCCGCGATTTCAAAGACATCTGAAACAGATGTCAATGTAAATCACGCTGAAATCGCAAAAAGTAGTACAGAAACTACTTTTTGTAAATCGGTGCAGCGGACGGTGCCATTGCCCGCAATTTGCGGCAAATTTCGCTGATTTGACATGTTAAATTGCATGTCAAATCGCACCAGTGTGAACCAGGGCAAATGGCAAATGGTAATTACCAAAAAAGTCCTTTAAGCTGTGCAAAAGCTTTGGTGTGAGTTGAACAGTCCTGGGATAAAACTGGGCAGCCTTGCTGGGGGAGCCGAAGCCAGACTCCAACATATGAAACAAAGATAAACAAGAAAAGGCGCCACTTAGTTTAAAAACTGTTACACTTTAATACGCTTGATAAAGATGCACGCAGTGACTCACATTGTTTCTCTGTGCTAACATCGAAACGCGTTGCATGCTGGTCGTGACGTCACTCCGCTTGAGCGTCGCGTCTCAGACTCTAGGTTTGCGCTCCAGCCCTCCTCCTTGTTCACTGAGTGATTGCCCGGAAAACATCTACATGGACTTTACACTGGCTCCCGCTCAGCACGCACGGATGTCTACCTTCTTCTGAGACTGCCAGCAAGCGGAATGTGATCGTTGCCTGGACCCTTATGTGCCTCTTACAGTTTGTTAAGAAGTGAGTGCTTTGATACTATGTGCTATTAAAGTGTAACAGTTTTTAAACCAAGTGGCGCCTTTTCTTGTTTATCTTTGTCACGCTGTAACGGACTGAAAAGCACAGAGGCTGAAAAGCGCAAATCGGCTAACACCAAACTTTTACTAACACGCGGTAACACGAAATCAGCAAAAGCAGCCCAAAGGGTGGCACCATCCGAATGGAACTTCCCCTTTATAGTGCCGTCGTACGTGTTGTACGTCACCGCGCTTTGCTCGAGCATTTTTTTCACGATAGTGTGTATGCAAGGCAGGCTTGAGAAGAATCACGTCGAGAAAAACTTAGTTTTTTCCATGACATTAAAAACTGTCGCGTGTACGCGGCATTACTGTAAAAAAAAAAAAACTTTCCTGGACTGATGGCAATACACAATAAGTGCATCAAAACACACAAAAGGTGGCAAAGACCTAAAAAAAAGATCTACATTATTTTAGATGTCCACCAGCAAGTTAGACAACCTACTGAACAGTGAGAAGGTACATACACAGCAGTTGATCAATGCTAGGCAGGCACAAGCAATATTTTGAAAGAAAAGAGGCCTTGTCCCCAGAAAACACGGAAGTCGCGTGCGTATTTATTTATGATATAGTGGCTAGAACTCGTATATGAGACATCCCATTACCTCCAGCGCTCCTTTGTGTTTAATACACATCAAGTCATCGGTGAGTCACTATTGTGCACCACGGTGTACTGCAGCCTCACTGCTGGCATGCACTGAACAGACTCAGTCACATGACAGCAGCAAAGAACGGGTTAATGGCAGAGTGTCTGCAAACCGCTGCAGGCTGCCCTGCAATGGTTAAAGAGCTGGGAGGGGGTGTGAAGTTCACATGAGGAATGCTGCCTGGCCTGGTACATAGTTAGTGAGGTTGCACTCCCTAGCATTCAGAAGGAGCCCTGGGAACTGAACAAAACAGATCTGTCTTCTGACCCTAGGGCCAGTTCTTAAAGTGTCCTCAAACCAAAGAGAAAATCTGACTACATCTCAAAAAAAGTCCTCACGGATGTCCGCCTGCCTGCTTGGGGGAAGAATTGGGTTGATTGAACTCTCCAGACCGATCACTCACTGCCACCCCCATGTACATACAGCGATAATTCCTCAGAACCAATCCTTGTGAGCCAGGCTGTCTGTAGGCACCTTTACCGTTTTCACCGCACAGGCTCAGGGTCCTTCATTATTTTTCATTCCCAGATGGATTCCAAACTGTGAGGCAGGCTGTTACCCTGTCAAAGGCCTGTCATAAAATCTTGTCTACATAAGGCACAGTCATCACCTTCCAAAATAATCAGAATGTGACATCCGATTCCTTCTATACAGCAGAAGCCAAGTGTGAAGAACCACAAGTCCAAGCATTCCCTCCCACCACACAGATGAAGGCAATTGCTTGGCAGCTTTAAACCAAAAAGAAATATTTTTTTGCAGCTTACCAATTCTTAGAAGTTACGGCTGCATTCGTTTTCTTTTTTAGACTTTTTTTTATTTTCAATTGGCGATCCAGCCAATGTTTTTCAACAGAACAAGCTGTCCTGCAGATGTAGCAGTTAGAGGCTTGAGACAAACCATTTACTACTGGCAGCGGTGCGAACCATGATCAGCTTTTAATGTAAAACCTTTTCCCCCCAAAAGAGAAAAAAAAACTGTTGCTGTAACTGCTTATAAAGCATTAGCTTGAGTTCGGCTTCAGTTTGTTAGTGTACAGTGAGGGGGGGAAAAAAAAAGTATTTGATCCCACGCTGATTTTGTATGTTTGCCCACTAACAAAGAAATGATCAGTCTATCATTTTAAGTGAAAGACAGAACAAAAATATCCAGAAAAATGCATTACAAAAAAGTTATACAAATGGATTTGCTTTTTAAATGAGTGAAATAAAAATTTGATCCCCCATCAAAACTGTAACTCATTTCCCAGGCCGGTTTCACACTGGGGCGGTATAGCACTGCTATTTTTAGCGGCGCTATACCGTCGCGATTGCAGAGGTATTCTGCCGCTAGCGGTGCGGTTTTAACCCCCGCTAGCGGCCAAAAAAGGGTTAATACCACCCGCAAACCGCGGCTACAGCCGCGGTTTGCAGGTGGTATCCCATTCATTTCAATGGGAAGGAGCGGTGTAGAAGCGGTAAACACACCGCTCCTCTCACTGCTCCAAAGATGCGGCTAGCAGGACTTTTTTTAAGTCCTGTTAGCGCACCGCTCCAGTGTGAAAGCCCTCGATGCTTTCACATTGGAGAGAAAGGAGCCGCTGTTTAGGCTCGGTTTGCAGGCGCTATTTTTAGCAAAATAGTGCCTGCAAACCGCCCCAGTGTGAAAGGGGCCTAAGATTTCTGGCTCCCAGGTGTCTTCTTTACAGGTAACAAGCTCAGATTAGGAGCACTCTTAAAGGGAGTGCTCCTAATCTTAGCTTGTTACCCGTATGAATGAATGAATGACTTGTATAGCGCTACAATTGCGAACTGAATCGCCTCTAGGCACTTTTTGCAGCCAGTGTTTTGCTGGCTGGTGTGGTCATTTACCCCGTAGGATCTCGACACGCTTATATAAAAGACACCTGTCCACAAAAGCAATCAGATTCCAATCTCTCCACCATGGCCAAGACCAAAGCTGTCCAAGGATGTCAGGGACAAGACTGTAGACCTTCACAAGGCTGGAATGGGCTACAAGACCATCGCCAAGCAGCTTGGTGAGAGGGTGACAACAGTTGGTGCGATTATTTGTAAGTGGAAGAAACACAAAACTGTCAATGTCCCTCGGTCTGGGGCTCCATGCGAGATCTCACCTCATGGAGTTTCAATGATCATGGGAATGGTGAGGAATCAGCCCAGAACTACGTGGGAGAATCTTGTCAATGATCTCAAGTCAGCTGGGACCATATTCACCAAGAAAACAATTGGTAACACACTACGCCATGAGGGACTGAAATCCTGCAGCACCCACAAGGTCCCCCTGCTCAGGAAAGCACATGTATGGGCCCGTCTAAAGTCTTCTAATGAACATCTGAATGATTCGGAGGAGAACTGGGTGATAGTGTTGTGGTCAGATGAGACCAAAATCAAGATCTTTGGCATCAACTTGCCGTGTTTGGAGGAGGAGGAATGCTGCCTATGACCTCAAGAACACCATCCCCACCGTCAAACATGGGAGGTGGAAACATTATGCTTTGGGGGTGTTTTTCTGCTAAGGGGACAGGACAACTTCACTGCATCAAAGGGACGATGGACGGGGCCATGTAGTCAAAATCTGGGCGAGAACCTCCTTCCCTCAGTCAGGGCATTGAAAATGGGTCATGGATGGGTATTCAGCATCACAATGACCCAAAACACACGGCCAAGGCAACAAAGGAGTGGCTCAAGAAGAAGGACATTAAGGTCCTGGAGTGGCCTAGCCAGTCTCCAGACCTTAATCCCATAGGAAATATGTGGAGGGAGTTGAAGGTTCGAGTTTCCAAACGTCAGCCTCGAAACCTGAATGACTTGGAGAGGATCTGAGAAGAGGAGTGGGACAAAATCCCTCCCGAGATGTGTGCAAACCTAGTGGCCATCTACAAGAAACGTCTGACCTCTGATTGCCAACAAGGGTTTTGCCACCAAGTACGAAGCCATATTTTGCAAAGGGGTTGTTTTGAAATGTGTTTTTCTGGATATTTTTGTTGTTATTCTGTCTTTCACTGTTAAAATAAACCCATTATTAAAATTCTAGACTGATCATTTGTACAAAATCAGCAGGGGATCAAATACTTCAGCCCCCCCCCCCCTACCCCCACTGTATCAAAATCAGCTAGTACATCTAACAATTTAGCTCAAGTCTAAGTATGATTATCCTTGCATGGTTACATGCTTGGACCAACGTTCGTATACATATCTCATACCTGACTGATCCCTGTGGAAGCCGGAAAATCACTGCAGTAGTCGCCACTACTACGGTGATTGCCACCATCTCCCAGGTCCCCTGCCTGTATAATAACCACAGGGGGGGTCACACACTTGGCACCGATGCCATTCACAAAATGGAAATGCCTTCTTTTCATAGAATACAGGGTGTTCTCTAAATGGTTGAGGTAGAGAGGCTGGGTGGTGATGCCACGATTTTCACCTCATCCAATCAGAGAATTTGTTGTATTTAATAAAAAAAAAAAAAAAAATAGAAGGGAGGCAGTGCCAACTAATCAACCCCCTGTGGTTACCATGCAGAAGGGCAGCCACTCTGAACTGGACCTGGGAGACTACAGTAGTTTGCAGCTTCCACAGGGATCACTCAGGTATGAGATACGCATAAGTACATTGGTCCAAGCTGGACTATGCAAGAAAAAAAAAAACACACGTAAAAACTTTAGCTTTAAAGCCCAATTGAACATTTGGTTTTAAACACAGTTGGTTGTGATGCACCTGAAAAACTGTTTTCCTTCTAAAGCAGCTACAGCCTAAGCAGAAAAGCCGGTCTGCTGGCAGCAGCTGCAGAGTGAGACTCTTGCTTTCTGTGGGAAAACAGTTTTCCCGAGGCTCTAGTCAGACCTATAGTTCTGCCATCAGCAAAGCTTATGCCCCCCTGCTCATTGAAGAGTTCTAGCTCTGACTTAGCCTTTTTTCCCCCAGACCTTTACAGAGGGACCACTGCTTACCCACAGAGAGTAAGAGTCCCAGAAACAAAATGAACCAGAAGATAAAAACACACTTTGTTTTGATTAAACTAAATTGTATAAATGTAAACTGAAGGTTCAATTAGGAAAGGGAAATTAAAGTGGTTGTAAAGTCTGTTTTTTTTTTTTTTTTTTTTTTTTTTACAGTAAAGTGAATGTAAAGTCTGTTATTTTTAAAGAAAAAAAAAACATGTTATACTTACCTGCTTTGTGCAGTGGATTTGCACAGAGCAGCCCGGATCCTCCTCTTCTTGGGTCCATCGTAGACTCTCTCGGCCCCTCCTTCCCACACAGCTCTGTGTGTGTTCATTCAGACACGAAGCCGCGGTTCCGCCATGCCCCCCCTCTCCTGATTGACTTTGAGAGCAAGTAGCCAATGGCGGTGCTGCTGTGTCTCAGCCAATCAGGAGCGAGTCCTAGACAGCCAAGGGACTCCTGCAACATCGCTGGATAGAGTTGGGCTCAGGTAAGTATTAGAGGGGGCTTGCTGCACAAAGAAGGCTTTTTTTTTATTTTTATCTTAATGCATAGAATTAATGAAGATAAAAAGCCTTCTGTCTTTAGAACCACTTTAATGCATTCTATGCCATAAAAAGGTAAAACACCTTCTCTGCTGCATGTGTTTCCCCAGCCCATCTAGTATATCTACATGAGCGCGATCCTGATCCAGTAATGTGCACAAGAGCAGCAGCTCTCCCAGCTCTGTCCCGCCTCACTGCCCAGATTGATAGCAGTGGGCACTATTGGCGCCTGCTGCTGTCAAACAAATTCTGTGGCGCGCAAACAGGGGCGGGGTCAAGACAAGGCGGCTCAGGAGTGGGCCAGCACAAGCGCCCCATGGCGGTACTCGCCGAAGAGGGGGAGCCAGGAGCGTCGCAGGGGGGGCACAGAAGATGAGGATCGGGGATGCTCTGTGCAATACCTTTGCACATAGCAGGCAAGTATAACATGTTTGTTATTTTAAAGGATTAAAACCTGAAAGTTTAATGTCGCTTTAAAGTGCATCTAAACCCACAGATCGACTGCTTTTCATTTGTCTGACATTTTTTCCCCCCTTTTATTTACCTGGCGATCTTGCAAATAACACACTTTCCATCCCAAAATGAAAACGCTCACCCATTGCACTTTCCTTAGATGAATATAGATAAATAAAACTGATATATACGGTTATTTTTGTTTTTAAGAATGGAGCTTTCTCCCTCCATAGACTTCAATGGGAATAGGAGATTAATTGCTCAACGGTATTCTCAGGCAGGTCTTCCCTTTTAAATATAGCCTAAGGAAGCCATTCTCGGCCAAAGTTCCATGGAGCCCCCGGGTATCTCCAAACTTTGCTAGAGGTTCATTGAAATGTGGCCGATTGACCTCCCATTTGGTGGTACCTGCATAGTTTTGGGGCCAAGGCATGACACCAATGATCCTTTTAGCTGTTTGTAAGATGGAGCATTCATCCCACTGATCACCAATGTATGGGGGAGAATTCACTCCACTGATCACCAATGTATGTGGGGGGCATTCATCCCACTGCGATTCCCAACGTAAGAAGGAGCATTCACCCCACTGTGATTCCCAATGTATGGGGGAGCATTCACCCCACTGTGATTCCCAATGTATGGGGGAGCATTCATCCCACTGATCACCAATGTATGTGGGGGGCATTCACCCCACTGTGATTCCCAATGTATGGGGGAGCATTCATCCCACTGTGATTCCCAATGTAAGAAGGAGCATTCATCCCACTGTGATTCCCAATGTAAGAAGGAGCATTCATCCCACTGATCACCAATGTATGGGGGAGAATTTACTCCACTGATCACCAATGTATGTGGGGAGCATTCACCCCACTGTGATTCCCAATGTATGGGGGAGCATTCATCCCACGGATCACCAATGTATGGGGGAGCATTCATCCCACGGATCACCAATGTATGGGGGAGCATTCATCCCACGGATCACCAATGTATGGGGGAGCATTCATCCCACGGATCACCAATGTATGGGGGAGCATTCATCCCACGGATCACCAATGTATGGGGGAGCATTCATCCCACTGATCACCAATGTATGGGGGAGCATTCATCCCACTGATCACCAATGTATGGGGGAGCATTCATCCCACTGATCACCAATGTATGGGGGAGCATTCATCCCACTGATCACCAATGTATGGGGGAGCATTCATCCCACTGATCACCAATGTATGGGGGAGCATTCATCCCACTGATCACCAATGTATGGGGGAGCATTCATCCCACTGATCACCAATGTATGGGGGAGCATTCATCCCACTGATCACCAATGTATGGGGGAGCATTCATCCCACTGATCACCATAGTATGGGGGGAGCATTCATCCCACTGATCACCATAGTATGGGGGGAGCATTCATCCCACTGATCACCATAGTATGGGGGGAGCATTCATCCCACTGATCACCATAGTATGGGGGGAGCATTCATCCCACTGATCACCATAGTATGGGGGGAGCATTCATCCCACTGATCACCATAGTATGGGGGGAGCATTCATCCCACTGATCAACATAGTATGGGGGGAGCATTCATCCCACTGATCAACAATGTATGGGGGAGCATTCATCCCACTGATCACCAATGTATGAGGGAGCATTCACCCCACAATGTAAAATGGAGCATTCACCCCACTAATCACCAATGTAAGGGGGCATTTTTCCCCACTGACCTCTGATAAGTTGATTTAGGCAGGGGTTTTAGAGGTCCCTCTGGGGTAAAGAAAGGCAGTCCTTAAGGGTTAATTGCATGAAAAGAATCTCCAAACGATCATTTAACAATCTTGTGCAGTAGCTCAAAATGACTTTTTGGGGCCCATTTATATCATTTGTGTTGTGATAAAGGACATCACCATAGGGCTGTATGCTTACTCATACAACCCTATGGTGTATGAGTAAGCATAGGGTTTTTTGTTCTTTGATCTCGGAGAATGAAAAGGTTGTGCAAAATCACTTTTTCAGATACTTGCGCCTATTTAAAAAGCGGTCCACATCTCTTCTTACTGCAAGAAATCGCTGTGCCAATTCTGTCGTAATCTAGTTCGTAACACTTGCAACAAATGTGTTAAAGTGAGCTTACATACACAGAGTGGTCGCAAAACACAAAGCAACGCCGTGCTCACCAATGTTCAGCTGCATAAGGGGCGGGGCCTCTGGATGACATCACACGGTGACCCCGCTCCATGCCACTATAAGTAGTGGCGCTCCGGGCATTAGAGTGGGAGAGAGCGTTGTGTCAACATCGTAGGAAGAGAAAAGAAAAAAGAAGAGGGAAGAAGACAACGGAGAAGACCGGGCAAAAGCTAGCAAAATAGCAGAAGATATCGGAGAAGACCCGGCAGAAGACAGGAGGGAGAAGAACCAGAGAGAGAGCGCGCAGAGAAGAGCCGGAGAGGGCAGAAGAAGTCGGAAGAGACCCCCGGAGCTGCCTAATAAGTTACTTTAAAAACCTGTGTAGTGTGTTTTATTTTTGAATTATTTTTTTTTTAAGGTGAATGGGTATGGGGTACAATTTACCCCACACTCATTCACATAGAGTGGGGGCCGGGATTTGGGGGGGGGGCCTTATTAAAGGGGACTCCCAGCACTCGCTCGTCCCCACCCTCTTTCCTGACCGGCCAGGCTGCGTGCTCGGATAAGGGATTGGTATGGACTTTGGGGGGGACCCATGCCGTTTTTTCGGCGTAGGAGGTTCCCCTTAAAATTCATACCAGACCGAAGGGACTGGTATGCTCTAAGAGGGGGAACCCATGCCGTTTTTTTTTTTTGTTTTTTATTTGGCGTGTAGTTCTTCCTAAAGATGCATACCAAACACAGTACCTGGTATTGTTGGGATCGAAGTCGGATTCCTGTTCATTGAAGTCGGACGTCAAGTCGGACTTCAAGTCGCAGGGAAAAGTCGGATCCAAAGTAGTACGACTGTCGTGTCGTACCAGTGTGAACCCGGCCTTAAAGTTGAAGTAAACCGCCGGCAATTTTTATTTATTTTTACCTGCAAGGCAAAAGTTATAATGTGCTAGTATGCGTCACATACTAGCACATTATGTAAAACTTACCTTAGACCGCATGAACTGGCGATGTCACGGGCGGCATGTACAGTAAATATCTCCATACCGGTGCAGGTTATATATAGGTACATTTCATGTATGGGAGTTTACTCCCACTTTAAAATTGAAAAAGTTATGCAGGCCATACTCTGAATCACATTTCATTTTGAAAATCAGAAATTTTGTGCGTTTTGTAATCCGATGGTGCCACCAATGATTTCGAAATTCGACCAACCAAGCCTTCAATTTCACCTGATGTCCTGTGCTACAGAAAATACATTTTGTGGCCGGGAATTGTCTTTTCCGTCCAGGTCACAGCTGATGCACATTTATTTTTCGATTATATTTCTTGCACGATTCTTCCATCATTGATTAGAAATTTTTTGGTTTTCAAAAAAAATATGTCCAACATGCCCAATTACTCAAATTCGATGGCCGCACGAAAAATGCAAAACTCACTCAAGGTGCAAAATTCAGACAAAAATTCATAATTAGGATTTTCCAAAGAAAATTTGTTTGGAATTGGACCGATGCATGGCTTTAAAATCTGGTTACTATGCACAGCTGCAGAACATTCTCCATGCAGCGGTTTTAGTAAATCTCAGTGTCTCTTATTTTATTTTTTTATTGCTTTTTAAAAATATCACTTTCATATTGCACAATCTTCTGCAGAAACGTGAAGAAAATGCTGTGCATATTAAGGGAACAGAGACTAGTCCTTATCTAGAGGGAGGGTTTTCCGGGATCTACTGCTAATGCCCTTTGACCTCTGACATAATCTGCTCTCTGTTGAAGAGAAGAGACAGACAAAGATCACAAAACAAGCACCACACGCCCAGCAAGCCGCTCGCCATCTACCCCAGCTGTTACACTGCTCTATACACAGGGGCACACACTAATAGAGAGTCCAATATGCGCAGACAATTCCACCTGACTGCGTACGTGTGCAAAGATCGAATCAAAGCACGTTCATAGGAGGAATGGTTAGCAGCACTAGCTGGAAATGTATTTGTACATCTTCAGACTATGACAGTATATAGGGATGACTAGCGATAGCATCCAATATGTGGCTGAGACGAGGAGCCAAGGGAAGGGATTGTTCATAGCGCATTTAGCTGTTCGCGCGTGCAACTGAAAATAGAATCGTCCAAGTGCTGCTCTCCCACATATTAGGTATACTGCGCCAAAGAGAAGACGCACAACTGTCTGATCAGCTCTAAACCAACTAATATTTCCCTGCACGCACTGTTACCTTAAAAGAACCCCTTCAGTTTAAAAAATAAAAAAAATGGATATGTGAATATGTAAACTATTAACAGCTGCCTGTCCTGGTAATATCCCATATAGCCGATCTCCTAAAATCAGACACCTGGTATCTATACCCATCCTGCTTTAAGATCAATAGGAGCCATGCTGGGGCCCTGCCCTCCCCAGCCACTGCCCCATTTAAACTAATGAAACTTCCTATTGGTCCGTGCACCAAAACCCTAGGCCTTTGGTCACATGATCCCTGCCCAACAGGAAAAACAGCTAATCTGAACTTTGTTCCTCCTCTTCAAAGGTCACCACACAACTAAAAATATAGCCTTTTGGTTATGTAGAATGAAAATGGAAGTAGCCTGCAGCAGCATTTTCTCCAGGAAGGTTATTTTAGCCTTGCTGACACCTTTTTTTATTTTATTTAAAAAGGCAAAACGAGCAGTGCATGGGAAAACTTTTTTTTTGTCCCGAGTTGGGCTTTAAGGGATCTGCAGCTGGCTGGTAGCCCAGAACAAGGGAGGCCACAGCCCGGTAATGGGCCAGTGGTTGAGAACCACTGATGTAGATGATGCCGATTAGGACCAAGCCTGCCACTCAGGGGTAGGCAACCTCGGCCCTCTAGCTGTGAGGGAACTACAAATCCCATGAGACATTGCAAGATCCTGACAATCAGAGGCATGACTCTTAGAGGCAGAGGCATGATGGCATTTGTAGTTTCATCACAGCTGGAGGGCCGAGGTTGCCTACCCCTGCTGTAACTGCAGCTGCTGTGGAACTACATAATCCTGTATGCTGCACAGCTAGCGCCTGCACCTTGTGACATTCCTGGCATGTTTTAGCAGCAAATTTGAATATACATCACAGGTCAGGCTATTGTAGAACTAAAAATCCCAGCAGGCTCTGACAATGGAGAGCACAATGCCACATTAGCCAGAGCTGCAGCTAATCTGATCCTTGAACAGATACGGCGGTAGCACGGGACTCCCAAACACACAGGCAGAGATGACAAGGAAGATAACGGATTATGTTGTGTTATTAGCATTAATCAGCACTTCCTGAGACAGTAATAACAGGGTTGCTATCGGCAGACTCTGTTCAGCGACTGTCTTTACGAGAAAATGAAATCATCTGTGTTTACAATCAGTGAAAACAAGTAATCCGCTGTGAGCAGGGCCAGCGCAGCGTTTATTTCCGGGTGATTGGCGACGCCATGGGCTGTGTTACAGGTCCACAGTGGCAAAGCTGGCAGGGGTTATGATCTACAGACTGACTGATATGGAATACCCTTGGTGTAATAAAAGGCCAAGTGACTCTAAAAGGGTGCATTTGGAAGAAGCAGCAACAGCATCTCGCCTGCTATGAAAATACACCATAGACAGGGCACACTGCAGCCTTTGGAAGCATTCCATCACTGCCAGACACCAATACCGACACACACCGCAATCACTGGAGAAATTAGACACAGTACAATGCAATTACTGGAAATGAATGCTAGGCAAAGCACTGAGCACAAATGCAGTCAATGGAAACCGCAACCAGCACTTAGGAAGTGAATGGAAACCTCGTATTCGTCACAAAGCAAAAGCATGCATGGAGTAGATAGAAACCTTGCAACCGGCACAAAGCATGCATGTAGTGGATAGAAACCTCGTAACCAGCACAAAGCATGCATGGAGTGGATAGAAACCTTGCAACCGGCACAAAGCATGCATGTAGTGGATAGAAACCTCGTAACCAGCACAAAGCACGCATGTAGTGGATAGAAACCTCGTAACCAGCACAAAGCATGCATGGAGTGGCTGGAAACCTTGAAAACAGCACAAAGCATGCATGGAGTGGATGGAAACCTCGTAACCAGCACAAAGCATGCATGGAGTGGCTGGAAACCTTGAAAACAGCACAAAGCATGCATGGAGTGGATGGAAACCTCGTAACCAGCACAAAGCATGCATGTAGTGGATAGAAACCTCGTAACCAGCACAAAGCATGCATGGAGTGGATAGAAACCTTGCAACCGGCACAAAGCATGCATGTAGTGGATAGAAACCTCGTAACCAGCACAAAGCATGCATGGAGTGGATAGAAACCTCGTAACCAGCACAAAGCATGCATGGAGTGGATAGAAACCTCGTAACCAGCACAAAGCATGCAAGGAGTGGATAGAAACCTCGTAACCAGCACAAAGCATGCAAGGAGTGGCTGGAAACCTTGCAACTGGCACAAAGCATGCAAGGAGTGGCTGGAAACCTTGCAACCGGCACAAAGCATGCATGGAGTGGATAGAAACCTTGAAACCGGCACAAAGCATGCATGGAGTGGCTGGAAACCTTGCAACCGGCACAAAGCATGCATGGAGTGGATAGAAACCTCGTAACCAGCACAAAGCATGCAAGGAGTGGCTGGAAACCTTGCAACCGGCACAAAGCATGCATGGAGTGGCTGATAACAGCACAGCCAACACAGAGCACATATGAAGTAGCTGGAAACTGCACAACCAGCACATTCCATGCATGAAGTGGCTGGAAACATTGCAACCGGCTCAAAAACCACATGCGGTGGCTTACAACCAGCATAGAGAATACTTACAGGGGCTAGAAACCTTAACACCTGCACAGAGCATGTACGAAGAGACTGAAAACCTTACAAACAGCACAGAGCAAGCATAAAGGGAGTAAAAACCTTGCAACTAGCACAGAGCATACATAGAGGGACTAGAAACCCACACAACTACTACAGAGCACACATGTACTGTCTGGAAACTTCGCAATCAGCGTGGAGAACACATAGGGGGCTGGAAACCTTACAACCAGCACAGAGCACACATGGAGTGGCTGCCCAAAAAAAACAAACACACAGAGCACACATTCAATTTGTCTGAAACATCGTAATTGGATAAGAGGAGGGTTGATATGTGCGCTCCCCTGCTTGACAGAAGCCAATTGTTTGGACTCCTCCATTCACCTCATTTGTGTGGATGGAGGAGTTTGTTTAAGCTTGCTACCTAAAAAAATAAAATAAAAAAAAAAACTCAAAAAAAACACCACAACTAACAGTGTATGGTCAGCTTTAAATCCAGGAAAGATGCAAGTAAAAAAGCTGTATAACCGTGTCCCATGTATAAAGTACTTCGTAAATTCAAGCAGCCCCAGACAAAGCCATTTCTTTTTACAAATTGGAAGTAATGTGGGGAATGTGCAGAACCAATGTGCCAGCATGCACAAGGAGCAGAAGGCATCCTGGAAGATGACGTTGCTGGAAGGACATGTACACAAAGAGGAAGACAGAGGTGTGAGGCATGGAATGCATTTTAAAAAAAATGTAATAAAATCCTCACACCTACTACAGACATTGCCTAGCAGATAAGGAAATGTTAATAGCCGGATATAAATACGTTTTTCAGGTGGAACTTGCAAACTGCCACCTAAAACTGAAATGTCAACCCTTAAATATGAAGCAAGGCTAACAGGAGTGTCAAAAGGTGACATTAAGCCAACAATTTTAACCAAAACCCATAAAAAAAAACTGCGATTATGTCTCGGGTGTCACATCTCTGCCTTTGCCCAGTGTATATATATATATATATATATATATATATATATATATATATACACACACACATATACACACACTGACAGCTTCAACACTTGTCCTAACAAGATCTGCAATACTTATTGCCTAGATTTTCAGAGGTCAGGTCACCGTCTAATATTGAACTCCAGGCAAAGCGCTAAGCATGTGGTAAAATATGTATATGTCAATGTTTCTACTTGCCAATGGACTTGTAATTCTATGCAGCTAGTTTTGCGATTCAGACAACTCTGCCAGGTCCTGGACCTCTTTTTCTAGCACTTTACAGTTAACGTGAACCTTGTATTATGCCTGATGAGCAAAACATAGGAGGGGATTTTAATCGTTTTGGGTCAATTTAATAAAAATTTTAAATATATATATAATTTGTAGCGTACAAATATACATTTAAAACTGTCAATGGACACACACAGCACGGCTTGGGAGTGAGCCCAAAATGTATGCCACTATATAAAAAGCAGTTGAAAAGGTTCTCTTTTTTTTTTAAATGTTATACTTGCCTCCTTTGTGCAATGGTTTTGCACAGAGCGGCCCTGATCCTCCTCTTCTGGGGTCCCCCAGTGGGGCTCCTGGCTACATCTCTTCTCGAGTGCCCCATGGAGAGCCACTTTCCATGGGGGCACTCGCGCAGGCACGCTCCCGAGTCCTGCTGCTGCGTCGTCCATTGACACAGACAGCAGGAGTCGGCCCCGGCTCCCGTGCCACTGGATTTTAATGTCAGGAGGGGCAAGCCAGTGGCTCCTGCTATCAATCTATCCAATGAGGACCCGAGACAGCAGCTGGAGCTTCTGTGCTCGTCCCCGTCGCTGGAACGATTGGGTTCAATTAAGTAAAAGGGGGCAGAAGGTTTTCACCTTAATACAACCTCTTTAAGTGGCTTGCTATGGGGGCACTCTACGGGGACAGGGGAGGAGCCAGGAGTGCCTGCCGGGGACCCCAGAAGAGGAGAATCCGGGCTGCTCTATGCAAAACCATTCCACATAGCGGGTATGACATGTTTATTTTTTTATTTTATTTTTTAATGTACTTTTAAAATCACTTTAAAGCGTAACTCCACTTTCATGGGAAAAAAAACCATATCAAATAAAGAAAAAAATATTATAGCGCATACAATTGCGACAAGCCATATTGTAATTGAATGTTATTAAAAATGATCTCTCCTTTTCAATTTGCAGCTCTGTAATATTTAGAAAATGCAATATGGCTACCCGTCGGTGTTCTGTACACATTGTGTGTACAGAACTCCCCCCAAGAAACATAATTTCCTGCTTATGTGATTGGCTCACTGATTTTCCCAGAAGTCTGCACTAAGATACAAGTCAGATTTCAGGCATCCCCTGCAACCAAAAAATTCATTTTTGGTGACATACTCTCAATAGAAAATCACGTTTAAAAGCATGCAGGCCCTGCAGCTTTTCTCATTCGTGCCCTGCAGTTGCAGCAGCTGATTGAGAATTATGAAACCACTCCCATTAGACTCACTTTCCCAAATGGACAGAAACACACAGGGATTTTTGTTTAAAATAACAAAAGGTAGGAATGTGCAAAAAAAACGTTTGTTAAAATCCTGGTAATGTACATAGATCACCCAGAAGGGAATGTTTCTCAACAAAAGTGGAGTTACGCTTTAAGGCCTTGCTCAAACCTGTGTGATTTAGGGCTCGTTCCCACGTGTGTCCATTCCCTGTGTTTAGGCAGCACTTGTGCAGTGTTTTAAAGCCTCATAACTGTCAATGCCTGACACTTCAACCCATTCAAGCTTTGTGTGTACAGTGAGCCCGGACTTTGCAAACAGGCTTCAATTAGCAAAGCAGTTAAGATTATTAGCCAGGAAAACATAAATAAAGAAGTCTAAGGCCTAGTAAACACAATGAAATTACCGGATGAACGATCGTCCGTTTTTGTTTTTTTTTGCATGCTAGTCTCCTTATCGAATAGTTTAGCTTACTAAAGTACGAAAATTCGCGTACGACAGAAAAGAAAAGTGCTGTAATGTATTTTCGGACAAAAACTGTACCGATTAAACGAAAATTGTACAATCTGGTATCGGTTGAGAAAACGTTTTGAGCTTGTCCCTTTGGAAAATTTCGGACAGCCGTGTACTAACGATCAGATAACCGCACGATCGCCTCGAAACCGGAATTTTTTGTCCGGTTTTCTCATTGTGTTTGCGAGGCTTTAGGTAGGCCATAGACCATGCAAATTTCTTTCCTGCAACCTCAGGTTGCAGGAAAGAAATTCACGATACTGCAATCTGCACAGAAAGCACTAACAGGGGAATCCCACCTACCAAGCAACTGTCTGCTCCCAGCGGGGGAGGCCACCCCTGTCTGGAGAAGACAGTGATTATTGCTAGCGGCTTTAGTAGCAACTAGCAATAATCGCAAGTTAATCTGGCAGGCCGGTTGCACCCAAGTTGATTGATCAACTTGGTACATTCAACCTGCCTACACAAAGTTTGAATCATAGCAGGTTCCTGCTGAACTGCTAAAAACTCTTAACTCACCAAAATCTCCAACCACGTCACTCCTGCAGCAATAATTGGGGATTTCGACGACTTGGCAGTTTCCATAGAACACCAGCAGCGTATAAACTACGGTACAGGACGAGTTGGCCGTTTTGACAAAACACTGGGCAAGGAGGGAAAAAAGCTGCTGCCGCCGCCATGGAGGTGGCCATGTTGTTGGTTTCTACTTACTATATCATATACTGTAGTGTATATGCTGCCGGTGTTCTGTGGAAACAGCCAAGTCATCCAAAACTCCAATTACTGATACTGGAGAGCACCGGTGACGTGGTTGGAGATTTTGGCGAGTTGGAGTTTTTCGGTAGAACCCAGGCAGAGATTCGAATAGTCTAACATTTTACCTGTTACATGTAAATGGGTAAACGTAAAACAATTCATATATGATAATTCGTATTTATTTGACAAGCAACATTTAAAGTGGAGTTCCAGCCAAAAAAGGAACGTCTGCTTTAAGCGACGGTGACCCCTTGACATGCCCCATTTGGCATGTAATTTTTTTGGGGGGGGCGGATACCCTCTTTTTAGGAGGCATCCAGCTCCCACTTTCTACTGGGGCTCCATGGCGCCGGAAGGAAGTTCACCTCTCCCACCCCCCCTCCCTCCCTGCAATCTTCTGGAACACGTCACAGGTCCCAGAAGATTGCTCAGCCAATCACAGCGCGTGCCCGGCTGTGAAGCCACAGCCGGGCGCCCACAGTAGTGATGCTGGCGCCGCAGAGAGGAGGGGGAGAGGAAAGAGGCTTCGCGCGCCCGAATCCCTGGGTCGTGGGACAGGCGAGTGTCCGATTATTAACAGTCGGCAGCAGCACTTTTTGTAGCTGCTGACTTTTAAATGGGTGAAACTCCGCTTTAAACAGGATCTGTGTGGAGGAAGCTGTGCTGAAAAAAAAAAAAAAAAAAAAAGTCAAGCGAGAAGCAAAAGGTCTAGTCATCAGTATTGCCAGTAAATATTAATTAATATTTATAAGTTTATTTTGGCTGCTTTTTTTTTTGCAATTTTTTCTTTCCAGAAAAGCTTGTAAAAAAAAAAAAAAAAAAAAAAAAAGACCCCACTTAGGTGATGCTGTGATGCAATATTCGATACAAGCAAAGGTGTATGTTCCGTCCAGCCATATTTATTATTATGTATTGGAAAAAGATTCCTCTTGCTGTTGTGTGCGATAACCAGCTTACATAGCGAGGCGTCTTATTACAATACAGGAAGTAAACCTTCATTAGAACTAAACAAGAATGTTACTTCCTGAGAGACAAAAAAAAATAAAACAACCATCAACTTCCTGGTTCTATTCTGCTGACCTCAGCTGAGCTTTCACGCAACGCAGACCAATCTCCATCAGAGTTCTCATCCTAAAAAGATCATTGCAACCCCAAATCAGAGACCTACCTGCACAGGTCTGTTACTGCACACATCCACCTACCAGACAATTGGTACTCACAGCCTGTCCTCATCCACAGCTTGTGCCCGGCATTATATCCCAACCCTTTCATCGCATGTGGCAGAGCTGTGACATCACAAGGGACAACTGCTGCCCGGAAAACAAGAAACGCTTTAAAACAACTCACAAGTTTCAGGAATCATTTCATGTTACGATTTTACTGAAACGCAAGCCAAACCTGAATTTGCAGGGCCAGGATTGGTAATATATGTAGTTCTTGGCCTTGCAATTAGAGTCGACAGCCCGCCATTCAGCTGCCTATAAGGTCTATGAAGCTTCATATACATGAACGCTGTTAGGCATCCAATGTAAATTGTGGGAATATTTTGGCGCCCGGAAGAGACAAATGCAGCATACAGCCACCAATTGAAATGAATAGCTTGTGCAAACGTGCACAAGCACACAGAAGTAAATCCCACAGTGCAGTTTTTGCGCCTTCCAGGGTTTACACCTACGTGCAAGTTTACACAAGCATGCCCTATACACGCATACAGCCATTCATTACTATGGGGGACTGTACACTGCAGCTGTCTCTCCGGGGCATGGAAATATGCCTGCAATTTACATCTGATGTCTGGAAAAAACCGTGTGCATGAGGCCTAAGATAGGGAGTCCAATGGCCAACTGACAGCGCATTTGTGACAGGCCGACAACCCTGCCGATAACTGCAAGGTAGTGGGTTAGCGTTGTCAGGGCTGGTTCACGACAGATACTTTCCAGTGCATTTTAAAAACTGCATCCAGAACGCATGCAGAGTGTTTGCTGTGCATTCAAATGGCCCTAGATTAGACCAGTGCAGTCAGCGCTTTCCATAAGAGTAGATTGGAGACATGCGTCTCAATCTACCTTTCCCCTGAAGCACGATCCGCATTTGGATCACAATTCAGAGGTAAAAGACAGGAGATGAGGAGGCGATTTGACGCCTCCGCACCGCCTGTTTCAAACCCCATTTTTGCCTAGTGTGATGCACGCAGTTGCAAGGCCTTTGCAGCACTTCTATGTTCACATGAGTGTGTCCCGCTTGTTGCCTGCTGATCGCTACATGTCGGATAGATTTTGCCGCAGATGGCTAAGCATCGTGACTGCAGCCTGTAAACACACCTGAGAACCAATGGAAACATCCACTGGGGTGCCGACATCGCTGGATTCCAGAACAGGTAAGTGTCCCAATATTAAAAGTCAGCAGTTACAGTATGTGCAGCTGCTAACTTTACATTTTTTTGCTGGGGGGGGGGGGGGAGAGACTCCTCTTTAGGGGGAGCAATTGGGGAGGTGGCAAAAACACAGCTCAGCCATGCATATTTTTTACCACCCTAAGCGCATGTCTAATTGAGGCTTAAAAGTACAAGCTGTTGCATTTTTTCCTCCGGAATGCATCAAATCCCATGCACCGCAAAGCCTAAAAAAAAAAATATTAAAAAAAAAATAAGGATTTTTCAACTGTTAAAATAAAAAAAGGAAACGCATTGCACTGCATTGAAAACGCATCAAAAACATGTGTAAAGTAGAACTATGGGCAAAACTTTTTTCCCCCCAAATTGGATAGAGTAAGGGAAGGTTATAACCCCATGTCAGATGTTTTTCTCGCCATCTGTGTGGAAGATTTCCCTTCACTTCCTGTCTCATAGACAAACAGGAAGCGAGAGGAAATCCCTGTAAATTAAGGAAATTCCTTGGGGGCCCCCAGGTCACCAGAACTAACGTCCCCATTGGAAGATTTCCCCTCTATTACTTTTCTGGAGACAATCCAAAATTTGGGATCTTCTTGTACTTTCACTTTCAACGATAATGGTAAACAGGACAAATAGAGAGGGTGAGTCTCCCTAATGGGGCAGACCGCAATAAAAAAAACTGACAGGGGTTCCAATACCTCTCCACTCCATCCAAAACTTAAAAAAAATAAATAAAAAGTTTTGCCTTTAGTTATACTTTAACCTGCAACAGGAAATGCTGTTACTGGCAGGATCTCCAGATAGAAACATTCACCCTAAAAAAGTAAATAATTGGATGACACACTTTATAATATCAAAGGTTGGCTTACAATGGTGTTTAGATACATGGCCCTGCAATGTCCATCTACAGTGAAATCCCATGGTGCAGATATCTTGACGTGTTTCCATTAATAAATACAAGGCAATATGGGCTGATATACAGCATGTTAATATACACTCACCGGACACTTAGGTACACCTTTCTAGTACCGGGTTGGATCCCCTTTTGCCTTCAGAACTGTCTTAATTCTTCATGGCATAAATTCAAGAATGATTTGGAAACATTTCTCAGATTTTGGTCCATAGTGACATGATAGCATCATGCAGTTGCTGCAGATTTGTCGGCTGTACATCCATGCGTGCCACTACATCCCAAAGGTGCTCTATTGGCTGAGATCTGGTGACTGTGGAGGCCATTGGAGTACAGTGACCTCATTGTCCAGTAGGGAGATGATTGGAGCTTTGTGACATGGTGCATTATCCTGTTGGAAGGAGCCATCAGAAGATGGGGACACTGTAGTCATAAAGGGATGGACATTGTCAGCAACAATACTCAGGTAGGCCGTGGTGTTACTCAATTGGTACTAAGGAGCCCAAAGTGTGCCAAGAAAATATCCCCCACACCATTACACCACCACCACCAGCCTGAACTATTGATACAAGGAAGAATGGATCTGTGGTTTCATGTGCTTTACACCAAATTCTGACCCTACCATCTGAATGTCGGAGCCGAAATCGAGACTCATCAGACCAGGCAACGTTTTTCCAATCTTCTATCATCCAATTTTGGTGAGCCTGTGCAAATTGTAGCCTCAGTTTCCTGTTAGCTGACAGGAGTGGAATCCAGTGTGGTCTTCTGCTGCTGTAGCCCATCTTCAAGGTTTGAAGCGTTGTGCGTTCAGAGATGATATTCTGCATACCTTGCATGCAACGAGTGGTTATTTGAGGTACTGTTGTCTTTCTATCATCTCGAACCAGTCTGCCCATTCTCCTCTGACATCAAAAAGGCATTTTCCTCCACTCACTGGATATTTTCTTTTTCAGGCCATTCCCTGTAAACCCTAGAGATGGTCGTGTGTGAAAATCCCAGTAGATCAGCAATTTTTTTTAAATACTCAGACCAGGCCGTCTGGCACCAACAACCATGCCACGTTCAAAGTCACTTAAATCACTTTTACTCCCCACATTCTGATGCTTGGTTTAAACTTCAGAAAGTCGTCTTCACCACGTCTAGATGCCTAAATACATCGAGTTGCTGCCATGTGATTGGCTGATTAGCAATATGAGTTACCAAGCAATTGAACAGGTGTACCTAATAAAGTGGCCGGTGAGTATATATACTGTGCTGGTTTATACTGAATAGAGAAAACAGATTGTAAGTGACAGATAACTATCCAAGGCCCTGCAAGACTCTATGCAGAAATTCACAAATGTCTACACGGCATACCGTATTTATCGGCGTATAACACGCACCCCAACTTTAGGAGGGAAGTTTCAGGAAAAAAAAAAAACTTTCCAAAGCCCCCATCGTATAACACGCAGGCACAGGTTACCCTCTATTTTCAGGGTAAAAAAAGTGAGTGTTATACGCCAATAAATACAGTAACTGGATATCGTTCCTCATCAGTTTCCATGCAGAAAAAAGGAGGGGTTGTGTTAGCCATCTGAATGGATTCCAATGGTGTACAATGCTTCAACCCACATGCAGACTGAACACCAACACAAGTGGAATTACATCTGTGACTTTATACCAGACACAGCATGGAATACTCCATCATTCACCTGCGTGCTGTCAGCCCGATATGGAGGAAATACCATACCCCATGGTCAAAACACTGCACCCCCCCCCCCCCCCCGCCCTCCCTTAAAGTGGAGCTCCACCCTAAATTTTAACTTGTGCTAATCGGATTCCTTCCCCCCTCCGGTGTCACAATTGACACCTTTCAGGGGGGAGGGGGGTGAAGATACCTGTCTAAGACAGGTATTTTCACCCACATCCGGGAGTCCTCTCTGCGGGAATCTGCGGGAGTGACGTCACTTCCCCCAGACTTCCCGTAGTGTTCTGGGAGACACTCGGCTCCCAGAACACAGGAGGACGAATCAGAACGGCGCAGCGCGACTCGCGCATGCGTCGTAGGGAACCGGGCATGAATCCGCAGGGCTTCACTTCCTGGTTCCCTCAGCGAGGATGGCGGAGGGAGCAGCAGAGCGACGAGCGGTCACTCGTCCTCTGCTGCGGACGTCGCTGGACTCCAGGACAGGTAAGTGTCCAAATATTAAAAGCCAGCAGCTGCTGTAGCTGTAGCTGCTGGCTTTTAATATTTTTTTTTCCGGCGGAGCTCCGCTTTAAGGTAAGGCCTGCAAATCTTTTATTTCTTTGTTAAAAGAAACCTGTGCTAGGGAGTCATACAGACTGCCATTTACAAGCACTCGTTCTGAAGATGCTAGTTACCTGGCTGTCGTGCTGAGCGGGATGTCTTCAGTACTTTTGGGTCACTGGTTCACAACATCAATGCAGACAAGTACAGACTGACTTTGGTCCCTGTTTGCAAGCGACAGACCTGTGTCTGAAGGAATGGAATCCAGAGGTAGCCAGGCAACTAGTATCTTAAGTCGGCCATAAACGGATCAAAATTTCCCCGGTGCAGCAGGGACTGGCTGAGGGTCCAAACATGTACAGTATGGGCAGGCCGATTGTACCAATGTCGATCCATCAATCAACTTGGGAACAACCAGCCTGTTGGATTTTTTACATGCGATTACTGCCAGCGGCTATAGCCGGTAGTAGTAATCACTGTGTTCTGTCGGCCAGGAAAGCTCCCCTGGCAGAACACAATAGCACTGCGGGAGGCTTCTCCCCCCATCAAGCCATTTTCTTTCCTTCCACCTGCAGTCGAGGGAAAGAAAAAATTGAATCATCTATGCACTGCTTTAAAGGAGGTCAACAATGGATAGGCTACACATCCGTCCGAGGATAGGAAAGCGAACCACAAAAAAAATAAAAAAAGAGAGGGGGGGGGGGGTGCCACACCCAACCCACCAAACACACTAGAAGAACGTAAAGCAGAACTAAAACGCAAATAAAAAAAAGAAATAGAGTAGACTGTCTTTTTAGGCCCCTTTCACACTGAGGCGTTTTTACTGCGTTTTCGCGGTAAAAATAGCGCTGTAATAACGCCTGAAATAATCCTGCCCCAGCATTCTCAATGTGAAATCTCTGAGGGCTTTCACATTGAGGCGTTTTGCTGGCTGGGCGTTGAAAAAAATCCTGCAAACAGCTTTTTTAGAGCAACTTTAGGGCGCATAAAATAGCGCTGTAAAAACGCCTATCCCCATTGAAATGAATGGGATTCGCAGTAGAAACGCGGTAAAAACCGCATAAGCGTTATGTTAAAAAATAGCGCTAACGCCTATGCGTTTTTACCGCGTTCGCGCAAATTTTAGCGCGAACGCGGTAAAATCGCGGTAAAAACGCATACGCGTTAGCGCTATTTTTACCGCGATCGCGGTAAAAACGCGGTAAAATAGAGGTACAAAATCCTATAATTTTTGAGCGTTTTTTCAACGCCTCAGTGTGAAAGGGGCCTTATTGTAGAAGAGACATGGCGTGTCTTTTCTACAATAAAATAAACCTACCCGCCTGTTCACCATCCTCTGAGCATGCGCAGCCCAGTTTACATTTCTGGCACAATGCATGGGAGTGGCGTCACCCCACACCAGCCAATCAGGACAGCCAAAGACTGCGGCAGAGGTAAATCTCTTTGCCTTTAGTTCCGTTTATTGCTAGGTAAAATATATTCACTATTCAGTATCTCTGCAATGCATGCAAAGCTTCCATATTCTATCCCTTAAAAAAAAAAAAAAAAAAAAAAAACACGCATTACAGGACAATTAACAAAGAGCAGTTGGAAGCCAGCTGTGAAGTTGTAGGGTTCACTGTCAGTTTGCCCCTACTGAAAATGCCGGTGTTCTGTCGAGAAGCGCCTCCCATCGAATAGTGCCCGCGCATTCGCAGGACGGAGCCGCACTCCAGCTGAGTTGCCGATCAGCTGAAGTGACGTGACCAGGGCGCAAGCACACATCGTAGGAGGTATCTCTCGAGATACCATTTTAGGGGCACAATTGAAATCTATACAAACAGCAGGGGGAGACCGTAGTTCTCACATTGTGCCTTGCTGTTGCGGGGCGGCTTTACAATGTGGTGATGGTCCGGTTTTGTCAAAACCAGCCCTTCAACACAGCCACTAGCCGCCCTTCAGCAGCAGCGATGCACAATCTGAGAACTACGGTCTCCCCCCGCTGTTTGTATAGGTCTCAATTGTGCCTTTGAAATGGTATCTCCCATCGAGGGATACCTCCTACTGATGTGCACATGCGCCATGGTTACGTTAGCCCAGCTGATTGGCAAATCAGCTGTTGTGCCATGACGTACGGCGCATGAGCCGTTCGTCCTGGGTACTATGCGATTGGGGGGGCACTTTGACAGAACACCAGCGCCTGCACCCAAAGCCGATTGAAGAATTGGGTCGGGTGAGGACAGCGCTGGATCCAGAGGCAGGCAAGTGTCCCTATGGTAAAATTGAGCAGCTACAGTATTTTTAGTAATATTAAGCCTTTGGGTTCTGTTAAACTAAAATAACAAACATGTCATACTTACCTGGTTTTGCACAGAGCAGCCCCAATCCTCCTTTTCTAGGGTCCCTCGCCCGCGCTCCTGGCCCCTCATCTTTGGCGATTTACCCCAGGGAAAGTAGCTTTCCCTAGGGGCACCAGTGTGTGCTCGCTCCCGATCCGCAGTCATCGTCTATTGACAGAGACCGGGCCCCCCCCCCCTCAACACAGCATTTGATTGACCGCAGCGGGAGGAGCCGCTGCTCTTGTGCACGTTGCTGGATCGGGCTCAGGTAAGAATAAGGGGGGGGGGGTCTTTGGGGCTCCTGAAGCAGACGGTTTTTTACCCAAATGCATAAAATAAGAACTTCTCTGCAAACTAAAAAAACTGACCGGATTCCGTCATCCACATACTTGTTTGTAGATAAAGGAATCCTCCCTGCTGTGTCATTGTTTTCTGATAGTAGGGAGACTTTTCCACTGTCTCAATACACAGATCAGCACTGCAATCTTCAGCCTGCAGCACTGATTGAGTGAAAAAATAACATGACGGTCGAACAGAAGGCAAATCGCTAGATCACCTTCTGTTCAACCACAATGGCCAAACTTGGACAAAAATTTGACAAATGGAGTTTTCAGTCATGTAGGAATTAGGACTTTTCTGCAAGATTAAGGTCTTTGTACTCGTTTCCTTATCACAAGGAGAAATTCCATGGACACTACTCATACAGAGTGGGATCATTTACCGCACTGGGAGCAATAAAAGTCCCAATATTATTTTCTGGCTTCCCTCTTATTGCTAGTGATATTTTACAGATCAGGACAAACAGTACAGACAACAACTGCTTATGGAACCTATAAAAAAGAAAAAAAAAAAAAATCGAATAAAGACGAAAGCACAGCTAGGCAAACGCACCCTTTCAAAGGGAATGGCACTAAAAGATGCGTTTTCCTTTACCTATGAGCTGTCCGTAGAATCACAGAGCAGAAAACGAACGTTGGCACCTCATGGGTTGATGTGAGCAACGCCTCCACTTTTTACATATCAAACTGCAAAAAGCTAAAAGCAGCACAAAGCAACAATGGCAGCATATGTGGTGCCGTTCATCAATCGAAACATCACAGCCAGACAATTCGGGCCATTTAAAGCCGAACGGCAGACAAACACACAGCTGAAAAACATATTGGAGCTGTTCAACCTGCCAGTGTATTTCTAATTCCATCCATTCATTCATTCCGTAAGCCTGCCAGACAACACAGCCAGCCAGGAGAAACAGCAGATTGATGAGGTCATCTCTCTGCTCTCTCCTTCTGTCAACAAGTGACCACTACAGCCCTGTACACACAGCTGGGAATCCTGTATTTGAAAACTGTTGGTTTTCCTGACCAGATTCCTGGCAATCTTGCCTTGCAAAGCTGTGTATACACATGGCCACTCAAAAGACCCGCCGTTCTTTTGAATGGCAAGAACCCGGTGACGTCAAAGACTACGACGAGCCGGCTAAATTAAGTTGTATGCTACCGCGCATGCGTTGAAGTGTTATCGAGCATGCACGGTTTCTTTCCCCTGCAGCTAAGCATACAGACGACGGGTTTTCTCGGCAGGAAACACTCTGCCAGGAATCCCGACGGGAAAATAGAGAGCAGGTTCTCTATTTTTCCCCGAGCACTTTTCCCGTCGTGAAAACTGCTAGGGAGCATACACACGGCCGGGATTCCCAGCCAAAGGCTCTCCTGGCAGTTTTCCTGCTGGGAAAACCGGTCGTGTGTACGAGGCTTTAGGCTCCATGTACACGGGACGCTTTTACAACCTCTCCTGAACGATTTAACTTGACAGATGGTAATCCACGTTTAAAACGTCCGTTTTGCCACGTTTGCGTTTAAAGGCAAAAAAATGTAAAACGCCTATAAACGAAACGCTGCTAAACGCGAGTTACCGCGCTTAGACTCATTTTTTGCCTTCAAAAAAAAGCTTATAAAAAAGGACAGTAAACGAACCTGTGTACATTGAATGAGTTCAGGGGCAGCTGAAAAAAGCATCCAACTGCCTCTGAACGTCCGCAGAAGCAATGTACATGGGGGCCTTACAGACTTCTTGTGCTGCTTCTCCCTCTCCCATTCTTAGCTCCACTGTAAAGTAATTGCAAGAGGCTGAAATCAGATATTTTTTTTTCCCCCCCCCTTTTTATTTGCCTGGAGTTCAGCTTTAAAGTATAACAAACAAACAAACAAAAAAAGAAGTGCTGCGCAAACTGTCGGCGCTATATAAATCCTGTATTATAATAATAAATAGTAATAATAATAAACGACTTAAAGGCAATTTTCTTGGTTTTGGTTTGAGTGGAGAGGGATTAGACCGCCTGTTATTTCAGTCTGTGTCCCCATAAAGGGGGATGAATCCTCTCTCATTGTCCTGTTTACCATAATCATTGAAAGTAAGGCCCCTTTCACACTGGCACGTTTTTCAGGCGGTTTAGCGCTAATATTAGCGCTGTTATACCGCCTGAAAAAATCGTGCCCTGTATTCTTCAATGTGAAAGCCCGAAGGCTTTCACACTGAAGCGGTGCGCTAGCAGGACCGCTCCAAAAGTCCTGCTAGCCGCATCTTTACAGCGGCGAAGGAGCGATGTGTTCACCGCTCCTTTACCGCGGCTGCCCATTGTAATCAATGGGACACCGCGGTAATACCGCCCACAAACCACGGCAATAGCCGCGGTTTGCGGGCGGTATTAACCCCTTTTTCGGCTGCTAGCGGGGGTTAAATTCACCCCGCTAGCGGCCGCATACCGCGGTGATAACGACGGTATAGCGGCGCTGAAAATTGCGCCGCTATACCGCCACCGCCCCAGTGTGAAAGGGGCCTAAAAGTAAAAAAAAAAATCCCAGGTGATTTTGGGTTGTCCCCATAAAAGTAACAGAGGGGAAATCTTCCAATGGGGACACTAGTTTTGGTGACCCGGGATCCCCAAAGAATTTGTAGGGATTTTCTCTCACTTCCTGTTTGGCCATGGGACAGGAAGTGAAGGGAAATCTCTGCAATGGGACACAGATGGTGAATAAAAATAAATAAATCTGACAGCGTTTATAACCCTCCCTTGTTCGATCCAAAATGA
Source organism: Rana muscosa (assembly GCA_029206835.1). Taxonomy (NCBI): domain Eukaryota; kingdom Metazoa; phylum Chordata; class Amphibia; order Anura; family Ranidae; genus Rana; species Rana muscosa. The sequence goes on from CM055125.1 coordinate 43,939,663, forward strand.
AAAAAAAAAAAAAAGAAGGTTTTGCCTATAGTTTTACTTTAAGTCCTATTTCAAAACTACAAATCGCCTATGAATTGCACAGGGGTGTGCACTGCATTCCTGTGCAATTCACATGCGATACAGTGCAGTGCAATTTAAGCCCATTCATTTTGACTGGGCTCAAATCGCACCAAAGTAGTGCACGCACTACCTATGGAAACGCATCGGAAGAAATCGATAATATTTAGAACTGGATTGCACGGTACATTTGTACTATGCGATCCAATACAGGCATACGCACTGTTTGGGGTGTCGGTAACATTGCACTGACACCCACTGCAGATCGCAAGGGTGCAGGAAACTTGTACGGATGACAGGTTTCCCGCACTGTATTTTTGTGTGCACCTGGGCCAAGTAGTCCATAGTGAACAATAAGCGGTACTCAACTCCGCCCACCCGCCCCTCACCCCTATCTTTTTTTCCCTACTTACCTGTAGAGCCATTGTCCCACTGTGATCCACTGTCCGGGTGCCACACAGCAGGTCCTGTGCCACCTTTTGTGTCCTCTTCAGATGGCTACATCTTCTGTGTGCAGGTAGCCAGCACTGATGATGCGCCAAACCCACCTCCCCCAAACCGATTCCTGGCCGCTTTGTGTGCCAATCCTGCAGCCTCCGGGGATGTAAAGCCCCTTACACACGGTCGGACTTTTGCCCAACAAACTTCGTTTTAAGCAAGTTGGACCAATAATCCGACCGTGTGTACGCTCCATCGGACAAACTTTTTTTCGTTTGGTTTTGTTTTCATCGGACAAAAGTTGGGTCTGCAAATGGACAAACTTTTGCCCAACAAAACTCCGATGGAGCAAAGCCCGACCGTGTGTACAGAAAACCATCGGACTTTAGTCCGATGGACAAAACAAATAATGTTAAAATCAACCAACAATAGCAGAAGTTGACCAAAGGGTGGCGGTAAAGAGCAGAAAAACCACGTGATGTTGCAAAAAGTTTTGGGAAAGTTTGCAGAAAAGTCCTGTGGTGTGTATGCTATGGGTGTTCCCGACCAACTCCGTTCGGACAAAAAACCACGGAAAAGTCAGATGGAAGTCCGACCGTGTGTACGGGGCTTAAGGATCTCAGGAGGTTACAGGACCAGGCACACATCATTTTGGCCCAAGGCAGAATAGTGGGGTTACAAATAAAGACCATTGAAAAAATATATATATATATATATATATATATATAATAATATTAATCTCCTTTGGGGGGGGGGCTTTAAGCGGAGCTCCACTTTGTGGGCCCATTCACAATTCACGTTACATTTGTATTTCTAAAGGGCGCACTGGCTGAATGCATGCGTTTTCTGCAGTGCCATTTATAAACAGCGCTCCAAGCTCACCAACCCAATGTTTTTTTACAGTAGTGTGGTCGTTAATCTGGTCACACATGTGACAACCCGATTGTATGATCTCCTTTGTATTTACCAATACGCATTGCAAAAGTAACCAGTCGTTTACATAGGCCCCCAAAACTGATTAGCAATCCAAGTCTCACCATACACTGTACAATGTTCTTTAGATCTACCGATAACTATGTAGTGTGAAGGCCTACCTGACTGGATGCAAAATTGATTGCATTAATCAAGTGGGCACTCATATTACAGTTTTGGTATAAATAAAGAGGATCGTATGGTCAGATATTGTAACATGTATAGGGTGCATTAAATGACGATTGTGCAAACTACAACTGCAGAGGGACTTTTACTCCCTACACAGTGGGGCCATTCCAATACATGCACACTAAAATGGTACAGGTTACCTGCAGTAAATCAAAGGAATCTTTCCCCCCCCCCCCCCCCCCACTCTAATGAAAAGGCATCCTCGGCCTCCCTACAGATGTGCGTCTTCCTCGCTTCTCCATGGCTGTATCTGTCTTGCTCACTTTAGCTCAGCATGTTTCAATAGCAATTGGTTTCCAAGTGACATACGCACGTAGGGGAGAGATCCATTTTTGAAATTCATTTTCAATTAAGAGAAATGCAGAGCGCTAAAACTCACTTGTCGAATTGTTTTCATGCCTGTGAATGGAGACTGCAATTTCAGATCATTACGAAGGTTTTAATGCAACAGTACAGTGCCTTAGCAGTTGGCACTGGTGCCTTGCAGCAACACTGGGATTCTGGATTCAATTCCCGCCGGGGATACATTGGGGTCCATATGCTAGAAGTAGAGGGCGTTTTACCTGTATTACTCCTTCATTACCCGGCCATTTTTCAGTTATGCGATTGCTTGACTGACAATAACTCAGTCAAGCAACACTGTACCCAAATTTATTTTTATATCCCTTTTCTGGGGACAGATAGAGCTTTCTTTTGGTGATATTTAATAACCACTGTTAGAGAAAAAAAAAAAAAAGACCCCAATGTGGGTCGCTTATAATTACCTTTAATAATAATGATTCCACATATATTGGAGGTCAGTGGCATTTTTCCACCCAAACCCCAAAATTAATAAAAAACAAACAATTGGTGGTCAGTGGCCTTTAACCCCCCCACCCCCTCCACAAAAAAATCCCACAATCGATGGTGGTCAGTGACACCCCCACCTTCAGCTTTGATCTGCTGCGATCTCCCTTCCTGCCAGCACTGAACATTTAGCACTCCCCTTCCTCTATTGTGAATGGGCTGAATATTTGTAAACACAGGCATTGTTTACACTTGTGATGGGCTGCGATTGGTTCACAGTGATCACAAGGTACAGAAGAACCACTTTGAATTGCTTTGGACATTGTGTCTAAGATCTGTCCAATGACAGCTCAGTCACAGCCGGTCAAGGGTGCATTGGCCGACCAAGTGTTTTCTCTGCAGCACTGTCTGTAAGTCCACCTTTGCGTCTATTTACAATATGGCGGTATTGCACGGACGATATTGCAACGTGTGGGCGGTACTGCATCACAGGTTGCAGGAAAGAAAATCTCTCAATTCCCCCATCAACACAGACAGTGTTGATGGGGGAATCCTTCCCACAGAGACATTGTTTCCCCGCTGAACTGGCCGAAATTTAAACCGTCTTTGGCCGGCTTAAGTAAGATCTATATACCTACCTACTTTCAGGTCGCTCCGGTCTGGTTACGTAATATCCCCCCCCTGTGTCAGCCAGCTCCGCCGCAGGGGAGAGGGCAGAGCACCGACAACAGATGGGCCAATAAAACCTATGGGGGATGTCACTGCTCCAGGCTTTTCTTGCCATTGTTGGAGCCCTCTCTCCTCTCCCCTGCAGCCGCCACTGGCTAACACGGGAGATCACCTGACAACCACAGCAGGCTGAAAATAGGAAAGAAAACACATCTTACTTACACAGGTTAGTAAACATTTAGTAGGTTTTAGGAGGGGTCAGGGGGACCATTTTAAGAGTAGTTAGAGTTATCCCGGGATTCCACTTTAAAACACTCTTACTTTCTAACTAAATCAACCCCTATGTGTTTGTAGCTGTCCTCTTATCTGCTAAAAGGGGTTTATTTCAGTAACAAAACATACTGACATTAACCAGCTTCTATCAAAACTGCACGAGTTAGAAACAACTATGCAGAATGAGTGGAACTACAAGGAAGCACTTTTTCTCTGTGGTGTAAAGTAGTTTTACACCAGTCTGGTACACAGCAGTTTATGGAATAAAACATTGTGTCATGCGTTACTAACACATGCATTGCAATTTGACTGGGCTGCCTGATGCACAATAGACCAAAAATCATGCATGCCGCATTTTTGGCAGCACACACCACACCACATATTAGTGCATTATTCTGCAAAGCATGTCCGTCTTCAAGGTGCGTTGGGGTATCATTTAGAATAAATGGCACCGCATCGCACAAACGCATGTAAAGGGCATGCTTTATCGTGTGAAAGGGCCCTTTTGCGACAATGTATTCCATAATAATTCACAAAAATTGCTGTCCCCCAATCTAATGATCAGCTTCTCTCGAACGGGAATGTTGAAAAAGTTTTACTTGATCAGCGCTACAGTGATGATCAATGTAGTTTGACAGAGGAGAAGTCTCTGCTGTCAGAATACAATAGGAGGATTGGGAGAATCCTCCTCGCTGCGCTATTGGATTCTGACAGCAGGGACTCCTTCGCTGTCAGAATACATTGATTAACAGATTCCCCCATCCACACTAGAGACATGGCTAGGGATACACCTCGCTAGTGTGGATGGGGAAAACCATACAGCCAGCTTTAGATATGGATTTCAAGGGAACGTGCTCCACTGACAGCGAAGGGTTACAAAAATTAATCAGCAGCTGTATTGTATATTAATATAGCCAAATAATAATAGATGTTATTGATACAATGGCACCTGGTTCCTAGGATTGAGCTGCCAAGCTGTACGCAGCAGAGCCTGGATGCCCATTTATACCCAGCAATCACACCTCAATGACTAGAACACAGGTGTCAAACACAAGGCCCACGGGCAGAATCCGGCCCTCCAGGCCATATCATGTGGCCCTCGCACCTCTCCTGCAGGAGAGCTCCAGAACCTCCTCTGGTCCTCCTCCAGACCCCTACTTTCTGCTTTCAAGCAATGCATCCAGCTTCTTCCCAGCAGCAGCATAAGGAAAGGGGGGTGCACTGTGATGTAAGGAAGAGTGGGGCACACAACTTCTGATGGTGGGGTGGCTCTTGACATCTAATGTAAGGGGAGGGGATGCGCTGGACATCTAATCTTACAGATAGAACCGGCCGTTTTGAGGAAAATCATAATGCTGATGCGGCCAACAATGAAATTGAGTTTGACACCCCTGGACTAGAACAACCAAAATGTCTCAACACCTTGGGGAGCAAAGCTAAGCATTCACTTTGCCTCTCTAATTTGAATACCCCTCTATGTAAATTTCATATGGGGGCCTTCATTGAAACAACCAGGGGAAAGAAATGAGCATGTGTTGCCCACACCCACCAATCAGATAACTTCTTTCACGGTGTAACCCACACAGATGTCACCTGATCATATGCCATGAGCAACACACACATACATTTCATCCTACAATTATGTGTAAAAAAGGTAGAATACTGGACTTTCTCATCAGGTGTTCATTAGTAAGTGGGTAGAGCCCTTCCTTAATTATAGTGTCTGGAAAAATAAATAAAAAAAACTGTTGTTGACCAAAGCTGTCAGATTGTAGAATTCTCCCAGTGTATTGCAGCATGAAAGGGGGATTCTTATTGTTCTTCTATCACCTTCTGCAATGAAATGGTGTTTTACCTGTAGGACAAAGCAAGACGTTCACTTAGGGCCCATTCACACTGTAATGCAGTGTGGGAGAGCCGCGTTCCCGCGTGGCTTCCAGAACCGCATTCCGATGGCAATGCCCTTGCGATCTGCTGTGGGGTCAGTTCAAGTTCACGACAACCCAAACGCAGGTCGCAAATGCATTGCGTTTGCCCGCACCGGATCGCAATTTTCAGCCCATTTAAAATGAATAGGGCAAATTTGCAATGCACAGAACTGCATGTGAAGCACACAGGAATCGCACAGCAATCCCGTGTGATGCACATGCAGTGTCTAGTGTGAATGGGCCCTTCAAGAAGTATTCCAGGCATGGTATATTTTATCATGCTTGGACAAATTTTATGTGTATACCATACCAGGTCGATGTCCTTGAAAGTGGGAAATCACTGTAGTAAACACCGTTACTCCAGTGATCTTCACTTGGTCTCCAGGTCCTGTGCCATGCAGTTGCCCTTCTGCATTCTGAGCACAGGAGGTCAGCCGCTTGGCCCAGACGCCATTTAGAGAATGCTTTGTATTGCCTGAATAAATGCAAAGTGTTTTCTGATTAGACAACGTGGACAGGCAGGGTGGTGAGGTGTAGAAAACAACCAAACCTGGAACTCTTCTTTAAATGCATACTCTCCCCCCCACACTACTTATTTCAACCTACACTCCACAGGGGAAAGAAGCAGCAGCAGCCCTGTGCAAGATCCTTGGCCGCCTGTCTGGATCTTACACCAGGACTCTCTCTCCGTTTCCAAGTGACAAAGCTCGGGCCTAGTGGCGACAGCTCAGAAAGCCAAAGATGCATCAAAGAAGGAGGAGAACGTCATATACCCCCCTCCTCAATATCTAGAAGCATAGAGAATTTTATATATAATTATCATAATACAGAATTTATATAGCGCCAACAGTTCGCACATCGCTTTACAATGTGAGGGCAGTATATAAAATTTCATGTCCCCCACCAGCGGTGGTGGGGGAGGCATTGACATGAGCCTGCAAAGTGCAAGTTCAATTAAATAGTGTCCACAATACACATCACAGCAGAAGCTGGCCATATATCTTTTAATTGCAGCTAATCTGACCATAGTTCAATCCTGGAAGACCCAGCATGTAGCCTTCCAGTGGGTGAAGACATGCATGACCACCATGATGCTTCATAAGCGAATGTCCAATATTATGAATGATTTGCATGCCAAATGTCTAAGGCTGCTTTCACACTGGGGCAAGGGGGCGGTAGCGGTAAAGCATCGCTAGTTTTAGCGGGGCTTTTCGGCCGCTAATGGGGCGCTTTTAACCCATTAGCGGTGGAGGAAAGGGTTAAAAGCTCCTGAAAAGCACCACTGCGCTTTGCAGGCGCTTTGGCAGCCCTTGCACATTGATTTCAATGGCAGGGGCGCCCCAAAGATGCTGCTTGCAGGACTTTTTCCCCCGTCCTGCAAGCGCACCGCCCCAGCGTGAAAGCACTTGGGCTTTCACACTGGGGAGGCATGAGAGGCACTTTACAAGTGCTATTTTTAGCGCTAAAATGCCTGAAAAGCGCCCCAGTGTTAACCACTTCCCTATCGGGCCCATTCTGGCACTTCTCTCCTTCATGTAAAAATATCATATTTTTTTGCCAGAAAATGACTCAGAACCCATAAACATTGTATTGTTTTTTTTAGCAGACACCCTAGGGAATAAAGTGGCGGTCATTGCAACTTTTTATCTAGCACGGTATTTGCGCAATAATTTTTCAAACGCTTTTTTTGGGGGAAAAAAAACGGTTTCATGAATTAAAACCGTAAAGTTAGCCCAATTTTTTTGTATAATGTGAAAGATGATGTTACGCTGAGTAAATAGATGCCCAACATGTCACGCTTTAAAATTACGCACACTCATAGAATGGCACCAAACTTCGGTACTTAAAAATCTCCATAGGCGACGCTTTTTTACAGGTTACCAGTTTAGAGTTACAGAGGAGGTCTAGTGCTAGAATTGTTGCACATGCTCTAATGCACGCGGCAATACCTCACATGTGTGGTTTGAACAGAGTTTACATATGTGGGTGGGACTTACGTGTGTCTTCGCTTCTGAGTGCGAGCTACCGGGGCGTTTTATTTTACTTAATTTCTTTTTATTTTGACACTTTTTTTTTTATTATCACTTTTATTCCTATTACAAGGAATGTAAACATCCCTTGTAATAGTAATCTACTGTGACAGGTCCTCTTTATGGAGAGATGCGGGGTCAATAAGACCCCACATCTCTCCTCCAGGCTGGAAAGCATGAGATCGGGAAAAAAATTATAATAATTCACCGATCTCATGCTGACAGCCGCGATCGCGGCTTTGTTTACATTCGGGATCCCGGGGCGTGACGTCATAACGTTGCGCCCGGGCCTCCGACGGTCATAGAGATCTCTATCGTCGTCATCTGGCGCCGGTCAATTCGTTCTCCGGGCCCCCGAGGGCACGGGAGAGCCTGGAGAAGCACCGGATGGTGGCGGGAGAGGGGGGGGGGGAGGAGTACCCTCCCGTCACCTATAATAACGATCAAGTAGTGGAACTGCCGCTATGACCATTCTTGTGGTGCACAGAATCGCTGGCTGCAAAGAATGATATCTGCAGCTTACAGGCATCATTCAGATATCCCCCCGAAATTCCAGGACGTCATGTGACGGCGTGCGGTAGGGAAGTGGTTAAAGGGGTTTTGAGGTTTGAGAACCATGGATCTCTTATGAGTTGCCCTCACTCGAACGGCTCCGTTTGGGCCTTGTATGATTTGTGGCTTCCAAGTCTGAGTTACCCCATTCCCCTCTCTCTCGTCTTTGACCCTCTTCTCCTGTTTTCCTTGCGCCACTCTGTTCCTGTTCACTCGGTCGCAGTCCATGGGGTGGGCTGCAGGAGAAGAGCCTCCTCCTGTTGACTGCACATAAATTTTGGGTCCAGGGCATTTTGGCAGTTTTCACTTTGCAGTATCATTCCAAAATTTCAAACCGTAAATTTGGTTATCATGATTGTGTTCTTTATTACTCAAATTGTAATGTCTACCCATTATCTAGTCCTGCACGGGCGATTTACAAGCTTCTATTTGTATTCTCAAAACCAATAAACATATTGAAGCAGAAAAAAAAAAAATTAAAAATTTATGTCCCCATTAGGGGGTCAGACGATATCGTTTTTTCAGGACCGATACCGATTTTTTCGGCCGCCTTTCAGGCCAATAGCAGGTGCCGAAATTTTGTACATCACTGTCTCCTGCCACCAAATGCAGCGTGTCACTTGCCACTGTCTCCTGTCACGCAGATGCAGCATGTCACTTGCCACTGTCTCCTGTCACGCAGATGCAGCATGTCACTGTCACGCAGATGCTGTATGTCACTTGCCACTGTCTCCTGTCATGCAGATGCTGTATGTCACTTGCCACCCATATATAGCTGGTCACTTGCCATAGCGGTTAAGCGAGGCGGCCAGCGAGAGATAATGTATCTCTGCTGCCCGCCACACCACCGACAGAGAATGGCAGAGACTGCAGTAAGGGCTGCATGGGACAGGGGTGAGGAGGTCTGACCAATAAATTTTAGAAAATGTGAATATCAGCCTCCCGATAATCGGCCACTCAGATATTCGGCCTACCCCTAGTCCACATGGGCTCAATCCACCATGCTATAAAGTGTGTTAGCACTGTGGCTTTGCGGTTATCACTTATGCACTGTGGCCCTCCATTCAAATCTCAGCCAGGACACTCCATAGAGCTTGCATGTCCTCCAGGCACCAAAATTTCCCCCCTACCCTCCAAAGACTTGCTGGTAGGTTACCTGGCTACAATTGTAATTGGCCCTAGAATGGGTGTACAAATTGGCTTTGCACATGTGCTATCACATTCTGCATGTCAGTCCCAAACTAAGCAATTGGGGAGGGTTGGGGGAAAGACCTGGTGACCTACCTTGTAACAAAAATGCCAATACAATTCTACGGATAAGGCCAACAAGTACAGTGCCTTGAAAAAGTATTCAAATCCCTTGAAATTTTCCACATTTTGTCATGTTACAACCAAAAACGGAAATGTAATTTATTGGGATTTTATGTAATAGACCAACACAAAGTGGCACATAATTGTGAAGTGGAAGGAAAAAGAAATGGTTTTCCAAATAAATATCTGAAAAGTGTGGCGTGCATTTGTATTCAGCACCCTTTACTCTGATACCCCTAACTAAAATCTAGTGGAAACAATTGCCTTCAGAAGTCACCCAATTAGTAAATAGAGTCCACCTGTGTGCAATTTATTCTCAGTATAAATAAAGCTGTTCTGTGAAGCCCTCAGAGGTTTGTTAGAGAACCTTAGTGAATAAACAGCATCATGAAGGCCAAGGAACACACCAGACAGGTCAGGGATAATGTTTTGGAGAGGTCTAAAGCAGGGTTGGGTTATAAAAAAAATATCCCAAGCTTTGAATGTCTCACAGAGCACTGTTCAATCCATCATCCAAAAAAATGGAAAAAAGTATGGCACAACTGGCAAACCTACCAAGACATGGGCAAGGAGAGCATTAATCAGGGAAGCAGCCAAGAGATCCATGGTAACTCTGGAGGAGCTGCAGAGGTCCACAGCTCAGGTGGGAGAATCTGTCCACAGGACAACCATTAGTTGTGCACTCCACAAATCTTGGCTTTATGGAAGAGTGGCAAGAAGAAAGCCATTGTTGGAAGAAAGCCATTGTTGGAAGAAAGCCATAAGAAGTCCAGTTTACAGTTTTGTGAGAAGCCATGTGGGGGACACAACAAACAAGTGGAAGAAGGTGCTCTGGTCAGATGAGACCAAAATTTAACTTTGTGGCCAAAAGCAAAACTCTGAACACACCATCCTCACCGTGAAACATGGTGGTGGCAGCATCATGTTGTGGGGATGTTTTTCTTCAGCAGGGACAGGGAAGCTGGTCAGAGTTGATGGGAAGATGGATGGAGCCAAGTACAAGACAATCTTAGAAGAAAACCTGTTAGAGTCTGCAAAAGACTTGAGACTGAGGTGGAGGTTCACCTTCCAGCAGGACAATGACCCTAAACATACAGCCAGTCTTACAATGGGATGGTTTAGATCAAAGCATATTCATGTGTTAGATTTAGGTCTGAGAATCTGTGGCAAGACTTGGAAATTGCTGTTCACAGACACTCTCCATCCAATTCGACAGAACTTGAGATATTTTGCAAAGAAGAATGGGCAAAAAGTTCATTCTCTAAATCAGTGGTTCGCAACCCCTGTCCTCAGGGCCCAGTAACAGGCCAAGTTTGCAAGATAACTGAAATACATCACAGGGGATATCATTTGCTGCTCGGTGATTGCAGTATTCTAGTCTGCATCTCCCCAAGGTAATACTTAAAATCTGGCCTGTTAGTGGGCCCTGAGGACAGGAGTTGAGAACCACTGCTCTCTAGATGTGCAAAACTGGTACAGACATCCCCAAAAATACTTGCAGCTGTAATTGCAGTGAAAGGTGTTTCTACAAAGTATTCAGAGGGGCTGAATACAAATGCACGCCACACTTTTCACATATTTGTAAAAAAAATAATAATTGAAAACCCACTTATTTTGCTTCCACTTCACAATTAGGTGCCACTTTGTGCTGGTCTATCACATAAAATACATTTACGTTTTTGGTTGTAACATGGCAAAATTTGGAAAATTTCTAGGGGGTATGAATACTTTTTCAAGGCACTGTATGTCAAACATGATGTCTGAAAGCGGAAGTAAACCCATCCATAAAACATGGCACGTGCCGAAAATGTAACACTCCCATTGGTAGTGCTCTAAACCAAACTGTCAAACCATCCAATGGCTGGTGTCTAAACTGATCACATGTGCAGCATCATTGCAGTTATAGACTAAACAGAGCCAAAGATGGCAGCTTCCTTGGCTGAAAACGATAGGGGGGGTTTACTTACACTTGAATGGATATCTACATATATAAAAGAACATTATCTGCCATAATGATTTTTTATTTTCAGCTCTCATTGGCTCAAAATAAATATAGGAAATAAAGATCACTGCAGGTTAGTGATCCAAGGAGTCCCTCTAAAATGAATGCATAGTACTGTCCCCTCCATATTGTACAGATAAAACGCACTCGTCACACTGCAAGCAGGAGAGAGATCTGTGAGTGGGAAATGGTAAGACAGCAGGAATGTTACTTATGTACAGAGCTTGTGACATGTATATGTGACAAGTACATAGACAGCACTAAGCTGGTTCCACATCTCACAACATACACACAGCAGATTCTCTGATGAAACGCATGAAGGGTGACAAAAGGGACCGCTAGTCAGCCTCTGGCCGCACTCCAAGCCCGGCCCCAGCACCCGCTCTACCAGAAGTATATTGGGCCATATGGCTCAAAACACACGGGAGCTTACAGACGTGCTGTAGGCTGCTGACGTAAGGGCTCGCTGACATTGAACCCCACATCTGTTCTAACGAGACGCAGTGCAAAGTGACATTTCACTGATTGCTTATGTACTAGGAACACGCTGATCTCCCATTTTTGACACCATCATGTACGGGCCCACAGGATAGGTTCACACAGGCACCAGATTCTACTGCCCTCTGAAAGGTGATCCAAGATGAATCGTATATCAGTGCAAGGCAGAGCAGTGGCTTCCAGATGTTCCAGAGGCAATATTGCCGCCTCCCAAATGTCTCCCCCCCAAGCTGCGATTCTGCATGTAACCAATGTGCCGCAACTATGACCCAAGTGGTTGGCTTGCAGTTGCGGCACCGTCTCATTGACTTGAGCAATGGACGAGTCTGACAGGTGTCGTCATCTGTCAAACTCAGCAAGCAAAGTAAGTTTGCAGTGGCATGTGTACAACCCCCTCTAGCTGCCTTGTTGGGTTTCCGGTAGAAGGGCGGTAAAAGATGCGGACCAACGACCCATTTTTACCATCTGTGTGAACAAGGCCTTTATTATAGCAATGCAGTGCGAGATTTTGATAAACTGAAGCAGATTGTACAGCATCCACATAGAAGGCTTATTATATTTTGGTCAAAAGGGGGGGGGGGGAGTTTGGGACTTTAAATGAATTATATTATTATATATAAAATTATATTTTGCTCAGGTGGGTTTCCCGTGAAACTAAAAAAACAAAAAAACAAAAATTGGATATAGCCAAATACAAAATGTAAAGAAAAAGCAGCACCAAGGTAATTCATGCGCTGAGATTTATAGGGATATACAGTAGTGCTATTGCTGTGACTCGAAGCACAAAGTATTCCACAAAAACCACAAACACCACACAGTGTCAAAGATTAGTATACTATACATCTGAAGGGGGACCTGTCAGAACAGAAATGTGGCTGATGCCCTAATAAAAGCAAATCTAGACCCAAAAACAAAAATGTATATATTACTCATCAGTCCTTAAATGTGGTGGCTGCATTAGTCTAACTTCTTTAGCTTTTCAATTGGCGATGCCGTCAGTAATACATTTCCTGTTATAGGGGGGTCTCTGAATGAAAAAGCAATAGAGACCCCTTTGGACAGCAGCACTGTCAATCTGAGGGGAGAACGAAAAAAAAAACTGACAGCTCAGGTGGAGCCGCTGTACTAACCATGCGATGTTAGTACAGAGATCTCCCCTGCTGTTCTACTGTGTTCTGACAGGGGGACAGAACACCCCGGTCAGCTCTCTCAACCACCGACTACCGATCAGCAGACCTTTTCCTGTCTTGCCCCTTCTGTCAGACTGACTCCAGTACACACAGGCTGAATGCCAACCGACATTTGGCCCATGTGTACTAGGCTTAAAGCAGAGTTCCACCCAAAAGTAGAACCTCCGCTTATTTGACCCCCCCCCCTCTGGTGCCACATTTGGCACCTTTTGGGGGAGGGGGATTGGGTACCTGTTTTTTCATTAGGTACCCTGTCCCCACTTCCGGGAGACGGGGCCGCGGCGAAATACGTCAGCAGCTCGGCCTCCCTCCCCTTCTGCTGGGCCAGTGAGGGAGCGCAGCACGCTTCGTAAATGTGCAGTAGGGACCCGGCCGTGAGGCCGAAAGGCTACACTGCCGAGTTCCCTTACCCGCAATGACGGCGGCAGCACCCGACCAGCCGATGTACACATCAGCTGCGGCGCCGATATCGCTGGACTCCAGGACAGGTAAGTGTCCTAATGATAAAAGTCAGCAGCTACAGTATGTGTAGCTGCTGACTTTAAATTTTTTTAAAGGGGCGGGCGGAACTCGGCTCTAACAGGTTAAAGCCGAACTCCATCTAACACGCAGCTTTTTTTTCCCCTTTTGGTATAAAAGTTTCACATAAAGGAATAAAAGATGATCATTCTAAACACCCCTAACAGTGGTGTGTCTCAACACTAACTGCCACCTTTGCTGAAAGGTTTGGTCTGTTAAAAAAAATAAATTAATAATAATAATAATAATAATAATAATAATAATAATAATGAAAAACAAACTTACTGGCCAGATCACCAGGTGAAATTATAGGACAAAAGCCTAAAAATAGAAAAAAGGAGTGCAGCCACCATACCCGATTGGTCAGCTTCAAAGCAATAAAATTTGACTAATACCCAAAACAAAAATCTAACGTAGAACTAAAGCCTAACTTTAACAAATCTGCAAACATGCAGGCTGTTTATTGCAGAAGAGACATTTAATGTCTCCTCTAAAATAAAATACGTACCTGCCTGCTTGCAGTCTTTTTGAAAACATACACTAAGCTATGCATGCGTAATATTCATTCCAGTATGGTGCTTGTGTGCCAAGACAACCAAAATCCCGCGCCAACCAATCAAGATGGCTAAAAATCAGCACCTGGAAGAAGCTGGAGAAAAGGTAAACATGTTGTCCCTGAAGTCAACAGAAAAAAAAATGGGCACCACAGTTTTTTGCGTATGGGGTTGCGAAGCTGCAGACTGGCCAGAGTCCCTTATGCTGACCCATGTCCACAGCCAAAAGCACCTACAATCAGATCAGAACTGAACCATGGAGCAATGGAAGAAGGCGGCCTGGTCTGATGAACCACGTTTTCTTGTGGATGGCTGGATGCAAGCGTTACCTGGGGGAGAGATGGCACCAGGATGCAGTATGGGAAGAAGACAAGCCAAGTGGAGACAGTGTAATGCTTGTTCTGCTGGAAAACTTTGGGTCCTGCCACTTATAGGGATGTTATTTTGACACGGACCACCTACCGAAACATTGCTGCTGGCCAAGTACACCCCTCCATAGAAACGGTACTCCCTGATGGCAGTGGCCTCTTTCAGCAGGATAATACTCCCTGCCACACTGCAAAAATGGTTCAAGAATGGTTTGTAAAATACAACGACAAGTTTGAGATGTTGACTTGGCCACCACATTCTCCAGATCTCAAACCATCGAGCATCTGTGAGATGTGCTGGAAAAACCAAGTCCAATCCATGGAAGTCCCACCTTGTAACTTACTGGACTTGAAGCAGAGCGCCACCCAAAAGGGGAAGCTCTGCTCATTTGCCACCTTCCCCCTTACGTTGCCATATTCAGCACCTTTTAGGGGGGGGGGTACCCGATTTTGACAGGTACACTCTCCCATTTCCGCATGACTTCACATCGATGAACTAATCCTGAAGTTCGGTCCCCTCCTCCTTCCCTCGCCACCAGGGCCATTCACAAAGTGCAGCTTCGCACATGCGCAGTAGGGCACTGGCTGTGAAGCCACAAGGCTTCACTGCCGGTTTCACTTACCCGAGATGGTGAAATTGAAAAATTGGCTTGAGTCAAAAAACACTGTTGGATTTGTGGATAGGCAAGTGTCTATAATATTTTTCTGAAGAAGCCTGGAGCTCTTCAGGAATATATAGGCACCAAGCCATCAGTAGTGGATCCTTTGAAGGATCCACTACTGATGGCTTGGTGCCAGATACCACGGCATACCTTCAGAGGTCTAGTGGTGTCCATGCTGCGATGGGTCAGGGCTGTTTTGGCAGTAAAAGGGGGGCCTTCTCAATATTAGGTGGGTCATCACTAGGTTATGGCTGACCGATGTACACTGCGGTGCAATGCAAAGTTATTTGTACCCCAACACACGTCTACGGTGCACTGCAATACACAGATACATACATTATGCTAAATTAGTCGTGCTTAAAACAACGGTGCAGACCAGGACATTGTAACACTTAATGCATGTGTGCCCGTGCTACACAAATGTGGCATTATGAAAAAAGGAATGGCGTTTGAACCCAGTATCGCTTTGTTTTGTTACAAGGATTAGTGCTCCTAAATATGTTTCCTCTACAGTAATCCATCACTAAGTGACACTACTAATGGAAGGAATCCAAGAAAACACACAGCAAACTTAAACATCTCTTATTGACTCTTAAAATCATTATAGTCATGTGTTCTCGTGTGTGTTTGTGACATTAGAAGCATACTAAAGTGATGTGAATGTACAATATATACCGTATGTGTAAACTGTGCTACGTACATTGATGACGCTATACAAGTACCAATAATAATAATAATACAGTAATAATAATAGGCAGGGTTATCTGCCCAGTTAAAAAATACATAGGCTACACAAGTATTGAACAACCGTTCAGAATTACGTGGAGGCTGGATCTTCTGACCATGATCTCACATCTTTAGTTATCCAATTGGATTATTTCAATGACTGGACATATTACTTAAAGCGGAGCTCCACCCAAAAGTGGAACTTCTGGTCATTATACTCCTCCCCCCCCCCTCCGGTGCCACATTTGGCACCTTTCAGGGGGGGGGGGCAGGATACCCGTCTTTCACAGGTATTTCTTTCCCACTTCCGGGAGCCTCAGCCGCGGGTATTGACGTCACCGCCCGGGCTCCCTCCTCCTTCCCCGACCGCCGGGCCAGCAGGAGAGAGGAGCAGAGCTTCGTGCATGCGCAGTAGGGTTCCTGGCGTGATGCCGTAAGGCTACACTGCTGGGTTCCCTTACTCGCAATGGCGTCGGCAGCACCCGACAGCTGATGGAATCATCAGCTGCGGTGCCGACATCGCTGGACTCCAGGACAGGCAAGTGTCCCATTATTAAAAGTCAGCAGCTGCAGTATGGCTTTTAATTTTTGCAGCAGTTGGCGGACCTCCGCTTTAATGAGAATAGGTGACAAATATTGGCACAGACAATAGCGAATGTTCTCAGTGCACTACATTTTCTACTGGGACTGGTTTTCACAAAAAAGACACAATCATGGCACGTCGCTCTACATTAATATTTACCTTGTTACTCGGCCAATAGAAAATATAGAACCGACAGCCATTAGAACTACTCAGGAGGGATAAGACAATTCAAGGGCCATGCCAATAAATGAAGTTTCTGCAGTCCAACCCAATCTGCCCCCCATTTAATAACTAAACGTTCATATTGTGTAAATGCATCACAGTTCTATCTAAAGTGGAATTTTGGTAAACCCATCAATTTAAAGCAATTGTAAAATGCATCAGTAAGAAAAAAAAAAAAAGAAAAAGAAAAGACGACTTTCTCCCTGTAAGGCAATTCCATAGTGTGCCATTATGCATCGCATACTAGCACAAGATGAAATACTTGCCTTA
This sequence comes from Rana muscosa, assembly GCA_029206835.1. Taxonomy (NCBI): domain Eukaryota; kingdom Metazoa; phylum Chordata; class Amphibia; order Anura; family Ranidae; genus Rana; species Rana muscosa. The sequence goes on from CM055125.1 coordinate 43,956,462, forward strand.
GAACGAAGCCCTCCAGTAGCGCGCGGTCACCGCCGACAGGGCTTCCATCTTCCTCTGGTCCATCTTCTGGGTTTGTGGGCTCCGGCTGTATGAGTGGCCGGAGATATGATGCGATCACTCCTGCGCATGCGAGCTCTGAAGGTCCAACACAATATGCCGGACCTTCAGAGCGCATGCGCTGGTGATGACAGCGGCTGCATCCAGTGTGAATATCTCCTATACAGTGCCCATTTAGTTAATATTCATTTTAGCTACAGGTAAGCCTTATTATAGGCTTACCTGTAGGTAAAAATCACCACGCAGAGTTTTTACTACTGCTTTAAAAGATCATTTCACCTTTTGTAACATGTTATCTGAGCTTTGCGGCTGTGGGCATGTAGTTCTCAATAAACTACCAGAGTGCTGTTGAGCGCGCTGGTAGTTCATCGTCTTGTCCTGTCAGTGTGTATCTGCTTGCCCCTACAAGGTATGAGCAGACAGATACACTGACAAATCTGCAGGTGTCCTGCGTGATCGTGGGTGCAATGCTTTCCAGTCCCCACGTAAAAAATAATAATAATGCAAATTTTTTTACCTGCAAAAAAGATGTCCATTTATTATTATTTTTTTTTGAAAAAAAGTGAACTTACCCTTTCTTTAAGACCCCTTTCACACTGGGCGGGAGGTGTGGTAGCCTATTTTTAGCGGCGCTATACTGTCAGAATTGTGGCGGTATTCGGCCGCTAGCGGTGCGGTTTTAACCCCCCACTAGCGGCCGAAAAAGGGTTAATACCACCGGCAATGCGCCTCTGCAGAGGTGCATTGCCGCGGTTTCCCATTGCTTTCAATGGGAAGGAGCGGTAAACACACAGCTCCTCTCACCGCTCCAAAGATGTTGCTTGCAGGACTTTTGGAGCGGTCCTGCCAGCGCATCGCCTCAGTGTGAAAGCCCTCAGGCTTTCACATTGAGAGTGCAGGGCAGGAGTTTTTCAGGCAGTATTTAGGTGCTATTTTTAGCGCTAAAAGGCCTGAAAAACTGTGAAAACTTACAGATTAAAATCCGTGCCGGGATGTAACTGTCACATTGGTTGTGCTTTAAACAAAACTCAAACCATCAAATGTCTGGTGTCATAACTGATCACATGTGCAGCATTATGGCAGTTGAAGATCAGAGGCCAAGATGGCAGCTTCCTTGGCTAAAAAAGATAGAAGGGTTTAGTTCCGCTTTAAACATACAATAAACCTATAGCAAATTGTTTGTAGACACCTGATCATCACACCTATGAGAGCTTGATGGACATTCCATTCTGAAACCATTGGATTTCCAACAAGATCATAGGAGGTGTGATTATCAATTGGCTACAAACCATCCTTTGCAGTTATAACACACCTTCACTATTCTGGGGAGGATTTCCACAACATTTTGGAGCATTTTTGTGGCAATTTATACCTATTTAGCCAAAAGAACATTTGCGAGGCAAGGTACTGATGTTGGATGAGAAGAACTTTGCATACTTATTCATTTCAAAAAGGTGTTCAGGAAGCTCATCCAAGGCCACTTGAGTTTCCCCACAAGAAACTCATCTTACACTGGTTTTGTGCACAGGGATACAGTCATGCTGTCAAGACAGAAAAAAAAAAAAAAAAAAGAAGGTCTTCCCCATACTGTATCCACAAGGTTGGAAACCCAATTATATAAAAAGTCTTTGTATGTTGTAGCATTAACTATACCCTTCACTAGATCTGAACTCAATAAACGGGAGGGGTGTCCTCATGCTCTTGGCCATTTAACGTACTTAGTTGGCCTTGTATTAAATCAGTTTAATTTTTCATAGTGCCAACTCCCTTTGTAGTGCTGGTAAGACACAAAATTATTGTGAAGGTCAAATTCTGCTAATATGTTCAATAGAATATACCAGTCCTGGTCTCATTTATAAAAAAAAAAAAAAGAAATAAAAAAAAAAACCCACACACTTTAAACAAAATTTAATAACAGTACAAAAACAGGGGGGTTGTTGGACAAATATTTTTGATTTCTTTCCCCTTTTAAGGTTTTTCTTTTCTCTTTCTTATTTTTGTCCTACTGGAGACTGTTGGATTGCATTGTACTGATGTCCTCAAGATTGGTAACCCCTTTCACAACAGTCTAAACCAATTTAATAACAGTACCATGAACGGGGGGGGGGGGGGTGTTGGGCAGTATATTTCCCCTTTTTATTTATTTATAATGTGTGCCCCCCTTAAGTTTTTTCTTTTTCCTATTTTTGTCCTACTGCTGATGTATTGCCTCATCATTAACATGTTGGACTGCATTGTATGTATGGTCTCCCTAGTTTAGCACTCATTCAGATTGGAGTGACTTGTCATGCGATTTGACAGATCAAATCACACGACAAGATGCTGCCTTTTGTCGGCAATGGCCATGTTCACATTGATCTGAAAAAGTAGTTCCTGCATTACATTTGGCGATTTTGGGTGCGACTTGCATAGACATCTGTGCATGAAGCTGCACAGACGTCTTCAAAGTTGCACCTGAAGTCGCACTGACATGCAGCTTTGAAATTGTGTCAATTCAGATGAAGTCACACGATTTCAAAGCCGCATTTAATGTGAACGAGGGCTTAGGGATTGGTAACCCCTTTCGTTACATAATTCATCTGGTTAAAAAAAAAAAAAAAGAAGAAAAAAAGACACGTCCATCCAGTTCAACCAATAGAAGGGGAAAAAAATTGTTGTTTATTTGTACGTTAAATTCTCAATAAAAAACTTTTATGAAACAAACTAGCACAAAAAATCCTAATAAAACAAAGCGCAATAACCCATTGAATCCAGCCAGATTTCAGATAAATGAAGAAAAGATGACGATGGGTTGCCGAGAGTTACCACAATCTGGACACAGCTCTTCTCTTCTTTCGGAAAGCCGGTTTACTCGACACTAAAAGTAAACTGAGAAATCTCATTTGGATGACACTAGCAAACTGAAACTCATCCGTGACACCTCAGGGCAGACACTTGACAAAGATTTCAAAATGTTACAAAGTCACTCTTGTTGAAAATTTTCAAACTTTCAGAGTTGACAGTTACAAAATCTCGAAGCAGACAGACAAAATCTTACGAGAACAGTCATGGTCCCACCAGAAAGACATGGTAACTATTAGTACACTGGAGAGCGTTCTACAGGGAAGTCCTGAAACTCTTTTCATCTTATAGAATGGAGATGCCAAATGCATTATTGCACAGGGCCCCAACCGGGGTCATCAAACCCCCACCCCCTCTCCACCCATCAGAACTCATAGGCCTGTTTAAAAAGCAGAGGGAAACGGCTTCCCAAAGAAAAAAAGGGACTACCGGCACAGCTGTCATTACCAATATTCCAAAGGATTAGGACAGATCTTGTTACCAGCAACTTAATATTACATATTTATAAAACACACAAACCTTTAACAAAAATATTTGAAAAAAAAAAGAAAAAAAAAGTGTAACAAATTGCTTCAAATGACTGAATCCATATTTGTGGGGACAGATCCAAATCCTGGAAACTATGAATAAAAGGACGATTTCGATCCCAGACATTTGGGTAAACCCACGTTCACATCAAGCATTGCGCACACGTGCATTTTTTTTGCAGTCGCACTTGGCATGGAGGACAGACTTGATTTCGAAGGGCTGCCCTATTGTGCACCCAAGAAGCTCAGGCACCATTCTGAGTTTCAGGCATTACGTGCGCAAGAAATTTCCTTCTGCTTGAAGCGTTTGGGGTTCCATGAAGGTCCCTTTACCACGCACATAGCAGCTCACTCGTGGTCCATGGTGGACAACAGGCAGCCAAGTCATATGCCACCTCCGGCGTGTCTTTCTGGACGCAGTTGCAGCACGGCCTCATTACCTTCTATGGGGTATGTGGATGAAACAACGTGGACAAGACCACCATCTCAGCCCTAAAAGACACGCCTCAAGCATCTGCATTCACTGCACCGGCATGCCCATGTGAAAGGGACCCAGCAGAAAATGGCACTGCAAGACCAACGCGTGGTTTCATGGTTCAAAATTGCAACATTTTGCGTGTTTTCACAAGGCACCCTAGTGTAAATTGGGGTTAATCGGCCACGATTATTTTATTTTGGGACTGAGACAAAACTTCGCGCTAAAAAAAAAAAAAAAAAAAAAAAAAAAAAATTCAACCGCTAGGCCTCATTCACACTTGCAAATAGGGCCGTTACCGACTACATGCGCAAAATCCAGCGGGAGTTCCTGCCGATTGGCTGCGGGTGACAGCCCCAGTGAAAGCAACGGGAGGCTGCCAACTTCTGCAGCTAATCGATCGCACGTTATTACTGATGGAGCCGCTACCTGAGATGATTGACCCTTGGCCTCGAACCCCTGAAGGGTCTTGCGCATGCAAATTAGTAATGGCCCCATTTGCAAGTGTCAATGTGGAGGGGCCTTAGTGCACAAGATAAAGTATCACAGACAGTACTCACTTCGTTTAGCTGCAAATGCACCAACGTCTTCACCGATCCCCTTCTCCGAAAACATGAAAGTGGATCTGAGCCCAACAACTCTAACGGACACTACGGCAGCTCCATGGATGTGACGGCTGCATTTCTTTTTCTTTAGACCTGGGATTGCCTTTATTTTCACCCGGGAATTCTGCTATGACCACACTTCCTGTCCTAAGGTGACACCTGTACTGAGCCGTGTTGTCACCCTAGGACTGGGAGTGTTAGAAAGACATAACATCCCCCTCTGGTCTCCCTAGGACAGGAAGTGTGAGGACTACAGAACACCTTCCTCTGGTCTCCCTAGGACTGGGAGTGTTAGAAAGACATAACATCCCCCTCTCGTCTCCCTAGGACAGGAAGCGGGAAGACTACGTGACACCCTCCTCTGGTCACCCTAGGACAGGGGGTGTTAGGACTACAGAACACCTCCCTGTCTTCTCCAAACCCTCCTCCCAGGTGTCACGCACAGCCAAGTGAGTAGCCGGACCCTAAGACACAGATGCTCCTTTGCATCGACGATTTATTTGTGCATGAGCGTCCAATCGGATTCCTGAACACGGTGTGAAAGCATTGAAAAGGTCAACATTAGGCGCAAAAAAAAAACCAATACAGTCCTTAGGCCTGAACCTTCAGGATCACCATATACGTTACAACTCAACAACCAACTTTACATACATTTACCAAAACTATGTAATATGAGGGCCTACCTAATCTATCCAATCAGGTAGACCTTTGCACTATACAGTATCACTAAATCTATAGAAGATTGTACAATCAGAACTCGTATGGTGAGATGAATGGCCTGCCGAATCTCTGCAATCCGCAGCTATTGGTAGATCCAAAGCTCAACATACACATCACCATCTTTGTACAATCTACGTAATACAAGAACCTACCTAAACCACCTAAACAATGTGTACCCAATCTGACAGGCTCTTCTACTACAAAGCTGTTGGCAGATCTCTAGCTCACCATATACGTTACAACCTGGCCATACAATCAACTTTAAATCTACCAAAACTAAACCTTATCAAACCAATTTGCAGCCAATCGGGCAGAGCCTTTCACTACGTGGTTATCTGGATATCACTACAAAGGCCTGCCTGACCCGATCTAATCACATGACAATCTGATTGTACAATCACCTTTAGATCTACCAATAAAAAAAAGAGTGCCCAATTAGATAGTTTAGGTAGCTCTTCATGTTACATCGTTTTGGTAAATCTGTTTCCACCGGAAAAGGAAATTGATCAGGTGTATGGCCACCATACAGGTCACAATCTTACTATACAATCTCTGGACCATCAACTTAAACTCTCGGGGTCACCACACACGTTACAATCTGAATCTCTGTACAAGCAGCTTTAGATATGTCACCTGAGGACCTACCTAATCTATCCAATCAGGCACTATGAATGCAATCCGGCTGACCCTTGCATCACATCATTTCTGTAGATCTAAAGGCGATTGTACGATCAGATTGCTTTACACTAACATTACAATCTGATTGGTAGATCTAAAAGGAGTTTGTGCAACCAAAATAAAAGTGCAGGGGCCTGCCTGATTGCATCGCTTAGGTAGGTCCTCATCTGACAGCTTCAGTAGATCTACTTCTATCAGGAACAGAAAGCGATGATTTATCGAGGTGTGTATGGTCACTAGAAGGGACCACAATGCGTGTTACAATCTGACCATACAATTTCTGCGCCATCAACTTCAGATTTACCGGACCCATGTCAGAGGAGCACCTACCTAATCTAAACTCGATAGGTGTGTATCCAATCAGGCAGATCCTCTGCACTGCATAGCTGTTGGTAGATCTAAAGTAGATTGTACAATCAGATTGTGATGTGTGTATGGTGACCCTCTTATACTTTCAGAAGAGGGGAGATATTGTTGGGGGATCCGGCGATGTTATTGTGTGGAGGGAGGGAGATTTCCAGGGACAAAGCTGGGGGGGGGTTCCCTGGAATTCCTGTGTGGAGGGAGGGTGTATGAAGCCCCCCCATGGAAGGGATTGGGGGGGGGGACCAGGATGAGATGTGGGGACATCAGATCCCTATTGTATATCAGTGCTCTGATCCATCCAGGCCACAGGCAGGGGCTCCCCCCCCCCCCAATGACATGAGATAATGGGGGGGGGTCACCATCCCTGTACAATCACTGGTCACCCCCACCCCCTCCAGTCCATCCTGCAGACGTGACAGGGAGAGCCCCTGCTCAGGACTGGGGAGAGGGGGGCTGAATGCAGGGTGGGGGTTGTGGGGGGGGGTGCTGCTGGGTGCAATGTGGGGGCTGGGTGCTCCCCTCTCTCCCCATCCCCCACCTCCCGATCAGGGTGCAGGTAAGGCAGACTTATAGAGATTTAAAGAGAAATCGCTACAATTGTAACAAACTCACCGCGGTGTTTGAGCAGCAGTCGGCCCGGGGTCTCCGAGTCATCCCAGCACGGGCTCTCAATGCAGGACCCAAGTGGCCTAGACACATAGAGGGTTAGGGCGAAGCCTGATCGGATGTGGCATCCTCACAGCACCCCCGGACGGCGCCCCCCTCCGATCGCACGCCTCGGGCGCCGAAAAATAAATAATCCGGAAATTAATCCGAGTTTTTTACGGCGAAAAAAAAAAAGTGATCGCAGAGGGTTATTTTTTTTTTCACTTCCCACTCAGAGAGCTCCTCCCACCTCTCTCCTCCTTCAAAACAATGGAATCCACCCAGGTGGGCGGGGCCGGGCCAGAGCGGTGCACTCACACCGGGCCTCAGCCTGCCTACATCTGCATGTTAATGAGGAGGGCGGGGCCTGAGAGAAATCTTCCCTCCATACACTGACTGCGCTCCGCGATCACTCGCTGCCTGAAGCCCGACAGCCATAGACGACGGCACAGGGAGCTCTATAGTCTGCTGTCACCGGGACGGGGAGATCCCACTATGATCCCCACCAATACAGAGAACTATGATCCCCACCAATACAGAGAACTATGATCCCCACCAATACAGAGAACTATGATCCCCACCAATACAGAGAACTATGATCCCCACCAATACAGAGAACTATGATCCCCACCAATACAGAGAACTATGATCCCCACCAATACAGAGAACTATGATCCCCACCAATACAGAGAACTATGATCCCCTCCAATACAGAGAACTATGATCCCCACCAATACAGAGAACTATGATCCCCACCAATACAGAGAACTATGATCCCCACCAATACCGAGAACTATGATCCCCACCAATACCGAGAACTATGATCCCCACCAATACAGAGAACTATGATCCCCTCCAATACAGAGAACTATGATCCCCACCAATACAGAGAACTATGATCCCCACCAATACAGAGAACTATGATCCCCACCAATACAGAGAACTATGATCCGCACCAATACAGAGAACTATGATCCCCACCAATACAGAGAACTATGATCCCCACCAATACAGAGAACTATGATCCCCACCAATACAGAGAACTATGATCCCCACCAATACAGAGAACTATGATCCGCACCAATACAGAGAACTATGATCCCCACCAATACAGAGAACTATGATCCCCACCAATACAGAGAACTATGATCCCCACCAATACAGAGAACTATGATCCCCACCAATACAGAGAACTATGATCCGCACCAATACAGAGAACTATGATCCCCACCAATACAGAGAACTATGATCCCCTCCAATACAGAGAACTATGATCCCCACCAATACAGAGAACTATGATCCCCACCAATACAGAGAACTATGATCCCCACCAATACCGAGAACTATGATCCCCACCAATACAGAGAACTATGATCCCCACCAATACAGAGAACTATGATCCCCACCAATACAGAGAACTATGATCCCCACCAATACAGAGAACTATGATCCCCACCAATACAGAGAACTATGATCCCCACCAATACAGAGAACTATGATCCGCACCAATACAGAGAACTATGATCCCCACCAATACAGAGAACTATTATCCCCACCAATACAGAGAACTATGATCCCCACCAATACAGAGAACTATGATCCCCACCAATACAGAGAACTATGATCCCCACCAATACAGAGAACTATGATCCCCACCAATACAGAGAACTATGATCCCCACCAATACAGAGAACTATGATCCCCACCAATACAGAGAACTATGATCCCCACCAATACAGAGGACTATGATCCCCACCAATACAGAGAACTATGATCCCCACCAATACAGAGAACTATGAACCCCACCAATACCGAGAACTATGATCCCCACCAATACCGAGAACTATGATCCCCACCAATACAGAGAACTATGATCCCCACCAATACCGAGAACTATGATCCCCACCAATACAGAGAACTATGATCTGAACTATGATCCCCACCAATACAGAGAACTATGATCCCCACCAATACAGAGAACTATTATCCCCACCAATACAGAGAACTATGATCCCCACCAATACAGAGAACTATGATCCCCACCAATACAGAGGACTATGATCCCCACCAATACAGAGAACTATGATCCCCACCAATACAGAGAACTATGATCCCCACCAATACCGAGAACTATGATCCCCACCAACACAGAGAACTATGATCCCCACCAATACAGAGAACTATGATCCCCACCAATACAGAGAACTATGATCCCCACCAATACAGAGAACTATGATCCCCACCAATACAGAGAACTATGATCCCCACCAATACAGAGGACTATGATCCCCACCAATACAGAGAACTATGATCCCCACCAATACAGAGAACTATGATCCCCACCAATACAGAGAACTATGATCCCCACCAATACAGAGAACTATGATCCGCACCAATACCGAGAACTATGATCCCCACCAATACAGAGAACTATGATCCCCACCAATACAGAGAACTATGATCCCCACCAATACAGAGAACTATGATCCCCACCAATACAGAGAACTATGATCCCCACCAATACAGAGAACTATGATCCCCACCAATGCAGAGAACTATGATCCCCACCAATACCGAGAACTATGATCCCCACCAATACCGAGAACTATGATCCCCACCAATACAGAGAACTATGATCCCCACCAATACCGAGAACTATGATCCCCACCAATACAGAGAACTATGATCCCCACCAATACAGAGAACTATGATCCCCACCAATACAGAGGACTATGATCCCCACCAATACAGAGAACTATGATCCCCACCAATACAGAGAACTATGATCCCCACCAATACCGAGAACTATGATCCCCACCAATACAGAGAACTATGATCCCCACCAATACAGAGAACTATGATCCCCACCAATACAGAGAACTATGATCCGCACCAATACAGAGAACTATGATCCCCACAAATACAGAGAACTATGATCCCCACCAATACAGAGAACTATGATCCCCACCAATACAGAGAACTATGATCCCCACCAATACCGAGAACTATGATCCCCACCAATACCGAGAACTATGATCCCCACCAATACCGAGAACTATGATCCCCACCAATACAGAGAACTATGATCCGCACCAATACAGAGAACTATGATCCCCACCAATACAGAGAACTATGATCCCCACCAATACAGAGAACTATGATCCCCACCAATACAGAGAACTATGATCCCCACCAATACAGAGAACTATGATCCCCACCAATACAGAGAACTATGATCCCCACCAATACCGAGAACTATGATCCCCACCAATACAGAGAACTATGATCCGCACCAATACAGAGAACTATGATCCCCACCAATACAGAGAACTATGATCCCCACCAATACAGAGAACTATGATCCCCACCAATACAGAGAACTATGATCCGCACCAATACAGAGAACTATGATCCCCACCAATACAGAGAACTATGATCCCCACCAATACAGAGAACTATGATCCGCACCAATACAGAGAACTATGATCCCCACCAATACAGAGAACTATGATCCCCACCAATACAGAGAACTATGATCCCCACCAATACAGAGAACTATGATCCCCACCAATACAGAGAACTATGATCCCCACCAATACAGAGAACTATGATCCGCACCAATACAGAGAACTATGATCCCCACCAATACAGAGAACTATGATCCCCACCAATACAGAGAACTATGATCCCCACCAATACAGAGAACTATGATCCCCACCAATACAGAGAACTATGATCTGAACTATGATCCCCACCAATACAGAGAACTATGATCCCCACCAATACAGAGAACTATGATCCCCACCAATACAGAGAACTATGATCCCCACCAATACAGAGAACTATGATCCCCACCAATACAGAGGACTATGATCCCCACCAATACAGAGAACTATGATCCCCACCAATACAGAGAACTATGATCCCCACCAATACCGAGAACTATGATCCCCACCAATACAGAGAACTATGATCCCCACCAATACAGAGAACTATGATCCCCACCAATACAGAGAACTATGATCCCCACCAATACAGAGAACTATGATCCCCACCAATACAGAGAACTATGATCCCCACCAATACAGAGGACTATGATCCCCACCAATACAGAGAACTATGATCCCCACCAATACAGAGAACTATGATCCCCACCAATACAGAGAACTATGATCCCCACCAATACAGAGAACTATGATCCGCACCAATACCGAGAACTATGATCCCCACCAATACAGAGAACTATGATCCCCACCAATACAGAGAACTATGATCCCCACCAATACAGAGAACTATGATCCCCACCAATACAGAGAACTATGATCCCCACCAATGCAGAGAACTATGATCCCCACCAATACCGAGAACTATGATCCCCACCAATACCGAGAACTATGATCCCCACCAATACAGAGAACTATGATCCCCACCAATACCGAGAACTATGATCCCCACCAATACAGAGAACTATGATCCCCACCAATACAGAGAACTATGATCCCCACCAATACAGAGGACTATGATCCCCACCAATACAGAGAACTATGATCCCCACCAATACAGAGAACTATGATCCCCACCAATACCGAGAACTATGATCCCCACCAATACAGAGAACTATGATCCCCACCAATACAGAGAACTATGATCCCCACCAATACAGAGAACTATGATCCGCACCAATACAGAGAACTATGATCCCCACAAATACAGAGAACTATGATCCCCACCAATACAGAGAACTATGATCCCCACCAATACAGAGAACTATGATCCCCACCAATACAGAGAACTATGATCCCCACCAATACCGAGAACTATGATCCCCACCAATACCGAGAACTATGATCCCCACCAATACAGAGAACTATGATCCGCACCAATACAGAGAACTATGATCCCCACCAATACAGAGAACTATGATCCCCACCAATACAGAGAACTATGATCCCCACCAATACAGAGAACTATGATCCCCACCAATACAGAGAACTATGATCCCCACCAATACAGAGAACTATGATCCCCACCAATACCGAGAACTATGATCCCCACCAATACAGAGAACTATGATCCGCACCAATACAGAGAACTATGATCCCCACCAATACAGAGAACTATGATCCCCACCAATACAGAGAACTATGATCCCCACCAATACAGAGAACTATGATCCGCACCAATACAGAGAACTATGATCCCCACCAATACAGAGAACTATGATCCCCACCAATACAGAGAACTATGATCCGCACCAATACAGAGAACTATGATCCCCACCAATACAGAGAACTATGATCCCCACCAATACAGAGAACTATGATCCCCTCCAATACAGAGAACTATGATCCGCACCAATGCAGAGAACTATGATCCCCACCAATACAGAGAACTATGATCCCCACCAATACAGAGAACTATGATCCCCACCAATACAGAGAACTATGATCCCCACCAATACAGAGAACTATGATCCGCACCAATACAGAGAACTATGATCCCCACCAATACAGAGAACTATGATCCCCACCAATACAGAGAACTATGATCCCCACCAATACAGAGAACTATGATCCCCACCAATACAGAGAACTATGATCCCCACCAATACAGAGAACTATGATCCCCTCCAATACAGAGAACTATGATCCCCACCAATACAGAGAACTATGATCCCCACCAATACAGAGAACTATGATCCCCACCAATACAGAGAACTATGATCCCCACCAATACCGAGAACTATGATCCCCACCAATACAGAGAACTATGATCCCCACCAATACAGAGAACTATGATCCCCACCAATACAGAGAACTATGATCCCCACCAATACAGAGAACTATGATCCCCACCAATACAGAGAACTATGATCCCCACCAATACAGAGAACTATGATCCCCACCAATACAGAGAACTATGATCCCCACCAATACAGAGAACTATGATCCGCACCAATACAGAGAACTATGATCCACACCAATACAGAGAACTATGATCCCCACCAATACAGAGAACTATGATCCCCACCAATACAGAGAACTATGATCCCCACCAATACAGAGAACTATGATCCCCACCAATACAGAGAACTATGATCCGCACCAATACAGAGAACTATGATCCCCACCAATACAGAGAACTATGATCCCCACCAATACAGAGAACTATGATCCCCACCAATACAGAGAACTATGATCCGCACCAATACCGAGAACTATGATCACCACCAATACAGAGAACTATGATCCCCACCAATACAGAGAACTATGATCCCCACCAATACAGAGAACTATGATCCGCACCAATACAGAGAACTATGATCCCCACCAATACAGAGAACTATGATCCCCACCAATACAGAGAACTATGATCCCCACCAATACAGAGAACTATGATCCCCACCAATACAGAGAACTATGATCCCCACCAATACAGAGAACTATGATCCCCACCAATACCGAGAACTATGATCCCCACCAATACAGAGAACTATGATCCGCACCAATACCGAGAACTATGATCCCCACCAATACCGAGAACTATGATCCCCACCAATACAGAGAACTATTATCCCCACCAATACAGAGAACTATGATCCCCACCAATATAGAGAACTATGATCCCCACCAATACAGAGAACTATGATCCCCACCAATACAGAGAACTATGATCCCCACCAATACCGAGAACTATGATCCCCACCAATACCGAGAACTATGATCCCCACCAATACAGAGAACTATGATCCCCACCAATACAGAGAACTATGATCCCCACCAATACCGAGAACTATGATCTGAACTATGATCCCCACCAATACAGAGAACTATGATCCCCACCAATACAGAGAACTATGATCCCCACCAATACAGAGAACTATGATCCCCACCAATACAGAGAACTATGATCCCCACCAATACAGAGGACTATGATCCCCACCAATACAGAGAACTATGATCCCCACCAATACAGAGAACTATGATCCCCACCAATACCGAGAACTATGATCCCCACCAATACAGAGAACTATGATCCCCACCAATACAGAGAACTATGATCCCCACCAATACAGATAACTATGATCCCCACCAATACAGAGAACTATGATCCCCACCAATACAGAGAACTATGATCCCCACCAATACAGAGGACTATGATCCCCACCAATACAGAGAACTATGATCCCCACCAATACAGAGAACTATGATCCCCACCAATACAGAGAACTATGATCCCCACCAATACAGAGAACTATGATCCGCACCAATACCGAGAACTATGATCCCCACCAATACAGAGAACTATGATCCCCACCAATACAGAGAACTATGATCCCCACCAATACAGAGAACTATGATCCCCACCAATACAGAGAACTATGATCCCCACCAATGCAGAGAACTATGATCCCCACCAATACCGAGAACTATGATCCCCACCAATACCGAGAACTATGATCCCCACCAATACAGAGAACTATGATCCCCACCAATACAGAGAACTATGATCCCCACCAATACAGAGAACTATGATCCCCACCAATACAGAGAACTATGATCCCCACCAATACAGAGGACTATGATCCCCACCAATACAAAGAACTATGATCCCCACCAATACAGAGAACTATGATCCCCACCAATACCGAGAACTATGATCCCCACCAATACAGAGAACTATGATCCCCACCAATACAGAGAACTATGATCCCCACCAATACAGAGAACTATGATCCGCACCAATACAGAGAACTATGATCCCCACAAATACAGAGAACTATGATCCCCACCAATACAGAGAACTATGATCCCCACCAATACAGAGAACTATGATCCCCACCAATACCGAGAACTATGATCCCCACCAATACCGAGAACTATGATCCCCACCAATACAGAGAACTATGATCCCCACCAATACAGAGAACTATGATCCCCACCAATACAGAGAACTATGATCCCCACCAATACAGAGAACTATGATCCCCACCAATACAGAGGACTATGATCCCCACCAATACAGAGAACTATGATCCCCACCAATACAGAGAACTATGATCCCCACCAATACAGAGAACTATGATCCCCACCAATACAGAGAACTATGATCCGCACCAATACCGAGAACTATGATCCCCACCAATACAGAGAACTATGATCCCCACCAATACAGAGAACTATGATCCCCACCAATACAGAGAACTATGATCAGCACCAATACAGAGAACTATGATCCCCACCAATACAGAGAACTATGATCCGCACCAATACAGAGAACTATGATCCGCACCAATACAGAGAACTATGATCCCCACCAATACAGAGGACTATGATCCCCACCAATACAGAGAACTATGATCCCCACCAATACCGAGAACTATGATTCCCACCAATACAGAGGACTATGATCCCCACCAATACAGAGAACTATGATCCGCACCAATACAGAGAACTATGATCCCCACCAATACAGAGAACTATGATCCCCACCAATACCGAGAACTATGATCACCACCAATACAGAGGACTATGATCCCCACCAATACAGAGGACTATGATCCCCACCAATACAGAGAACTATGATCCCCACCAATACAGAGAACTATGATCCCCACCAATACAGAGAACTATGATTCCCCACCAATACAGAGAACTATGATCCCCACCAATAGAGAGAACTATGATCCCCACCAATAGAGAGAACTATGATCCCCACCAATACAGAGAACTATGATCCCCACCAATACAGAGAACTATGATCCCCACCAATACAGAGGACTATGATCCCCACCAATAGAGAGAGAAACTCAGGAGAACAAAGACACGACAAACACATCAGAGAACCCCCCACATCAAGTGTCCCCATCAGAGAACTCCTTATATCAGGTGCCACCCTCACAGTCCCCCTTATATCAGGTGTCCTCATCAGAGAACCCCTTATATCAGGTGTCACTCTCAGAGTCCCCCTTATATCAGGTGTCACCCTCAGAGTCCCCCTTATATCAGGTGTCACCCTCAGAGTCCCCCTTATATCAGGTGTCACCCTCAGAGTCCCCCTTATATCAGGTGTCACCTTCAGAGAACCCCCCATATAAAGTGTCCCCATCAGAGTCCCCCTTATATCAGGTGTCACCCTCAGAGTCCCCCTTATATCAGGTGTCACCCTCAGAGTCCCCCTTATATCAGGTGTCACCTTCAGAGAACCCCCCCATATAAAGTGTCCCCATCAGAGAACCCCTTATATCAGGTGTCACCCTCAGAGTCCCCCTTATATCAGGTGTCACCTTCAGAGAACCCCCCATATAAAGTGTCCCCATCAGAGAACCCCTTATATCAGGTGTCACCCTCAGAGAATCCCCCACAGCAGGTGTCACCCTCAGAGTCCCCCTTATATCAGGTGTCACCCTCAGAGTCCCCCTTATATCAGGTGTCCCCATCAAAGAACCCCTTATATCAGGTGTCACCCTCAGAGTCCCCCTTATATCAGGTGTCACCCTCAGAGTCCCCCTTATATCAGGTGTCACCCTCAGAGTCCCCCTTATATCAGGTGTCACCATCAGAGAACCCCTTATATCAGGTGTCACTCTCAGAGTCCCCCTTATATCAGGTGTCACCCTCACAGTCCCCCTTATATCAGGTGTCACCCTCAGAGTCCCCCTTATATCAGGTGTCACCCTCAGAGTCCCCCTTATATCAGGTGTCCCCAAAAGAGAACCCCTTATATCAGGTGTTACTCTCGCAGTCCACCTTATATCAGGTGTCACCCTCAGAGTCCCCCTTATATCAGGTGTCCCCATCAGAGTCCCCCTTATATCAGGTGTCACCCTCAGAGTCCCCCTTATATCAGGTGTCACCCTCAGAGTCCCCCTTATATCAGGTGTCACCTTCAGAGAACCCCCCCATATAAAGTGTCCCCATCAGAGAACCCCTTATATCAGGTGTCACCCTCAGAGAATCCCCCACAGCAGGTGTCACCCTCAGAGTCCCCCTTATATCAGGTGTCCCTATCAGAGAACCGCTTATATCAGGTGTCACCCTCAGAGTCCCCCTTATATCAGGTGTCACACTCAGAGTCCCCCTTATATCAGGTGTCACCATCAGAGAACCCCTTATATCAGGTGTCACTCTCAGAGCCCCTTATATCAGGTGTCACCCTCACAGTCCCCCTTATATCAGGTGTCACCCTCAGAGTCCCCCTTATATCAGGTGTCACCCTCAGAGTCCCCCTTATATCAGGTGTCCCCAAAAGAGAACCCCTTATATCAGGTGTTACCCTCACAGTCCACCTTATATCAGGTGTCACCCTCAGAGTCCCCCTTATATCAGGTGTCCCCATCAGAGTCCCCCTTATATCAGGTGCCACCATCAGAGTCCCCCTTATATCAGGTGTCACCCTCAGAGTCCCCCTTATATCAGGTGTCACCCTCAGAGTCCCCCTTATATCAGGTGTCACCATCAGAGAACCCCTTATATCAGGTGTCACTCTCAGAGTCCACCTTATATCAGGTGTCACCCTCACAGTCCCCCTTATATCAGGTGTCACCCTCAGAGTCCCCCTTATATCTGGTGTCACCCTCAGAGTCCCCCTTATATCAGGTGTCCCCAAAAGAGAACCGCTTATATCAGGTGTTACCCTCACAGTCCACCTTATATCAGGTGTCACCCTCAGAGTCCCCCTTATATCAGGTGTCCCCATCAGAGTCCCCCTTATATCAGGTGTCACCCTCAGAGTCCCCCTTATATCAGGTGTCACCCTCAGAGTCCCCCTTATATCAGGTGTCCCCATCAGAGAACCCCTTATATCAGGTGTCACCCTCAGAGAATCCCCCACAGCAGGTGTCACCCTCAGAGTCCCCCTTATATCAGGTGTCCCTATCAGAGAACCCCTTATATCAGGTGTCACCCTCAGAGTCCCCCTTATATCAGGTGTCACCCTCAGAGTCCCCCTTATATCAGGTGTCACCATCAGAGAACCCCTTATATCAGGTGTCACTCTCAGAGCCCCTTATATCAGGTGTCACCCTCACAGTCCCCCTTATATCAGGTGTCACCCTCAGAGTCCCCCTTATATCAGGTGTCACCCTCAGAGTCCCCCTTATATCAGGTGTCCCCAAAAGAGAACCCCTTATATCAGGTGTTACCCTCACAGTCCACCTTATATCAGGTGTCACCCTCAGAGTCCCCCTTATATCAGGTGTCCCCATCAGAGTCCCCCTTATATCAGGTGCCACCATCAGAGTCCCCCTTATATCAGGTGTCACCCTCAGAGTCCCCCTTATATCAGGTGTCACCCTCAGAGTCCCCCTTATATCAGGTGTCACCATCAGAGAACCCCTTATATCAGGTGTCACTCTCAGAGTCCACCTTATATCAGGTGTCACCCTCACAGTCCCCCTTATATCAGGTGTCACCCTCAGAGTCCCCCTTATATCTGGTGTCACCCTCAGAGTCCCCCTTATATCAGGTGTCCCCAAAAGAGAACCCCTTATATCAGGTGTTACCCTCACAGTCCACCTTATATCAGGTGTCACCCTCAGAGTCCCCCTTATATCAGATTGGAAGTCCCCATTACATCAGGTGTTACTATTAGAGTACGTTATATCATTCAATACCCTCTGCCTCACCCACAAATGCACACAAGGAAACGCTCCTCAATACTTAGGCGAGAAAATAAAACACTACACACCCAATAGCATTCTCCGATCAACTAACCAAAACCTCCTCCACATCCCCAAGTCCCGCTACAAATCGAAGGGAGAACAAAGATTTGCAGTCCAAGGACCACGGCTATGGAACGCTCTACCCACAAACATCCGCATGGAAGAAAACCATCGGACTTTCAGGAAAAAACTTAAGACCCACCTCTTCTGAAAAATCAGGACGACACCGGATGGAAATAATCGCCTTAAGGCGATTTAGTTCGCATTTGTAGCGCTATACAAGTTATTCACTCACTCAGTACCCCCTTACATCTGGTGTCACCATCACAGTCCCTCCTTACATCAGAGTCCCCACTTACATCAGGTGTCCCCATCGGAGTTCCTGTTGCATCAGGTGTCCCCATGAGATTAGCCTTTTACATCAGGTGTCCCCATCAGAGTCCCCACTTACATCTGGTATCCCCATCTCAGACCCTCTCCCCCCCCTCACACTTTACTTCAGGGAGACCAAAAGAGTCTTCTCTTACATCAAAGTCCCCATCAGAGTCTCTCCCCCACCTTACATTAGGTGTCACTATCAGAGTCCCTCCTTACATCAGCTTTCACTATCTCAGTCCCCCCTTATATCAGTTGTCCCCATCAGAGAACCCCCCACTTTTATTTAGGGGTGCCCAACAGTCTTCTCTTACATCAGAGCCCCCCCCCACATCAGGCGTCACCCTCTGAGTCCCCCTTTACATCAGGTGTCACCCTCAGAGCTCCCCCCCACATCAGGTGTCACCATTAGAGCCCCCTTATATTGGAAGTCCCCATTACTTCAGGTGTCACTATCAGAGTACCCCCTTACATCAGGTGTCGCCATCAGAGTCTCCCCCACATCTGGTGTCACCATCACAGTCCCCCTTACATCAGATGTCCCCACTTACATCAGGTGTCCCCATAAGATTAGCCTCTTACATTAGGTGTCCCCATCAGAGTCCCCCCTTACATCAGGTATCCCCAACTTAGACCCCCCCCCTCACACTTTACTTCAAGGAGACCAACAGAGTCTTCTCTTACATCAAAGTCCTCATCAGAGGCTCTCCCCCATCTTACATCAGCTGTCAATATCAGAGTCCCCCCTTATATCAGGTGTCCCCATCAAAGTCCCCGCTTACATCAGGTGTCACCATCAGAGTACCCTCCTACACTTGGTGTCCTCTTTTGAGTCCTACTTACATCAGATATCTCCATCAGAGGCCTTCTGTCCCTTTATTTCAGGGTGCCGAACAGAGTCTTCATCAAAGTCCCCATCAGAGGCTCCCCCCCCCACCTTACAGTAGGTGTCCTCATCAGAGTCCCCCCTTACATCAAGGTCTGCATCAGAATTACCCTTATATCACAGTCCCCATCAAAGTCCTTTCTTCATTAGAATATCCCCTTACATCAGAGTCCCCCTTTACATAAGTTGTCCCTATCGGAGTTCTCCCTTACATTAGAATGCCCCCACACCCCTTATATCAAAGTCCCGTTTACATCAGAGTCCTCATTAAAGTCTGCCCTTATAGTAGCTTTTCCCCTTTCACCAGCTGTCCCCATCAGAACCCCCCACTACTATATCAGGGTCCTCACTAGAGTCTTCTCTTACATCAAAGTCCTCCCTCTCATTCCCTCTATTCACCTCCTTTGTGCGGATAGAGGAATCTGTCTCTGGTCAGCTTATTACATGTAATTTTCACTTCCCATTATTCCAGTAATGTCATTAATGCATCTGTCACTGTGGTATCTGTGGCTGTGGTATCTATCTCTGTGGTATCTGTGGCTGTGTTATATATCTCTGTGGTATCTGTGGCTGTGTTATCTATCGCTGTGGTATCTGTGGCTTTGTTATATATCTCTGTGGTATCTGTGGCTGTGGTATCTATCTCTGTGGTATCTGTGGCTGTGTTATATATCTCTGTGGTATCTGTGGCTGTGGTATCTATCTCTGTGGTATCTGTGGCTGTGTTATATATCTCTGTGGTATCTGTGGCTGTGGTATCTATCTCTGTGGTATCTGTGGCTGTGTTATCTATTGCTGTGGTATCTGTGGCTGTGCTATCTATTGCTGTGGTATTCATCGCTGTGGTATTCGTCGCTGTGGTATTCGTCGCTGTGGTATCTGTCGCTGTGGTATCTGTCGCTGTGGTATCTGTCGCTGTGGTATCTGTCACTGTGGCTTCTATCGCTGTGGTATCTATCGCTGTGGTATCTGTCGCTGTGGTATCTGTCGCTGTGGTATCTATTGCTGTGGATTCTATCACTGTGGTATCTGTCGCTGTGGTATCTGTCACTGTGGTATCGATCACGGTGGTATGTGTTGCTGCGGTATCTATTGCTGTGGTATCTGTCGCTGCAGTATCTATCTCTGCGGTATCTGTCACTGCAGTATCTGTCGCTGCGGTATCTGTCGCTGCGGTATCTGTCGCTGCGGTATCTATCGCTGCGGTATCTGTCGCTGTGGTATCTGTCGCTGTTGTATCTATTGCTGTGGTATGTCGCTGTGGTATCTGTCGCTGTGGTATTCATCCCTGTGGTGTCTATGGCCGTGGTATCTGTCGCTGCGGTATCTATCGCTGCGGTATCTGTCGCTGTGGTATCTGTCGCTGTTGTATCTATTGCTGTGGTAT
This sequence comes from Rana muscosa, assembly GCA_029206835.1. Lineage (NCBI taxonomy): Eukaryota > Metazoa > Chordata > Amphibia > Anura > Ranidae > Rana > Rana muscosa. The sequence goes on from CM055125.1 coordinate 43,977,686, forward strand.
CTGTCGCTGTGGTATTCATCCCTGTGGTGTCTATGGCCGTGGTATCTGTCGCTGTGGTATCTATCGCTGTGGTATCTATCGCCGTGGTATCTGTCGCTCTGGTTTCTATTGCTGTGGTATCTGTCACTGTGGTATCTATCGCTGTGGTATCTGTCACTGTGGTATCTATTGCTATGGTATCTGTCTCTGTGGCTTCTATCGCTGTGGTATCTGTCTCTGTGGTATCTGTCTCTGTGGCTTCTATTGCTGTGGTATCTGTCACTGTGGCTTCTATCACTGTGGTATCTGTCGCTGTGGTATCTGTCGCTGTGGTATCTGTCGCTGTGGCATCTGTCTCTGTGGTATCTGTCTCTGTGGTATCTGTCTCTGTGGTATCTGTCTCTGTGGCTTCTAATGCTGTGGTATCCATCAGTTTGGTATCTATTGCTGTGGTATCCGTCGCTGTGGTATCCGTCGCTGTGGTATCCGTCGCTGTAGTATCCGTCGCTGTCGTACCCGTTGCTGTCGTATCCGTCGCTGTCGTATCTGTCGCTGTCGTATCCGTCGCTGTCGGTTTGGTATCTGTCACTGTGGTATCTATTGCTGTGGTATCTGTCTCTGTGGTATCTATTGCTGTGGTATCTGTCTCTGTGGCTTCTATCACTGTGGTATCTGTCTCTGTGGTATCTGTCACTGTGGTATCTATTTCTGTGGTATCTGTCTCTGTGGCTTCTATCGCTTTGGTATCTGTCACTGTGGTATCTATCGCTGTGGTATCGATCAGTGTGGTATCTGTCTCTGTGGTATCTATCTCTGTGGTATCTGTCGCTGTGGTATCTGTCGCTGTGGTATCCGTCACTGTGGTATCCGTCGCTGTGGTATCCGTCGCTGTGGTATCCGTCGCTGTGTTATCTGTAGCTGTGGTATTCGTCGCTGTGGTATCTATCTATCACTGTGGTATCTGTCGCTGTGGTATCGATCAATGTGGTATCGATCACGGTGGTATCTGTTCCTGCGGTATCTATCGCTGCGGTATCTGTCACTGCGGTATCTATCTCTGCGGTATCTGTCGATGCGGTATCTGTCGCTGCGGTATCTGTCGCTGCGGTATCTGTCGCTGCGGTATCTGTCGCTGCGGTATCTATCGCTGCGGTATCTGTCGCTGCGGTATCTGTCGCTGTGGTATCTGTCGCTGTGGTATCTGTCGCTGTGGTATCTGTCGCTGTGGTATCCGTCGCTGTGGTATCCGTCGCTGTGGTATCCGTCGCTGTTGTATCTATTGCTGTGGTATCTGTCGTTGTGGTATCTGTCGCTGTGGTATTCATCCCTGTGCTATCTGTGGCCGTGGTATCTGTCGCTGTGGTATCCGTCGCTGTGGTATCCGTCGCTGTGGTATCCATCGCTGTGTTATCCGTCGCTGTGGTATCCGTCGCTGTGGTATCTATCACTGTGGTATCTGTCGCTGTGGTATCGATCAATGTGGTATCGATCACGGTGGTATCTGTTGCTGCGGTATCTATCGCTGCGGTATCTATCGCTGCGGTATCTGTCGCTGCGGTATCTGTCGCTGCGGTATCTGTCGCTGCGGTATCTGTCGCTGCGGTATCTGTCGCTGCGGTATCTGTCGCTGCGGTATCTGTCGCTGCTGGTATCTGTCGCTGTGGTATCCGTCGCTGTGGTATCCGTCGCTGTTGTATCTATTGCTGTGGTATCGGTCGTTGTGGTATCTGTCGCTGTGGTATTCATCCCTGTGGTATCTGTGGCCGTGGTATCTGTCACTGTGGTATCTGTCGCTGTGGTATCCGTCACTGTGGTATCTATTGCTGTGGTATCTGTCCCTGTGGATTCTATCACTGTGGTATCTGTCACTGTGGTATCTGTCACTGTGGTATCTGTCGCTGTGGTATCTGTCGCTGTGATATCTATCAGTGTGGTATCTATCTCTGTGGTATCTGTGGCTGTGGTATCCGTTGCTGTGGTATCCGTCGCTGTGGTATCTATTGCTGTGGTGACTGTCGCTGTGGTACCTATCAGTGTGGTATCTATCTCTGTGGTATCTGTGGCTGTGGTATCCGTCGCTGTGGTATCCGTTGCTGTGGTATCCATCTCTGTGGTATCCATCTCTGTGGTATCCGTCTCTGTGGTATCCATCGCTGTTGTATCTATTGCTGTGGTATCCGTCGCTGTGGTATCCGTCGCTGTGGTATCCGTCGCTGTGGTATTCGTCGCTGTGGTATCTGTCGCTGTCGTATCTATCTATCACTGCGATATCTTTCACAGCAGGATCTGTCGCAGCAGGATCTGTCGCAGCAGGATCTGTCGCAGCGGTATCTGACGCTGCGGTATCTGACGCTGCGGTATTCATCGCCGTGGTATCTGTCGCTGTGGTATCCGTGGCTGTGGTATCCGTCTCTGTGGTATCTATCACTGTGGTATCTGTCGCTGTGGTATCTATTGCTGTGGTATCTGTCGCTATGGTATTTTATGGCAGGTTCAAAAGATACACCTGCCTATCAGTCTAAATACTGGCTGAAAGTTTGGGGCGGCTTCAGACTGATCCCTTGGGTTTTGGCCACAGCACAGTGTACCCACAGCTTTCCTGTGGATTAGCAGTGCTTTCCCATAGACATCTATTATGTCTCTTAGTTTTGGTTCTTTTCTGAAAGCGCACCAAAAGTCACAAGGACACTTGTCAAGTTGATCTTGTCGCACAGTACTAGAAAGGATTGCGGCCATGGCAAAGTGTACTCACCCGATCTGTACCATATCAGCTTGTGGGTGGGCAGTAAAAATGCAGATCAACCACCTGTTTTTTTACCATTCCCTGGCCGCCCACGTGAATGAAGCCTAACATTGAATGGGCTGGCAATGCATATTTTAACGGACGTGCACCATTGCGCAATGTACAAATGGTTCACCCAGGTGCTTTTGGGGTGCAATTCAAAGTGATTGTCATTGCACTGAATTTTACTGAAAATGACAGCAGCACAATAATGTGAATGGGCCCTTAAAGTAAAACTCCCAAACTTGTTTTATTTTCCTTTAGGCTCGGTTCACACTGGAACCGGCTGCGGATCGCATAGGAACGCTGTGTGTCCCTGTTCTACAGTTCAGGAACGAATCAGGGCCAAATCTTTGCCTGAATTCGGGCCTGAAACGAGCCAAAGTCGCACAGCGTTTCTGTGCAGTGCGCTCCGCAGCCGCCCCAGAGATATATGTACCGGCTCCATAGAGAGCTGGTCACATTCTAAACCTGCATCCAATTTGCATAGGTGTGAACCCAGCCTCAAAGTGGTTCTAAAGGCTGAAGTTTTTTTTTACCTTCATGAATTCTGTGCATGAGTGCTGCTCCCCCAACAGCCCCCCATAATACTCACCTGAGCCCCCCCTCGATCCAGTGATGTGCACAAGATCCTCGCTTCCCTCTGTTTCTCTCTCCTCATTGGTTGAGACAATGGCTCCCACTGCTGTCAATCACAGCCAGTGAGCCAATGAGGAGAGAGCGGGGGTGCAAGCCACAGCTCTATGTGTCTTATAGACGCATAGAGTGGGGCTTAGGAGTGAGTACGCACCAGTGCCCCCATAGAAAGCAGCTTGCTATTGGGGGCACTGATCAATGGGGAGAACCTGAGAAGTAGAGGATCGGGGATGCTCTGTGCACAACCACTACACAGAGCAGGTAAGTATGACATGTTTGTTATAAAAAAAAAAAACCTTTACTATCACTCTATGAGTGGAGAAAGTATATACTGTAGAACCTCTGTCGTGTTCTTACACAAACAACAAACCTAAAGCCTCGTACACACGACCGAGTTTCTCGGCAAGAACCAGCAAGAAATTTGCTGGCAGAGCTTTCTTGCCGAGTAAATCGGTCGTGTGTACGCGGCTATCAGGTTTCTCGTCAAGAAAACCGACAAGAATCTCGACGAGAAAAATAGAGAACCTGCTCTCTATTTTCTCGTCGAGATACTCGTCGGCATGTTTCTCAATGAGAAAAGTGTGTGTGTGTACACTTAACTTTCGCCGTGGAAACCCGCGCATGCTCGAAATGACTTTGACGCATGCGCGGTAGCTTCCTAGGCATAGGTAGGGTGTAGCAAGATGGCGGCGACGGCATCGAATGTGACGAGTGCACGCTCGTCGTAGTCGATGTAATCACCGCGTTCGCTCCATTCAAAGAACCGCGGGTTCTTTGAATGGATCGTGTGTAAACTCGGCCGGGACAAGTTTCTTGTCCAAGAATCTCGTCAAGAAAAACAACGTGTTTTTTCTTGACGAGATTCTCGGCCGTGTGTACGAGGCCTAAGAGAGAGGTTTTAACCCTTTTTCACTCAATTTATAAAATTGGGATGGATGTCTTTAGGCTATTTTTTAAACACTTGACCAATGGGAAAAGGGGCCCGGCCAAAACACTAAGGCCCCATTCACATAAGGCCATGTGAAATGGCGGGCAGAATCGCAGCGATTCCAAATAGCTGCAGAACACACGACACGTGTTTGGGTACCATTATTCTTTAATGGCACCCCAAATAGTGTACGATTCTACCGCGATTGTCACGTGACAGAATAGCGTGGCAATCGTGACAAAACGTGCGGTTAAAAATCGCATTAGGACTCTTGTCTAAAAAGGAGCAGGTGCTTCTTTTGGGTGACAAGCACGTATAGGGCAGCCTATTGAAGTGAATGGGCTGCCTTATGCGCGTGCAAATCGCGCTTTAAAAATTGCGAGCGGAAGCGCTCGTTCCTGCTACGCAAGATCTGAACGGGGACCTTAATTAAAACAAATAGCTAAATACACAATGGAGATACATACTGACTTGAGAATGAAGGAGCAAAACTTTGATGAGATTAAAGCCCTGTACACACGATCGGATTTCCTATGGTTTTTAAACCGATGGATTTTTCCATCGGAAAACCGATGAAGCTGACTTCCATCAGTCTTGCCTACACACCATCAGTCAAAAAACCGACCGTTCCAAACGCGGTGATGTAAAACACTCCGATGAGCCGAGAAAAATGAAGTTCAATTCTTCTGAGCATGCGTCGACTTGATTCTGAGCATGCGTGGGTTTTTTAACCGATGGACGATCAGAATTTGCTATCGGTTTTTTATCCATCGGAAAAATGTAAAACATGTTCTATTTTTTGACACCGATGGAAAAAAGACAGATGGGGCCCATACACGATCGGTTTGTACAATGAAAAAAATCCATCGGACTGTTTTCATCGGTAAAACTGATCATGTGTACGCGGCTTTACAGTTAGCTTTTTCTGTCTGTCAGCATGCTCCCAGTATTAGACTGAAATAACTGCTGCTTGCTCTGCATACGATTACAGAAATGAATATTCATACAAATCCTGGTACTTGTATTATCTCTATAAACACACATTTAAGGAGGCGCTGTCACATCATTTTACCATTTAGATAATATGTACACTATATTACCAAAAGTATTAGGACACTTGCCTTTACACGCACATGAACTTTGATGGTATCCCAGTCTTATGCCCCGTACACACGATCGTTTTTAATGTCATTTTTTAAACCGACGTTTTTCTCCTCGTTTTTTTTCATGTTTCCTCTCAAGCCTGCCTTGCGTACACACTATCATTAAAAAAAACGATCAAGCAAAGCGCAGTGACGTACAACACGTACGACGGCACTATAAAGGGGAAGTTCCGTTCGAATGGCGCCACCCTTCATGTTAGTAAAGTTTGTTGAGCGACGATTCGCGCTTTTCAGTCCGTTACTGTGTAATGAATGTGCTATCTCCATTACGAACGCTAGTTTTACCAGAACGAGCGCTCCCGTCTCATACTTGATTCTGAGCATGCGCGTTTTTTTTCACGTCGTGAAAGCATACACACTATCGTTTTTCACGTCGTTAAAAAAAACGACATGAAAAACGACGTGAAAAAAGAGAGCATGTCCGGAATTTTTAATGGCCGTTTTTCACGTCGTTAAAAATGCTCTGGAGCCTACACACGATCATTTTTAATGGCCATTTTTTAAAATGGCATTTTTAACGGCATGAAAAACGATCGTGTGTATGGGGCATTAGTCCATATGGTTCAATATTAAGTTGGCCCACCCTTTGCAGCTATAACAGCTTCAACTCCTCTGGGAAGGCTGTCCACAAGGTTTAGGAGTGTGTCTATGGGAATGTTTGACCATTCTTCCAGAAGTGTATTTGTGAGGTCAGCCACTGATGTTGGTTGAGAAGGCCTGGCTCACAGTCTCTGCTACAAATTCATCCCAAAGGTTTTCTATCGGGTTGAGGCCAGGACTGCACAGGACTGTGCAGACCAGTCAAGTTCCTCCACCCCAAACTCGCTCGCCCATGTCTTTATGGACCTTGCTTTGTGTACTGGTCCAAATCATTTGGTGGGGGGGGGGGGGTTCACATGCGGCTCCCAGCAGGGGTCTGGTGCACCCCCATTCACCATTTTAGGTCCGATTTCAGCCTGAATTTTTGGCTGAATTCGGACCTGAAATGGACCAAAAGATGCACAGGGCTTCTGTGAAAATTCGCACCGGTGCCGCAGCGGAGATATGTGAACTGGCTCTATAGAGCCGGTCAAAATCTCCTGCTATTGCGAATTGGATGCAGGGTACCCGCATCCAATTCGCAATAATGTGAACCCAGCATTAAGGCGTCAGCATACCAAGACATTTTGGACAATTTCATGCTCCCAACTTTGTGGGAACAGTTTGGGGATGGCCCCTTCCTGTTCCAACATGACTGCGCACCAGTGCACAAATCAAGGTTACATTGAAGGTGTATTTAAAGTATTTTGGGTTATTTGTAGCATACAGTGCCTTGAAAAAGTACCTTAACCACTTAACGACCGCTCACTGTATATGTACGTCGGCAGAATGGCACTGACAGGCACAATCACGTACAGTGTACGTGATCGCCTTTGTACAGTTGGGGGGTCCGATCGGACCCCCCTCCTATACAGTGAGCGGCCGTTTATCGTTAGGGAGCGATCCGAGATGAGGGGTCGGCCATTCGATTCCGGCCACCCCCTCGCGATCGCTCCCGGCGAATGAAAATGCTCCCTCTGCCCGTGTAATGTAAACACAGGCAGAGGAAGCAGGAGGAAGTGATGTCATCTCTCCTCGCGGCGGTCTTTTCGTCCGCAGCGCCGAGGAGAGAAGAAGCAGGTTAGTGCACCAACAGTCCACTGACACTTAGGTACACATAGGCACATATTTCACCCCCCAGTCACCCCCAGATCACCCCCCAGGTCACCCCCCCAGCCTCCAATCACAGTGTCACTGATTGCAGTGATCATTTATTTTACTAATCACTGCATTTAGTGTCATCTGTGACAGTAAAAAGTTGCAGGGCAGTTAGGTTTAGGCCCCTTTAGGTCCAGGGTAGCCCCCTAACCCCCCCTAATAAAGGTTTAACCTCTTGATCGCCCCCCAGGTAACCCTTTCACCCCCTAACGCCAGCGTCACTAAGCGATCGTATTTTCGATCGCTGTATTTAGTGCCGGTGGTGCCCTAGATAGCCAGTTATTTATTTTTAGTTTCGCCGCAGGTTTTTATAGCGTCAGGTACCCCCATATATTATTTTAACCCCCTGATTGCCCCTAGAGTTAACCCTTTCACCAGTGATCACCGTATAAGCGTCACTGGTGACACTGGTTACCCAGTTAATTATTTAGTTATTTAGGTAACCCGTCAGGTTTTTATATAGCGTCGGGTACCCCCATATTTAACCTAATAAAGGTTTTAACCCCCTGATTGCCCCTAGTTAACCCTTTCACCAGTGATCACCATATAAAGGTTACTGGTGACGCTGGTTGGTTAGTTTGCTTTTTATAGCATCAGGGCACCCGCCGTATATAACCCAATAAAGGTTTAACCCCCTGATCGCCCGGCGGGTGAGATCAATTAGGTTTTAGCGCCAGAGAGGGTCTGCGTCGCCCCAGGCAGCGTTAGGTTAGTGCCAGTAACGCTAACACCCACGCGCAAAGCATACACCTCCCTTAGTGGTATAGTATCTGATCAGATCTATACTAGCATCCCCAGCGGTTTAGGGTTCCCAAAAACGCAGTGTTAGCGGGATCAGCCCAGATACCTGCTAGCACCTGCGTTTAGCCCCTCCGCCCAGCCCACCCAAGTGCAGTATCGATCGATCACTGTCACTTACCAAACACAACACACATAACTGCAGCGTTCGCAGAGACAGGCCTGATCCCTGCGATCGCTAACAGTTTTTTTTGCAGCGTTTGATATATTTGCCTACGACAGTCAGGTGCTTTTTTTCCTGTGAATCTTACTAGTGTACCCCTAAATTTAGAGCCCAAAATGGCAAGTCGAAGGTACACTAGTAAAGAGGCCTACGAGATTCTGAGCATGACAGATAGTGAAGAGGAGGTCACGCATCTGTCAGATTCAGGCTCAGAATATCTTCCCGTAGAAGACAGTGACGTCAGCGGCCCCACGTCAGATAGCTCTGACGACGAAGTTGAGGTCCCTGCTAAGGTCAGGCGTAACCGATCCCGATCTTCTGAGGTTGTTGAGGAGCAAGAACCGCAGGTCTCTCGTATCATGGAGCAGAGTAGTACTAGCGCCGCTATTCCTTCTGGTGAATTGGCAAGCACCAGCGGCCTAGTACAGCCTGGGCGTACATCCAGCACTGCAGTATCACGTGGTGACGTGGCGAGTCCCATAAGTGCAGTTCAAGCTGGCGAGGTGGCAAGCACAAGTAGTGTCCCGCTGCCACCAATAAGAAGACAAAGGCAGGCCCGTCGTACCCATAGTGCCCTTCCTGCAGAATTCGCCTATCCTGATTGGGTCCCCACCACTTCTGCAGAACCCGTACTTCCCCCATTCACTGCCCAACCCGGTATTCAGGTGGAAACAGCTGATTTTATGCCAATTGATTATTATTCACTGTTTTTCACGGAAGATCTCTATAGATCTATTGTGGACCAGAGTAATTTGTATGCTGGTCAATTCATCGCCGCTAATCCCCAGTTGCCTTCCATTGCCAAAGATTGGAAACCAATTACGGTTTCCGAATTTAAGACCTTTCTGGGCCTTTCCCTCAACATGGGCACACATAAATTCCCGTCATTGCGTGCTTATTGGTCCACGCACCCAATTGACCACATGCCCGTGTTCTCTGCCTCCATGCCCAGGAAACGATACGAGCAGATTTTGCGGTTCATGCACTTCAACGACAATGAACTTTGTCGTCCACGTGGGGACCCTGAGTACGACCGGCTCTATAAAATTCGGCCCCTCATAAACCACTTCAACAAACGTTTTGCAGCCTTGTTTACTCCCGATCAAGTTGTCTGCGTTGATGAGTCCCTGATTAAATTTTCTGGCCGCTTGGCTTTCAAGCAGTACCTTCCCAGCAAGCGTGCCAGATACGGGGTCAAGCTCTATAAGTGCTGTGACAGGGCAACAGGCTATGTATGGAGCTTTATGGTTTATGAGGGAAAAGATAGTCAGGTTGAGCCGGTCAACTGCCCAGATTACATAGGGAGCGCTGGCAAGATAGTGTGGAACTTGGTGTCACCCTTATTCGGAAAGGGGTACCACTTGTATGTGGACAATTATTACAGGAGCGTGCCACTGTTTAGTCACTTGTTTGATCATCAGATTGGAGCATGTGGCACCGTGCGACCTAATCGCCGGGGCTTTCCCCAGCGGCTTGTAGATGCCCGTCTTAGGCTGGGGGAGAGAGCCTGCGTAAAGTGTAATAATTTGCTCGCTATGAAGTGGAGGGACAATAAGAATGTTTTCCTTCTTACCTCCCTTCATGCAGACACGACAGTCCAAATTCGTACGGCGACTGGTGTTGTGGAGAAACCCCTCTGTGTCCACGAATATAACAAAAATATGGGAGGGGTGGACCTCAACGACCAGTTGATGGCGCCGTATCTAATTGACCGTAAGGCGAGACGCTGGTACAAAAAAGTGTCTCTATCATTATTCCAATTGGCTTTGCTGAACGCTCATGTGCTATACAGAGCTTCAGGCGGGACGTTATCTCTTCTAAAATTCCAGAATGAGATAGTCACAGAACTCCTGTATCCAGGCAGTTCTGCACCTCACCATCCCCAACCAAATGCAATAAGCTGGCTGCATGAGAGGCATTATACGCATGTCCTCCCGAGTACCCCTACCCAAAGCCACCCCCAAAAAAGATGTCGTGTCTGTAGCAAGCGCGGATTTAGGCGTGACACCCGTCATTATTGTCCACTCTGTCCTGACAAGCCTGGTCTTTGCCTTGGTGAATGTTTTGAACGCTACCACTCAAAAGTGAAGTTTTAGCGTAGGGTACAGCATTTCACAGACTAGGACACACTTACACAGGGTCTCCCAAGATGCCATTACATTTTGAGAGACCCGAACCATTACAGTTGTTAAAGTTACAAAAAGAAAGTGTAAAAAAGAAAAAACAAAAACGTAAAAAAACAAAAACACAAAAAAAATATAAAATAAAAAAACCAAAAATAGTTGTCGTTTTATTGTTCTCTCTCTCTCTCTCTCTCTCTATTTTCTCTCTATTGTTCTGCTCTTTTTTACTGTATTCTATTCTGCAATGTTTTATCATGCTTGCTTTTCAGGTATGTAATTTTTTGTTTTTAGGTGCGCCATTCAACTGCAGCGCGGAATTATTTATCTTGACAGCAACAGCGTTTGCTCCCACGATACATAAAGCCGTGACTCCAGTGCTGTAGGAGGTGATTTCACCACCACAGTTAAAAAAAAAGAGCATATATGCCGAAGCATGGGGGCAGCAGGGGCGGAGGAGCGATTTTGCTCCTAATGCCGCGTACATACGGTCGAAATTCCGACGGAGGCTTGCCCGTGGAAAAGTCCGACCGTGTGTACGCGGCATAACCTTTTATGCCGCGTACATACGGTCGAAATTCCGACGAAGGCTTGCCCGTGGAAAAGTCAGACCGTGTGTACGCGCCATAACTTTTTTGCGGGAGGATGCCCCCATGCTTCGGCATATATGCCCATCATTAGAAGTGGGTGGATGAAGGGAGGTATTCTAATGGTGGGCATACCCACCGATCAATCTCTTTTTTTCGTTCAGTCAACAGGCTGCATGAAAAAAAAGGATTACAATACATGTCCAACAAGGACCAGCAACGTACTGGTATGTTGCTGGACTTTGAATGTTTATACCAGAATGATGCCTGCAGGTTTAGGTATCATCTTGGTATCATTCTTTTCAGCCAGTGGCCGGCTTTCATGTAAAAGCAATTCTAGCAGATAATTAGCCTCTAGACTGCTTTTACAAGCAGTGGGAGGGAATGCCCCCCCCCCGGATATAAACAGCGCCATTGGGAAATTGGGAAAGCATTTTATCACACCGATCTTGGTGTGGTCAGATGCTTTGAGGGCAGAGGAAAGATCTAGGGTCTAACCCCCCAATTTTTTTCAAAAAAAGAGTACCTGTCACTACTTATTGCTATCATAGGGGATATTTACATTCCCTGAGATAACAATAAAAATGGTAAAAAAAAAAATATGGAAGGAACAGTTTAAAAATAAAATAAAAAAGCAAAATAAATAATAATAAAAAAAAAAGCACCGCTGTCCCCCCCTGCTCTTGCGCAAAGGCGAACGCAAGCGTCGGTCTAGCGTCATATGTAAACAGCAATTGCATCATGCATGTGAGGTATCACCGCGAAGGTCAGATCGAGGGCAGTCATTTTAGCAGTAGACCTCCTCTGTAAATCTAACGTGGTAACCTGTAAAGGCTTTTAAATGCTTTTAAAAATGAATGTAATTTGTCGCCGCTGCGCGTTTGTGCGCAATTTTAAAGCATGTCGTGTTTGGTATCCATGTACTCGGCCTAAGATCATCTTTTTTATTTCATCAAACATTTGGGCAATATAGTGTTTTTTAGTGCATTAAAAATAAAAAAAGTGTGTTTTTCCCCCAAAAAATGCGTTTGAAAAATCGCTGCGCAAATACTGTGTGGAAAAAAAAAACGCAACACCCACTATTTTAATCTGTAGGGCCTTTGCTTTAAAAAAAATATATAATGTTTGGGGGTTCAACATAATTTTATTGCAAAAATTTTTTTTTTTTCATGTAAACAAAAAGTGTCAGAAAGGGCTTTGTCTTCAAGTGGTTAGAAGAGTGGATGATGTGTGACATAAGCTTCCTAATGTTGTGCATAAAATGCCAGGACAGTTCAAAACCCCCCCAAATGACCCCATTTTGGAAAGTAGACACCTCAAGCTATTTGCTGAGAGGCATGTTGAGCCCATTGAATATTTTTTTTTTGTCCCAAGTGATTGAATAATGACAAAAAGAAAAAAAAAATGTACAAAAAGTTGTCACTAAATTATATATTGCTCAAATATGCCATGATTATATGTGGAATTGCACCCCAAAATACATTCTGTTGCTTCTCCTGAGAACGGGGATACCACATGTGTGAGACATTTTGGGAGCCTAGCCGCGTACAGGACCCCGAAAACCAAGCACCGCCTTCAGGATTTCTATGGGTGTAAATTTTTGATTTCACTCCTCACTGCCTATCACAGTTTCGGAGGCCATGGAATTCCCAGATGGCACGAAACCCCCCCAAATGACCCCATTTTGGAAAGTAGACACCCCAAGCTATTTGCTGAGAGGTATGTTGAGTATTTTGCAGATCTCGTTTTTTGTCACAAAGTTTTGAAAATTGAAAAAAGAAAAAAAAAATATGTCTTTCTTCATTTTCAAAAACAAATGAGAGCTGTAAAATACTCACCATGCCTCTCAGCAAATAGCTTGGGGTGTCTACTTTCCAAAATGGGGTCATTTGGGGGGGTTTTGGGCTATCTTGGCATTTTATGGCCTTCAAAACTGTGATAGGTAGTGAGGAGTGAAATCAAAAATTTGTGCCCTTAGAAATCCTGAAGGCGGTGCTTGGTTTTCGGGGGCCCGTACGCGGCTAGGCTCTCAAAAAGTCCCACACATGTGGTATCCCCGTACTCAGGAGAAGCAGCCAAATGTATTTTGGGGTGCAATTCCGCATATAATCATGGCATGTTTGAGCAATATATCATTTAGTGACAACTTTTTGTACATTTCTTTTTTCTTTTTGTCATTATTCAATCACTTGGGACAAAAAAAATAAAATATTCAATGGGCTCAACATGCCTCTCAACAATTTCCTTGGGGTGTCTACTTTCCAAAATGGGGTCATTTTGGGGGGTTTTGTGCTATCTTGGCATTTTATGGCCTTCCAAACTGTGATAGGTAGTGAGGAGTGAAATCAAAAATTTATGCCCTTAGAAACCTTGAAGGCGGTGCTTGGTTTTTGGGTTCCCGTACGCGGCTAGGCTCCCAAAAAGTCCCACACATGTGGTATCCCCGTACTCAGGAGAAGCAGCAGAATGTATTTTGGGGTGTAATTCCACATATGCCCATGGCATGTGTGAGCAATATATCATTTAGTGACAACTTTGTGCAAAAAAAAAAAGTTTGTCATATTCCCGCAACTTGTGGCAAAATATAAAATATTGCATGGACTAATCATGCCTCTCAGTAAATAGCTTGGGGTGTCTACTTTCCAAAATGGGGTCATTTGGGGGGTTTTGTGCTATTTTGGCATTTTATGGCCTTCAAAACTGTGATAGGTAGTGAGGAGTGAAATCAAAAATTTGCGCCCTTAGAAATCCTGAAGGCGGTGCTTGGTTTCCGGGGTCCCGTACGTGGCTAGGCTCCTAAAAAGTCCCACACATGTGGTATCCCCGTACTCAGGAGAAGCAGCAGAATGTATTTTGGGGTGCAATTCCACATATAACCATGGCATGTGTGAGCAATATATCATTTAGTGACAACTTTTTGTAACTTTTTTTTTATTTTTGTCATTATTCAATCACTTGGGACAAAAAAAAAATATTCAATGGGCTCAATATGCCTCTCAGAAATTTCCTTGGGGTGTCTACTTTCCAAAATGGGGTCATTTGGGGGGGTTTTGTACTGCCCTGCCATTTTAGCACCTCAAGAAATGAGATAGGCAGTCATAAATTTAAAGCTGTGTAAATTCCAGAAAATGTACCCTAGTTTGTAAACGCTATAACTTTTGCGCAAACCAATAAATATACCCTTATTGACATTTTTTTTACTAAAGACATGTGGCTGAATACATTTTGGCCTAAATGTATGACTAAAATTGAGTTTATTCGATTTTTCTTATAACAAAAATTAGAAAATATCATTTTTTTTCAAAATTTTCGGTCTTTTTCCGTTTATATCGCAAAAAATAAAAATCGCAGAGGCAATCAAATACCATTAAAAGAAAGCTCTATTTGTGGGAAGAAAAGGACGCAAATTTCGTTTGGGTACAACATTGCATGTCCGCACAATTTACAGTTAAAGCAGCGCAGTGCAAAATTCTGAAATCACCTCTGGTCCTTTAGCTACCAAATGGTCCGGGGCTTAAGTGGTTAAAATAGTACCCCTTAAAATTTTCCACATTTTGTCATGTTACAACCAAAAACATGGCAAATAGACGAAAAATAGTCATTTTAAATCGAAGGAACAGGTTTGAAAACGTCTGCTGAACGAACCATAAATTGAAAGGTTACAGTGGTTGTAAAGGCTCAAGGTTTTTTACTTTCATGCATTCTTTGCATGAAAGTAAAAAACCTTCTGTGTGCAGATCCCCCTAATACTTGACTGAGCCCCATCTCGATTCAGCGATGTGCATAAGAGCCTTCGGCTGTCCCGGTCTCTCCCACCTCATTGGCTGAGACAGCAGCAGGAGCCATTGGCTGTAGAAAGTGAAGGAGGTGATGGCACATCCAGGGAATAAAACCAACTTCTTTATTGAGTATCCATTAAAAGATACTTACACTGTTAAAAATAAAAAAGTATCCATTAAAAGATAAACTCAGTAATGAGTAAGCACAGGAGTGTGAAACACATCTACTGAGTGTAGCACTACCCCGTAGGAGCTGCTGGTTTAATTTTGGGCCTGTACTCTGCCTATCAACTCCTATAATTTGGCTCAGTTCCCCCTTGGCACAACTGGACAACAATGTGATTGTGTGCCCCTAAAAGGCTCTAGAGCAGTGTTTCTCAACTCCAGTCCTCAAGGCACACCAACAGGTCATGTTTTCAGGCTTCCCATTATTTTTCACTGGTGATTTGATCAGTTCCACTGCCTTAGTAATTACCACAGCCGTTTCATCTGAGGAAAATCCTAAAAACATGACCTGTTGGGGTGCCTTGAGGACTGGAGTTGAGAAACACTGCTCTAGAGGGTCACAATGATAACACACAACAATTAATGTAGTTAAGTATTGTTACCTTAGTGTGGTTTACCTGCCACACAACTGCAAAAGACAGAGTCCCACACAAGATGCAGTCTAAACAAACTGTAATACGTTTACTTGGTAGAGAAAAATAGAATAGAGATTACATGAGCAACATTTGACTCAAACAGATCCCCGTGAAGAATCAAGTGATATACACACATGCATAACAATTTTAGGGTGTTCCTATAATGAGGAACTTGATTAACCCAACCTAGAGTCAGACCTGGGTAAGTGCGCAGTGGAGGAATCTCCCAATGCAATAACGCCAGCAATGGGATACCTCTCCACCAAGTCCCACCCAGCTCACTGAAACAGAAAAGCCCGGAGCAAAAAGACAGAATGCCATAGGCGGAGGGCTGGGCATGACTGAGTGAACAGAGTATGTAATAAGAGAAGATTAACTATTGGCTAATGGAAATATAGAGGGGAGGGGTGAAGGCTAGATAAAAGGAAGACCCCGCCCCTCTGAGTTAACACAGCGCAGGGGAAAGTTTCCAGCAGCATGTCAGCTAGCAGCAGCATGTCTGCTGTAGACAAACTTCTGGCCCAGCTTCGGGCAGAGGCTGCGACACGGGGCGAGGATTGGCTCCAGGAGACCCTGGGGCCGATGCTTTCAAGTCCGGCCGGGTCACAAGGTACCGCGGGGAGAGAGGCTGGGCGAGCTCGGAGGTCTAGACCCCTGGATCGCTACTCACCGGGCCCCTCCCCGAGAGCTCAGCGGCAGATTGGGAGTCCCCCTAGGGCCCCTTCGGGCCCCCCGGCTAAGCGTGCCGCATTGCCCAAGGCGGGGGGTACCGGAAGGAATCCCCCTCAAGTGCGGAGCTCAGCGGGGGGCCGCACCGGGAGTTCCGGTGTGGCCGATAGGCCCGCGCGGCGCGTGGAGTCGGATCAGGCGGGCCCGGCCCCTCGGGGTCCCCGGCGGGTTTGGGGCTCCTGCGGGGGTCATCGGTGGCCGCGGCGTCCGGGCATCCCCCCCCTCGGCCGGACATCGGGTGCAGGAGGCTGCGGGAGGTGGTGTGCCAGTGAGTGATGACGGCGGTGCGGGTGAGCAGAGACAGCGTGGAGGCAAGGCGGTTAAGAAATCGGCGGGCGGGTCAGGTGCGCGGAGGTGGGACCAATCGGGTCCTGACCCCTCGGCTTCCAGGGACAGGTCACCTGGTGAGCTATCGTCCGGTGGTGAGGAGCTGGCTGGTGTGCTGTCAGAGGGTGAAGTGTGCAGCTCGGAGGAGGATCGGAGACCCGGACGGTCGGAGGCAGCGGTGGATTCGAGTGGATCGGCTGGTGTGAGTTCTTCCAGGCAGCCCGGTAAGTCCCTTTCAATTGTTTCTGCTGGGGGCCAGGAGGGGAATGGTGCCCAGGTGGGTATGTCGGCTGCGGGTGTGGGTTTTGCGGTGCAAGTTCAGGGTCAAGATAATGGACAGGCGGGGGGGGGTGCGTTCCAGGATGGGGGAGGTGCACGGCCGGACGGGCTGCAGGGGTTTCTTGCGGGCATCAAATCCTTAGTCAGCCAATTTGAACAGGGGGATGGCGGGCGAGTCAGTCCGGCGGCGGCGTGGGTCCCGCCAACTGGGACGGCTGGGCCCGCTGCCGTGGTGGGGTCACCGGTTACACCTGCGGGGAATATTGGGGTGGGGGATGCTGTAGGGTTAGGTTCTGCAGCTGTGGCCACAAAAGAGGGTGGTGCGGTGGAACAGGCGGCAAGGCAGGATGTCATTAGGTTGGATGATGCTGCTAAATGTGAGATGTATGTGTGTTATGAGGCATTGCTGGGATCTCACCTGAAACCCGAAGTGAAGGAAAAGATATGGAAGGGTGAGTATGTGGAGATGTTCTCACTTCTGCCATTAGAGAAGTTTCATCTGGACAGGGTAAAACCGGATGATTCAAAAAAAGAGGATGAGGAGAAGAGGAGATATAGGCTGATCCCACGGACGTTTACAAACTGGTTGCAAGCGTTCTCCATCATGGCTAGTGTTATAGGGCAGAAGAACCCGGAACATTGTTCGGCACTATTTGGTTATCAGAACTCTATAGGGGAAGCATACAGAGTGTACGGGGGCAGGGGGTGCCTCAGATATGATGAACAATTCAGGCAGAGGAGAGCGGTGAGGCCTGGTCTGCGGTGGGATAATAAGGACATAAGCTTATGGATGCGGTTGATGACGGCGCCGAGGGCTTCTAGTCAGTTTTTTCAGGGGGGGGGGGGCGGTGGAACCTCTTCCCCAGGACAATCGGCCGGGAAACAAAAGGGGGTGTGCTGGCAATATAATGAGGGCTCCTGCAAGTTTGGGGGGTCCTGTCGCTTCAAGCATGAGTGCTCCGGTTGCGGAGGCTCCCATACACAGGCTAGATGCTTTAAGCGAGGTAAGGGGCGGGCCGGGGACTCTGGGCAGAAAAGGGAGGACTCCGGTGATGGTGGAAAGGATGCGGCTGTTCCTCGGTAGGTATCCGGACAAGGGGGCGGCAAGGTTGTTGGAGCAAGGGTTTTCAGAGGGGTTTCGCATTCCATGTTCTTTGCAGGTTATTCCCCCGATCGCACGCAATCTGCGATCGGCCTTGCAGCAACCTGCAGTGGTCACGGAAAAGCTGCGCAAGGAGGTTGCTTTGGGCCGGATGGGGGGTCATTTCCGGTCCCCTCCCCTGGTGAACTTGGTGGTCTCCCCGCTCGGGGTGGTACCTAAGAAGGAGCCCAACAAGTTCCGCCTCATTCACCACCTGTCTTTCCCGAAGGGCAGGTCGGTCAATGACGCTATTGATCCGGAAGCATGTACGGTCAGTTACACTTCCTTTGATGCTGCGGTGGGGTGGGTTCGCCGGTATGGCCAGGGGGCGCTGATGGCAAAAACAGACATAGAGGCGGCGTTTAGATTGTTGCCTGTTCACCCGGATAGTTTTCACCTCCTGGGTTGTAAGTGGGACAATGAGTTCTATGTGGATAAGTGCTTGCCTATGGGATGCTCCATATCGTGCGCACTGTTCGAACAGTTCAGTTCGTTTGTGGAATGGGTGGTCAGGGATGTGTCGGGGGTGAATTCAATCATTCACTACTTGGACGATTTCCTTTGCGTGGGTCCGGCCTCATCCAGAATCTGCGCTGTGCTCCTGGCCACATTGGAGCACGTTGCAGAGCGGTTTGGGATACCATTGGCACCTGACAAAACGGAGGGACCTCGCACGGTTATCACGTTTTTGGGTATTGTCCTGGATTCGGAGGCCATGGAGTGCCACCTACCATTGGACAAATTGGAGTCGCTCAAGACTGAGCTGAAGGTCACGATGGGGGTAAGGAAAGTGCAGCTTAGGGTTTTACAGTCGCTACTGGGAAAGCTCAATTTTGCGTGCCGCATTCTGCCAATGGGCAGGGTGTTTTGCAGACGGCTGTCGGCTAGCACGGCTGGGGTACGGTCCCCCACGCACTTTGTGTGTTTGGGCAGAGAACACAAGGTGGACTTGCGGGTTTGGCATTCATTCTTAGAGTCTTTCAATGGGAGAGCGTTATGGATGTCGGGCCCTATTAGCAATTTTGATTTAGAACTATACACAGATGCGGCTGGGGGGGCAGGTTTTGGGGCTTACTTTCAGGGCAGGTGGAGTGCGGGCCCATGGCCGCAGTCCTGGATGGACGCTGGTTTCACCAAGAATTTGGTTCTGTTGGAACTGTTCCCGGTGGTGCTGGCGGTGGAGTTGTGGGGGGCGGGTTTCAGGGATCTGAAAGTGCGTTTTCACGGGGACAACCTGGGGGTAGTACAAGTCATCAACAAAGTGTCGGCATCTTCCCCCCCGGTGGTGCGTCTTCTGCGCCATCTGGTGTTGAGATGTTTGCAGCTCAATGTGTTTGTGTATGCGGTGCACCTTCCGGGGGTGGACAATGTCATAGTTGATGCGCTGTCTCGCTTTCAGTGGGACAGGTTCCGAGAGTTGGCACCGGGGGCGGAGCAACGTGGGGTCCCTTGTCCAGGCTGGCTGTGGAAGATTCCGTTGGAATAGTGTCAGGTTGGATCAAAAAATCGGTGAGTACGGGCACATGGGGGATGTATGAGAAGGTGTGGTTGGAATGGAAAGAGATGGTTCGGGAAGCAGGAGCGGATCCTGTGGGTCCCAATGTCAGGTTATTGGTGCTGTATTTCCTGGCTAGAAACATGGAGGCCCGTGTGTCCAGGTCCAGTTTGGGTAAGAAGATGGCAGGCTTGGCCTTTTTGTTCAAATGGCAAGGTTGCCCCGATTTCACAAAAGATTTTTGGGTGCGGCAGGCACTTAAGGGTTATGGGCGGGGGGGGGCTGAAGCCGGATGGCAGGCGACCGGTTTCGTTTGCTCTCTTGGTCAAGATCATGGGGCAGTTACAGGGCTTATGTTCATCCCCATACAAAGTTTTGTTGTTCACGGTGGCATTCTCACTGGCATTCTTTGGAGCATTCAGAATAGGTGAGTTGGTCAGCCCGTCAAAAGCAGTACACGGGGGGTTGCTTGATAGCGAGGTGGGCTGGATGGAGCAAGGGGTGTCGCTGGTGCTGAGGAGGTCTAAGACGGACCAGATGGGCAAAGGTAAGTTGGTCCAGGTTTTTCCGGTCCCAGGTTCCCTGTTGTGCCCGGTAAGGGCTGTAAAAGGGTACTTGGAGATGCGACCGTCGGGGGTGGGTTTCTTTTTGGTACACGAGGACGGAATCCCACTTTCAAGGTATCAGTTCATTGCGGTGTTCAGGAAGTCCCTTCGGGCTTTGGGACTCAAGGAAAATTAATTTTCCTCGCACTCTTTTAGGATCGGGGCAGCTACGGAGGCGGCCAGATGTGGGAAGGATGAGGAGGCGGTTAAGAAGATAGGCCGCTGGGAATCCAGGAGGTTCCGGTTATACGTACGCCCACAGCTACTGGTGGGACTGGAATAATGTGGGGGTACAAGTCATGGGGCGTTGTTTATGTTTTGGTTTTGGTTTGGGTTTCTGTTCGGATTGCTGGGAATATATAGGGGTGATGGGAGATTCTCATGGGGAATGTCTTCTTGCAATTACAGGTCAAATGCAGGCGTTGGTCTGAATACTGGGCCATTCGTTTGTTTTCTGGGGGACTAAGAGAGCCGATGTTCGTCATGAGGGTCGGCAGCTGGGGTTCCCAAGACCGGAGGCGTGTGTCCGCTCGCTAGCTGGGAATTCCAGGAATGTTGTGGAGTAAGATGGTTCCGGAGGTGCACCGTTTTGTGCGTTTGGACAGGCCACCTGACGTTCTGGTACTGCACGTAGGTGGCAACGACTTGGGTTTCAGGTCCATGCTAGAAGTGACTCGGGATATGAAGTCTGATTTCCTGAGGCTAAGGATGTCATTCCCAGACATGATTATCGTCTGGTCAGACATGGTGGCACGGGTAGAGTGGAGGGGGGCTAGGTCCGTGGCTGGAATCAACAGGGCCCGGAGGAAAATTAACCGAGACATGGGCAAGTTTGTGGTACGGAATGGTGGGTTGGTGGTCCGACATTTCGAATTGGAGGTGGATACATGGCAGTATCTACGAAGGGATGGGGTCCATCTGAACGATGTGGGGACTGATTTATGGTCTTTGGGTTTGCAGGATGGGATTCAGCGAGCCCTTAAGGTTTGGAGGGGCACCAAAGGGTAAAGGTGTTTTCCCTTCGGTGCGGTGGCGGGTGTTTGGTCTTTGCGGGAGAAGGAAGTACCTCGAATAAGCAAGTGGTCAGAAACCATCGGTGGTATGGGTTCTGAGGATGGTTTCCAGCTAACAGGAGTTTAGCTGGATGAGTTGGATAATGGGGGCACTGCGGTCAGTGGTCGTCTCTGAGTAGCTGATCGGCTTGAGGCCTATGACCATTGGTAAGGTACCGCAGTGTCCCGGGATAATAAGAATTTAATATGATGAGGAATATCGGGTTAATATGATTATGGCGAATTTGAGGTTCCTGCAAAGACCAACACTAGGGGGCAATATTTCTGTTATGTTTCTGGGTTTATGTGTTTTGATGGTTAAAGTTTTTGATAACTGATGGAACAGTTAAAAAAAATAAAGGAGGCTGCTATGGCCATGTTTTACTCCAAAACAGCAATGTGTGGTCTCTTTGATTAAGATAAGTAAGGTATGGGGTATAATGTGGTGGGCAGTACTGGAGTACATCGGTTTTACAATAGTCAAGTAAAGCAGTAATCAAAGTAATACAAACAGTTGTGTCACATATATGAGTTCGCAAGCTATTTGGCTCCCTCTAGTGGGCAACTCAACTGGTGCGTGTCCCGCTGTATTAATTTAAGGAAGGAACGGAACTGATGATTGTTCCTTCCAGCTTCCAGTAATCTTCTTCTAGCTCTGTTGGTGCACTTAGTTATTTGTAATCCAACAATAGGGTGAAGAAAATCAATCACTTGGTGTATAAAGTGGAGCGGTAACAGAAACATCAGTTCTCCCACACCGCTATAACACTCCGGGGCATAAAGTGTCTCCACATGCGGCAGTGCAGTGGCCCACGAGTATAAGTGAAACTATGGAAGTCACCCTCCTGCAACCCAGTTAGTTATGTTGGTGGGCAGGTGCCCTCTCACCAAATGAGGCCTCGCCTAGCCGATATGCTCCGTTTGGACCCTTCGCGGTTCACAGCCTCCCTGCAAGTTGTGGTTCCTGGTCCTCTGCTCAGTCGCTCACGAGGTGCTGATGGATCGGTGACTCTAGACGCTGTGGAGTGTAGAGCGGACCCTCTTCCTGGTCCAATCAGCAGGGCGGTGACAGGAATCCCTCCATCAGGCGATACGGTCTCCGTACTTTAGGCCCAGGCTTCTCAGGCCTAAGCACGCTCACTCCAGGCCTCAACACAGGCCTCCTCCCAGCTTAAAGATGGCGTCCCGAGATACGGAACAAATACCCCGCCTTGCTTTAAATAGGTCCTCCCAGCAGGCCTTGCTCAGCATCATACACTTTTGGTAGAACAGCGGTCTTTTGGGTAATGTAGTCTCAGTTCTATCCACGCCAATAGAGTCTTTGTCTCTGATGCCACAATACCCACAAGGCTTTATCTAATAACTGAACCAAACAACGTTAGTAGTCTAACATAAGACGTACACCGAAGGGAGCCAGATTCCTGATAGGCACAGACTGTAGTCCATAAGCTACGTGCAAAAGTGACACCTTTCTACACACTCCCCCCACTTGAAATCTTTGGTCCCCAAAGACAACAGTAGTTTGTGACCTGTTACATGTTTTGTTCTGATACACAAGGGGAAAAAGGATCGGTTAATGTATACAGGAAATAAGACAATTTGCATTCTCATAAGAACCAGTCAGAGCAACCCTTCACCATGCTTTGGAAAGGAGGTTGTCCTGCCTACAGGCCACTTTGACTGGGATGGCCCAACCAGATGTGCCAGGGGGTGAGCAGGGGTTGTCTACCACTAAATGCGAAGTGGAAGAGCCAGGCTTTTCAATTGTCCTTTTTGAAGTAAACACAGCCTCTTCAGAGCATTCACCCAAGTGATCGTAAGTCAGTCTCTTGGGGGGGGGGGGTGAATGACTCTTCTCTCTCTCTGCTCCTTAGGTGCTCAAGTCTCAGGTACACTGAATTCTGTTCCCTCCGCAACTTCTTCTTGCTCTGGCCCACCGGACACTATATCTTCCACAGCCTCCAGGTCTTCTTCTGGAAGGGATGGAACTTCTTCAGGGTCTTCCATTGTCAGGGAATCTGGATTATCCTCCAGCTCATCAGTAGGCATACATTGAGGCACAAACTCGGGGCCTCTGGTCTGAGAGTTCCCATGTCAGTCAGTTCATGTGGGGACAGAGGAGGGATCGTAGTCCCTGGTAGTTGAGACGACCACAACCAATCTGATTCCACCTCTTCATCCTCAGTGTCTTCATCCTCCACATCTTGAGATACGGCCTGAGATCTAGTGACTGGCCGAGACCCTTGAGAGGTTGAGGGAGTCGCCTGTGAATCTGACATTGGGGCCAGGCGAACTGCCTCTGAGAGGGGCAGCAAGTGATTTCTATGCCAAGTCTTTAATGGGCCTACACTCCCTTCTGGCCTGATCTGGTATACTGGAAGCCCTGGTAGTTGTTTGCAGATACACAAAAACAGTCTCCTGCGCTCGGATGTACAGTCTCTTAGTGGCACAACCAGAGTATTCCGTAGGGAAATGACCAAGAATCTTGCTGCCCTCCTCAGAACAATTGGTATTCTTTAAGACTAAAAAGTAAAGGAAAACAGAAGGCGCACCGACCTAGTGCATTACCAGTGGCTAGGTTTTATTTAAAAGGTTTGAAGAATTAAAAATACTCACAAAGCAAGTATAGTATAGTATTGAACACACAATCTTTCCATCAAAAGGAGATAGCCTCCTACTGGAACCGGACGACCAGAGAGTCCAGACAACAAAATTCACAGCCACGGCTGACGCGTTGCGAGGGCGCACCCTCTTCCTCAGAGCCAAAAAATGATGGTGACTGGACCCCCCTCTCTCTCTCTGGGCTCCTTTTTATCCATGTGTAAATGGGCCCATGGGTGAATTTTGTTGTCTGGACTCTCTGGTCGTCCGGTTCCAGTAGGAGGCTATCTCCTTTTGATGGAAAGATTGTGTGTTCAATACTATACTTGCTTTGTGAGTATTTTTAATTCTTCAAACCTTTTAAATAAAACCTAGCCACTGGTAATGCACTAGGTCGGTGCGCCTTCTGTTTTCCTTTACTTTTTAGTTGTTTGCAGATGACATAAGGCTGTGACTTCCAGCGGTCAGCCAATTTGTGTTTGCCAGGGACTCCCAGATTTCTCAACAATACTCTATCACCTGGTTGCAGGTCCTGTACTCGGACTTTGAGATCAAAGTTATTTTTATTTCTCAGTCCCCTCCTGTCCGAGGTAGCTTGAGCTTTGTCATAGGCGGCAACCGATCAACATACCCTCTGTGGGAGGTTGCTGAGGTGTGATCCAAAGATATGCCAAAGGCCAAGTCTACTGGTAATTGAGCCTCTCGTACGAACATTAAATGATAGGGAGAGTACCCTGTAGCAGTATTTGCGGTATTGTTATAGGCATGAACAATGGCAGCTACATGTTTGCTCCAGTGTTGTTTCTTCTCTGTGCTTAAATTGCCTAGCATGTCAAGAAGAGTTCGGTTAAACCTCTCAGGTTGAGCGTCCCCTTGAGGATGATAAGGAGTGGTTCTGGACTTTTTGATACTTAATAGGTGTAAAAGTCTTTTAATAAGGCTACTTTCAATCAAAGTCTCTCCCTTGATCCGAATGGATACGCTGGGGCAAGCCATAGTGAACGAAGAACTTCTCTACTAGGACCTTGGCCACTGTTGATGCTTGCTGATCCTTTGTTGGGCATATCTAGTAAAATGATCAGTCACCACCAGAATGTTTCCCTGTCCGCTCAGATCAGGTTCCAGGCAAAGAAAATCAATGCACACCAGCTCCATGGGTCCCTGACTCTGAAGATGGCCCATTAGGGCAGCTCGGGAAGGCAAGGTCTTTCTTTGGATACATCCAATACAGGAGTGGCAGTAACCCTCGACTTCAGCCCACATGCAGGACCAGTAGAATCGACCCCTCACCAAATGAAAAAGTTCTCTCAGGCCCCAGATGGCCATGGTTATCGTGGAGGGACGTTAACACTGTCTCTCTGTGTTTCCTGGGCAGAAACAGCTGCCATTTTCTTCAAGATCATCAGAGTGGCCCCTTCGGTAGACCACCCCTTAATGTTATTGCAACCGATCCCATTCACAGTGTAGCAGACGGGCCTCCTTTTGGGGAATCAGTGAGGAGCATATCAGAACACTGACTCTCCAGAGCCTTCAAAGCCAAGTTACTCAGAGGGTCTTCCAACTGGTCCCTTCTCAGGTCCTTCTTTGACAGTTTTGGCAGGCCTTCATCCCCCACTTGGGTCACATTGCAGTAACATTTGGGTACTCCAGCAGCAGAAACTCCAATCTCTTCAGCCCTGGATCCTCCTCCAGCCTGACGTTCAGCTCCCTGGTATAAGGCCCGCACTCCTTCTGGTGTCAACTGAGTCCACTCTTCTGGGGAGTCACTGGGGCCATGAGGCCTTCGTGAGAGGGCATTCGCATCCCTGTTTCCAACCCCTGATATTTCAGACTAAAGGTGAAACCCGAGAGGGCGGCCAACCACCTATGTCCTGTGGCATCCAGTTTGGCTGTAGTGAGAAGATAGGCGAGTGGATTGTTGTCAGTTTTGGCCACGAACTCTGCCCCGTAGAGGTAGTCTCTCAGTTTATCCACTACAGCCCACTTCAAGGCAAGCAACTCGAGCTTATGCGTGGGGTAGTTCCTTTCAGCGGGGATCAAACTCCGACTCACATAGGCAACAGGCCGTAAGTGACCGTCATGTTCTTGATAGAGCACCCCGCCCAACCCATCTCGGCTGGCATCGACATGTAGTTCGTAGGGCTTGGTGGTGTCGGCATAGGCCAAGACCGGGGCAGTGGTTAGGCTCCTTTTCAACTGACTGAAAGCCTCCTCACACTTGAAAGTCCACTGATTCTGGATGGAATCTTTAGGTTTTCTAGGCCCTATTGTGGGCTTCACAAGTTTGACTGGTTCTGGGACATCATCCTCTCCTTCACTCCTCAGTAGTTCATTGAGCGGGCGGGCTATTTTGGTAAATCCTTCTACAAATCTTCGGTAGTAGGAACAGAATCCCAGAAATTACCAAAGCTCGGTCACATTAGTAGGTCTTGGCCAAGAGGTGACGGCATCCAGCTTCTCAGGGTCTGTGGCTATCCCCTCGGCAGACATGATGTGACCAAGGTAGTGGACAGAGGACTAAAAGAACTGGCACTTCTCGATGGAGAGCTTCAGACCTTCTTGATGAAGTCTCTTCAGGACCTTCTCTAACCGTTCTTCATGCTCTTCTAGAGTCCTGCCGAACACAATGATGCCGTCCAGGTACACCAGCACTTCGATCAGGTTCATGTCGCCCACTGTCTTCTCCATCAGCCTTTGGAAGGTGGCTGGGGCCCCTGACAACCCTTGAGGCATGCGATCAAATTCAAAAAAATCCCACCGGGGTAATGAAGGCAGTTTTCTCTTTATCCTCAGGATGCATGGGGATTTGGTAATACCCACTTTTCAGGTCCATTATACTGAACCACTTGGCCCCTGACAGGCTCTGCAGGGCATCTTCTATCCGGGGGGTGGTGTACTGGTCAGGAATGGTCCTTCTGTTCAGTGTTCGGTAGTCTATGCACAGCCTTAATGACCCATTTTTTTTTTCGCACCACCACTATAGGAGAAGCGTAGGGGCTCCTGGATTCTCAGATAATCCCCACTCTTTTGAGTTCCGCCAGTTGTTCACGTAGATCTTCCAAGTCTCCCAGAGGAACCCATCGGACCCTTTCTCTGAACGGTTTGTCCTCTTGTAGACGGATCTTGTGGGTGGCACTCTTTGCACACCCTACATCAAATTCATTCTTGGAGAATGCAGTCTGCCATCGGGCGAGCTGGGCTTTAACTCGTTCTCTCCATTCTGGTGGGAGGGTGGTGTCTTCCGGGTAGAACTTCTCTACCGGGATCTCACCCTTCTCTTCCTTCTTCAAGTCGGATGGCACGACTGGGGTGGCAGTGTTCACCTGGCCTAACAGCATTCTGGCTGGTACCTTCACAGGTGAGGTGGTCGTGTTGCGAATGCTTACTGAGACCTTCCCATGATTCCTCCGTAGGGGCTTCAATGGAACCACTTCGGGGATTATTTCTATCCCCTTTCCTTCCTTCCGGTGGTCCGTTTCAAGGACAATAAAGGGGCCTGGTTGCTTCCAAGTAAGCTTGACAGACGCTCTCAAACAAGTTACCTCCCCGGGCTGCAGCACTCTCGCTCCCCTATCCAAATGCCAGCTCTTGCCTACTCCTTCTGCTGGAGCCTTCTGTTCCAGTACTAGGCGCTGGTATGCCTGTTTCAGCATGGAGTGCACTCCTGCAGTTGAAACATTCTGCTCTTAGGCCAGAGGTGTTAGTAGTCTCCTAACTAGGTCATTGTTGGTCCCTATATTGAGGGAACTTTTACCAGTCCCTGGTGGGCGAGGGCAGACCACTGCCAAGGTGTCAAAAGTCTCTGTTCCTCCTGCCACTGAGGGGTCAAAGGTTAGATTGATTGGTAAGGAACCATCATAGGGAAAGTTTTAAGTCCCAATGCCCCATATCTACAGTTCTCCCAACTTCTGTAGCGGCAAGTGCTTAAGATGCTTGTCATAGAAGTCTCTGTATAGGAGAGTCACTTGAGCCCCTGTATCCAGGAGGGCCTTGGTGTAAATCCCTTCTACCTGGATGGAGACTACTGGGGAGGGCCCCACTAACTTGGCAGGAAACTTCCAGAGAGGAGCCTGCTTACCAGGTTCAGTAGTTTGTACCCTTACTCCTTTCTTTCTGGAACTTTGACTGGATTTTCGACCCTGTTGGGTCTGGTGTGCACTGATTTTCTGCCGCCGGGCAGGTTGGGTTATGGAGCGGGAGACAGTAGGTCGCTCAGAGGCAACAACGGGGGCCCTAGGCGAGGGTCTGGACTCCCAATGCTGTCTCCTCGCGTTGTTGGATTTTGTGGAGTCAGCTGAAACTGGTGGGCACCCGGTCGACTCCCTCACCGGGGCCCTCTGGAGTTTTCCGCCGGCTTGCGGTACTGTGATGCAGCTTTCTCCGGGCTTGGATATACTTCCCGATAATGTCCAACTCCTCCACAGTTAAAACAGATTATCAGTTTCCTTGGTTTCTGCACTTGGGCAACATTAGAGCGGAGGGACTTCTTTGCCTCTTCTGGGGTGCTTCCACTGGGCAGAACAGTTGGCTGATTTGTCAGTATGGACATCATCTCTATTAATTGGGACACTTGAGTCTTTAGAAGCTCAACCTGAGGGTCACTATCATCAGCATTGATCTCTCTGACTCTGGCAGAGGATTCAGGTTTCTAACTCTTCTTCTTGTTGTCCAACATGACTTCTTCCTCCCTGACTATCCGGATCAAGTCTGTGTAGTTCAAGATACCACCATCCTGCCGGGTTCTCAACAAAAGGGTAATAGGGTCTAAAGGTTGGGCCCCTTTCAAAACTTGCTTTGCTCTGATCTCATCCACCTTCCGAGGGTCCAACCCCTTTTTCAACAGGATATGGTGTATGATCTTGTCCAGGCGCCTCATGTACTCTGACAACTTCTCTCCCTCTTTCTGATAAGAGTGTTCCATTTGGTAGACGAGGTCGGAGACTTTCTCAGTGCGACCAAATATATCCTGTAAAATGCTCAGGAAATCTTGGGCTATACAGTCTTTTTTACTGAGCTTCAGGTTGTGAATGGCCTCTAGGGCAGGCCCCTTCAGACTCTCCGTGATCCTTTGCTTTTTATGCGGCTCTGGTATGTCCCATTCATCCAACGCTTGGGTAGCCTGGTCCAGCCACTCTTCAAAACTGTCTTCCGCTGAAGGTACTGGTTGCCTTCCAGAAAAAATCTTGAGCTTGCTGTAGCCAGCAGCCAAGTATGCGTGGGGATCCTTTTGGCACTTTGCAACAAATTCCCCCAGGACAGCGCAGAGTTCGGGCCCAATGGTGGCCAGAGGTGACTTGGCAGAAACTTCTGGTTTGCTAGAGTCAGCTTGACTGGATGAGGCAGGGCCTTCTTTCGGTGCCTCTGGGTGTATCACATTAAGTTCTCCCTTGTTGGCCAACTTCACACTGGTGCCCTTGAAGTGTTCAGGGATTTCCTGCTTCCACTCAATCAATGCATTATGTGACAGCAGGAAGGTAAAGTCACCTGGTTGCATCCAGGGGGGTAGATATATTTCGCCCAGATTCAGGCTTTACGCCGACTTATACAACTAGGTGGAGGGTTGTATAAGGCTAGTGGGCTCATGGATGACTCATACCTCTAGGGAGAGTGTGGGGCGTCGTACAGACAGGGAGTTGATGAGGCCAGCTGAAGCTTGTCAGCTCATTTAGGCCTCTATAAGAACTCCCAGATTCATTAGGTGTTAGCTCATGCCTGGAACCAGACCTGTGTGGACTGTCTAGGGAGAGTGAACCCCTGTGCGGTGAGACAAAGCCTGTGTGGCTATTTGCTTGGACATTTAAAACCAGGGACTTAGGGACTAGGACAGCACTAGGCTGATCCCAGTTGTTAGTTAGGAAACCTGTATGTTTAGTCAGAGGTCAAGTTGACCAGGATTTATTTTATTTATGTTTCTTTTGCTTTGCTGTGTTTTGTCACTGTAAATAGAAAATAAACCGCACCTTTTTGATTTTGAAAACCACAACCTCCGTTTGCTGGGCCTGTTTTTGTCTGGGGAGCCCATCCCGGGGGTCACACACACCCGCTGCCGAGCTAACCCCCTCACAGTTGGTGGAGAATGCGGGCAGTTTTTTTTTAAGCCAGCATGGAGGAGATACTGAAACAGCTGGCTCTAGCAAATGCCAATCAACAGCAGACAAATGCAGGTTTGCAAAGGAGCCTTGCAGCCCAGCAGCAAGCTCATCAACAGAGCCTTGCAGCCCAGCAGCAAGCTCACCAACAGAGTCTGGAAGCTCAGCAACAAGCCCAGCAGCAATCTGAGGCCCGCTTCATAGACCTGTTACAGAAGCAAGAGCAGAGACTACAACAAATGGAAGCAGTAATGCAGCAACGTCCGCAGACCAGTGAGGAAAGCCGTCCCACTAATACCGCGTCCTTTGGGGTGAGTCGTTTATTGACAAAAATGACTGGAGAGGATGATCCAGAGGTATTTTTGACCACATTTGAAAGGACCGCTGAAAGAGAAAAGTGGCCTGAGGAGCAGTGGGCTGGACTGGTGGCTCCTCTGTTAACTGGTGAATCGCAGAAAGCTTACTATGACCTAGAGCCTAACCAAGCAAAAGACTATGTGATGCTAAAAGCTGAAATTTTGGCAAGGCTGGGTGTCACCCAGGCTGTCCGGGCTCAGCGTGTGCATAACTGGACTTTCCAGCTTGGAAAACCCCCCAGGTCTCAAATGTATGATCTCATTCACCTGAGCAGAAAGTGGCTACAGCCAGAGACTTTGTCCGCACCAAAGATTGTGGAACGTGTTGTAATGGATCGGTTTTTGAGAGCTCTTCCTACTGCCATCCAAAAGTGGGTAAGCCATGGAGACCCAGAGACGGCCGATGGTCTTGTGGATCGTGTGGAGAAATACTTGGCTACAGAGAACCTGACGGCCTCTTCCAGAGACACTCGGACTTTCCACCCTAAGACCAGACCATCCCCAGGGGCGGATAAGAGGATTCCAAGGGGTGAGGGTGGAGAGAGTGAGAGGGTGGGAGCTCTACCCCAAGTTTGGCGAGAACAGCCTGGGAAATCAGCGGCTCAAGAGGCGGCAAGAAGGATCGTTTGCTACCGCTGCCGGCAAGCGGGACATATTGCAGCCAATTGCCCGGTTGTGGAGGAACCCATGCAGTGTGACTTTCTGACGGGCAGACGTCAGTCGCTGTGTGCGACAGTCGCATGCACTGCCATTCGAGGAACTGAGAAACATTTATGCAAAATGTGTGTTAATGGTAGAAATGTTGTGGTATTGCTGGATTCAGGTAGCCTTGTGACCCTGATAAAGGCTGAGTTAGTTAAAACAGAGGTCTTTGGGAATAGCAAGGTAGCTGTTATTTGTGTGCATGGGGACACCCGAGAGTATCCAGTGACTACAGTGTGTTTCGAGACCCCCAAAGGTACCCTCTCTCATCCAGTGGGCTTAGTATCTCAGTTACCGCATGACGCCATTGTGGGAAGGGATTTTCCGAAGTTCTGGGAACTGTGGGATGATCCTGAGCCCCCCACTGGTGCCCCTATGTACCAGGAATGTGATAGCCAGAACTCCCCTGAGAGTGGTGAGGACTCTCCGGAATTTCCCTTATCAGTATTGGCAGGGGAGACTCAAGAAACTGGAGAGGAGCCCACCTCCTCAGACGAAAACCTACCGTCTGTGGAGTTTTCTGATCTTGAGGTTCACAGGGAAAACTTTGCCACAGAACAGTTGAAAGACCCCGCCCTAATAAAGGCACGGGAAAACGTAGTGAAAATAGATGGCGAGTTAGTGAACCCAGATAATACCTGCACTTACCCATACTTCAGCGTAGAGAAGGACCTACTGTATCGGGTGGCAAAAAGGGCAGAAGAAACCGTTGAGCAGCTTGTGGTGCCCAAACCTTACAGGAAGTTGGTGTTGGAGTTGGCCCATGGGCACATTCTTGGAGGTCATCTGGGGACAGAGAAAACCCGAGAGAGGGTATTACAGAGATTCTATTGGCCGGGGGTGATGAAGGACATAGAAAATTATTGTTCCTCCTACCCTGTGTGTCAGAGGTCGGCCCCGATGCCACATTTCCGTAGCCCGCTGGTCCCTCTACCCATCATTGAGGTCCCGTTTGAGAGGATCGCCATGGATTTGGTAGGGCCTATAATCAAGTCCGCTAGGGGGCACCAGTACATATTAGTTATAATGGACTATGCCACCCGTTATCCAGAAGCGATCCCTCTCCGAAATACCTCGGCCAAAACCATAGCCAAAGAGCTATCTCTTGTGTTTAGCCGGGTGGGTATTTGTAAAGAACTGCTTACGGACCAAGGTACACCCTTTATGTCCCGGGTTATGAAGGAGCTGTGTAAATTGTTCAAAGTGACGCAATTACGTACATCTGTGTATCACCCCCAAACCGATGGGCTGGTTGAAAGATTCAACAAAACCCTAAAACAAATGTTGAAGAAAGTGGTGGATAGAGATGGAAAGGATTGGGACTGTCTACTTCCTTATCTGATGTTTGCTATTAGGGAGGTGCCCCAATCCTCTACGGGATTCTCCCCCTTTGAGTTACTGTATGGGAGACACCCAAGAGGGCTGTTGGATATTGCCAAGGAAACTTGGGAAAGTGAGAGTTCTCCCCACAGGAGTGTGATTGAGCATGTCGCCCTGATGCAAGACCGAATTGCACAGGTAATGCCCATCGTGAAGGAACATTTGGCCCAAGCGCAGTTAGCACAGCAGAGAGTGTACAACCGTGGAGCCAAGACCCGTACCTTTTCCCCGGGGGATAGGATACTGGTACTTGTCCCTACGGTTGAAAGTAAATTCCTTGCCAAATGGCAAGGCCCCTATGAGATAATGGAAAAAGTGAGCGAAGTGAATTACAAGGTCAGACAACCAGGAAGGCGAAAGCCCGAACAGATCTATCACGTTAATCTGTTGAAAGCCTGGAGGGATAGAGAGTCCCTAGTCGCAGACACTTGGTCACCAGCTCAAACTGGTTGCGTGATTCCTGAGGTTGGAATAGCAGCCACCTTGTCACAACCCCAACAACAGGAGGTTAAGGAGTTTGTGCTTCGCAACAAGGAGGTATTCTCTGAGCTGCCGGGACAAACATCTGGGGTAGAGCATGACATCATTACCCCGCCCGGTGAAAGGGTGAAGTTAAAACCCTATCGGATCCCAGAGGCCCGACGGGAGGCAATACGGGAGGAAGTACAGAAAATGCTGAACTTAGGGGTGATAGAGGAGTCCCAAAGTGATTGGTCTAGTCCCATTGTGTTGGTGCCTAAACCGGATGGGAGCTGGCGATTTTGTAACGATTTTCGTCAGTTGAACAAAGTTACAAAATTTGACACCTACCCCATGCCACGTATAGATGAGTTGATCGACCGGCTGGGAACAGCCCGATACATGACGACTCTTGACCTCACAAAAGGGTATTGGCAAATCCCCCTGGCCAAGTCGGCCAAAGAGAAAACCGCATTTGTAACCCCAGACGGGGCGTTCCAATATAAAAGAATGCCGTTCGGGTTACAGAATGCGCCGGCCACATTCCAGCGGAAAATGGACCAGATGCTGAGGCCCCATCGGAAGTATGCTGCGGCTTACCTGGATGACGTAATTGTCCATAGCACAGATTGGGCCTCACATCTGCCAAAAGTGCAAGCAGTCCTGGACTCTGTTCGGGAAGCGGGGTTTACGGCTAACCCCAAGAAGTGTACCATTGGGCAGGAGGAGGCCAAATATCTTGGGTACACCATTGGGAGGGGAGTAATAAAACCCCAACTCAACAAAGTCGAGGCCATCCAGAGTTGGCCACGTCCCAACAGCAAGAAGCAGGTACGAGCCTTTCTGGGAATCGCTGGGTATTATCGGCGATTCATTCCCCACTTTGCTTCTAAGGCTGTGCCCCTAACCAACCTGACGAAGGGGAAAGGGTCGGTCATGATTAAATGGACCCCCGAGGCTGAGGCAGCATTCCAATTCTTGAAACAAGCCTTATGTAGCCAGCCAGTGTTGTACTCACCCGACTTCTCTAAAGACTTTGTCGTACAAAGTGATGCGTCAGATGTGGGGTTAGGAGCAGTATTGTCCCAGGTCTGGAACGGGGAAGAGCACCCAGTCATTTACCTCAGCAGGAAGTTGAAGTCCCATGAGGTAAATTACGCCACCGTTGAAAAGGAGTGTTTAGCGGTGAAGTGGGCTCTAGATTCCCTTCGGTACTACCTGCTAGGTAGGCACTTTGACATGGTTACGGATCACGCTCCGTTAAAGTGGATGGCTCAAAACAAGGAAACAAATAGAAGAGTGAATAGGTGGTTCCTGGCCCTCCAGGAATTCAACTTCACAGTAAAGCATCGCCCTGGCGTTCAAATGGGGAATGTGGATGCTTTGTCTCGAGTACATGAATGCCTGATTGCTGGTGTTCCAACCCCGAGGTTAAAACAAGAGGGGGGGGTATGTGACAGCAGGAAGGTAAAGTCACCTGGCTGCATCCAGGGGGGTAGATATATTTCGCCCAGATTCAGGCTTTACGCCGACTTATACAACTAGGTGGAGAGTTGTATAAGGCTAGTGGGCTCATGGATGACTCATACCTCTAGGGAGAGTGTGGGGCGTCGTACAGACAGGGAGTTGATGAGGCCAGCTGAAGCTTGTCAGCTCATTTAGGCCTCTATAAGAACTCCCAGATTCATTAGGTGTTAGCTCATGCCTGGAACCAGACCTGTGTGGACTGTCTAGGGAGAGTGAACCCCTGTGCGGTGAGACAAAGCCTGTGTGGCTATTTGCTTGGACATTTAAAACCAGGGACTTAGGGACTAGGACAGCACTAGGCTGATCCCAGTTGTTAGTTAGGAAACCTGTATGTTTAGTCAGAGGTCAAGTTGACCAGGATTTATTTTATTTATGTTTCTTTTGCTTTGCTGTGTTTTGTCACTGTAAATAGAAAATAAACCGCACCTTTTTGATTTTGAAAACCACAACCTCCGTTTGCTGGGCCTGTTTTTGTCTGGGGAGCCCATCCCGGGGGTCACACACACCCGCTGCCGAGCTAACCCCCTCACAATAAGTATGTGGGGACCCTGTGTCTGTCTTTACAGCAATCACCCATGCTTTCTTGTCTGGGGACAGTGTTTTCATGGCTTGACTTAACTGTTCTTCACCCCAGGACTCTCCTGGAATTTCAAGTACCACACTGCAGTCTGAGCGGGCGTTTTCCTCCTTGCACCACGCTATAGCAGCAACAGAATCCATTTTGGTGCCGTTTGGTGCCGTCTGTCTGGGGGGGGTTTTGATTGCAGAGTCACAGAAATCCCGGATGAGCCCCCACGTGTAAAAGGCGATCCGGTCTCCGTACTTTAGGCCCAGGCTTCTCAGGCCTAAGCACGCACACTCCAGGCCTCAACACAGGCTTTCTCCCAGCTTGAAGATGGCGTCCTGAGAGACTGAACAAAAGCCCTGCCTTGCTTTAAATAGGTCCTCCCAGCAGGCCTTGCTTGGTGCCTTACACTTTTGGTAGAACAGTGGTCTTTTGGGTAATGTAGTCTCAGTTCTATCCACACCAATAGAGTCTTTGTCTCTGACGCCACAATACCCACAAGGCTTTATCCAATAACTGAACCAAGCAACGTTAGTAGTCTAACATAAGACGTAAACCGGAGGGAGCTAGATTCCTGATAGGCACAAATTGTAGTCCATAAGCTACATGCAAAAGTGACACCTTGCTACATGAGCATCTGTGGACCGTGTGTTTGTCATGGTTTATCTTTTAACCATTCCCATCCGCCATATAGACTAATGAAGGCGGGGGGTTGCTCTCTCGTTCTGGGATGACGTCACATGACGTTGCCCCAGTCTCACTGCGCTTGCACTGGGACATGGCGCAACCCCGATCTTGGTAAAGAGCTGATGATGAGGCTCTGTACCCATGTGATCAGCTGTGTCCAATCACAGCTGATCACATCTAAACAAGGAAATGCAGGTTATCGGCTCTCCTTGCCTCACACTGACCGTGCCAATTAGCGGCATCTCCTCACAGGGGAGACCTCTACAAATAATCAAGGCACTGATGATCAGTGCCCTGATGATCAGTGCAGCCAACAGTGCCCAGCAGTGATGCCAGTCAGTGCCCATCAGTGATGCCAATCTGTGCCCATCAGTGATGCCAGTCAGTGCTGCCTTTCAGTGCCCATCAGTGTCACCTATCCGTGCCACCTATCAGTGCTGCATATCAGTGCCTCTTCATCAGTGTAGACTATCAGTGCCCATCAGTGTAGCCTAATCAGTGTACATCAGCGAAGGTGAGAAATTACTTATTTACAAAATTGTCTGAAAGAAACTAAGAAAAACGTAAAAAAAAAAAACAAAACAAAAAAAAAAAATGTTGGTCTTTTTTTGTTTTGTTTTTTAGCAAAAAAATAAAAAATCCAGCGGTGAAAGCTGAAAATTGGCCTGGGCAGGAAGGGTGTAAAAGTGCCCTGTATTGAAGTTGTCAATGGCTACTCAATAAAGAAGTTGATTTTATTCCCAAGATGTGCCACCAACTCCTTCACTTTCTACAGATCGATTTGGACGCCGACCAGGCAGGCACAAAGGCTCTTACAGCAGTGCATGGGATCTCGCAGGCTGCTTTGGAGCAGTGTGTACCCAGCATTTACTTTTACAGGAGCCATTGGCTCCCACTACTGTCAATCAAGCCAGTGAGCCAATTAGGATAGAGCGGGGGGAGGGACGGGGCCAAGCCATGACTGTGTGTGAATTAACACACAGAGCAGTGGCTCGGGAGCAAGCCTTCTCAGGTATCCCTACAGAAAGCTGCTTGCTGTTGGGGCACTTGGCAGGAGAAAGGGGCCAGGAGCATCAGTGGGGGACGTGAGAAGAGGAGGATCCAGGCTGCTCTGTGCAAAACCACTACACAGAGCAGGTTTGTTATTTAAAAAAAAAAATATATATATATATATATATATATATATATATATATATATATGCCTTTATAATCACTTTAATGTGTTTCTCGTCAGTTAAAAATGTAACTGTATGTTCTGTCCTGCTTAATTAAAGCACTTGGTTTTTCTACAAAAAAAATAAAAAATTAATGGTTTGCAATGCCCATGTGTGACAAATGGACAAAACACTGATTCATTTATGTCCACTGAACAATTTATCGATCGAAATTTGGTCATTACACGAAGGCACTATCGTTTGGTCTCATGACCAAGTGTTCATTATTCGAAAACGAGTTTGAGCGATTTTTCGTATAGTGTAAGGCTAACATTACTTTAGTCCCCAGTCACATCAGTGCGATTTGTCATGCAACTTGATCATTTCAAATTGCATGACATGTCGCACCCTATTGTCGGCAATGGAAGCAGTCAAATTGGTGTGAATCCGACTCCATTGGAGTCGCACAAATTTTTAAAGTAGTATGTGCACTACTTTTTTGCAAGTTCAGTTATGACTTGCATAAACATCTGTGTATGAAGTTGCACAGATGAGTATGTGCACTACTTTTTTGCAAGTTCAGTTATGACTTGCATAGACATCTGTGCATGAAGTCGCACAGATGTCTTCCAAGTCGCACCTGAAGTCACACTGACATGCGACTTTGAAATTGTGCGGCTTCAAGTTAAGTCACATGATTTTAAAGTCAGATTCAGTGTGACCGAAGACTTACACTAGCTTCAAAAGCAGGCGTTTTATGAGCATTTTTGAAGCTCTACGAAAGTCTTTTAAAACTGTGCGCACTGCAGTGTTAGGCCTCTTTCACACGGGTGGACCGTTCAGTTCCGCCTGTCAATTTTTTAGGCGGACCTGAACGGACGCTCCGTGCACCTCTATGGAGCCACGGATGTCAGCGGTGACATGCCCGCTGACATCTGCCCCGCTCCGATCCGCCAAAGTGTAACGGAGGAAAACCCTATTTTCCATCCGTCTGGCGGATTAGATCGGATGAAAACGTATTCTACGGTCCGTCGTCATCCGATCCCCCATAGGGGAGAGCGGCGCTCTGACAGGTCAGTCCCTGCACAGTGTGCGGAGGCAGACCTGTCATCTGCCTGCTCAGCGGGGATCGACAGAGCGATCCCCACTGAGCAAAGCGTAGCCCGCACACGGACACGTCCATGTGAAAGGGCCCTTGTTCACATGGTTGCGTCATGTTGTATTGCGTCAAAATTGACACAACATTTAAAGTTTGGCAGGCTTTGCTGCTTTCCAAACACTTCCATTGATGTCAATGTAGACAAGCTGCAAACGCGACACAGATGCCCTATGGCGTTTACAGCACATTTGCAATGCGTTTAGAAAGCATTACTAGCCGAGATAATAACACAAAAATTCATACAATAAAAAACCAACACAGAGGGGCGTGTCTGGCAAGCGTTTTTTAACACGACGCAAACGCATCAAAAACACACCAAAAGTGTGCCATAAACGCATCTTATCGCATTTGATTAATTAATTGGTGCTCAAATTTCTTTGCATGTCTAAATCAGCTCAAAAGAAGTCTGCAATCCCATGTTTGTGCTGCTTTGCGTCGCTCTGTGGCAAAGATGAAGCTACATGTCAAGTCAGGGAAAAGTTAAAGCTTATCAGCTCTGTCAATTAAAGTCGATGGTAGCGTGTACAGTGCGTTTGACAATTGTTAACCAATTATCAGTGAGGTGGAAGGTTGGAAATTGTTTTTTTTTTTTTTTTTTTTCTTTTTTACGGCCAGTTCACACCACAGTGCGTTTTTTTTTCTGCATCAAAAACGCATGGAAAGTAGGTTACAGTGGGGCAAAAAAGTATTTAGTCAGCCACCAATTGTGCAAGTTCTCCCACTTAAAGAGGAAGTAAACCTATTTTTTTTTTAAAAAACCCTGCAAAAGAAAGGCATAATGAGCTAGTATGCATAGCATACTAGCTCATTATGAATGACTTACCTGAGATCGAAGCCCCCAAACTGCTCCTCTTTCCCCTCCGCCGCCATCTTGCCTCGATGTCCCATCAGTGCCATCAGTGTATCGCCGCTCCGGCGCTGTGATTGGCCGGAGCAGCGATGACGTCACACGCATGCGCACTCGGGCCGGCAAGATCCCATTCAGAAAACCGGCAATGATGCCGGCCTGCTAGTGCGCATGCGTGTGACGTCATCGGCGCTGTGTTTACAGCAAATATCTCCTTAACCGTGTAGGTTAAGGAGATATTTCATGCACCTACAGGTAAGCCTTAATCTAGGCTTAGCTGTAGGTGCAAGTTGTCTAAGTGGGTTTACAACCACTTTAAAAAGATGAGAGGCCTGTAATTGTCATCATAGGTATACCTCAACTATGAGAGACAAAATGTGGAAACAAATCCAGACAATCACAATGTCTGATTTGGAAAGAATTTATTTGCATATTATGGTGGAAAATAAGTATTTGGTCAATATCAAAAGTTCATCTCAATACTTTGTTATATATCCTTTGTTGGCAATGACAAACGTTTTCTGTAAGTCTTCACAAGGTTGTCACACACTGTTGCTGGTATGTTGGCCCATTCCTCCATGCAGATCTCCTCTAGAGCAGTGATGTTTTGGGACTGTCCCTGGGCAACACGGACTTTCAACTCCCTCCAAAGGTTTTCTATGGTGTTGAGATCTGAAGACTGGCTAGGCCACTCCAGGACCTTGAAATGCTTCTTACGAAGCCACTCCTTCATTGCCCGGGCGGTGTGTTTGGGATCATTGTCATGCTGAAAGACCCAGCCACGTTTCATCTTCTATGCCCTTGCTGATGGGAGGAGGTTTGCACTCAAAATCTCACGATACATGGGCCCATTCATTCTTTCATGTACACGGATCAGTCGTCCTGTTCCCTTTGCAGAGAAACAGCCCCAAAGCATGATGTTGCCACCCCCATGCTTCACAGTAGGTATGGTGTTCTTTGGTTGCAACGCAGCATTCTCTCCTCCAAACACGACGAGTTGTGTTTCTACCAAACAGTTCTACTTTGGTTTCATCTGACCATATGACATTCTCCCAATCCTCTTCTGGATCATCCAAATGCTCTCTAGCAAACCTCAGACGGGCCCGGACATGTGCTTGCTTAAGCAGGGGGACACGTCTGGCACTGCAGGATCTGAGTCCCTGGCGGCGTAGTGTGTTACTGATGGTAGCCTTTGTTACGTTGGTCCCAGCTCTCTGCAGGTCATTCACTAGGTCCCCCGTGTGGTTCTGGGATTTTTGCTCACTGTTCTTGTGATCATTTTGACCTCACGGGGTGAGATCTTGCGTGGAGCCCCAGATCAAGGGAGATTATCAGTGGTCTTGTATGTCTTCCATTTTCTAATTATTGCTCCCACAGTTGCTTTCTTCACACCAAGCTGTTTGCCTATTGCAGATTCAGTCTTCCCAGCCTGGTGCAGGTCTACAATTTTCTTTCTGGTGTCCTTCGACAGCTCTTTGGTCTTCACCATAGTGGAGTTTGGAGTGTGACTGTTTGAGGTTGTGGACAGGTGTCTTTTATACTGATAAGTTCAAACAGGTGCCATTAATACAGGGAATGAGTGGAGGACAGAGGAGCCTCTTAGGCCTGGTTCACACTGGTCCGACAAACGCTCCGACATTAGGAGCTCATGTCGCATGACGTGTGAAAATCAATGTTTCCCTATGAGAGCCGTCTTAACTGGTCCGACACATGTCGGTCCGACTTTGAAAATGCTCCCTGTACTACTTTGGTCCGACTTCAGCCCATTGAATATCATTGAAGTCGGATCAAAGTAGGATCCTTGTCCTAACCATCCGACATTTGACATCCGACATGGTGATTACAGCCGCAGTAAAAGGAATTTATCTCACCCTGGGATTGTTTTGATTGGTCAAAGGACAAGTCAGACTAGCACAAAGTCGGATCAAAATAGTATCCTGTTCATGAATGTCGGATGGATGTCGGACCAATGTAGGACCGATGTAGGACAGATGTCGCAGAGCAAAGTAGGATGAAAGTCGGATGAATGTCGTGTAGTATCAGTGTGAACCCAGCCTTAACCACTTAAGCCCCAGACCATTATGCAGCTTAAAGACCTGGCCATTTTTTGCGATTCGGCACTACGTCGCTTTAACTGACAATTGCGCGGTCATTCGACGTGGCTCCCAAACAAAATTGGCATCCTTTTTTTCCCACAAATAGAGCTTTCTTTTGGTGGTATTTGATCACGTCTGCAGTTTTTATTTTTTGCGCTATAAACAAAAATAGAGCGACAATTTTGAAAAAAAAAAATATTTTTTACTAGAATAAATATCCCCAAAAATATATAAAAAAAATGTTTTTTCCTCAGTTTAGGCCGATACGTATTCTTCTACATATTTTTGGTAAAAAAAAATCGCAATAAGCGTTTATTGATTGGTTTGCGCAAAAGTTATAGCGTTTACAAAATAGGGGATAGTTTTATGGCATTTTTATAAATTATTTTTTTTTTACTAGTAATGGTGGCGATCAGTGATTTTTTTCGTGACTGCAACATTATGGCGGACGCATCGGACACTTTTGACACCATTGTCATTTTCACAGCGATCAGTGCTATAAAAATGCACTGGTTACTGTGAAAATTACACTGGCAGCGAAGGGGTTAACCAGTAGGGGGCGCTGTAGGGGTTAAGTGTGCCCTGATGTGTTTTACTTACTGTGGGGGGGGGGCGTGGCTTAGCGTGTGACGTCACTGATCGTCGTTCCCTATGACAGAGAACAGAAGTTCAGTGACAGGCTCACTAGGAAGCACAGGGAGAGGTTTGTTTACACTTACCTCTCCCGTTCTCCCTCTCTGTGACCCGATCGCGGGACAGCAGCGGCGATCGGGTCCGCTGTTCCCGTGGGGACGGTCACGGAGAAGAGGATGGGGTCGCGAGCGTGCCGCCGGTGGCGCGCTCGCGACCCACAGCTGGGTTTTTAAAGGGGACGTAACTGTACGCCCATGTGCCCAGCCGTGCCATTCTGCCGACGTACATCGGCGTGCGGCGGTCCTCAAGTGGTTAAAGAAGAAGATACAGGTCTGTGAGAGCCAGAAATCTTGCTTGTTTGTAGGTGACCAAATACTTATTTTCCACCATAATTTGCAAATGTGATTGTCTGGATTTGTTTCCACATGTTGTCTCTCATTGAGGTATACCTATGATGACAATTACAGGCCTCTCTCATCTTTTTAAAGCGGTTGTATACCGCAAAACTTTTTTTTTTTTTTTGGGTCAACCTGCAAGGCAAAGGTATAATGAGCTAGTATGACTAGCATACTAGCTCATTATCAATCACTTACCTTAGATCGAAGCCCCCGCAGCGGTCCTCGGACGCGTCCTCCGTCGAATCCATGATACCCGGAGTGACTTCCGGGTATTGCCGCTCCGGCGCTGTGATTGGCCGGAGCGGCGATGACGTCACTCCCGCACATGCGCGGGGAACGGCACGATCCCCGCGCTTGCGCGAATTACCGGCAGTGTACGGCAGGCTCCCATTCAAGAGCCGCCGCGCTCAGTGTGCCTGCGCCGTTATCTACGGCGCGCATGCGCCGTAGATAGCGGTACAGTTTTTTTTGCAAATATCTCCGAGACTGTGTAGGTCTCGGAGATATTACAAGCACCTACAGGTAAGCCTTAATGTAGGCTTACCTGTAGGTGCTTGTACAAAATTTGGGTATACAACCACTTTAAGTGGGAGAACTTGCACAATTGGTGGCTGACTAAATACCTTTTTGCCCCACTGTATGTGGTTTCCAATGGCATAGGTCACACCAGTGCAGTCAGTTCCTGCGCGTTCCAATTCCAAAAAAAAAAGGAGAACATGCTGCATTTTTCCTGCACTGGAGTGTACTGGAACGCAGTAAAACACATCAAAAACGCACTGGAATGCATCAAAAACGCACCGACCCCAATACAGTGAAGAAAAAAAAAAAGCATCTGGAATGCATCCGTAAACACAACAAAATCGCATCAAAAACACACCATAACGCATCAAAAACACGCATCTGGAACGGATCTGGAGTACGGTGTGAACCAACCTGTGCATTTTTTTTCAAATAACAATTTTTTATTGATCATAACTGCGGGTAGATAAACAAGAAGTTGACACTGTGATACAGAAACTTCAGCAGTACAGCAGAATAGCCAGTGCATATCAAAGAACAGTAAACCATAAAACAGACAGCAGGGGGTCCCTGCTGACTCCACATAGAGACTGCTAGTTGTTAAATAGGGTCTACCAGAAACCACAGGGCCCGTGCATTTTTAATGCACCTTAACCACTTAACGACCCCTTCACGCCGATATACGTCGGCAGAATGGCACGGATGGGCACAAGCACGTACCTGTACGTCCTCTTTAGGAGCCCAGCCGCGAGGTCGCGAGCGCGCCGCCTCGCGACCTGGTCCTGTGCTCCGTGACCGCGCCCGCGGGACCCGCAAACCTGATTGCCGACAGTGTCCCGCGATCGGGTCACAGAGCTGAAGAACGGGGAGAGGTAAGTGTAAAGAAACCTTTCCCCATTCTTCCTAGTGTGACTGCCACTGATTGTCTGTTCCCTGTCATAGGGAACGACGATCAGTGACGTCACACGGCAAGCCACGCCCCCTAACAGTAGTAATCACTCCCTAGAAAACACTTAACCCCTTCAGTGCCCCCTACAGGTTAACCCCTTCACTGCCAGTGACATTTTCACAGTAATCAGTGCATTTTTATAGCACTTTTCGCTGTAAAAATGACAATGGCCCCAAAATAGTGTCAAAAGTGTCCGGTGTGTCCGCCATAATGTCGCAGTCACGAAAAAAATCACTGATCGCCGCCATTACTAGTAAAAAAATAATAATTAATAAAAATGCC
Source organism: Rana muscosa (assembly GCA_029206835.1). Lineage (NCBI taxonomy): Eukaryota > Metazoa > Chordata > Amphibia > Anura > Ranidae > Rana > Rana muscosa. The sequence continues at coordinate 44,021,030 of CM055125.1, forward strand.
ATAAAACTATCCCCTATTTTGTAAACGCTATAACTTTTGTGCAAACCAATCAATAAACGCTGATTGGGATTTTTTTTACCAAAAATATGTAGAAGAATACGTATCGGCCTAAACTGAGGAAAAAAAATGTTTTTTATATATTTTTGGGGGATATTTATTATAGCAAAAAGTAAAAAAATAAAGCATTTTTTTCAAAATTGTCGCTCTATTTTTGTTTAAAACGCAAAAAATAAAAACCGCAGAGGTGATCAAATACCACCAAAAGAAAGCTCTATTTTGGGGAAAAAAAGGACACCAATTTTGTTTGGAAGCCACGTCGCAGGATCGCGCAATTGTCAGTTAAAGCGACGGAGTGCCGAATCGAAAAAAGGGGCCTGGTCTTTATGCTGCATATTGGTCCGGGGCTTTTTAAACACATAAAAAAAAAGTTATAGTCGCATTGGTTAGCATTACTTATCAGTGTATATATTTTTAGCAAGTGTGAACTTAGCTTTAGTGCCTGTTCACGCCACAGATCCATTCCAGATGCGTTTCTGCATGCACGTTTTTAACGGGTTTTGGTGTGTTCTGGTGTGTTTTTGATGCGTTTCCTGGATGCATTCCAGGTGCTTTTTTTTTTTCTTCTTTTTTCCTGTTTTTTTTTTCCCACTGTACTGGGGTTTGATGCATCTTTGCTATTTACAAGGTTCTAGTACAGTTCTGTGCAGGAAAAAAGCAGCATGTTGTACTTTTTTTTTTTTCTGGAACTGAAACGCATTGGAATGCACAGCACTGGTGTGAGCTCAGCCACTGGAACCCATATAACCTACTTTCCATGTGTTTTTGTATGTGGTGTGAACTTAGCCTTACTCTATCCAAAATAAAGAAAAAAAGTTTTGCCTTTAGTTCTACTTTACATTTTTTATTTTCTAGCTGTGAAAAAAAAAATGAAAGCTAGAAGCTGATTGGTTGCTAAGGGTAACGGCACCAGTTGAGATAGAACTTGCCTCGTACACATTTCGCTAATTCCCCCCCAATGAAATCTATTGCGCATTGATGTGACTTTTATGGCAAAGTTCAATTTTTCAGTTGCACTTTTATGATGCAATTAAACATTTGTATGTGGACACCAACAAGAGGTAGGTATGTGTTTACTGTGTTTGTTTCCAGTGCTCATTCTGTAAAATAACGGCGCTATCCCGATGATGACGGCTGCGTTGGAATACTGCCTGTGTGACTGCACAGGATGTGAGAAGGATTCCGTCTTCTCAACCTTCTCACACAGAATACAAGGACCTATTTGTGGCAGAACAGGCACTGCAAAAGACACCTAAACCTAGGGTCCTCGCTGGAACCATTATAAACTGGTTCTGCCAGAGAGGCAACAACTCCCTCTGATTGGCCCAGGCTTGGAAGAAATGGGTGGGCTTTGGTTGGCCACCCTGCAGGCCGATTGGGCGTGTTGAAGGTGATTGACCACCATGTGTAATAATTAATCAAGGGGGAGGGGCAGAGGGTTTGTTTGTAAGTAGCTATTGGCTGGATTTGAATGGCACAGCATCCTCTCGGTGACAGGGATGGGATGGGCGCAGCTTGGGTGCGATAAGACGATATATAAATTGGCAGCGTCTCTCTATGCTGGGTCACTGTGCCTGTGACAACCTGTGAGCGCAGGCTCTCCAAACACAGGCAATGACTTCACCTCTGCTAATGAGCTTTACCCTGTATTTATCATTGTTCGGCAGACGCAGAACTCTCGCACAACGACGGACAGGAATGCACTTCGTAGAGGGTCGTGTTTCACATTTTTTAGGTTTCCCTTTCCATGTGTGCTGGGAATAATAATATACCCTGACAGCAGATCTACAACCTGCCAACAGTGTCTGAGTATTAATTATTATTATTATTATACAGGATTTATATAGTGCCAACAGTTTGCACAGCGCTTTACAATATAAAGGGAGACAATACAATTCAATACAAGAGGGTTGATAAACCCAAGAACAAAAGATGAATGTATTGCAGATTACCTTTCCTAAGATGTTGCGGCTTCTTCAATATTACCGGTGATCCTGCCAGTAACACACTTCCTGTTCTTTTTTTTCTTATAATTGTATTTTATTAGAATTTTTTCAAAAAAGAGACAAAAGGTACAAATAAAGAAACACATAAGATAAAAGTCAAAACAAATAGATGAAATGTCCAAAGTAGCACTGAACATCACTTCCTGTTCTACCGTGACAACTGTACTGTCTCTAGGCAGCACATGGTTGTCACCCTAGGAAGGTAGTGTGTTAGAACTGTATAATACCCCACCCTCTCAATAACATAGGGGGGAGTATTTTGTAGTCCAAAGGGATAGCTGGGAAGAATATCAAGTGATAACTGTCCAGAGGCAGAGAGTGCAGTAAGTTGTCAGGTCACAAGATTTCTGGCTGGACGAACAGCACACTTTTTTGCACTTGTCAAACAGACTGATATAATAAAATGCTTTCTAAAGGGTTTGTTTATCTTTTCAGCGCTCACAAAGCCTGAGTAGCAGTCCACGTTTTTTTTAAAGGATATGTAAAGGTTAGTTTAAAAAAACAAAAAAACAACAAACATGTCATATTTACCTCCTCTGTGCAGTTGGTTTTGCACAGAGTGGCCCCGATCCTCCTCTTCTGGGGTCCCTCAGTGGTGCTCCTGGCTCCTCCTCTTCCCGAGTGCCCCGTTGGCAAGACCTTCTCTCCCTCGGGGAACTCGTGCGGGCGCGCTCCCGTGTCTTGCTGCTGCGTCTATTGACACAGACATCAGGACTCGGCTCCCGCATCGTTGGATTTGATTGACAGCAGCAGGAGCCGATGGTTCCTGCTGCTATCAATCTATCCAATGAGGACCCGAGACACCGGCTGGAGCTGCTGTGCTCGTTCTCATTCCTGGAAAGACCGGGATCAGATAAATAAAAGGGGGGCTATGGGGGGCTGCTGCACTACAGAAGGTTTTTAACCTTAATGCATACAATGCATTAAGGTGAAAAACATTGAGGGTCTACAACCCCTTTAATCTTCTTTCTGTAAGGCTTCCGGACAGATCAGAGCAATTTTAATTGGTCAAATCGGTCATGTGTCGGCACTACGACGGCTGCGTGGGCACTGACACCTCATCACCCATGGAAGTAAGTACAGTGGGGATCAGGGGGGTGGGGAGGGTGTAGGGTGTTAGTTCACTTTTACATTTTTTCTGCATAGGTGAACTTACATTTTGAAGCTGGGTACACACAATTAGGCAAGCCATAGACGATTCAATGTTTTACCTTCCACCATGGTTGGAAGGAAAGAAAATCACTCAATTCCCCCATCAACATAGTCAGTGTTGATATGGAAATCCCTCCCACAGCACTATTGTGTTCTGGCAGCGGGGAGCCTTCCCTGCCAGTAGAACACAATGATTACTGCTCGTGGCTATAGGCAACGGCAGTAATGGTATATCAAAAATCCAACAGGCTGGTTATACCCAAGTCGATTGATGGATCGACTTGGGTACAACCAGCCTGCCCATAGGTGGTTCATATCTTGGCTGAATCTCCCGCTGTGGCCATTGTATTTTGACAGCTAGCCCCGCCGGCTGTCAAAATACCCAAACAGCATCTGCATCTGATAGGATTCAGCAGCTCTTTGGCTGAAAAATTTCTGCTTGGCACCTTCAATTTTCCAATTAAAAAGGACGGTGCGGACAAAGCCCCCGCCCCCCCCCCCCCCTTATACTTACCCAAGCCCAATCTTGATCCATTGCTGTGCCTGAGAGCAGCAGCTCTCTCCACACTCTCTCCTCAGTGGCCATCAAGGCAACAGCAGGACCCATAGGCACCTGCTGCTGTCAATCACAGCCAGTGAGAGAGCACTGTATGTATCAGGATAAAGCCTGCGTGACTGCTTCTGTGCCTCATAGCAAACGACTTGCTATGGGGACACTCAGCAGGGGGGAAGGGCACAGGAGCACCAGCGGAGGACCATAGAAGAGAAGGATCTGGGCTGCTCTGTGCAAAGCCTTTGCACAGAGCAGGTAAGTATGACATGTTTGTTATTTAAAAAAAAAACGTTAGAGCTGTTCATAGACAATAGATTGTTTCCTATGGAACACGTTAACATCAATGCATTTTTTTGCCTCTCCTTTTTTGAAAGAGCCAGGGACTTTCTTTCCCGCAGCATGCAGCGTTTTGCATGTAATAGACTTCAATGGACCCGCATCCAAAACGCAAGTACTGTGATTTTGCCGCGTGTTGCGTTTTTTTTTCTTGCTTTACATTCACTGTATATAGTCGGTTGCTAAGGAGCAGGCTGGGAATCTGGCCGCCATGTCCTTAACAACCGAGGAGTCATCAGCTGTCAGCCATACCAGACCTTTCACCCCAAGCACATTTTTCCCATCCATGTTAATGGGGACAAGGGCCTGATCCCCACAACCCTGGGCTGTGGTTGTGGGGGTCTGCAGGCAGGGGGCTTATCGGAATCTGTGGGGGCTTATCGGAATCTGGAAGCCCCCTTTAACAAGGGGGCCCCCAGATCCTGCCCCCCTATGTGAATGAGTATGGGGTACATTGCACCCCTACCCATTCACTAAAAAAAGAGACAGTTTTTGACAAATTCTTCTTCTATTAAAAACGTCTTCTTCCTTCGCTCCTTCCTCTGCCGCCGCCGACCCACTGAAAATAAAAAATTGATCATTCTCTGACTGGCTCCACCATTCTATCCACTCCAATGTCAGACATTTCCTATATAACTATGGGGCGTGGCCATCGGGTGATGTCATACGGAGACCCCGCTCCCTTGTGACGTTACCGCCTGTGGCATGATGGGTCTGTGAGGTCACAAGGGGCAGAGTCTCCGAACCCTCCAGCCACACCCCATAGTTATGTAAGAAACATCGGAGTGGACATAAGGCAGGAGCCAGTCAGAGGGTGATTGCTTTTTTTAATTTTCAGCGGGTTGGCAGTGGTGGCAGTGGAGGAAGAAGTGGTGGATGAAGAAGACGGGAGTAAGAAGCGGAGGAAGAATACATTTCTAATTAAGGACTTGTCAAAAACTGTCTCTTGTTTTTGTCACACTACACTAATTTTTTTTGGGTAGGGATACAATGTACCCCATACTCATTTACATGGGGGGGTCTAGGGGCCCCCTTGATAAACAGGGCTTCCAGATTCCGATAAGCCCCCTGCCCACAGACCCCCACAACCACAGCCCAAGGTTGTAGGGATCAGGCCCTTGTCCCCACCAACGTGGGGAAAGGGTGCTTTGGGGAGGGGGGTGGTAGAGCCCCCAAAAAGCATCTACTCCCCCATATTGAGGGCGTGTGGCCTGGTATGGTTCAGGAAGGGGGGGTGCTCGCTCGCCGCCCCCCTTTCCTGGCCTGCCAGGCTGCGTGCTCGTAAAAGGGTCTGGTATAGTTTTGGGGGGAACTCCACACCGTTTTTTCTTGAATTTTTAAAGTCGGCAAATCTTTTTTTACATTCAGCTGTCAGCGGAAAACCCCACTGACAGCTGATGACTCATCGGTAGTTAAAGATGCGGCGGCCGGCTTCCTTGCCTGCTCCTTAGCAATTGGCTATATACAGTAAATGTAAAGGAAAAAAAAGGTTAAAAAAAACTTGCAAAGCACAGCAAAAGCACTGTAGAAACGCTCAAAAGCAACATACATAAATGTTAATCAAACCTTAGTCTGTGTGAGAAAGGGATAAAGTAAGGCAGCCCATACATTATTCATTAGATCGAGCGACGGGCTATAGACCCTGCATCAGTTTTGAATATGTCAGGACCTTGGACTGCTGGAGCATGGCAGAAATGACACTGTGGGGGCCAGTCTAGCAAAGCGGAGGATTGGAGGATCGGGTAAGTTCTTTTCTATATTCCCTAGACATAAACAAGTAGGTAACCCTTGCAGTGCAGGCTCAGCCCTGCTGCAAGGGAGAACTTTAAGTTTCCTGGCGTTCTGCTTTAACCTTTGGAGTGCACCCCAGTGCAGACACACTGCAAGGACACTTTTTTTATTTCCCTGAGTTCAACTCTAAAGTACATCTAAACCCAATCAATTAAATGTCTTATTAGGTTTTAAGTAGACCTGAAGGCAGAATTCTCTTTTTTTTTTATTTAGGATTCCGTAAGGGAAGGTTATAATCCTTGTCACTTTTTTGCCATCGGTGTCCCATTGGTGGAATTTCCCTTCACTTCCTGTTACACAGCTACAACAAAAATTGAGAGAAAATCTCTCCAAAGTGAAGAAATCCCTGGTAGTCACCAGAACTAGAGACCCCATTGGAAGATTAAGATTTTCTTTCACTTTCGGGACCAATAGAGGGGAAGGCTGGCCATACATTATACAATTTTCTTTCTAAGATTTACCAAAACCATATAATATGAGGTCAATCCTAAACACTTTCAATTTGTATGCAATCAGACAGTCCCTTGCACTACATAGTTAAAGGAAAATCTAAAGGAAATGAAATAAGGAAATTGTATAATGTATGGCCAGCTTACAGTAAATCTCGACTAATGGGGACACATACAGCAATAAAACCTGACAGGTGTTCCAATCCCTCTCCACTGTATCCAAAACCCCCAAAAAAAGTTTTGCCTCCACTTGTTCTACTTTACAAAGGACTTTTTCTTACCTTATTCCTAACTACCCTGACAGCCAGCACTCTCCTCTTCTCTCCAATGATCTGGGTCTGCATTGTACGTGATGACGTCAGTTTGTGACCAATGGACGGAGTGCAGAAAGGAAGCGGCTTTGGGGGAACAATCGCTCAGACAGTAGTAAGTCTGTGGGAGAGAGGGATAAAGTAAGGAAGCTCATACATTAGTAATTCGATTGAGCGGCATTTATCTAACAGCCTGGTTGTAGAGAAGTCCAATGGTAGACTTCTGTACAACCTGCCTGCCCATACATCCATCGAAATTCAGTCGTTCCCTTTAGATGAAATTCAGTGTATGTATGTAATGATCCGTGTTATGGCTTCGGTCACCTGTTGGTGGCACTATTGCTTCCAGCAACAAAGGGTGTAATTCTGGTGGCCACCAGCGGGTGTCTCCCAGTAGAAGGACTTTTCATGAATCAAACTGCACCTGGTGTGAGCTGCTGGGAGTATATAAGCCCGCCCTTCACTAGAGTTCAGGGCTTCAGTATCCTCTCTGCAAGCCTTGTCCTTGACTGACCTGATTCCTTGCCTGAATCTGTTCCTGATCCGCTTCCTGCCCTGTCCTGGACTCTGTTTCCTGTACCTTGTACCCAGTCCCTGAGTCTTGTCCCTTGATTCCAGCTTCCCCTTGCTACTGCTCCCTCCATCTGGCTGCCTGTTCCCCCTTGTCTCTCATCCCTGTTTTGATTATGTATAAATGCTCCTGTTCTTCTATATGTTAGTTATAGTTAGATTAGGTGTTTTGGGGTTTGCTGTGTTTTCTTGTATGCTTTACTTGTTTTTGGTTTGCTGTTGTTTGGTTTGCACGTGTGTCTTTATCTTTTGTTTTTTTTTGTTTTTTAACAGAAAAGTTTGTTTTATTGACACATCAGCATTACAATAGGTTCAACATTCGACAATCAGGGGTTTCTCAGTACATAGTCAGTCCAATATATTCAGTACATATATATCATCATGCAAGTCCAGTAAGGCTGCTGCCCACCATTTCTCCAACAGAGGCATCTAAGCAAAACACACCCTCAAGAAAAGAAAACAAAAAACAAAAAAAGAGAAAAAAAAACAAAAACAGTAGGATACACCATCACTTTCCCGTTTTAGACTAATTGGTATCTAGTATGAGTGTAAGTTTCACCTAATCAGAATAGCACACTCTTCCCTGGGTGCGGTCAGGCAGGGTCCGGCACAGAGCCAGAGGGGTGGGCAAATGACCCCCAGGCCGAGCAGGGGGGGGAGTCCGACACTTGGTCCCCCACCTCCCCGGCACCTCATCCACGCGCGTCCACCCACGCCGACCAAACCTTATCAAATTTAGCAAGGCGTTGTCTACTTTCGTAGGTAAGCTTGTACAGGGACAACACCGAGTCCACTGCCTTTTTCCAGGCGGTAAGTGTAGGGGGTTCGGCCAATTTCCAGTGCAACAGTATTTCTCTCCTAGCGTAAAACAGTGTGAAAGTGATACAAAGCTTAGTGTACCTGTCCCCCTCCACTTCGCCTAAGTAACTCAATAGAAGCACCATGGGGTCCACTGGAACCCTGGTCCCCCCTATTTCACCAAGCACTTCCGCCACCCCGGCCCAGTACGCTCTGAGTCTGGGGAAGGCCCAGACCAGATGCCAGAACGTTCCCTCCTCGGTCCCGCACCTGGGACAGTTTGGGTCGGCCTGAGTGAAAATTCTTGCTAGTTTGTGCGGGGTAAAATATGCCCGATGTATGAACTTCAGCTGAACAAACCGGTCTTTGGCAGCTATCATAGTCGGGATGTAGGCGGAGATACAGTCTTCTCATTCATCCTCCCCCAGAGCCGGGATGTCCTCCCTCCATTTGTCCATTGAGCGGGTAGGTTTAATGTCGTGGGCTACCGTCAGGTATAAGTATAAAGTGGAGAGGGGTTTCCCCATCTTACTCAAAGTCAGCAGTCGTTCAATTGAATCCGGTTCCAAAGTTAACTCATCCGGGAACTGAGCTTTCATAGCGTGCCTCAATTGACAGTATTTAAATTCAAAGGACCCGGGCAGAGAGTACCGCTGTTTCATGTCCCGGAAGGGCATGATCCTACCACTAGCTATTACATGTTTAAGGGTGGTAATCCCCCGTTTGGCCCATTGCGAGGGGTCTGGGATACTCCAGAGGTGGGGTTACCCCACAATGGGGTGTGTGGAGACACATGATTTGGTTTAGCATAAATGGCCCTAGCCTCCCGCCACACTTTGATGGTTGTCTTCATGGGGGCCATCAGGGGGTAGGGGGCTTTAAATCCCCTGTATACCTGGTTGGTCAGGGCCGCATATGAGCCTAAGATAGCCGCCTCAAGTCTCACCACCGGATTCTGTTTGGGCTGTGAGAACCACCAGCGTACCGTAACAAGGACTGCCGCCCAGTAATACAGCAAGAAGTTTGGAAGCGCCAGGCCTCCTACCGACAGGGGAAGATATAGTAACCTTTTTGCCACCCTGGGTATCCTCCCAGCCCAAATGAATGAGGTTACTACCGCCTCCAAGCGTTTAAAGAAGGATCTAGGTATGTGGGAAGGGGTGTTGCGGAAAAAGTAAAGAAATTTGGGGAGGAACACCATTTTCAGAAGATTGACTCTCCCCACCGGTGTAAGCGGGAGGGAACGCCACTCTGTACACTTGACTACAAGGTGAGAGAGAAGAGGCTGCACATTCTTTTCTATGTATTCTTGTGTGGTATTGCTGACTTTAATGCCCAGGTAGGTGAATTCCCCCACCCATTGAAGTGGGGTTCCGGTATCTGCCCTAGGGACCGAGGGGTGCAGTGGAAACAGGACCGACTTGCCCCAGTTTATGCGGGTGCCAGAGAATCGGCCAAAGTTGTCAAATAGTTCCAGTGCTTTTTGCAACGATTGTGAGACATCCGCAAGGTAAAGTAGGGTGTCGTCGGCATACAGGGATACTTTTTCTTCTATCTTCCCAACTACTATGCCCCTCACCCCTGTCTCGGCCCTCAAAGCAATGGCAAGAGGTTCCACCGCCAGGGCAAATAGTCCTGGCGATAAAGGGCATCACTGTCGAGTACCCCTACCCAAAGGAAAGGTGTCCGAGAGAGCACCATTCGTGCGGACCCTCGCCTTTGGTTCGGCGTAGAGCATCTGCAGCCAGGACATAAATTTTGGCCCAAAACCGAATTGCCTAAGCACTCTCCACAAGAACTCCCAGTCCACCGAATCAAAGGCCTTTTCGGCGTCAAGTGACGCCACCACCCCCGCTGATTCCAGCTGTGCCCTGGCCATGTGCGTGAAAAGTCTTCTTATGTTGATGTCTGTCCCCCTCCCCGGCATGAATCCTGTTTGGTCTGGATGCACCAGAGCAGTTATGACCGTGTTGAGTCGAATCCCCGTATCTGTAATCGGAGCAGCAGTTGAAGTCATCCTCGTAGTATTAGAGACTGGAACCCACGAGGCATTGCTGAACATGGTGACTGATTGCTGCTCCATCGCGCACTGCATAACTGGCGTCAAAGTCCCCACGTGCACCTCTGCACATGGCCGGACTCCTCCCCTCTGGCACAGCGGTTTGCGGGCTTTCTCCATGTCACGCCCACGAACTGTGCAGGGAGGGTGTGCCTGCTGGCGCAGTGGCCAATATGGCCAATATGGCCGACCTACTCGGAACTCTTCTGGGCAGCAAAGTTCAAACTCCGATAGCTTCGCCTCCATTGCATAAACACAAATCTCGGACTTGGAGCCCCCACGTGTAGCTCTCTTTATGGCTGTATTACTTGTCTAGGGGTATCTGGGAGAAGGGGGAAAGATGCACACCACCAGCTCGGCTCTCTGATGTAGTATGCAGAGATATGAGCTAACCGTTTACCTTCGGGTCTGCGTTTTAGGAGAAGCCTCAGCTTCTCCTGTGGAGGATGATTGTCACTGTCACTGACAGGGACACTTAGCTTCCAGTAACACGAGTTCCACACCAATAAAAGTCCAAAACTGTTTTATTTGCTTTGATCAATAGGTAGGCTGGTTGAACTTTAAAAGAACAGACAAGGTGTAGGAAAGAGTAGGTCCAGGCACAACACAATTGATTGATTGATTGATTGATTGATTTTATTATTTGTAAAGCGCCAAATACAGTTCAAGAACTGCGCCTAAGCGCTAGATAGACCAAATACACATACTGACCTTAAAAAATGAGCATAACAGATAACACATACAGGATAAATTAATAATAAATAACAACAGAGGGAAAAATAAAAAGTAAAAGAAACAGAGTAACAGTCCACATTTAGGTAAGCAGCAACAAGTCAGGGCAAGCTGATCGGCTGGTTAGTAGTAAGGTAGCAGACGTCCCTTATCCATATACATTGGAAAGTAAGTGAGTCTTCAGTACCTTGCGATAGTGAATTAGCGAGTTGAAAACAGATTTTTCAACTTCCGAAGAAAATGTAGATAGTAGCTTGCATTTTTCGCAATATATAAGACGTGTGGTATAAATGTGAGTTCCGAGTCGAACCAGACCCCTAAGTTCTTAATCTTTTTGGCAGGAGTTGGAATAGGGCCAAATGATATGGGCCAATTAGAAATTGGTGATATAGATGTAACTTTACCAATTAAAAGAACTTCAGTCTTAGCAGTGTTAATACCAAGTCTACTGGTAAGCATCCATTGATGTATTTCAGCTAAACAAAGTCGGAGTTTTAGTTGCATATCTGTACCCCTAGCCATATCTACCAGTATTTGTGTGTCATCCGCGTATATTTGCGCCTCCAAGCCATATTTCGTTATAATGTCTGGCAGTGGCCGCATATAACAGTTAAAGGCCAATGGTGAAATGGCACTGCCTTGAGGAACTCCACAGTGTAGATGGCGAGGGAGAGATCTATAATCTCCTAAGCGAACTACATGTGTGCGATTTGAAAGAAAGGACTTTAGCCAATTCAGTACTTTGCCTTTTATTCCGAACAGGAATTCCATGCGATTCGTCAGGATGTCGTGGTCGATCGTATCGAACGCCGCCGAGAGGTCTAATATGAATAAAGTCTCTCCTGTTCCGTTTCGTGCAAACAGGCTTGGCGCACAGTCACTGCCACCGACTGTGAATTTGGTCCCTGCCACTGACCTGGGTGAACGTTGAGGCCTCTGCCACGGGCCTTGGATGAGGCCTGCCACTGACCTGATGAAGATGGGTCTCTGCCACAGACCATGCACTGATTTAGAGCACTGCACTTAAAAATAGCTCAAGGCAATACGATTCTAATTGTGGACATTTTGAGGGAAACAAAGTAAGTGTTAGAACCCCTGCTTTTTTTTTTTTTTTTAAGGTTGGGCTTTGTGTCCCCTTTTAGTAAAATTGGCTTCACTTCCTGTCCCACAGCTAAACAGGAAGTGAAGGTAAAACTCTACCAATGTCTTTTCTTGGGGACACACAGATCAATCCAACTAGTGTCCCCATTAAGCAAATTGCACTCTAGCACTTTGTTGTGTGCACCCCAAATCATTGGGTAGTTTGGGGTTTAGTAAAGACAAATCCACTCTGCAGTAAAAGTGTAGCTGCTGAAAATCTGAGGGGAAGCACTGGTGATTGTAACATCCAATCATGTAAAAGCAAAGATGGTGTTTTTTTTGTTTGCTTGCATGTCCCCCTCGGATATCCAGCAAGTGCACTTGTAGTGCAAAGTAGATTTGCCTTTAGTAAATAAACCCCAAAGTCCAAAATACCTAATAATTTGGGGTGTACCCCGAAAAATGCTGAAGTGCAATGTACATAATGGGGAAAGTATTTATATTGACCTGTGTGTCCCCAAGGAAAGACATTGGTAGGGATTTACCCTCACTTCCTGTGTGGCTATGTGACAGGAAGTGAATAATTTGGAAGGATAAAGTGGCCAAATTTGGGAGTTGTTTTCACCCTATCAGGGGTGCAGACATCCCCAAAAACTGCCTAGACTTGTAATCCCTCTGCACTCTATCCCCAAGCAAAAATAAGAAAGGATTTCATTTAGTTTAACTTTGCAAAGACACATTCCTAAGTTGAATTGTGATGCATGTCAATGGCCCATTTAGACCCTCTTTAATCACTTGAGATCAGCGCTATAACTGAGTCCTCAATTGCTGGGAGTCCATCAATAGACGTCCTCCCCTTCGCGCGCGTGCTGTGGTCACCGAGTCACTGAGACTCGGGTGATGACAGATCCGAGTAAGGGGCCGATCCCTGCCCTTTACCATGTGATCAGCTGTCAGCCAATGACAGCTGATCACGTGATGTAAACAAAAGCTGGGTAATGTTTTTTTTTTTCTCCTTGTGCTGACAGCGTGAGCATAAAAAAAGGCAATCACCGGCTTATGTGCAAGGGACATCGGGCCCGAAGAGGAAGAGGCAATTCTGCGTCATCTGTGCCAACTAGCAATGCCACCTCTCAGTGCCCACCCTTGCCACCTTATCGGTGCCCATCAGTGCAGCCCATCAGTGCAGTCTCATCAGTGTACATCAATGAAGGAGAAAAATTAAGTTTTTTCTAAATTTTCGAAATATTAACCACTTTCCTACCGCCCACCGTCAAATGACATCCTTGGCTTTGTGCGGTGACATCTGAATGATGCCTATCATTCTTTTCAGCCGGCGATTCTGTGCACGATAAAAATAATCATAGTGGCAGTTCCGCCGCTTGATTGTTCTTATAGGCGGCGGGAGGGGACGTTCCCCCCCTCCCGCCACCATCCGGTGCTTCTCCGGGCTCTCCCGTGCCATCTGGGGCTCGGAGAACGAATTGGCCGGCGCCGGACAGGAAGCATAGAGATGACTGGTGACCAGATGGTCACCAGTCATCTCTATGACCGTCGGAGGCCCGGGCGCGACGTTAAGACATCACGTCGGGTTCCCGTATGTAAACAAAGCCGTGATCTCGGCTGTCAGCATGAGATCGTGAATTTTTTTGACCGATCTCATGCTTTCCAGCCTGGAGGAGAGATGTGGGGTCTTATTGACCCTGCATCTCTCCATAAAGAGGACCTGTCACAATAGATTCCTATTACAAGAGATGTTTACATTCCTTGTAATAGGAATAAAAGTGATAAAAGAAAACAAAAAAGTAAAAAAAAGAGTAAGAAATACAAAAAAGTAAAAAACAAAAAAAATAATATTAAAAAAAAAACGCCCATGTCCCCGGTAGCTCGCGCTCAGAAGCAAACACACACATAAGTCCCGCCCACATATGTAAACGCCGTTCAAACCACACATGTGAGGTATTTCTGTGTGCGTTAGAACGAGTGCAACAATTCTAGCACTAGACCTCCGCTGTAATGCAAAAATGATAACGTGTAAATTTTTTTAAAGCATCGCCTAGGGAGATTTTAAGTACTGAAGTTTGGTGTCATTCCATGAGTGTGCGCAATTTTAAAGCGTGACATGGGCTACCTTTACTGTTTTGTAATTGTTTTAAATTCATTACCACACACACATGTGAGGTATTTCTGTGTGCGTTAAAACGAGTGCTACCTTTACTGTTTTGTAATTTTTTAAAATTCATTACCACACACACAAAAAAAAATAATATTAAAAAAAAAACGCCCATGTCCCCGGTAGCTCGCGCTCAGAAGCAAACACACACATAAGTCCCGCCCACATATGTAAACGCCGTTCAAACCACACATGTGAGGTATTTCTGTGTGCGTTAGAACGAGTGCAACAATTCTAGCACTAGACCTCTGCTGTAATGCAAAAATGATAACGTGTAAATTTTTTTAAAGCATCGCCTAGGGAGATTTTAAGTACTGAAGTTTGGTGTCATTCCATGAGTGTGCGCAATTTTAAAGCGTGACATGGGCTACCTTTACTGTTTTGTAATTTTTTTAAATTCATTAAACCATTTTTTTTCCAAAAAAAAGGCGTTTGAAAATTTATTGCGCAAACACAGAGCGAGATAAAAATTTGCAATGACCGCCATTTTATTCCCTAGGGTGTCTGCTAAAAAAACATATATAATGTTTGGGGTTTTGAAGTAATTTTATAGCCATAAATTTATGATTTTTACATGAAGGAGAGAAGTGCCAGAATAGGCCCAGTGCTGAAGTGGTTAAAATATCCTAATTTTTATTTTTTTAGTCGGTCTTTTGTATTTAAAAAAAAAAAAAAAAACGCAGAGGTGATCAAATAGCACTAAAAGAAAGCTCTATTTGTGTGCCAAAAAAAAAAAAATTTCATTGGGTTACAGTGTTGTATGAGCGCGCAATTGTCATTCAAAGTGACAATCCTGAACCGTACCAGGCCACATGCCCTCAACATGGGGAGGATGTCCCCATGTTGATGGGGACAAGGGCCTCTTCCCGACAACCCCGCCAGCTCTTTTGCTAGCGGGGTCCCGGTCTTCATCGTCGTCTTCTTCCGACTTCGGGGGTCTTTCTGCCGAGCGCCCCGCTATCTTCTTCCAGCTCTTTTGCTAGCGGGGTCCCGATCTTCATCGTCGTCTTCTTCCGACTTCGGGGGGTCTCTTGTTCTGTTCTCCGGTGTCGTCTCCGCGCTCTCCGGTTCTTCTCCCACTCTCCGGTGCCTTCTCCACGATCTACGGTTCTTTCTGCCTTCTGCCGGGCGCCCCGCTATCTTCTTCCAGCTCTTTTCGTCGGAAGAAGGCGGGGTCAGCGGGTGGCATCACCCGGTGACCACGCCCCATGCCATTATAAGTGGGTGCGCTCCGCAGACAGAGCATTGTAGCGTCAGACAGCGACGAGGCAACATCGGGCGGAGAGAAGAGGGAAGAAGACGACGATGAAGACCGGGACACCGCTAGCAAAAGAGCTGGAAGAAGATAGCGGGGCGCCCAGCAGAAGACAGAAAGAAACGGAGATCGTGGAGAAGGCACCGGAGAGCGGGAGAAGAACCCGGGGAGCGTGGAGACGACACCGGAGAACAGAACAAGAGACCCCCCAAAGTCAGAAGAAGACGACGATGAAGACCGGGACCCCGCTAGCAAAAGAGCTGGAAGAAGATAGCGGGGCACCCGGCAGAAAGACCCCCGAAGTCGGAAGAAGACCCCCGGAGCTGCCTAATAAATTACTTTAAAAACCTGTGTTGTGTTTTTTATTGACTTTTTTCCACCAGGTGAATGGGTAGGGGTACGATGTACCCTATACTCATTCACATAGGTTAGGGGGGCCCCCTTATTAAAATTACGAAAAGCCCGCCGCCCGCAGACCCCGACAACCAACGGCCAGGGTTGTCGGGAAGAGGCCATTGTCCCCATCAACATGGGGGAAGGTGCTTTGGGGTGGGGGAGCGCAGGGCGCCCTCTGCCCCAAAGCACCCACCCCCCCCCATGTTGAGGGCATGCGGCCTGGTACGGTTCAGGAGGGGGAGGCGCGCTTGCCCCCCCTTTCCTGACCTGCCAGGCTGCATGCTCAGATAAGGGTCTGGTATGGATTTTGGGGGGAACCTCCACACCGTTTTTCGGCGTAGGGGGTTTCCCTTAAAATCCATACCAGACTTAAGGGCCTGGTATGCTCCTGGAGGGGAACCCATGCCGGTTTTTTAATTAAAATTTGGCGTGGAGCTCCCCTTCATGATTCATACCAAACACAGCGGACAGCGAGCGCGAGGCTTGCAGTACCCTGTGCCGAGAACCAGCGCAACGGCATCGCGTTGGAGACATTCTCGGCCAGGTAGTCGCCTCTAGGACACGACTTGAGCGGCTGCTCCTTTAAATTACCCCAGGCAGCTCCACCTCTCCTCCTCTCTTTCTAGCACCTTCTAGAAAGAAGAGGGAGGCGACAGTGCTGCTACCTTTGAGTCACCCAGCCCTGCCCTGAGTCACTCCCAGCCCAGAATGAAAACAAACAAGCCTAGCCACCAGCTAATCCTGTCTAAATTTTTCTACTCTGCTAGAAAAATCCTCACTGACATGATACAGGAGATGTTTAACCACTTAACAACCACCTGCCGACAAATAACGTCGACAAGGTGGTTGCTTAACTCTGGGGCGCGCACACGGGAAACTCCGTGACCGCCGGGTCCAGAGGACCCGGCGGATCACGAATCGCGGTAAATCGCCGCTGATAGCGGCCGTTTACCACGTGATCGCTCCGTCAAATGACGGAGCAATCACTTGTAAACAGACCGGCGTCATTTGATGACGCCGGTTCCTCCCTCCCCTCTCTGTACCGATCGGTACAGTGTGAGAGGGGAGGGGGAGGGAGCGGATGGCAGCAGCAGCACTGTGGGCTGGATCTGTGACAATTGCAGTCACAGATCCAGCCATCCATCCATCCCTGCTCAGCCATCCCTGTGCTATACCCTGCCAATACTCTGCAATACACCCTGCCAATACTCTGCAAAATACCCTGCCAATACTCTGCAAAATACCCTGCCAATACCCTGGTGCAATACTCTGCAATACCCTGGTGCAATACTCTGCAATACCCTGGTGCAATACTCGGCAATACCCTGGTGCAATACTCTGCAATACCCTGCGCAATACTCTGCAATACCCTGCAAAATACTCTGCAATACCCTGCAAAATACTCTGCAATACCCTGCAAAATACTCTGCAATACCCTGCGCAATACCCTGCAAAATACTCTGCAATACCCTGCGCAATACCCTGCAAAATACTCTGCAATACCCTGGTGCAATACTCTGCAATACTCTGGTGCAATACTCTGCAATACTCTGGTGCAATACTCTGCAATACCCTGCGCAATACTCTGCAATACCCTGCGCAATACTCTGCAATACCCTGCGCAATACTCTGCAATACCCTCCACAATACTCTGCAATACCCTCCACAATACTCTGCAATACCCTCCACAATACCCTGTGCAATACCCTCCACAATACTCTGCAATACCCTCCACAATACCCTGTGCAATACCCTCCACAATACCCTGTGCAATACCCGTGCAATACCCTGCCATACACCGCAATACCCTGCCATAGTCCGCAATACTCCGCAATGCCCTGCAATACTCCGCAATGCCCAGCAATACTCCGCAATGCCCGGCAATACTCCGCAATGCCCGGCAATACTCTGCAATAACCACTTCCCGCCCTCCGGCCGTCATATGACGTCCTTGACTTTGTACGGGTATATCTGAATGATGGGAGCAGCTACAGGCATCATTCAGATATTAGCTTTTTCAGCCAGCGATTCCCTACACCATAAGAACAATCATAGCGGCTGTTCCGCCGCTTGATCATTCTTACGGGAGGCGAGAGGGGATGTCCCCCCCCCCCCCGCCGCCCTCCGGTGCTTCTACCGACTCACCGCTACGATCAAAGCCAAGATTGTTGTTTTTTTTTTTGTATTTTTTTCAGGCTTCCCAGCCTAGAGGTGAGATGTGGGGTCTTATTGACACCCCCCCCCCCCCATATCTCACTGTAAAGAGGACCTGTCATGCCATATTCCTATTACAAGGGATGTTTACGTTCCTTGTAATAGGTATAAAAGTGATCAAAAAAATGTTTAGGGTGGAAAAACATGTCAAACTAAAATAAATAAAGTAAAATGAAGAATAATTTTTTTTTTTTTTTTAAAGCGCCCCTGTCCCCGTGAGCTCGCATACAGAAGCGAACGCATACGTAAGTCCCGCCCACATATGAAAACGGTTTTCAAACCACACATGTGAGGTATCTCTGCGAACGTTAGAGCGAGAGCAATCATTTTGGCCCTAGACCTTCTCTGTAACTCAAAACATGTAACCAGTAAAAATATTTAAAGCGTCGCCTATGGGGATTTTTTAAGTAGCGAAGTTTGGCGCCATTCCACGAGTGTGTGCAATTTTTAAGGGCGACATGTTAGGTATCTATTTACTCGGCGTAACTTCATCTTTCACATTATGCAAAAACATTGGGCTAACTTTACTGTTTTTTTTTTTTTTTTAAGCACAAAACATTTTTTTTACGTAAAAAACGCGTTAAAAAAATTGCTGCGCAAATATCGTGCGAGATAAAAAGTTGCAACAACCACCATTATATTCTCTAAGGTCTTTGCTAAAAAAACATATATAATGTTTTGGGGTTCTATGTAATTTTCTAGCAAACAAATGATGATTTTTACATGTAGGAGAGAAATGTCAGAATTGGCCTCGGTGCTCCAGAACGCCTGAAGGTGCTCCCTGCATGTCGGGCCTCTGTATGTGGCCACGCTGTGTAAAAGTCTCACACATGTGGTATCGCCATACTCGGGAGTAATAGCAGAATGTGTTTTGGGGTGTAATTTGTGGAATGCATATGCTGTGTGTGAGAAATAACCTGCTAATATGACAATTTTGTGAAAAAAAAAAAAGAGAAAAAAAAAATCTTGATTTTGCAAAGAATTGTGGGAAAAAATGACAACTTCAAAAAACTCACAATGCCTCTTTCTGAATACCTTGGAATGTCTTCTTTCCAAAAAGGGGTCATTTGGGGGGTATTTGTACTTTTCTGGCATGTTAGGGTCTCAAGAATTGAGATAGGCCGTCAGTACTTCAGGTGTGATCAATTTTCAGATATTGGCACCATAGCTTGTGGACTCTATAACTTTCACAAAGACCAAATAATATACACCAATTTGTACTTATTTTTACCAAAGATATGTAGCAGTATAAATTTTGGCCAAAATTTATGAAGAAAAAATAGTAATTTGCAAAATTTTATAACAGAAACGAAAAAAAAATCATTTTTTTACAAAATTTTCAGTATTTTTTCTCTTATAGCGCAAAAAATAAAAAACCCAACAGTGATTAAATACCACCAAAAGAAAGCTCTATTTTGTGTGAAAAAAAGGACAAAAATTTCATATGGGTACAGTGTTGTATGACTGAGTAATTGTCATTCAAAATGTGAGAGCACCGAAAGCTGAAAATTGGTCTGGTTATTAAGGGGGTTTAAGTGCCCAGTGGTCAAGTGGTTAGAGACTGAGGACATGATACAGGAGATGGTCAGAGACTGAATGCATGATACAAGAGATGGTCAGAGACTGCAGACATGATACAAGAGATGGCCAGAGACTGCAGACATGATACAAGAGATGGTCAGAGACTGCAGACATGATACAAGAGATAGTCAGAGACTGTATACATGATTCAAGAGATGGTCAGAGACTGCATACATGATACAAGATATGGTCAGAGACTGCAGACATGATACAAGAGATGGTCAGAGACTGCAGACATGATACAATAGATGGTCATGTACTGCAGACATGATACAAGGGATAGTCAGAGACTGCAGACATGATACAAGAGACGGTCAGAGACTGCAGACAGGGTACAAGAGATAGTCAGAGACTGCATACATGATACAAGAGATGGTCATAGACTGCAGATGCAATACAAGAGATTGTCAGAGACTGCGGACATGCTGCAGGAGACTGTCAAAGACTGTGGACATGGTATAGGAGATGGTCAGAGACTACAGACATTACATGAGACTGCTAAAAATCACTGCTATAACAGGGCAGTAGAGAAAAACAGATTGGTGCCTGCAGGGGCCCCCTGAGGGCCACACAAAAAGTGCCAAATGGTCTCATGTGTCCCCTGGTGCAGGTTAGGCACCAAGGCTCTAAGGCCTCATTTACCCTAGTGGTGCCCTCAGAGAGTGGTTTACAGGCAATGAAGAGGCGTTATGTCACCTCCTCACTGCCTGTTTAAAACCCCTACAAAAACCCAGACAACTTTGCTGCAAGTACATGCATTGCGTGTGGTTGTGCCGCAGCCCCATCCTGGTGAATAGGTCATATTTAGCAGCTGGTACTACATGCTGAGCTGTCACGAGAGCCACGTGCCTGACGTGAGACCGAAGTAGTGGGGAGGCCTCCCTTGCACCTCGGGTCCTTGAAGCCTCTGGAGATGAAAACAGAGACTTGGCGGACACCGAGTGGCACGGTGCCTTAATCCGAGATCCGTGCCGAGGTCAAGTCTACTCTGGCAACGAAGTACAAAAGGGTTAATCAGAAGAAGAATGGTCGAGATCCAAGCCGGGGTCGGTTCCAATCTGGCAGCTGAGTACAAAAGGGGCAAAGAAGTAGAATGCCTAGTTCCCAACATTGCAAAAAAAAAATTCGGGACACTTTTTTGCATGCAGGCGGAGTCTTGCTATAATTAGGGGGTGTGACATTCGTTTGTAGGCGGGGCATACCATAATAGGAAAATGTGCGCGCGATGGGCGTGGTTTATGCCAAATAGTGGGTGTGGCTTAAATGGGAGTAGCTCGAAAGGGGTGTAGTAAGAGTATGAGATGAATGAGGGATGGAGGGAGAAAGAGTGAAAGAAAGAAAGAGGGAGAGAGAGAAAGAAAGAGGGATGGAGGGACAGCAGGTCCAGATCCTACACCACAATAGAAATATGTGTATTCCAGAAAGTTTAGCAATCAGCAGATAAAGATACTCCAAACACCTGGTGTTACAGCTTCAATCATCCCGGCACCATGGTAGTTTTGGTGTCAGGATGATTGAAGCGCATTAATTCTATTATTACATTGTTATATAGAATGAAATTATTCAACTCACCATAATGCCGAATCAGTGGAAGCACTGAGCGTGTCACCTGCCACGTCATCTGCCACCAGATGCCATTAGGTGTCCCCAGCAGAGTCCCTCCTTACATCAGGTGTCCCCAGCAGAGTCCATATATCAGGCATTCCCAGCGGAGTCCCTCCTTACATCAGGTGTCCCCAGCAGAGTCCCTCCTTACATCAGGCATTCCCAGCGGAGTCTCTTCTTACATCAGGTGCCCCCAGCGGAGCCCCTCCTTACATCAGGCATTCCCAGCGGAGCCCCTCCTTACATCAGGCATTCCCAGCGGAGTCCCTCTTTACATCAGGCATTCCCAGCTGAGTCCCCCCATACATCAGGCATTGCCAGCTGACTCCTCCCTTACATCAGGCATTGCCAGCGGACTCCTCCCTTACATCAGGCATTGCCAGCGGAGTCCCCCCTTACATCAGGCATTGCCAGCGGAGTTCCCCCTTACATCAGGCATTGCCATCGGAGTTCCCCCCTTACATCAGGCATTGCCATCGGAGTTCCCCCTTATATCAGGCATTGCCATCGGATTCCCCCCTTACATCAGGCATTGCCAGCGGAGTCCCCCCTTACATCAGGCATTGCCAGCGGAGTCCCCCTTACATCAGGCATTCCCAGCTGAGTCCCCCCTTAAATCAGGCATTGCCAGAGGAGTCCCCCCTTACATCAGGCATTGCCAGCAGAGTCCTCCCTTACATCAGACATTGCCAGCAGAGTCCTCCCTTACACCAGGCATCCCCCAATGGATCCCCCCTTTCCTTAAATCAGGCATTCCCAGCAGTGGAGACTCTCTCCGCCGCCATTACTAAACAGAATGGGACAAAATAGCCGAGTGGCTGCCAATAGCAATTGAGCTGCGGCGCCGCCCACCCCCGCCCCTTCCCACATCAGGTCACAGACAGAACGCAGCGGGGCGGGAGGTGGGCGGTGCCACAGCTCAAATTCTATTGGCAGCCACCCGGCCATTACTAAACAGTAATTGTTTGTTTTGGTTTTTGGGAAAATGGCGGCCGGTGGAGACATTGTCTCCGCCGGCCATGGACCTCTAGCGGCGGCGGCGAAAATTATTACATTGTAATATAGAATGAAATTATTCAACTCACCATAATGCCGAATCAGTGGAAGCACTGAGCGTGTCACCTGCCACGTCGTCTGCCACAAGATACCATCAGGTGTCCCCAGCAGAGTCCCTCCTTACATCAGGTGTCCCCAGCAGAGTCCCTCCTTACATCAGGCATTCCCAGCGGAGTCTCTCCTTACATCAGGCATTCCCAGCGGAGTCCCTCCTTACATCAGGTGTTCCCAGCAGAGTCCCTCCTTACATCAGGCATTCCCAGCGGAGTCTCTCCTTACATCAGGTGCCCCCAGTGGAGCCCCTCCTTACATCAGGCATTCCCAGCGGAGCCCCTCCTTACATCAGGCATTCCCAGCGGAGTCCCTCTTTACATCAGGCATTCCCAGCTGAGTCCCCCCTTACATCAGGCATTGCCAGCTGACTACTCCCTTACATCAGGCATTGCCAGCGGACTCCTCCCTTACATCAGGCATTGCCAGCGGAGTCCCCCCTTACATCAGGCATTGCCAGCGGAGTTCCCCCTTACATCAGGCATTGCCAGCGGATTCCCCCCTTACATCAGGCATTGCCAGCGGAGTCCTCCCTTACATCAGACATTGCCAGCGGAGTCCTCCTTTACATCAGGCTATGCCAACGGAGTCCCCCCTTACATCAGGCATTGCCAGCAGAGTCCTCCCTTACATCAGACATTGCCAGCGGAGTCCTCCTTTACATCAGGCATTCCCAGCTGAGTCCCCCCTTACATCAGGCATTGCCAGCTGACTCCTCCCTTACATCAGGCATTGCCAGCGGAGTCCACCCTTACATCAGGCATTGCCAGCGGAGTCCCCCTTACATCAGGCATTGCCATCGGAGTTCCCCCTTACATCAGGCATTGCCATCGGAGTTCCCCCTTACATCAGGCATTGCCATCGGAGTCCCCTCTTACATCAGGCATTGCCAGCGGAGTCCCCCCTTACATCAGGCATTGCCAGCGGAGTCCCCCCTTACATCAGGCATTGCCAGCAGAGTCCCCCCCCTACATCAGGCATTCCCAGCGGAGTCCCCCTTTAAATCAGGCATTGCCAGAGGAGTCCCCCCTTACATCAGGCATTGCCAGCAGAGTCCTCCCTTACATCAGACATTGCCAGCAGAGTCCTCCCTTACACCAGGCATCCCCCAATGGAGCCCCCCCTTTTCTTACATCAGGCATTCCCAGCAGTGGAGACTCTCTCCGCCGCCGTTACTAAACAGAATGGGACAAAATAGCCGAGTCGCTGCCAATAGCAATTGAGCTGCGCCGCCGCCCACCCCCCCCCCTTTCCACATCAGGTCACAGACAGAAGGCAGTGGGGCGGGAGGTGGGCGGTGCCACAGCTCAAATTCTATTGGCAGCCACCCGGCCATTACTAAACAGTAATTGTTTGTTTTGGTTTTCGGGAAAATGGCGGCCGGTGGAGACATTGTCTCCGCCGGCCATGGACCTTTAGTGGCGGCGGCGAAAAAAAAAAATTCGTGAAAATTTTAATTTCCCAGGACATGTCCCCGGGAATGGCGAAATCCGGGAAAAGAGTCTAAATCCCGGAAATGTCCCAGGAAATGTGGGACAGTTGGTAAGTATGAGAATGGTGGAGGTACAAATCCGAGGTCAAAGGTAGGCAGCAATCAAGAGTAGTCAAATAGTTTTTTTAGGTCACAACAAGTTCAGACAGATCACACACTAGCACAGGAACAAGGAGGAACTAAAGAGAATCCAGCAATTTGGCAGTGTCTGGGCTGGGCTTATATGGGGAAGTTTGAGGTCACTTCCTGTGCGCCTCCTGGGCATTTTCCCACCTTTTTTCCATCAGGTTGAGGTCACTTCCTGTGTGCCTCCTGGGTATTTTCCTGCCTTTTTCCATCAGGTTGAGGTCACTTCCTGTGTGCCTCCTGGGCATTTTCCTGCCTTTTTCCATCAGGTCTTCTGCGCAGGTGCGGGTTGGCGCACTGAGGCTTCTTTGGCGCATGCTCAGTTGGCACGGATTTCCTCTTGCGGCAACACGCCATTGGTGCATGCGTAGTAAGCCCTGGACTCTTACAGAGCCCCCCCCCCGAAGGGGTGGCCTCCGGAGAAGAACGCCGGAGAAGATCTGGAGCATGGATATGCGACTCTGGTTCCCAGGAATTCTCTTCAGGGCTGTAACCCCTTCACTGTACCAGAAATTAGCATCCGCGGCCCCTTCTACGGCAGTCCAGGAAGGCCTCCACCTCGTACTCCTCAATCCCTTCATTAATGGAGGGAGCCGGAGGACGGGCCCCACGTTCCCGAAAGGGGTTCGGGGCCACAGGCTTCAGGAGGGAGGCATGGAAGACAGGGTGGATCCGGTAAGTTGAGGGCAGTTTGAGTTTGTAAACAACAGGGTTGAATCGGGACAGGACAGGGAAGGGCCCAATGAACTTAGGGTCCAATTTCTTGGAGGGACAGGCCAACTTCAAATGCCTGGTAGACAGCCAAACCTTGTCTCCTGGTTGGAGATCCAGGTCCCCCCACCGCCTTTGATCATAGATGATTTTGTAATCCAGCTGCGCCTTGGCCATGGTATCCTTTGGGAGCTCCAAGTTGTTGTGAAGAAACTCCACTCTGTTCCAGACAGCCGGGACCGAAGCAGAAGCTGGTAGAACAGGGAAAAAGAAGAGTGGTACCCCAGGTTGGCATAAAACGGTGATTGCTTAGTGGTAGAATGTATTGCGTTGTTGCATGAAAATTCTGCACAAGGAAGTAGGGACGCCCAATTGTCTTGGACAAAGGTGATGAAACACAAAGGTACTGTTCAAGAGTTTGGTTCATGCGTTCCGTTTGTCCATTGGTCTGAGGGTGGTAGGCCGAAGAGTAGTGGTTCTCGATGTATAGAGCAAGACAGAGCTCCTTCCAGAATTTAGAGGTGAATTGGACCCCACGATCCAATACAATATTGCTGGGGACTCCATGGAGGCATATGATCTCTTTGATAAAAGCCTGAGCTGTTTCTGGGGCCGAAGGAGTGCCAACCATAGGAATAAAATGAGCCATTTTTGTAAGGTGGTCCACAACAAGAAATATGGATGTAGACCCATTGGAGGGTGGTAGCTCCACTATGTAATCCATGCTGATCTGTTCCCAGGGTCTGGAGGGAACAGGTAGGGGGCGTAGGAGACCCCATGATTTATTATTTTCTGGTTTGCTGTGATTGCATACCGGGCGGGAACTGACGTAAGCCTGGCAGTCTGTCTTGAGGGTAGGCAGCCAAAAGGTTCGCAAAAGCAGATCGGTGGTTTTGGTCACCCTGAAATGCCCTGCTAACTTGTTGTCATGGCAGAGTTTGAGCACAGAAAATCTCAGTGGAAGGGGCACAAACACAGCATGGTCATGGAAGAAAAGTCCATCCTTTTCTTGCAGATGTTCTCCTGAGGGCAGTTGGTCTAGAGGGGAGGCCAGTTTAATCCTGAACAAGAGGTCATCCGAAAGTAAGAGGAAATTATAGGCAGGGAGTATCACGTCCGTTGTTGGTGAGTTTTCTGATGTGAGATACATGCAGGATAGAGCATCAGGTTTACAATTCTTGGATCCCGGACGGTATATGATATGCATTTGAAATCGGGTGAAGAAGAGAGCCCATCTGGCTTGCCTAGGTCTGTGATGTTTAGCTGTATGGAGGTATTCCAAATTCCTATGATCAGTGTAGATAAGTATAGGGTGCAAGGCTCCTTCCAATAGATATTGCCGTTCTTCCAGGGCCAGTTTAATAGCAAGGAGTTCCCGGTCCCCTACATCATAGTTCCTTTCGGCTGGGGACAACTTCCTGGAAAAGAAAGCAACAGGATGCAACACGGCTGTGGTTTCATGGCGCTGATAAAGGACTGCCCCTAACCGCAATTTCTGAAGCATCGACCTCCAGCACATAAGGCAGGGCCGGGTCGTGATGATGAAGGAAGGGGGCAGAGGTGAATTGCTTCTTGAGTTTGTCGAAAGCTGTCTAAGCTGAGGGGGACCACAGAAAATGGCTGTTTCGCTTGGTGAGTTGTGTGATAGGTGAAATTATTGACAAAAAGCCTTTAATGAATCTTCTATAAAAATTGGCGAATCCCACAAACCTCTGGACTCTCCTACGGTCCCGGCTATTTAAGAACTTACCTTCTGGGGG
Source organism: Rana muscosa (assembly GCA_029206835.1). NCBI lineage: Eukaryota > Metazoa > Chordata > Amphibia > Anura > Ranidae > Rana > Rana muscosa. Next base: position 44,047,344 of record CM055125.1, read on the forward strand.
TCCATGGATATGTCAGAAGTCGAAATAATGAGGCCAAGGAATTATATGGTATCTTTCTGGAACTCACATTTTTCAAGCTTGGCGTAGAGGTTATGGGTTCGGAGGCAAAAAAGGACTTTTCGCATGTGGATGTGATGTGCCTGGAGGGAAGGTGAAAAAACAAGGATGTCATCTAAGTACACTATCATGAAGAGGTCAAGAAAATCCTGAAAGAGATCATTCACCAAGTGTTGGAAAGTTGCTGGGGCATTACACAACCCAAATGGCATGACAAGATATTCAAAATGGCCAAACCTAGTACGAAAGGCCGTTTTCCATTCATCGCCCTCTCTTATCCGTATTATATTGTATGCCCCCCGTAAGTCCACTTTTGAGAACACCTTGGCAGTGCGGAACCTCTGAACAAGCTCAGGGACTAGAGGCAACGGGTATCAGTTCTTGATTGTGATACCGTTCAATTCTCTGTAGTCGATACATGGTCTTAAAGACAAAGAAGAGTCCAGCACCAGCAGGAGAGGTAGAGGGCCGGATGAACCCTTTCCTAAGATTGTCATCAATGTATTTTCGGAGGACTTCTAATTCAGGCTCAGAGAGTGGGAAGATGTTCCCAAATGGTATTGCAGAACCAGGAAAATGCTCAATGGGGCAATAATACGGCCAGTGAGGCGGTAGGGATTTAGCCCCCTTCTTGTCGAAGACGTCCAACAAGTCTCTGTAAACCTGGGGAAGAAGAGTGTTTTCATCTGTGGAAAGGGGTTGAACCATCAAACAGGAAAACAGTGGTGTAAGAAATAGGGTGAGCTGAAAGACACAGCTCCGGTGGACCAATCAATTTGTGGCTGGTGCTGTCGAAGCCAGGGTAACCCCAAAATAACCGGCAAAATGGAGGAAGAAATGACATCCAGCCGAAGATATTCCCGATGGTCTGCTTCAGTGGTGGCCAATATGAGGGTGGTCTCATGGGTTATTGGACCCAAGGTTGGTGCGGAGCCATCTGCCAGATAAACGGTAAAGGGCTGGGGCTTCTTGCATAGTGGGATTCCATACTTTTTGGAGAAGTGGATGTCAATAAAGCAGCTGCAAGCCCCAGATTCAATAATGGCTGCTACTCGGATTATGCTTCCCAGTATCTGCAAAGAGAGGCAGAGAGTGAAATGCGAGGATTTAACATCGTATGGAGAAACAGATGGGGGTTCGATCCACTTACTCAGCCTAATGGGACATCCCTGAAGAAAGTGACCCGCTCCACCACAGTACAGGCATAGATTGTTCAGGCGACGCCGTTGTCGCTCTTCGGGTGTGAGGGGAGCACAAACTAAGCTGAGTTGCATCGGTTCTGCGTCCTGAAATGGGGTTGATGCGTGGGTCTCAGGGATTCTCAGGTGTGGAGCCATGGGTACTCGTGGGAGCATCCATGTAGGACGGGCCATACCGGATGGTTCCCTGCGACGTTCTCTGAGTCTGCAATCAAGCTGAATAGCCAACTGAATTGTGGGTTCCAATGTATCAGGGAGCCCCACTCTTGCTAATTCATCTTTGAGGGGCTCGGACAGGCCAAAGCAAAACTAATGGCGCAAGGCAGCGTCGTTCCATGCAGTGTCTGCAGCCCACTTGCGGAACTCAAGCATAGCAGGATACAAAACACACACAAAGGCAGCACTCGATGGGAATAGCATTAAAACTTTTATAGTCTTCAAGTAGGTAACAAAATAAATATTGCACTGGAGATAAAATCGACGTAGCTACATAAACTGTAAAAATGGTGCGAGTAATACCAAACGGTAGCAAAAGCAGGCATAAAAACATGCAGCTAAGTATGATATTGGTATAAAAATATGTACAACGATACCACTGCTGGATCCAGATGAGGAGAGGTTAACATCAGTCCGTCGGCATGTAGATGTCCCGTGAAGGGAACTATCACAACTCCCAGTGGATGGCTGTAGAATCCCAGGTTGATAGAGGGAAGTGATATAGGGAAGTGTAACAGCCCTTGCGTGTGGCAGATAGTAAGGTCCCGCCGGCATGCAGATATGAAGGCACAGCAAAGGAGCCCTTCAGATGGATACGGCAAGCTCCGCCGGTGTCCGTGACGTCACTGGATCTCCGACGGAACTCCCTGAAGACCCGGAAGCCGGCGGAGAGGTGAGTACCGATCAAAAGAGATTTGATAGATCAAAAAAATTCATAGATTAATCGTTAATTTCCACAGCCCTAATCAAAAGTCATCATTTTTTATTTTACTATTGTAAAAACAACTCACATTAAGTTTTTAGGAGTATTGGTTGTTGAAACAACTTGAATGTCTGTGCAATGCTTCCAAAACGCACATTAATCCTATAGGATTAATGCACATTAAAGGGGTTGTAAAGGTTCGTTTTTTATTTTCTAAATAGGTTCCTTTAAGCTAGTGCATTTTGGTTCACTTATCTTTTCCTTAGATTTGCCTTCTAAATGTTTTTTTTCTTTGTCTAAATTTCTCACTTCCTGTTTCTCCTCACTAAACTTCACACCATCATCCGAGTGGGGTGGAGTCAGCCAGAACAGCTTACTGAACAGCTTACTGAGGAGGAACAGGAAGTGAGAAATTCAGACAAAGAAAACAAAGAAAAAAAAACATTTAGAAGGGAAATCAAAGGAAAAGGTAAGTGAACCAACAATGCACTAGCTTAAAGGAACCTATTTAGAAAATAAAAAATTAACCCTTACAACCCCTTTAAGACCCATTTCACACTGGGGCGCTTTTCAGGCGTTTTAGCGCTAAAAATAGCGCCTGAAAAGCGCCTCTCATGCCTCCCCAGTCTGAAAGCCTGAGTGCTTTCACACTGGGGCGGTGCGCTTGCAAGAAGGAAAAAAAAGTCCTGCAAACAGCATCTTTGGGGCGGTGTGGGAACGGTGTATAAAGCGCTCCCAAAACACCCTGCCCATTGAAATGAATGGGCAGCTCTGCTGAAGCGCCTGCAAAGCGATTCGGCCGCAACGTGGGCTCTTTTAACCTTTTCTTCGGCCGCTAGTGGGGCCAAAAAGTGCCGCTATAACACCGGTAAAGCGCTGCTAAAACTATTGGCACTCTACCGCTAACGCTGGCACCACCCCAGTGTGAAAGTAGCCTAAAGGTTACTTTAAAATGCAACACCTGTGTGAACTTAGCCTAACCCTCAGCTGTCATAGTAGAGCTAAACTCCCAAGATCATTCCAAGTACACTCTTGCAGATATTTTTACTGAACATCCACCATATGTGGGTACATTCAATGAAACCTGTACTTAGAGAATATGGAAGCCAACATTGGTCACTATATAAAATTCCAGCTCCCTGGCCATTATGCTTATTCCATGGCTTCAATATTATTTAGGACAATATCAAAAAAACTGTAGCAGATTAAGAATTCTTACTTTTCTCAGATGTTCTAATCTGCATTACAGTTCCAGCTCAGTTATTTGGACAGGGGATAGCAAGACAACCAGCATTTTCAAAAGAAGGGTAGCCTCTGGCTTTGTCAATGCTCATGGGATTGTTGCCTGATTCAGGTAAAATCAGAAGAATTGGGCAACTGACACCCAACATCTATGGGTAGCTTAAAGTGGTTGTGAATGAAACATGAAATATGAACAAAGCATATCCCTCTATAGTGTGTACTTGTCTTAATTAAAACTAAGTGTCATTTCCGTCTACTGCTTTGTTCCTCTGTGATCTGCATGAGTCACTTCTGATCAGTTTTCCTGACACCAAGAGAACCATGGTGACAGCGAAGATATAGAACGTGTACCGGGGTGGGCTCCCCAGGATACAGCGAAGTCACGAACAAGGAAAACCACTCCACCACCAGCTCTTGTTAAAACTGAATTTTACTTAGACGGGGTATTGAACCCAACCACCAATTCTGGGAACATACAATATATTTACAGACACCCAGCCCGAAGGCTGAGACCCTTATGCTGCACAGCGCGGCGCCCTACGTAGGATGCAGGAGGAATTTGCCTACTGGTGGGCACAACCAAACCGCCACACCTTACCTGTTAATACCCTAAAAACAACACAAGAAGAACTGTATGGGTGTGTGGTGCGGGCTAGCCTGCGGTGCAACACAACAGTTTACAAACTTACAAAGCTCTACCGTATTTCCCCCCCCCTTAACTGGTGTTGTATCATGCGTCTGCGTGTTCCTCCTGAGCACAACGCCAGTCTATCTTGAGTTTGTAGAAAGTTCATCAGCTCTCCAATTGTGAAGTGTCACTTTAGGTTATGGAGTCCCTGTAGTGAACAGTAGTAGCAACACTTGTGGCCTGACACAAACAGAGACCCTACTAACTATCTACAGGCCTGGTCTCAGTCTCTAGGCGCCAATAAAGTAATGGGGTGCGTGCACGATCTTACCGACCCAAGTCTGCTCTGCATCCGCTGGTGACTCTGACCGGAACAAAATGTCTCTCTAACAAGTATATGGTCCTGCAGTGTATATTGTTTTGTTCCTCAGGTCTCATCCGTCTTCCTGCAAGCAATTCCTCGTTCCTCTGGACAGGATCAGGATCTTAGACACACGTAACTTCACTCAGCTGCAGTTCTGTTTCCACACCTGGAACAAACTCCTTCTCAAAATGGCTGCCTGCTCGCTACACACTTTCTCTCTCTTTCTTGAATCTCTGTCCAAAACAGCCCGTTATACTACAGTTCTCCTCTCACTTTCTTTCCTGTGTGTCACAGCACTGATTTGTGTACAGCGTCTCCATGGCTACAGCCGTTATCTGTGTCAGGAAAAACCAGCGGCATCTTGTGGCCAAACAGCAGAATGACAGTTAAATATTTAATTGTAAACAAACAGTGTTCAGACAATGAGAGCTGCTTCCCATCTTACATGCCACCCCACTAGAGGTTGTCGTCCTCGGCAACCCTCCCCATACAAACTCATTCTGGGCATAGCGCTGTGGGGGCACACCAGCATTGGGTCTGGTTGACCTTCGAAGAGGGATAGGTTCAGAAGCACTGGGGACGTCAGACACATCTAATGGGGGAGGGGCTGCTGACTGCTCAACACTTTCCCGAGGTGGCAAACTTGCCACAGCTGGAGCCTCTGTGGGTACCGGGGCAGGGACAACCCACCATTCCTCCTCCTTCTCCTCCAAGGGTATTTGCTCTGTACCCTGAGCAGAAGGAGGCATCTCCTCCACGCACACAGGCTTATCAAAATTACAACGTCTCAACATGTTACGATGAAAGTTTCGTGAAGGCCCCCAAGTCCCTATTGGCTGTACCTCATAGACCGGGATGTCAGGGTCTATCCTCCTCTTCACCGTGTAAGGGACCGCCTCCCACCGCCCATCCAACTTTCCAGACAGCAGCTTAGCTTTGACCATCACTCGATCACCCTGGGCAAACCCATCCCTCTGCACTGGTCTTGGGTTAGGATGTACCACTTGTCCCAGGCGCTCCCCCACAACCTTGTGGATTGCTCTTAGCCGGCGGCGGTGCTCTTGCACCCATGCAGTGGTATTTCTTGTTGATGGCTCCATCGGATCGGGCATGTGGAGATATTCAATCTCCCGTCCGGCTCTCCCAAACATGAGCATATGTGGGGAGTAACCAGTGGTACTGTGTACCCTGTTGTTATAGGCCCACATCAGTTCAGGTAGGTACTCGGGCCACGAGCCTTCTGGTTGTCCTCCAGAGTCCACAGCATCTGGAGCAGGGTGCGGTTGAACCGCTCGCACGCCCCGTTTCCCTGGGGGTGATACGGGGTGGTGCGGGAACGTTCGATGCCATACAGTTGATACAGCTCATTCATCAGAGTACCCTGAAAACATGCCCCCTGGTCCGAATGTATCCTCCGAGGACACCCAAACACCTGTATAAAGTGTTTACAGACCGCATCCGCGGCCGACTCTGCCGTCTGGTCTCTGGTGGGTACAGCCACCGCATACTTGGTGAAATGATCTGTCATGACTAGACAGTACGAGTGTCCCGAGGTAGAGTACCCAATCTGTACATAATCGATCATAAGAAGCTCTAGGGGCGCTGAGGTCCGGATGGCCTGAACAGGAGCCCGTTGTTCAGTACTCTTGCTCAACCCACAGGGTCGACACTTAAGACATGCCTCAGCCACCATGTCTGCCAGATCGGGACAGTATACCAGCTGTTGAAGCCACGTGAACGTTTTCTCACTCCCGAAATGGGCTCCCCTTTCATGAGCTTCCCAGGCGGCCTCCGGTCCCCATGACATGGGGATGACAATCTGATGCCGGTACTGCAACCCTGACTGTAAGTATATGGTCCGACACAGGAGGCCCTGGGTAACAGTCAGCTTATCCCACTGCCTCAACAACTTTTTGCCCTCTGGAGTCAGACGGGCCCGCTCTTCTGGCCGAGGCCAGATTTTAGTCCGGACCCATTCTCTCACTTTCCACAGGTCTGGGCAGCCATTCTGGACTCTCTCCCAATCAGCCAACGTCTTGCCTAGCAACATGTGCATCCCGGACGCCACTCCACTTGAATGTGCCACGTCCTGGAACATGGGTACTCGACCAAGGTCAGGAGTTTCAGTGTCCTCTAACTCCTCATGAGCATTCCGATCAGATAACCCAACAGGGACTCGGGAGAATGCATCAGCGTTGCCGTTCTCCCTTCCTGACTGAAAATTGATGCGGTATTGGTACTTAGAAAGTCGAGCCAACCACCTCTGCTCCAGCGCACCAAGCTTGGCATTCTCCAGATGTGCTAACGGGTTGTTGTCTGTCATCACGGTCACCTCTGCACCTGTCAGGTACTCCGCGAACATTTCGGTCACGGCCCACACCAGTGCCAGTAGTTCCAATTTAAAGGAGCTATAGTTGTCAGGGTTGCGCTCCGACTCTCTCAGAGACCGGCTGCCATAGGCAATGACTCTTTCACGTCCATCCTGAGCTTGTGATAACACGGCCCCCAAGCCATGTAGGCTCCCGTCAGTGTACAGCAGGAATGGGGTGTCGAACCGTGCATAAGCCAGAATCGGGGCACTGGTCAGCGCCTGCTTCACTGCCTCGAAGGCCTCTTGTTGCCGGGGTCCCCACTCGATAGGACGATTCTTTGGGTCCCCCGCAGTGCCTTTTGTTAACTTGTTTAATGGGCCCACCAAATGAGCAAATTTGGGTATAAACCTTGTGTAGTAGCTGGCCAATCCCACAAATGCCTGCACCTCTCGGAGTGTATGTGGTTGGGGCCAGTTCTGTATGGCTTCCACCTTGCTGGGGGCCGGCTTTACCCCCTCCTGGGTGACCACATGTCCTAAATACTCTATTTGCTGTTTAAACAGTTGGCACTTCTTGGGCTTGATCTTGAGCCCATGATCTCGCACCCGTCCTAGGACCTGTCGCAGCTTCTGGAGGTGATCTTCAAAAGAGGCCTCAAATACTACTATGTCGTCCAGGTAGATCAATACCGACTCGAAGTTGAGATCCCCCAGACAGTGCGCCATCAACCGCTGGAATGTTCCTGGGGCATTGGACAGGCCAAACGGCATCCGGTTAAACTCATAGAGTCCCATAGGTAGAATGAAGGCCGTCTTCGCTTTGTCCTTCTTGGCCATTGGTACCTGCCAATACCCACTGGCCAGGTCAAGAGTCGAGAAGAACTTTGCATGACTCAGGGCGGATAATGACTCCTCAATCCCAGACGGTCTGGCAATTCAGCTTCCGATAATCCACACAGAACTGGAGACTCCCATCTTTCTTCCGCACCAAGACTACCGGAGCAGCCCACGGACTTTGACTCTCCTGGATCACTCGGTTTTCCAATATGCTGGCCACCATATCTTTCACCTCCTGGTACATTTTAGGTGGGATTTGCCGGTAACGTTCCCTGATTGGTGCAGCATCGCCGGTGGGGATTTTGTGTTCAATGGCGGAAGCACACCCAAAGTCCTCATCATGTCTCGAGAATGCCTCCTGAAATTCCCAAATGGTGTCTTCCAGCAACTTCTGTTGTCCTGGAGTCAGGGTCTTGCAGTCCACCCCCATCCGAGCCATGATCACTCAACCGTTCCACTCCGCTGTCGGGGTTTCCCGTTGATGGACCTCTACAGCATAGGTCCAGGCTGACCTCCTATCTGGCTGTAGCGTGAAGCTCAATCGTCGAGGCATATCCCCTTCAGACACATAAACTTTGGCCAGCAAGGTATTCTTAGGCACGGTTAACTCACAGTCTTCAACATTGAGGCAACGCACAGGCACACATCCATCCTTCACAATTGCGAGGGCCCGGGCTACCAGTGGGTGAGTCTACATCTCCTCTTGGTAAGCCTGCTCAATCAGGACCTCAAGTCCATTCAGTTGTCGTCCCGCCCCCACCGGCAGCATCAATATTTGTTCTTGACGAGGTGGGACCTTCACTGGGGTCCTCCACGGCACCCTCATGTGTCCAATGGGCCGACCGTGCATGTTGATCTTTTGCAGACTACAGCTCCTCACCATCTGCTGTAAAACCTTCTGGGTCGGCTGGTGTGTGGTGGCCTGTTGCCAATACTTCGGCCCTTCTTTGGCATAGAGTTGATGGTCTAGGTCTCTCAGCACATTCATACCTAGCGTCACGTCCATGCCTCTCCGGGACGAATGGTCCATCAGCACGACCCCTTTCTTGCCGACGTCTTGCCCAAACAGTCGGACCCGCATCCAGACTATGCCTCGGACGTCCATCTCCCTGTTATTGCCAGCTGTCAGCCTGATGACGCTCCCGTCTTCCGGCTCCATCATATGTCCAAAGTGCCTTTCGAAGAACTCCAGAGGCATAAGGGTGCACTCCGACCCTGTATCAACTAGGCAGCGTACCTTTTGGCCTTCCAACTCGGCTTTCATAACGGGGCTGCTGGCATACAGGTCATGCTCCTCACACATAGGGCTTAGCTTCTGGCGTACCGCCGCAGGACGCCCAGCTACCACGGCGGTCGGAAGTTTAACGTCGGCTCAGACTTCATCTGTTTTGGGCACTATGGCCGTACTGTCGACAAGCCCAGCAGAGGGGCCCCCTTTTAACTAACCCTTGCACCTGAGTAATCCTGGGTGGGGTAGCGCGGGGCACCGGGGTAATTTCCAGTGACCGGGGTGATTCTGTCTTCATCTGAGAAACTTCCAGCCGGAGTTCTCTCAACTCCGTCCGCAGGCCCTGAACCAAATCTCTTAAGGACTCTGAGTCTTCGGATGCAGACCGCCCTCCTGTAGCATGGATGCCACTTACTACTCTCTTTGCCACAGGCATGTGCTCTTCCTCTCTCTCAACAGCGGCTAGGTAGACATTATAGAACGTCATGTCGGGCGACATCCGGGTCATCTCTTGCAATTTGTTTTGTAACAACTTGTTGGAGAGCCCCACTATGAACTGGTCTCGTAGTAGCCGGCCCACCCCCCGGAAGGCTCCCATGGCCTCGGGGTCTCGCCGCTGCATTTCACTTAACATCTCCTGTAGGGCATTGGAGTACTGCATCAGGGTCTCACCCTCTCGCTGCGTTCTGTTGAAGAAGTGACTCTGCAACGGTACCACTTTGGTACGCCCCCCCTGGGTTTTCTCCAGAAGGGAGAATATTTTCTCTAGGGTGTCTCTCTCGGATTCAGGCCTCACCATCACTGTCCGTCTTACGTCACCCTCTAGAGCCCCCAACGCAACCTCCCCGTAGCTCAGGGTTCAGGTTACACATCCTAACTGCACTTTGCACCCTTTCAGTCCAGTCCTGCAACGTCCTGTTTTTACCGTCAAATTTTGGCAGATGACGCAACAGCGCCTCCACGGGGATATACCCTACTGGGGCAGACATGGCGGGGGCAAGTTGGCCTTGCACTGGCGCACCCTGAGCTGGGTCCTGGACCAGCGCCATTGGTGCCGGGGGATGTTCTCCCGCCGCGTTCCCGTCCATAACGGTCGCTGTATCCTGCCGACTACGCCAAGATGTAGAACGTGTACCGGGGTGGGCTCCCCAGGATACAGCGAAGTCACGAACAAGGAAAACCACTCCACCACCAGCTCTTGTAAAAACAGAATTTTACTTAGACGGGGTATTGAACCCAACCGCCAATTCTGGGAACATACAATATATTTACAGACACCCAGCCCGAAGGCTGAGACCCTTATGCTGCACAGCGCGGCGCCCTACGTAGGATGCAGGAGGAATTTGCCTACTGGTGGGCACAACCAAACCGCCACACCTTACCTGTTAATACCCTAAAAACAACACAAGAATAACTGTATGGGTGTGTGGTGCGGGCTAGCCTGCGGTGCAGCACAACAGTTTACAAACTTACAAAGCTCTACCGTATCCCCCCCCCCTTAACTGGTGTTGTATCATGCGTCTGCATGTTCCTCCTGAGCACAACGCCAGTCTATCTTGAGTTTGTAGAAAGTTCATCAGCTCTCCAATTGTGAAGTGTCACTTTAGGTTATGGAGTCCCTGTAGTGAACAGTAGCAACACTTGTGGCCTGACACAAACAGAGACCCTACTAACTATCTACAGGCCTTGTCTCAGTCTCTAGGCGCCAACAAAGTAATGGGGTGCGTGCACGATCTTACGACCCGGGTCTGCTCTGCATCCGCTGGTGACTCTGACCGGAACAAAATGTCTCTCTAACAAGTATATGGTCCTGTAGTGTATATTGTTTTGTTCCTCAGGTCTCATCCGTCTTCCTGCAAGCAATTCCTTGTTCCTCTGGACAGGATCAGGATCTTAGACACACGTAACTTCACACAGCTGCAGTTCTGTTTCCACACCTGGATGTTGTAGGATTCTCTGCACACAGTCCTCAGAACAAACTCCTTCTCAAAATGGCTGCCTGCTCGCTACACACTTTCTCTCTCTTTCTTGAATCTCTGTCCAAAACAGCCCATTATACTCCAGTTCTCCTCTCACTTTCTTTCCTGTGTGTCACAGCACTGATTTGTGTACAGCGTCTCCATGGCTACAGCCCATTATCTGTGTCAGGAAAAACCAGCGGCATCTTGTGGCCAAACAGCAGAATGACAGTTAAATATTTAATTGTAAACAAACAGTGTTCAGACAATGAGAGCTGCTTCCCATCTTACAAAGGGACCGCCAACAGATTGACAGCCTCAGCTCTGTTCCTGTGAGCTGTGTGAAAAGGGGTGTGTTCCTTCCCTCCAATCAGCTCGCAGACCTCTCTTCACTGAGCTCTGCAGAGTGTAACTTCAGCTCTCCGCCCCCTTTTTCTGAACTCTCAGACAAGCTAATAAATTCAGCATTTTGAACGGCTGTAGAGAAGACTGCAGACAGACAGATACAACTTATGTAGGATGATTTGTTTCATCTATGTGTATCACCCGAGGATATTCCCTTCACTGGGTATATGTAAGGCCCCTTTCACACAAGCGATTTGATCAGGGCCGCCTGTCAGTTTTTCAGGCGGACCTGATCAGACCCTACAGTTTCTTCTATGGAGCGGCGGATGTCTGCTGACACCCGCCGCCATCCGATCCAATCTTGTCTTCCAAAAACAGGCGGAAGAGGGGCCTATTCCCCATCCGTCTGCCGGATCGGATTGGATGGAAAAGGACAGGCGGTCTGTTTCCATCCGATTGCCCCATAGACGAGAGGGGACTGTGTCCCCTCTGCATAGCATAGTGGACAGGGACCTGTCACCCGCCTGCTCAACGGGGATCAGCGGAGGTGCCCATGTGAATGGGGCCTAAGGGTTTACGACCACTTTAACAGTTGCCCTTGACAGCTAATGCTGCACTATAGTATAAAGCCCAGTTCCAGCTTTGGCCAAATAGAAAATATAGATCTCCAAACAACGCTTTAAAAAAAATAATATAGCTTTGACTGCTATACTCACCCCCTCCTTGGTGTTGTCCCCCGCAGACTTATCCAGTCACCAATCCAGTGCCAACTAACCACTAGAGGGAGCATTAGTGGTTCAGTGCAATTACAGGATTGGGGGATGTTTATACGGAAGTTTTACTTTAAGCTAAATAAGAGGGCAAATAGAAAGCCATTATGTGTGAGCCTGAACATGCTTTGCTGTGACACTGCCCGTACTTAAGCTTCGTTAAATGCTTTTTGTGGTTTACCACTGTTCTATATATCTAAAAGTGGTTCACAAGCCAACAGAGGTTGAGGAAATCTAATATAGAACACAAAGGGCCTAATTAACTAAACTATAATGCCGCGTACACGCGACCATTTTTCTCGTTGGGAAAAATGAATTTTTTTCTCTTTGACGAGAAAAACGACCGTGTGTGGGCTTTTGGTCATTTTTCCCGACGAGAAAAACGGCATTAATCACGACGAGAAAAATTAGATAATGCTTTAATTTTTCTCGTCGTGATTCACGGCATTTTTTCCCGCGGCAGTTTTCCCATAGGGAAACACTGCCGGGGAGCCTACACACGGTCGTTTTTCTCGACCAAGAGAAAAAATTACGGGAAAAACGGCCGTGTGTAGGGGAACAAGCCGTTCCTCGTTTTTCCCGTCTATTTTCTCAATCAATCGTGTGTACGCGGCATAACACATATTTTATTTTACAAAGGTTTTGATTAATATGTAGCATAGATAATCGTTTAATATGTAGCATAGATAATCGTTTGGTTTTGTTACTATTATTTTTACTAATTTACCTTCAAGTTTCTCTTCCTCCATTTCACAAAAAATGTCCTGTAGCTTTTACAGCAAGCCTTCATGGATCATAATCTGTAACAGGGTAAAAAACATAGACAGATCAGCCTCATGATGTAGTTTGCAGTGCTGGGACAAGTTGTTTTAGTATCCATTAAGAAACAGCCAACTGTGCCCCCCTTCCATGGGATGTGAACAGGCTGCAGGTCCTGCCCTTTTTGTGCCTTCCTCATCCCTTTGCTGAAGTTCCCAATGTGGCAGCCCCTTCTGCATACCCCGCAGCAGCCTAACAAGCATGTAATACGGATGTGTGGAAAGGCTCTTATTTTTGTTTCATTTTTACAGACTGTATTGATATAAATGGTATGGTTATTTCCCTAAGGGCTCATTTACACTGTGCCAACCCTTGCCGCCCCTCTGAAAAGTGATCCACGGTGGATTGCTTTTTTAGAGGGTGGTTGACAGGTGGCTGGGAGGGGATATGTCGTCTCCTCTTAACCTGACCTAACTGTAGCGGGTGTCAAATTTAGAGGGGTGTATCTGGGCTATAGATGGCCCAGATACATTGATTTTTAGGGATTTATGGACACTTTGGAGTGTGGGAGGTATGAATGGTGTCATGTTCCCTGCCGTCCCTAGGTGGCGCTGTCACCTGGGACCGGGGTTGAACTGCCATTCTAGCGCCGTGCCCTTTGTGTCCTCTCGCGGCAGTAGTACGGCGGGGCGGGGAACCCGCTGTGCCTGCTGAGAGGGGATATAAGGGGGGGCGGACATCTTGCGCACGAGGTCCATTCCCCAGGCACCTTCGGCCTGGGGGCTGCTGCGGTCCATCTGTGCCCAGGCGCCCTTGGCCTGGGCGCGTGGAGTCGAGTTCCATCCGAGGCACCTTCAGCCTGGGGTGAGGTACTTTACAAGGAGGCCTGGGGTGCAGTACCTTCGACTTGGTCCCGCAAGGGCGAAGCATTCCTAAGGTGCCCCCGGTATTGGGTGCCTGAATCCAGGGCGTAAGGGACCGGAGAGGTGACCTCCCCGAAGATTCAGCGCAGCATTGGCTGGTGACGGTGGAGGCCTCTGGTGACCGTCCGGATGGATGTCTTCCTCTGATAGGGGTCGTTTGTCCTAATGGAGGTATTTCATGTTCTTATGGTCTGTGGCAGAGACCCATCTTCATCAGGTCAGTGGCAGGCCTCATCCAAGGCCTGTGGCAGAGGCCTCAACGTTCACCCAGGTCAGTGGCAGGGACCAAATTCACAGTCGGTGGCAGCGACTGTGCGCCAAGCCTGTTTGCACTAAACGGAACAGGAGAGACTTTATTCATTGTGTTGTGCCTGGACCTACTCTTTCCCACACCCTGTCTGTTCTTTTAATGTTCAACCAGCCTACCTATTGATCAAAGCAAATAAAACAGTGTTGGACTTTTATTGGTGTGGAACTCGTGTTACTGGAAGCTAAGTGTCCCTGTCAGTGACAGTGGCAATCATCCTCCATAGGAGAAGCTGAAGCTCCGGCCTAAAATGCAGACCCGAAGGTAAACGGTTAGCTCATATCTCTGCATACTACATCAGAGAGCCGAGCTGGTGGTGTGCATCTTCCCCCTTCTCCCAGATACCCCTAGACGAGTAATGCGGCCATAAAGAGAGGGGAGAAGGCGGGTTAGACTGCTACATAACCTTAAAAAGCCTGCACCACCACACCGTAATCGCATACAATACACATGGACGTAGGGCAGTTGCTTGGCAGCCTCATTCACTGGACTGGGTCGCATTTGGTGGCGGTACTGTCCACTGAACATGTTATATGATATACATAGGTTTGCACATGGCCGGGCTTGACAAATTTGCTTTAAATCTAGGAGCCAGCTAAAAAAGTTAGGAGCCAGTTTTTTAAATCAGCTGCCTGGCGCCCAGAACTGCATGCCTGGTGCCAAACAAAAACATACCAAAAATGTGAAAATAAAACGTGTTTTTTAGTTTCTGTTATAAAAGTTTGCAAATAAGTGATTCTCCTTCACTGATGTGCGCTGATAGGCTGCACTGATGGGCACTGATGAGGAGGCACTGATGGGCACTGAATGGCGCAACTGATGAGGAGGCACTGATAGGTGACACTGATGGGCACTAATAGGTAGCACTGATGAGGAGGCACCGATAGGCCGCACTGATGGGCACTGATGAGGAGGCACTGATTAGGGGACATTGATAGATGGCACTAATGAGGAGAAACTGATTAGGAGGCACTAATAGGTGGAACTAATGAGCAGGCACTGATGAGGAGACACTGATAGGAGGCACTGATGGGCACTAATAGGCGGCACTGATGAGGAGGCATTGATAGGCTTCACTGATGGGCACTGATGAGGAGACACTAAAGAAGAGGCCCTGATAAGGAGGCACTGAGGAGGAGGAGGCACTGATGAGAAGGCACTGATTAGTAGGCACTAATAGGCGGAACTGATGAGGAGGCACTGATAGGCGGCACTGATGGGCACTAATAGGCAGCCCTGATGAGGAGGCACTGATGATGAGTGCCCTGATTATTTGTATACGTCCCCTGTCACACTCCCCATCCACTCATCGGCATTAAGGAAAGGGCACCAGATCAAGCCTGCAACCCCAGCACCGAGCTGTCAAATTTGCAAGGAGATGTCGGAGGTGGGCGGGCAGTGACAGCAAGCAAGGGAAGCCCTCAATCACAATGGCAGGCATGCTGGGCTCATCACAGCCCCGCCTGCCAGAGGAGGGCGGCGGATCCCACAAATTAGAGCTGTATCCCACTCTAGCAGGCCACAAAGCTGCTGCCTCAATTACTGACTAGCCCGACGTCTTATGCTGCGCACCCGCAGGGGGGCCACATGGGAGACTAAATCCAGATCGCTGCTGCAGTGTAGCCCAAGCGCCAGGATGCAACTTCCAGTCACCATGGCAACCTGATACCTGGGATTTTTCGAGCCCTGGTGCATGGGGTGTGCTGGGTGTACCTGGGCACACCCTAATCACCCTGTGCCCCACTGGCAGAGCTTCAGGGGTCTCAATGGCAACCCCACCCATGCTGCAGGGGCCTGCACAGCCTCCCTGTCACAAGAGGATTTGCAGGGGCCAATTATAGGATCCGATCCCCTAAACAGCTCAGCCTGCACCAGCTGAAAGTCAGCTTCTCCACCTCTCCCTCCCGCTGCTTACAGCTGCTGCACAGAGAGCCATACTGGGGAACTGTTCCTCTAATTGCCCCTCCACCACACTCATCACCTCCTCCTGTCCACTATCAGATTCCCCATGCTGCTTCAGTTTATGAATGAACAGGGAAGCTGTGCAGAGCTCTTCCTGTTTATTTATGCAAAGCATCACAGCCATGCAGCTGAGCCTGCAGAAAGCAACCGGGGAACGTGCTTCCTCAATCCCTCTCTCTGTCTCAAAAGTGAGACTTCAGGGGTCTATTTGGACCCCTGATATTTCTCCAAAGCCCCCACCCCACCCAAAAGCATTTTGATTTTTTTTTTTTTTATGTAAAAAAATTTGGAACATATAATAAAAATGGAAGTTCAGGTGTGTAGGTATGGGAGTAATGACTATTTGTATTCGTGGAGGATTGGGCGGTGTAATAATCTCCTTGGCCAGTGGGTGGTGAGTGCCCGCAGGCTCAAGGTAGATTCACTGCCACAGTGCTGTCCTTTTTGTCCCTTCTCGGAGATGGTACGGCGAGGGCGGGGAACCTGCCGTGTCATCATTGGAGGGGATAAAAGGGGGAGACGCCCTGGTCACAAGGTCTTGCTCTGCTGGAGGTTCTTCAGGACGCGCCCAGGCACCTTAGGCCTGGGTGCGGGCGGTTCTTGATTCCGGCTCAGGTGCCCTAGGCCTGACCGGAATGGAGTTGGAGTCCATCCCAGGCACCTTCAGCCTGGGGTGAGGTACTAAACCAGTAGGCCTGGGGCCCAGTGACTTCGACTGGGTCCCGCGAGGGTGGAGAAGTCCGAGGGTCCCTGAGGTGGATGGGGCCCATGTCTGAGGTGGGGAGGCCGGGGAGGTTACCCATTCGGAGAGTCTGGAGCAGCATCAACCCAGTGACGGATGGGCCTCTGGTAACTCCCTTGGAGGAACATCTTCCCCTGATAGGGGCCGCAACGCAGCGAAGGCACTCCTATCTACGTTCTCTTGAGTCGCTGTTAGAGACTCTCAAGCTCTAAGTCCCTTCAAGCTATGACTATAGTAACCGCTGGCGAGATCGCAGTGGTTTAGCTGAGAATTAGGATAGTGCCTCGGCCTGCTCATCCCCTGTATCCAAATGTTAACAAGTCGCAACCAGTTGGCTACTGAAGCACTGTTTATTGTGAGAGATGCAATAAAACAAGAGTTGGACTGTGATCGGTGTGTGGAACTCTGGTTAATGGGAGCAAAGGGAAGTGTTGGCACAACAGGACTTACTCCTTTACAGAAGCACATAGGCCAGAGGAAATATCTGGTCCTGGCCTTCACCTCACCCACAGCTATGGGGAGGACATGGGCCGTAGTGCATCTCACCCTGTCGTGTGACATACCCCTAGACAAAAGAGATGGGGTGAGGTCGCTACACGTGGGGGCTCGTGAGTCCGGGATGATATGTGTTTTGACTTTGGAAGTAAGAATGGCTGTGTCTAGACTTTGCTGCCCGGAGGAGTTCCGAGCAGGTCGGCCATGTGATCGGCCAAAGTGCATCCCTGCTCAAAGTCGTGGAAATGACCCTAAGACGGGAAAGGCTCATGCGGAGGAGCGAGAAGAGGGAGAAAACCAGCCGTGTGACGTACTACATGTGGGGGCTTTTACTGCACTGCGCCATGAGGCACCCCGTGACTACACAGTTCGTGGGCGGAGCTTGATGGAAGCCCGCGAAAACGTGCAAGTCGTGGGAGGAGTCTGGCCATGTGGAGGAACTCACGTGGAGACTTCGGCGCATGGTCAGTGCATGATAGAGCAGCAGACAGTCGGGATGG
This sequence comes from Rana muscosa, assembly GCA_029206835.1. NCBI lineage: Eukaryota > Metazoa > Chordata > Amphibia > Anura > Ranidae > Rana > Rana muscosa. The sequence continues at coordinate 44,064,890 of CM055125.1, forward strand.
CCTCAAGCTCCCCGTGGATTCCGGTTCCCTACCCCACAAAGATGACTACGTTCGCTGCTCCCCTTACAGACACGGGGATAAGACTCAGGCCCCGAGGACAGTTGGCTCTGTACACCTGCAGAGACACGGAGGCCCTCGGTGTGATCTGTGCCGGATGCTCGGGACTGGTGGTTCACCTGAGCCATTCGGGCGTTGCGAAGCATGCAAAGAGTTCTTGTTCGAGGTGGAGCCATCCACAGTAAGGCCCCGGGCCCTTCGCCTCAACAGCCTCACAGGTACCGCTACTCCGGAAGGGGAGTTCCAGGCCTTTGCGGAGGTTCCCGTACGCACTGACCAGGGCGATGTGACTGCCCAATCAGAGACTGAGAAAGAAAAATCAGAGGATGCTGCTTCGGTCACCACAGATTCTCTGCTCCCACCTCCGAAGAGGAAAGTCGGCCTGGTGCAGGCCTCCTATGGTCGTGGAAGAGCTTCACCCCGTCGCTTGCCTGGCCAGGATGGATCCGGTTGGAAGAGTCCTGGACATCCCAGTTCTACAAAAGGTCAAGGTGAGCCAAGGGCTGGGACTGTGGTGGTGGTTGGAGGTGTTGGGGGTTCACAGTCGGTGGAGCCTGCTAGGGAGGGTAGTACCACGTCTACCAGAGACTACCTTCCCGCGGAGATGTATGACACCTCGGACCTAGAGTCACTGTCGGATTGTCGAGATGACGGTGAGATCGATGAACTGTTTCACCAAAAGGGCTGGGACAAACGCCCATTGCCTATGCTACGTGCACCCCAGGATTCGCCTATGTCCATAGGAGACAGCACGCCCCGGGCGGAAGCTCCGGAGTCTACGAGGAAGCCTAGTCCTCTGGTTGCTCTTCCACAGTCCACAGTATCACCCGTTTTGTTGGCGGGGAAACAGCGAGCATCACTACGGGCACCAAAAGAGAAGCCATCAGAGGTAGTGAAAGTACCTCGGCACCCGGAGGCCATTGTTCAGCCAGGAGAAGGTGAGCGGGCCACAATGCCTCCTTTAGCCCGATTGCAACGACTCTTTTCCCAGAGGGTCGCTCATGAGTATGGGTGGGAATATCCGTACTTGTCCAGAGACTTGTTGTTTGAGGTGGAAGTTCTGCGACAGCGATGCTACGATGAGTTGGTTTGGGAGAAGCTTAAAGTGCCTCATGCCCGGCGATACTTATCCTGTTCGCCACCAGTGTCGAAAAAGTTTAGAGACTGCAGAGCGGACTGGATGTAGGGCCGCCATATCCACGCAGACAAGGTGCGCATTTGCAGGAAAGATGGAGAGGACGCAGACTATTCGATTGAGGTTTTCGATAAGCATCTAAAGCCTTTGTTTTTGCCTGACCCGAGATTCTATTTGTGAGAAGAGACTCACTTGTTTCCTGTGAAAAGTTTCCGGAGGTGTTCTTGCCGGAGCATCAAACTGTACCCTAGTTTTTTATTTGGGTTTTTGTTTTTTTCTACTCTTTGGAGGAATGAGAGCTGTTTGTTTGTTCTCTCTTCTTCACAGTTCAAAGACAGAGACTTTGGGGGTAGAGTCAGAGTAGGAAAGCAGGAAGATTGAAGATTTCACCAAGTGTCATCACCGTGGCATCGTCACCAGGTGGCGGTGTTGCACAACGGCTGTTGCTTGTACATTTGCATCACTTTACTTATTGGAGCGAGTGGGTCTCTCGGCTGATAGACCCATTCATTCCAAATTTACACAGAATGTTAGGATGTGGTTTTCCTTGCGTGTTGTTTTTTTTTTCTCTCTTCCCTCTGCAGGAGATTCGTCTGTCAAGACTACTGAGTATGGGGTGGTTCTTAGACAGTAAAGGGAGGGATTGTATATGTGTACATGTTTAGAGGGTTTAAAAAAAAAAAAAAAAGTTTATTGTTTTATGTTCCCCTTCCCTTTGAGCAGGTCCTGGTATGGTTAAGGTTCAAAATTTTAGGGATGCCTCTGGGGTCAGACTTATGTCACCATCTTTGGGAGACATGGGTTCACACCAGACGCTGGGGACCAGCGTCAAATCACAGGGGGGAGTATGTAGCGGGGTCTTTAAATTTAGGTGGGGTACACCTGGGTGGAAGTTCAGGTGTGTAGGTATGGTGGGAGTAATGACTATTTGTATTCGTGGAGGATTGGGCGGTGTAATAATCTCCTTGGCCAGTGGGTGGTGAGTGCCCCCAGGCTCAAGGTAGATTCACTGCCACAGTGCTGTCCTTTTTGTCCCTTCTCGGAGATGGTACGGCGAGGGCGGGGAACCTGCCGTGTCGTCATTGGAGGGGATAAAAGGGGGAGACACCCTGGTCACGAGGTCTTGCTCTGCTGGAGGTTCTTCAGGACGCGCCCAGGCACCTTAGGCCTGGGTGCGGGCGGTTCTGGATTCCGGCTCAGGTGCCCTAGGCCTGACCGGAATGGAGTTGGAGTCCATCCCAGGCACCTTCAGCCTGGGGTGAGGTACTAAACCAGGAGGCCTGGGGCCCAGTGACTTCGACTGGGTCCCGCGAGGGTGGAGAAGTCCGAGGGTCCCTGAGGTGGATGGGGCCCATGTCTGAGGTGAGGAGGCCGGGGAGGTTACCCATTCGGAGAGTCTGGAGCAGCATCAACCCAGTGAAGGATGGGCCTCTGGTAACTCCCTTGGAGGGACATCTTCCCCTGATAGGGGCCGCAATGCAGCGAAGGTACTCCTATCTACGTTCTCTTGAGTCGCTGTTAGAGACTCTCAAGCTCTAAGTCCTTTCAAGCTATGGCTATAGTAACCGCTGGCGAGATCGCAGTGGTTTAGCTGAGAATTAGGATAGTGCCTCGGCCTGCTCATCCCCTGTATCCAAATGTTAACAAGTCGCAACCAGTTGGCTACTGAAGCACTGTTTATTGTGAGAGATGCAATAAAACAAGAGTTAGACTGTGATCGGTGTGTGGAACTCTGGTTAATGGGAGCAAAGGGAAGTGTTGGCACAACAGGACTTACTCCTTTACAGAAGCACATAGGCCCGAGGAAATATCTGGTACTGGCCTTCACCTCACCCACAGCTATGGGGAGGACATGGGCCGTAGCGCATCTCACTCTGTCGTGTGACATACCCCTAGACAAAAGAGATGGGGTGAGGTCGCTACATATATAAAAAAAAAAAAAAATAGGGGCTCATTCACACATACATACATACACACACACATGTTTCTGAGCTCTGGAATGCAATAGACTGCTCACGCCTATGGGGATATAATTTTTGCCTTGGCTGTGATGTTTTGCATGTGCGTCCAGCCGCCGTTTTAGATTAAGGGGACAATCAAGGAGTGGTAAAAGTGCAGCTCAATCGGCTGTTTTTACCAAGTCCCCCCAGCCACTATAGTGAACGAGTCCTAAAAGGGTTATTTATAATAAAACAGAGGTGGTTTTATGCTACACGGTTAGTTTAGATGCATACATTTCTTAGCTGCATTCTTTAAAAAGATACTTTGTACATGCCTTACAGTAATAACGGCCTAAGGGCTCTTTCACACGGAGGTCCGTTCAGGTCCGCCTGTCAGTTTTTTAGGCGGACCTGAAACGGATCCTCCATGCACCCCTATGGAGGCACGGATGTCAGCGGTGACATGTCCGCTGACATCCGCTCCGCCAAAGTGTGACGGAGGAAAATCCTATTTTTCCTTCCGTCGGCGGAGCGGATCGGATGACAACGGACTCTACGGTCCGTCGTCATCCGATTCCCCATAGGGGAGAGCGGCGCTCTGACAGGGCGGTCCCTGCACAGTGTGCGGGGACCGCCCAGTCATCCGTCGGCTCAGCGGGGATCAACGGAGCGATCCCCGCTGAGCAAGCGGAGCTTCACGGGGCGGATCTGCACGGATCCGCCCCGTGTGAAAGGGGCCTTAGGCTAAAAATATAAAAGTACTCTGATCCTTTCTTACTGCACATAGTACTGCAAAGGGAATTGTTGGAGGATCAGAAATGTAAACAGGCCCAGGGCAAAATCATGTTTCATTTTACAACTGCTAAATGAGTATCTGAAAACTCTGTTGCCATGTCCAAAAGGATACATACTGAAGCTAGAAAAGTTAGTGTCAGAGGGGAGATGAGAACAGAACATTAGAGCAACCCCTCAATAACACAAAAGCAATCAAACTAACACAGAAGATACAAAACAATATCAGAGGATGCCGATTCTTACCTTTAACTCATAATCCCCGCCACCCTGCTCCACCAAAGGATCCACCTAAAAAATTCTATGGCAATACAGACTTTCTTAAAGTCAGTATTTGAATAGGGCTGAACCCTCTACTGTCAGTGTGCACACCAAGCAACAATTCCCACAGACACCAGGGCCATATTAGGGGAAGCAGAGGATAATACCTACACACAACCCTTCAAGTATTGGGTTTTTCTTAGGGCTCGGGAACAAATCAGGGCAGCAGGGGAGCAAGGGAAAGGTAAAAGCAAGGCATCTATAGTATCTGTTTTACAGCTTTAGGCCTCGTTCACCCAGGGTGTAGACATGTGCAATTTGTTTAGTTCCCAATTCGTTTTTTAACGAATTTTGACAAATTAGTTCATTCTGAATTTTCGAATTTCCGAAAAAATTGGAAGTTTCGGAAATTCTGAATTTCAGAAATTCGAAGATTCGAAGTTAGGAAATTCGAATTATCAGGAATTTGGAAAATCTAAATTTCGGAAAATCAAAATTTCGGAAATTTGGAAAAATTCGAAAATTCGAAATTAGGAAATTCAAAATTTCGAAAATTGAAAATTTTGAAAATTCGAGATTTCGGAAATTTAAAATTCGGAAATAAAAATTAAAATCTGAAAATTCTTTAAGAATCAAAATCCAAAAATTCAAAAACCCGAAAATCTGAAAATTTGGATTTTCGAATTTCCGAATTTTAAAATTTCCAAATTTCCGAATTCCGAATTTTAAAATTTCCGAATTCCCAATTTAAAAATTTCCAGATTTCCGAATTCCGTATTTTTAAAATTTCCGAATTCCCAATTTTAAAATTTCCGAATTCCCAATTTTAAAATTTCCGAATCTCTGAATTTCCGAATTCCTAATTTTAAAATTTCCGAATTCCCAATTTAAAAATTTCCGAATTCCCAATTTTAAAATTTCCGAATTCCCAATTTTCGAATTTCCGAATCTCTGAATTTCGAAATTTTTGAATTTCCGAATTCCGAAATTTTCGAATTTCTGAATTCCGAAATTTTGTATTTCCGAAAAAAGCAAAAAAAACAATGAAACGAAAACAAACTCAGGAGTGCACATGTCTACCAGGGTGAATGAATCTGTTTACCCGCATGGTGGTGCATAGGTATTCCCCAGGGTGCATTCGGGGGCCGTGCATCTACACAGATGTCACATTGGGAACAGCGTCTGTGTCCATGCAGCTGCTGCATCCCAATTGAGAGCAACAGGACTGCCTGCACCGGGATGCATGGAACAGCGTGCATCCCTGTGCGGGTAAACACGTCCCACGCACGGGGCAGAGATGAATAAGCCCCCTGTGAATGAGGCCTTTATGACATCATGATTGTCTCAGTGTCAATGCAGAGTCTCTATTGTATAAATCTAAATAAAGAATAGGGCTGAACCCTCTACTGTCAGTGTGCACACCAAGCAACAATTCCCACAGACACCAGGGCCATATTAGGGGAAGCAGAGGATAATACCTACACACAACCCTTCAAGTATTGGGTTTTTCTTAGGGCTCGGGAACAAATCAGGGCAGCAGGGGAGCAAGGGAAAGGTAAAAGCAAGGCATCTATAGTATCTGTTTTACAGCTTTAGGCCTCGTTCACCCAAGGTGTAGACATGTGCAATTTGTTTAGTTCCCAATTCGTTTTTTAACGAATTTTGACAAATTAGTTCATTCTGAATTTTAATTAAAATTTTAAAATTTCCGAATTTTCGAATTTCCGAAAAAATTGGAAATTTCGGAAATTCTGAATTTCAGAAATTCGAAGATTCGAAGTTAGGAAATTCGAATTATCAGGAATTCGGAAAATCTAAATTTCGGAAAATCAAAATTTCGGAAATTTGGAAAAATTCGAAAATTCGAAATTAGGAAATTCAAAATTTCGAAAATTGAAAATTTTGAAAATTCGAGATTTCGGAAATTTAAAATTCGGAAATAAAAATTAAAATCTGAAAATTCTTTAAGAATCAAAATCCAAAAATTCAAAAACCCGAAAATCTGAAAATTTGGATTCACCCTGGGTGAATGAGGGTGTTAATACACTTTTGCATTAACACACACATTCCAACGTGCCAAAACATGTCATGGGAGTCATAAAGACTGGCGTAGACAGATTTAGTCTAAGTGTCTTTTATGCGTTCTTACTGTCTCAGCATTTGACAAATTCATGCACCTGTCTAGAAGAACTTGAATTTGGTACATGCTGCGCCGCTTTTAGAATGCATGCGAGACACTCTCACAAAATCTGTCTGTGCCAGTTTCTCTCTGTATGTCTTAAGAGAGTGAATTATCTCCACTTTCGCAGAATATGAACTGTTTTTTTTTTTTTTTTTTTTTTTAAGATTTTGTTGTATTCATTGTGCCACAATGTAAAAGTGGCGCATTTGAGATTTTTTTACTTTGATGCATTCTACGCATTAGGTAAAAAACACTCTGGGTGCAGCTCCCCTCCAGCCCCCCTTCTCCCTTTATACTTACATACACTTATATTTTCCGATCGTGTGTACACAAGTCCATTGGACAAAACTCCAAAGTACAAACACGCATGCTCAGAAGCAATGCTCACCATAATACAAAATTAGCAGAAGTTGGCCAGAGTGTGACGCTAAAGAGCTGAAAAAACACATAGTTTTGTGTTTGTTGGCCGACAATTCTTTGCCATTTGTATGCAATACAAGTTCCTGGCCAACGCCCTTCGGATAAAAGTCCTACGCTTTGTCCGAAGAAAATACGATTGTGTGTACGAGGCTAAAGTTAAAAATCCTTCACTGGATGCCACCAGTCTGCACTACCTAAGACAAATTTGCCTTCTGCCATTTACCTCCAAACTCCTAGAATGCCTAGTTTACAACCATCTGAGTTGCTACCTCACTGATAACAACCTCTTTGACCCCTTAAACCCCTTTCACACTGAGGCGCTTTGCAGGCGCTATGACGTTAAAAATAGCGCCTGCAAAGCGCCCTGAAAGAGACGCTCCTTTCACTCCAGTGTGAAAGCCCGAGAGCTTTCACACAGGAGCGGTGCGCTGGCAGGATCCTGCTAGCAGCATCTTTGGAGCGGTGAAGGAGAGGTGTGTATACTGCTCCTCCACCGCTCCTGCCCATTGAAATGAATGGGCAGCAAGGCTGTACCGCTGGTTTTAACCCTTTTTCGGCCACTAGCGGGGGTTAAAAGCACCCCGCTAGCGGCCGAATTCTCCCGCAAAAACAACGGTAAAGCACCGCTAAAAATAGCGGTGCTTTACCGCCGACGCCTCGGTGTGAAAGCGGCCTTAAAGTCTTTCTTTCACCCACAACACAGAAACAGCACTTCTAAAACTCACTAATAACTTACTAACGGCCTACACTTATTGGCCACTCCTACTTAGAACTCTTACTATTGAACCTTTTTGCTGTCTTTGACACAGTTGACCATTAACTCTGAAGCCTCGTACACACGACCGAGTTTCTCGTCAAAAAACGACAAGAAAACTGCCGAGAGAGCTTTCTTGCCGAGAAAAACGTTCGTGTGTATTGTTTCTCGTCGAGAAAACGGACGGGAATCTCGACGAGAAAAATAAAGAACCTGCTCTCTATTTTCTCGCCAGGATTCTCGTTTTTCTCGTCGGGTTTCTCGTTGGCCTGTTTTGCGATGAGAAAAGCGGTCGTGTGTATGCTTTTCCGAGTCTTAAAAAATCACACATGCTCAGAATCAAGTATGAGACGGGAGCGCTTCTTCTGGTAAAATGAGCGTTCGTAATGGAGATAGCACATTCGTCACGCTGTAAATTATTGCATCGTTTAAATGTTGCACATTTAAATCTTCTTTAGAATGGTACAATAATGAAAAATAATGAACTTGTTTTGGTGCTGATATTCACACAGAGTTCTGACTAACTTTTTTAAACATTTTTCATGCTGATCTCATTAATATTTTGCTGTATTATATAGAGCAAGATCTCCTTAATATTTTTATATTTTAAATTTGGAATACAGATCTTCATTTTAAATGATTATTTAATTTCTAGTGATCTCCATGATTTAAATTTTTATTTTTGTTGTGTCAAGTTTACTAAATTAATTGTATTATTTTGTATTTTTTGACCTTCAAGGAGATTGTTTTGTGTTATCTGTCCCTTTTAATTTTTTTTTAAATGTATCTGCCTACTCCAAAGCTAAATTTTTTATTTTTTATAAAAACACATAGTCAGGTATTAACTGTAAAAAAAAAATCATTTATTCTGGTATATAACCAAATAAATATAAGGCAGCGCTGGAGAACCTGCTGCCATTTGTGCATCCATGGGACCCTGGAGCACACATCAACCCTGTGTGGCCAATAAAATTGGGAGCTTGACAAGCACATCAGTTGTCAGCACAATCTGATGCTGGACTCCCAGAGGCCAGGAACAGCAGCAGGTGATATATATGTCCAAAGTCTGTGGTACTACAACAGGCTGCCTTCTGTCAGACCACATTGAAGCAAGGCCATCACTTCCTGGTCTTCTTGGCAGACTTCCTTTTGCGTGTGGCTGGAGGCTGTGCCACTGGAGGTGTACTTGTGTCAGGAGGAGGAGAAGGAGGTGGAGGAGAAGAAGAAGGTGGAGGAGGAGGAGGAGGAGGAAGAGGAGGTTGAGGTTGCGTAAGTTGGGCGACCTCACATATGGCCGTATTGGGGGTAATTCTCCCCATCACCCCCTTGTTCATTAAGGTGATCAGCAGGGGCTCGCATAGGAGGCGTTGTTCCATGCTCATACTATTGAATTTGGCCCCAACTAGGCCGGCAATGGCCTCTTCAGTGGATGTTGGCTCCTGGAGGGTGGCATGTGCCTCTCTAATCAGGGCCATTGCTGCCTCACTTGTGCTCCTGTCCCTCCTGCTTCTATTTGTAAGGCGGATGGGAGGCACCTGAGATCTGGTCCTGCTACTTGGCCCGGCCACCTCCTGGCTCACACTGGGCCCTTCCTCCTTCTGGCTCACAGTGGGCCCTGCCTCCTCCTGGCTCACAGTGGGCTTTGCCTCCTCCTGCCTGACACTTTCCAGACACTTATCCTGGCTGATGTCATCCTGTGTATAAAAAAGGGACATAGTTTGAGTTTTTGGTTCATCATTCACACACAATTTTTAGCTCATGACTAGGGGTGCAACGGATCAAAAAACTCACGGATCGGATCGATCCTCGGATCAGAGCCACGGATCAGATCATTTTCGGATCGGCAAAAAAAATAAAAAATTACTAATATCCACGTCATCCCCCCCCCCCCCACTGTAATATCCACAATCTCCCCACCACAATCTTCCCCCAGTAATATCCACAATCTCCCCCCAGTAATATCCACAATCTCCCCCCAGTAATATCCACAATCTTCCCCCAGTAATATCCACAATCTTCCCCCAGTAATATCCACAATCTTCCCCCAGTAATATCCACAATCTTCCCCCAGTAATATCCACAATCTTCCCCCAGTAATATCCACAATCTTCCCCTGTATGTAATATCCACAATCTCCCCCTGTATGTAATATCCACAATCTCCCCCAGTAATATCCACAATCTCCCCCAGTAATGGGCATCTCCCCCACTTACTTTAGTCTCTCCCGCCGGCCAGTTCAAATCCACGAGCAGCGAGGGGTGATGACGTCACAAGGCGGCCGCCGCCACCGGGTGTACCAAGATGGCCGCGGCTCTGGAGCTAGGCCGAAGCCACGGCCTTTCCTAAGGCCGAGGCCGCGGATCGCGGTGTGTGCCGATCCGAACGGGGTGACCCGTTCGGATCACGGATCGTCACCGATCCGTTGCACCACTACTCATGACTGTTGCTAATTGAATGTAAATCAATAGAAAAGACTATCATTATGACCCCAGCAGTTTTCATTCTTCTCCCCAAATTTTTGGGCCACTACTGTCTATTAAAATTTAGAACACTTTTTGATCAAACAATTTTTTTTGCTTTCCATATTACATTTATTTTTGATGCATTCATTTTATCACAATAAATGTTAATAAAATACTATACCTGGCTCCAGATGTCCAAATCGGGTTCTTCCAGGATGGCTGCCTCCTCTTGCTCCAGAGAAGGCTCAGGTTGGCTGCAGGGAAGTCTGGGGGGAAGACTGGACAGTGATGGCCTTGGCTCAATGTGGTCATCCAGAAAGGACATCCTGCTGTAGTACCACAAAATCGGGACATAGACATTCTTTTGCTGCTGCTCCTGACCTCTGAGAAGCCAGGACCCTAAAGCACTCAGTCCTGTATGTGCCTCTCAAGCTCCCAATTTTACTGTCCACCTGTTGGATGGTTGCTGTGGGTATCTTGATCTGCACAAATGGGAGCAGGCTCTCCAGCGCTGCTTTCCTCACACCTTTTTTTCTGTGAATGGGGTTTCTGGTCTCCCACAGAGCAGGCAGCTCCCTTACCCGGTCAATAAATTCCCCCAGAAATTCTTTATCTAAGAAAGCATTAATTTTTTGTCTGCAAGACAAAACACAAGACAAAAAAAGTAATGTTAGTCACACAGTCTAAACTCAAGAAAATCTTAATCCCCATATATATCCTCAAACAATCTCTAGGCAGTATAGGCCACCGATTTCACAAAGTATAAAAATCACATACCTTTGGTCTCACGTCCGTCACTTTTCCTCCTCTCTCCGCACACAGAACGTAGTAACGTCACATGTGTGTTTGCTTTATATACACTACACATGCGTGAAACTCTGCACACCTCGCTCCGCACATGTCGCCCACCCATGACGTTCACATTATCAACTTTTCCCCGCCCCTTCTCTTTCGGCGCACAGACTGATATGTCGGAGTCACAGCAGGTGTCTGGTAATTCATCAAATAACGATGATGAGACCAGCCCGGACCGTGAAACGTCACGATCAAGGAGGAGATTCAAGGCATCTAATATGTCTTACGCGGAGATGGTGGTGATGGCGGACATAGTGCTAAAGTCGGATTATGATGCAAACCATGGGCCGTATACACAACCTAATCTAAGGAAGGCCAAAATTATGAAGAAAGTAGTGAAAAGTCTGAAGAAGAATTTCGGGGTACGACGATCAAAGGAGCAGCTTAGAAAGAGGTGGTCTGACCTCAAACTGAGGGAGCCGGAGCAGTTAAGGAGTATTAAGAGAATGCTAGAAAAAAGTAAGTACTTCTCCTGTGTTCCTATTATTGTATTTCAGAACTTGCATGTTGCTCCATGTTGTTGCTTTTTACTATTGTACCTTAGAAAATGGCATCTCGCAAAATTTAGTTGGCCCAGTAATCGGTAGTTACAGACACATCGTTCGCCCACTACATATGATGTTTGGAGAAGATACAGGGTTCCAATAATCTATAGACATGCCTGTTTTTATTCCATAAATGTTATTACATTGTTGTCTAGATGATGTGTTTGGAACTAGAATAAAATGCAAACTTGAATCAGTGTAAAGGAGAGGACACTCAGCAGCTGTTTACAGATCTGCACTCTGGAGCACTAGTGTGGGCCACCAGAACAACCTTTTTAGGGTGCCCCACACAGGTGCATCAGTGTATTTTTGGGGTGCCTCCATGTATAAAACTTGTCATAAAAAGGTGAATAGTCAAGATTTGTTTATTTTTAAATAATGTCTTCAGCTTGTAACTCGGCCCAAACAGACACTTGTACCCCACTTCCAAGCAATGTATCATGTTCCTATTTTTTCCATAAAATATCTGTGTGCTAAGTATACCTTTTGTTTCATTCTCATAGGGGAGAGAAGACTGGGAGGACACCACTTCAGGGAGCACAGGAACCCCACACCACAGAGAGAACTCCAACCTCACCAAGAACCCCAACCTGAGGATGTGGAGGAAGTAGAAGAAGTGGAGGAAGGAGAAGTGGAGGAAGGAGAAGTGGATGACGTGGCGGAACTTGTCACCACAACAGGTCAGTATCTGTCACCACAGCTTCAGGTAAGAGATGTAGGCCTGCAGAGTTATAATACCTTTTTTTTTTTTTTTTTAGGGGATGAAAATGTTGTTGAGAAAGAAAGTCCTCGTTTCTCTAGTGATAGTGCCCAAAGAATCATCCAGCAAGTTATGGAGTGTAGTAGTGAACTGGACAGAATGAAGCAAAGGATGAATGTTATGAAGCAAACATTTAAGGACATCATTGATGTTTTGGGGCGAATTGAATGAAGCACAAAACCCCCCTTTTTCTATTTTTCAATTTTTCTTTAACAGATTTTTCACTTTTATACAATCAAGCCAAAATTTGAAGATGCACACAGTGTGTCAACATGTGCCATCTGCCATCAGGGGATATCCATGTACGGGTTTTGTGGATGCAACCCCTTCCTCGCATCTCAAGTAGGTGAAAGGAAGAAGGGGTTGCACCCCCAAAACACGTCCATTGATCACCCATGATGGCAGATAGCACATGTTGACAATAGGGATCAGGAGGGAAATACCCCTTTTAAAAAACACTCTAAATTGTGTGCATCTTCAAATTTTGGCTTGTTCAGGGGTGACAACACCCCATATTATGAAGGGCAGATAGAGACATTTTTCCTAAAATAGAATGTCTGATATTGCCGAGAGGTTTACAATGTTGTATTTTGTTGTTTGGTAATGAGAGTTTTGTATTTTCTTTAAAAAAAAAAGGCCTGTTTATGGGCAAATCAAAAAAAAAAAAAAACTTTTCTAACACCAAAAATTTTATATTTACCATGTGTGAATGTGCACAGAGTAAAATGTTTGAACAACAACAAAGTGTAGCTTCTTTATCAAATCCGCTATAACTTTTTTTGTGTATATTTTTGGTGTTACCAGTGAAATGGTTGGTATTTACTAAAGGAAAATACACTTGTCACTACAAATGCACTAGGAAAAACAAGGAGACAGCTAAAAAAAAACACAAGCAATACATCAAAAAATCTGATTAAACAAGATATTTATTTTTTGTTTGTCCAATAAATTTTATGCATGGCCTGGCATAGGAATTGCCCCCCACCCGTGAAATATTCGACATATTTCTGCCGAACCTCACGGGAATTTTGGGGGGGGGCAAGCCAGGACAGCCAGATTCTAGGCCTGGCAGGGTACTGACATTTGAAAGTCCTGCCTCAGGCCCAATTAAGGCCATATAATTTGGTGATTTGATTCGAAGATAATTGTGTAGCACACAGCAACAGAAAACAATGTAGTTCAGTTTGTACTCCGCCAAGTTAATTGGTGTCATGAAAAGGCGGAACCGGCTGGCCATTATGCCGAAGGCATTCTCCACAATTCTTCGGGCCCTCGCCAGCCGGTAGTTGAACACCCTCTTCTCCGGGGTCAGGGTCCTTAGGGGAAATGGCCTCATGAGATGCCGTCCAAGTCCAAAGGCTTCATCAGCCAAAAACACAAAGGGGAGTCCTTCAACATTCCCTGCATCCGGTGGCAATGCAAGTTCGTCACTCTGGAGACGAAGAGCAAACTCCGTCTGGCTGAAGGCTCCCCCATCGGACATCCGGCCATTCTTCCCCACATCCACATAGAGGAATTCATACTGTGCTGACACCACCACCATCAGCACGATACTATGAAACCCCTTATAATTGAAGAAGTAGGACCCAGAACAGGGTGGTGGCACGATGCGGACGTGCTTCCCGTCAATGGCTCCACCACAGTTGGGGAAGTCCCACCGCATGGCAAACTCCGATGCCACAGTCTGCCATTCCTGTGGCGTGGAAGGAAGCTGTGGAGTCAAACAAGATAAACAAATATTAGTACTTTTGCACATAACATTGCAAGCAGATTATACACAAATACATTCTTGCCCAACATCAGTAGAAGTTTCAGTTTAATGTGTTTTTAAATACTAAAATAGAAGGCTCAAGTATCATATTCATCACCCCCTCTGATGGCCCATTGTAAAAAAAATTTTTGGGGGGGTGGCTAGATGAGTTTGTGAATCCAAAAAAATAAGGAAAATTAACATTTGTAATAATTTTAGGGAGTGATTGGGGGGGGGGGGGGTAAAGCACTACAATGGAGCTGACAAAATACATTGGGAAGTGACTAGGCTAGGTGTGTTTGGGCCAAGGATAGCATGCTGGAGACAGTGGCGGTGCGTCCATAGTGGGCACAGGAGCGCTGCCCCCTCTCTTTCCTGTGCCCGTCACTCAGAACAATACATAGGTTCATGCCTTGCATGAACCTATGTATTGTCGCTGCCGCCCACTATTCAGATGGCCAGCCCCCTGTTGAGTGACGGACATCTGAATAACAGCGGCTGGTTGGTTTTTGGAAGTGCCTGTCAGAGCCGACGGCTATGATAGGCTTCCCGATTACAGCCTGGGGGATTGTAATCGGCTTCCTAATACTTAACCAGAGGACGCACGGGGGTGCGTTCCTTGGTTAACACTGACAGGCGCCTCAGCCAATCAGGTTCACCGGGTCTGGTTACCGGTAACCTGATTGGCTGAAGCGACATCGAGGGCGGGAGAAGACATCGAGGACAGAAGAAGGACGGCGCTGACCAGAGGAAGGTAAGTGCCGGGCTGGGGGGGGGGGACTGGCTGTTTTTGGGGACAAACTGGCTGTATATGGGGACAAACTGGCTGGATATGGGGACAAACTGGCTGTATTTGGGGGGAAACTGGCTGCATTTGAGGGGGCAAACTGGTGGCGTTTGATGGGCACAGTGGCTGCGTTTAATGGGCACAGTGGCGGCAATTGATGTTTTTTTGGTTTCAGTTTGTTTGCGCCCCCCCCCCCCCAAACATTTTGAGCACCAGCCGCCACTGCTGGAGAGGTTAGTGAGGAAATATGCATGGAGGACAAAAAAGGGGCATTAAAAGCTTACAGCATGCATGAGGACAAAGGGGACATTCCCAGCATATTACAATCATGGTAATTAGGGAAGGATGAAAGAAATACAATACATTAGCATACATGAAATACATAGAATGTGATGTTAAAGTAGAAAACTTACCCTAATATAGTCCTCCTGCAGGACTTGGATGATGGCAGAACAGGTCTCTGGGATAATGACACCCAGAGCCTGGGGGGAGATGCCTGTCATGAACTTCAGGTCCTGCAGGCTTCTCCCTGTCGCCAGGTAGCGTAACGTGGCGATTAACCTCTGCTCAGCACTGATGGCTTCCTGCATAACGGTGTACTGCCTGGTAATATAGGGGGACACCAAAGCCAACAGATGCTGAAAAACGGGGTCAGACATCCTAAGAAAATTCCTGTAGTCATCAGGATTATTCTCCTGGATCTCCCGCAGCAGAGACATATGACAGAATTGGTCCCGCTGGAGCAACCAATTATTGGTCCATTAACTCCTCCTCACCCTGTTCATGGACTCGTCTTGGTCCAAGACAAGCAGACCAACACCAAGCGCCCGCACAGCACGAACTCTATGACGAGAACGTACCCAGGACATGGCTAGAAGACGGACGTCTGATCAGAACGTACTAAACAGAGCGCACTTAAGAACAGCAAGGCCTATGAAGAACGACCTGAAAATCAGAAAAGAGCGGACAAGAACGCACTGTAAAACAGATACCACCTGCCTACACGCCCTGAAAGACAAGATATTATGAACCCACAAGCACAAACTGAACCGCAGAAAACGAACTGAAAGCACGAAGACTGAAAAGCGCGAATCGTCTCTTCCCAAACTTTACAACTAACACAAGATCAGCAAAAGCAGCACAAGGGGTGGCGCCATTGAAATCTAACTTGCCCTTTATACTGCCGTCGTACGTGCTGGACGTGACTGCGCAGAACAACGACGAGATTTGGAATTGACAGTGTGTATGCAAGGAAAGCTTGACAAGAAGCTCGTCAAGCTTGACAAGAATCTCGTCGACGGGTTTTTTACGACGAGAAACTCGGTCATGTGTACGAGGCTTCACTCAATAAACTTTACTCCCTTGGCCTCCAAGACTCTGCTCTTTACTGTTCTTTTCCTATCTATCCAAGTGCTCCTTCAGCATCATCTACAGCTCTGCCGCCTCCTCTCCTCTTTCTTTTTCTATGAAGGTCCCCCAAGGCTCTGTCCTTGGATCCCTTCTGTTCTCTAGCTACAACTCCTACCTTGGTCAGTTAATAACCTTGCATGGTTTCCATTACCGTCCCTATGCTGACGACATCCAAGTATACTGTATATCTCATCAACTCAACTACTCACCCCTTCATTCTTCTTGTGCATCACTAATCTACTAACTAACATATCAGTATGGATGTCAAACCAATTCCTAAAACTCAGTCTTTCAAAACCTGAGCTTTTAATATTTCCTCCCCCCCAATCCCCATCTCCAGATTTTTCCATCAAGATTAATAGCACAACTATCGTTCATTTCCCCCATACCAGGGTGCTAGGTGTAATCCTCGATTTTTTACCTCTTTTTTCAACCCCACATCTAATCACCGTTCAAATCTCACCGTCCTCACTTCCGTAACCTTTCCAAAATATGTCTTAACCAATGGCACCTCCAAGCTACTAGTTCGCTCTCTTGTTATCTCTCACCTTGACTACTGCAACTCCCTCCTCGTTGACCTACCTCTACACAGGATATCCTCCATTCAGTCACAAGAATGCTGCTGCCAGACTCATTCACCCCACCAACCAACGAACAGTGTCTGCTACACCCCCCCCCTCGCCGCCAATCCCCTCCACTGGCCTTTGTTTAGGCCAGCAAATAAAATAAATAAAATTCAAGATACTAACTTACAAAATCATCCCTACCTCTGCCCCCAGCTAACATCACCAGCCTCATCTCAAAATATCCAAATATCAACCAACCAAGAACTCCTGCTTGCTAGCTCCCTTGTCCCCTCCTCCTAAGCTTGCGTCAAGGACTTCTCCAGAGCCCCTCCAATCCTCTAGAAATCCCTCCTTA
The DNA here is from genome assembly GCA_029206835.1 of Rana muscosa. Classification (NCBI taxonomy): domain Eukaryota; kingdom Metazoa; phylum Chordata; class Amphibia; order Anura; family Ranidae; genus Rana; species Rana muscosa. The sequence goes on from CM055125.1 coordinate 44,081,921, forward strand.
GCCTGTAGGACTGTCTTCTTCTCTCTGCCTTTAGGCGATTCCTGAAATCTCATCTCTTCAGGAAAGCTTATACCGCTTCTAGCTATAAGCTGAATCTTGAACAACTCATCCCCTTCCTTTTAGATTGTAAGCTCTCATGAGCAGGTCTACCCTAAGCATCTTGTCTTGTATTATATTGGAACTGCACTGTCTCCCCTTATTTTGTAAAGTACTGCGCAAACCGTTAAAGCTATATCATTCCTGTATTATAAAAATGGCTGTTAACCCTATTTAGGGCTCTTTCACATGGAGGTGTCTGTGTACAGGCTCCGCTTTGCTCAGCAGGGATCGCTCCGTTGATCCCTGCTGAGCAGGCAGATGTCAGGTCTGTCTCTGCACACTGTGCAGGGACCGACTTGTCAGAGCGACGCTCTCCCCTATAGGGGATCGGATGACGGCGGACCATAGAGTCCGTTGTCATCCAATCCGCCAGACAGATGGAAAATAGGGTTTTCCTCCGTTACACTTTGGCGGATCAGAGCGGGTTGGATGTCACCACTGACATCCGTGGCTCCATAGAGGTGCACGGAGCATCCGTTCAGGTCTGCCTAAAAAACTGACAGGCGGACCTGAACGGTCCGTCCGTGTGAAAGGGGCCTTAGTCCTAAATCTACATTTAAAATCCACTGAAAACGTACAACAATGCGTGTTAACCCACAGAGAAAACACACATTGAAGCATGACAATGCACCTGTCTAATGCTACCTTCATAAAATGCACCTCTACATACACACATAGATCTAAATGGGCTCTTAATCAAAATAAAACCTTTCAATCAAAATAGATTCTACTGAGAACTTGGTAAGTTACTTCATGCTCATTACATCCCACAAAAAAAAACAGGTCTGCTTAGTATATAAACATGATCACTTCCAATTGGACTAATTGATTGGCCATGGCAATAAAAAAAAGCAACAAAAACAACTCTATTTTGCCATGTTACAACCAAAAATGTAAATGTATTTTATTGGGATTTTATGTGATAGACCAGTGATTCTCAACCAGGGTTCCTCCAGAGGTTGCTAGGGGTTCCTCCAGCATTGGGCAATTTCTGCCTCTCAGATCATTTCCTACTGACACCATTGATCTTTTTAGCTATCTGTAAGGAGGTAATTCTTCCCAATGACCACAAGTATAAGGACCATCCTTCCCGAATCTACTCACCTGGAGCGGTAACTCCCTTTCCCGACCATCACACAAAGGTATCATGAATTGTAGATTTCAAATTTTTAGCAGGGATTCCCCGAGACCGAAGAACTATTTCAAGGGTTCCTCTGTGTTGAAAAGGTTGAGAAAGGCTGTGATAGACCAACACAAAGTGGCACATAATTGTGAAGTGAAAGGAAAATGATAAATGGTTTTAATTTTTTTTTTTACAAATAAATATCTGAAAAGGCGTTCATTTCTTTTCAGCCCCCTTTACTCTGATATCCCTAACTAAAATCTGAAATCTGGTGGAACCAATTGCCTTCAAAAGTCACCTAATTAGTAAATCTCAGTATAAATACAACTGTTCTGTGAAGCCCTCAGAGGTTTGTTAGAGAACCTTAGTAAACAAACGGCATCATGAAGGCCAAGGAACACACCAGACAGTTCAGGGATAAAGTTGTGGAGAAGTTTTACCACTTGCCTACCGCACTATTGTCATATGACGGCTGCAGGAACCCTTTGTCCCTCCGGGCGGCCATCATATGACGTCCTCAGAATCCCGGCATTGTAGAGTACGAGCAGGCGCCGCCGGTGGGGCACGCGTGCTCGCCGCATTGCTCGGGACCCGATGCTCGTGCCCGGCGGCCGCGATGTCCGCCGGGCACCCGTGATTGCTCATAACAGAGCAGGGGAGAGGAGAACTGATCGTATGTTCCATGTATATAGGAACACCAATCGGTCTCCTCCCCTCATCAGTCCCCTCCCCCCACCGTTATAATCACTCCCTAGGGGACACATTTAACCCCTTGATCGCCCTCTAGCATTAACCCCTTCCCTGCCAGTGTAATTTATACAGTAATCAATGCATTTTTATAGCACTGATCGCTTTATAGATGTCAATGGTCCCAAAATAGTGTCAAAAGTGTCCGATATTTCCGCCGCAATGTCACAGTCATGATAAAAATCGCAGATCACCGCCATTAGTAGTAAAAAAAAAATAATAATAATAAAAATGACATAAATCTATCCCCTATTTTGTAGATGCTATAACTTTTGCGCAAACCAATCAATATACGCTTATTGTGATTTTTTTTACCAAAAATATGTAGAAGAATACATATCGGCCTAAACTAAGGAAAAAAAAATGTTTTAAAAAAAAAAAAAAATTGGGATATTTATTATAGCAAAAAGTAATAAATAAAAGGTTTTTGTACTCACCGTAAAATCAGTTTCTCTGACGTCCATGGACTGACACAGCTCTCATACTGATTACGTGTGGGTATATGTCCCTGCTTGCAGGAGAAGACCTAGGCAGAATGTTAGATGTTAAAACATTCTAGAACAAACCACAGCTGAACAGCCCCGCCCAGGGGGGCCGTCCCTCTGGACATTACCCTCCCACCTGCAGCTAGCAGCCTCAGTTCGTAACAAAGCAGTACAAACCTTAAAAGGAAGGGTGGATGCTGTGTCAGTCCATGGACGTCAGAGAAACTGATTTTACGGTGAGTACAAAAATCCTATTTCCTCTTATCGTCCATGGACTGACACAGCTCTCATACTGATTAAGAGTGGGAAGTCCCAAAGCAGTATAAGAAAAGGGTGGGAGCAAAATAGTAAGGAACAACCAAAACTTCACTCCAAACCAGCAGAGCTCCTCAACGGAGGAGTTGCAACATTAAACAGCGGCCTGCAACACTTTGCGGCCGAAGGAAGCATCCGAAGATGCAGCCACATCAACCTTGTAGAATTTTGAAAAGGTATGAACGGACGACCAGGTCGCCGCCTTGCACACTTGTGCAACCGACGCTTGATATCGGAAAGCCCAGGAAGCACCGATTGCCCTGGTGGAATGCGCCGTGACCGGGAAGGGAGGCGCCCACCCCTTAATGGCATAGGCCTGTATAACAGTCTGTCTGATCCACCTAGAAATGGTGGCAGACGACACCGCTTGGCCCTGTTTCAGGCCAGAGACAGATACAAACAGCGAGTCAGACTTCCGAATAGAAGCAGTAGCTGCCAGGTATACCCGTAAGGCACGCACCACATCCAAATTGTGAAGCACAACCTCTCTAGGATGCGATGGATGAGGGCACAAGGACGGAAGTACAATGTCCTCATTAAGGTGAAAAGCCGAAACCACCTTAGGAAGGAAAGACGGTCGCGGTCGCAATACCGCCTTATCCTTATGGAGGACCAGGTAAGGCGACTTGCATGACAGAGCCGCCAACTCAGACACTCGTCTAACCGAAGTGATGGCCACTAAGAAAGCCACCTTCTGGGACAAAGTTAAAAGAGGAATATCTCTTTTATTTTCAAAAGGAGGTTCCTGAAGAACCGAGAGCACCAAGTTCAGATCCCAAGGAGGGAGCGGGGACTTGGCAGGTGGAACCACATGGCGTACCCCCTGCACAAAAGTGCTAACTAAGGAATGACCTGCTAGGGGTCTTTGAAAGAAAACGGCCAAGGCCGAAATCTGACCCTTAATAGTGCTCAAAGCCAGCCTTTGTGCAACACCACGCTGTAAGAACCGCAGGATTCTGGAGACAGAGTACGTCCGTGGACGCCAGTCTAGCTCTTCGCACATAGCGATGTAAGCTCTCCAGGTACGGTGATAGATCTTCCTAGAAGAAGACTTCCTTGCCCTAAGCATGGTTGAAATTACCGAATCCGACAGGCCTCGGTCTTTCAGCACCTGGCTCTCAATATCCATGCCGTTAAAGCCAGAGACTGTAAAGCAGGATGAAAGATAGGACCTTGAGATAGAAGGTCCTCCCTCAGGGGCAGGCGCCAAGGGACGTCCGCGATGAGACGTACCAAGTCAGCGTACCAGTGATGCCGAGGCCAGTCCGGGGCAATGAGACCCAGATACTCCAAGCGCTGAGTCGGGACTAGAGCCGACTTCTGCGTGTTCAGAATCCATCCGAAGTCCCGGAGGGTTTGACTGACTATTGTCACATTTTCCTCCAATTCTGAGCCATTTTCTGCTCTGAGAAGGAGATCGTCTAGATAGCCCACGATAACAATTCCTCGCTGTCTCAGCAAAGCTAGAACCGGGGCAAGCACTTTGGTGAAAACCCGTGGTGCCGATGCTAGGCCGAAGGGAAGAGCCACAAACTGATAGTGGACTTCGCCTATGGCAAAGCGCAGAAACCTCTGGTGGCATTGCGCAGATTGGGACGTGCAAGTAAGCGTCCTTGATATCCAAGGACGCCAAAAAATCCCCTTGGAGTGTCGTGATCACCATGCGAATGGATTCCATCCGGAATTTTAATACCCTCACATAGGTATTCAGGGCCTTGAGGTCCAGGATTGGCCGGACCCCGTCCTTCTTCGGGACAACAAACAGGTTTGAGTAAAACCCCTGAAACCTCTCTTGTGACGGAACTGGCACAATTACTCCGCACCCGCGCAAATCCTGTACGGCCCCCAAGAGGGCCGCCCGGCGGGCAGGAAGGAGAGGGAGGTCCGAGGGAAAAAACCTGTTTGGGGGCCACGAGCGGAACTCTATCCTGTATCCCAAGGGGACCATCTCGCACACCCACCGGTCGGAGATCCGGGAGGTCCACCGCACCGAGAACCTGCAAAGACGTCCCCCCCCACCCCAGAGTCGGGCAGGGACAAGACTTCATGCAGTGGTGGGCTTGGGAGCTTGCTTAGTAGGCTTACGCACCCAGGGACGTCTTTGTCCCCCAGCCGCATTCTTTTCAGTCTGGGCGGGCTTACCCGTGGAATCTGACTGACGAAAAAACTTCTTCTTCGCCGGAAAGGAAGGGCCCGGCCTGCAGTGGGGCTCCTTTCCCTTAATAGACTGGGGAAGGAAGGTGCTCTTACCTCCTGTGACATTTTTAATAATGTCATCCAGGGCAGTCCCAAACAGTCTACCGCCCTTAAAGGACAAGTCAGCCAGGAGCTTTTTGGAAGCTAGGTCGGCCGACCAGCATTTCAGCCAGATAAGGCGACGCATCACCACAGCAGAGATAGAGGCCCCCGTTATTAAAGGGGTCGCATCCAAAGTGGCATCGCACATGAAGACTAAACCCTGCGCAAGTTGGTGAGCCAGGGCAATGGTTTCAGGAGGGAGATTATGCTCCTGCACTGTCTGGTGCTATATCTTTGCCCAGCCTGTGAGTGTCTGAGACACAAGTGTCGCCGCCACTATAGGGCGTAAGGCGGCCCCCAATAAGGTGAACATAGTTCTACTCGCCACTTCTGACCTCCTGTCAGCGGGATCCTTAAATGCAGGAGTCCCTTCCATTGGGAGCGTGGTAGCCTTATTCAGACGGGCGACCGGGGGGTCGACCACTGGGGGGATAGTCCACTTCTTAACCAGGTCCTCCTCAAAGGGGTACCTTAAGGCTATGCGCCGCGGGACCGTCAAAGTCTTCCGGCGGCTTATCCCAGACTCGGTCAATGAATGTATTAAAAAAAGACACATATGGAAAAATCTTTTTGAAAAACCGGCTTTAAAGGAACCAAAGAATACAGCTTCCACCTGAGGTTCCTCAGCCTCAACATTCAGCTTGAGAGTGTCCCTCACAGCATCAATGAGTTCACTTACAAGCACCCTGTCAGTTGGTGGTTCAAGACAGGGGTCTTCCTCACAAGGAAGGTCCTGTCCAAAGACATCAAAATCCTCAGAATTAGGGTCCTCAGCAGCAGTAGCTAGGCCCATATCTGAGTCAGAGCACTCCCCATGTGGAGATTGTGTGGGGAGGGGGCGCTTTACAGCTCCCGTGCGTTCGCACACCGCTTCCAGCTTGACAAGGAATGATTCCAGGACTGCCGACAACTGGTCCATAGGGACCGCAGGTGCAGGAGCACTGCCAGTTGCCTCTGACAAGTGTGGAGAAGCAGGTGAACCAGACTCCATACTTCCACCCTCTGAGACCTTATTCACTATTACAGTGAATAATACAGTCCACCCACTGGCTGTGCTGAGGCTGAGGAGGGGATACCCGGAGGACTCACCACCCTTAGGGACCGCTCGGTTCTGCTGTATGAGCCGCGCTGCACCACGAGTGAAGCCTGAGGAGAGTGAAGAATCTGTGAGGAGACTGAGGTATTTCGCACCATTCAGCAGCGCCGCTAGAGGCCGAAAACGAAAGTGAAAGCGCCGCGGCTACAAGAAAATTGCCGCCGGGCGCCTGTATAACTGCGCATTTGAGCCGCGGCAAGATGGCCACCGAGCACACTTTTTACATTTAAAACACAGCGCCAATGGCGCACGCAATAAGGCCTCACACACTCCCCCAGAACACTTCCCAGAGTTCACCAACAGCCATGAGCGCCCCCCCAGGGCAGAGTGACCCCCCAAGCACCCCCACACAGCACAGCACCAGAACAGGGTGCAGAGAGCAGCATAACAGGGGGGAGACAGGGAGAACCCCCCACACAAAGAAACACAGCCAGCATGTACTCACCTGCAGCAGGAGAGACTACTTACCCGTCCCTAGAGAGACCCACTGGCTTGTTTCAGACAGACCTATCACAGAGTAGTACTGCGTAGCTGTCGGCCCGGTCCACCGCGAAAGATACAGTTAGGTACTGTTCAAACTTGAGAGGACCGCGGGAGCATGAAAGCAACCCGGCCACCCCTGGAGTCATGGGGTATGTCGTGAACTGAGTCTCACGCACACAAGGGGAGGATCAGCACGCTCGATGGTCGGACAGGGAAGACTACGAGGATACTAGTGTACCCAACCTGTTGCCCAGCCGACAGTTGATTGAAGGTCTCAAAAATAAAATAATAAAATTCCCAAAGAAATAAAATGTAAAAGTAAAATCTTCCAGGAGACTGGCTCCTGAGAAAGCCACGTCTTCTCCTTCTGCTAGGCACCGTACTCACCGTACTCACCGTAAAATCAGTTTCTCTGACGTCCATGGACTGACACAGCATCCACCCTTCCTTTTAAGGTTTGTACTGCTTTGTTACGAACTGAGGCTGCTAGCTGCAGGTGGGAGGGTAATGTCCGGAGGGACCGCCACCCTGGGCGGGGCTGTTCAGCTCTGGTTTGTTCTAGAATGTATTAACATCTAACATTCTGCCTAGGTCTTCTCCTGCAAGCAGGGACATATACCCACACGTAATCAGTATGAGAGCTGTGTCAGTCCATGGACGATAAGAGAAATTGTGTTTTTTTCAAAATTGTCGGTCTTTTTTTGTTTATAGCGCAAAAAATAAAAACCGCAGAGGTGATCAAATACCACCAGAAGAAAGCTCTATGTGTGGGGGAAAAAAATTATCATTTGGGTACAACGTCGCATGACTGCACAATTATCATTCAAAGTGTGACAGTGCTGAAAACTGAAAATTGGCCTGGGCAGGAAGGGGGTGAAAATGCCCTGTATTGAAGTGGTTGAAGCAGGGTTGGGTTATAAAAAAAAAACCCAAGCTTTAAACATCTCACGGAGCACTGTTCAATCCATCATCTGAAAATGGAAAGAGTATGGCACAACTGTAAACCTACCAAGACATGGCTGTCCACCTAAACTGACAGGCCGGGCAAGGAGAGCATTAATCAGAGAAGCAGCCAAGAGGCCCATGGTAACTCTGGAGGAGCTGCAGAGATCCACAGCTCAGGTGGGAGAATCTGTCCACATGACATTTTATTAGTCGTACACTCCACAAATCTGGCCTTTATGGAAGAGTGGCAAGAAGAAAGCCATTATTGAAAGAAAGTCATAACAAGTCCTATTTACAGTTTGCGAGAAGCCATGTGGGGTGCTCTGGTCAGATGAGACCAAAATTTTACTTTTTGGCCTAAAAGCAAAACGCTATGTGTGGTGGAAAACTAACACTGCACATCACCCTAAACACACCATCCCTACCATGAAACATGGTGGTGGCAGCATCATGTTGTGGGGATTCTTTTCTTTAGCAGGGACAGGGAAGCTGGTCAGAGTTGATGGGAAGATGGATGGAGCCAAATACAGGGCAATCTAAGAAGAAAACCGGTTAGAGTCCGCAAAAGACTTGAGACTGGGGCGGAGGTTCACCTTCCAGCAGGACAACGACCCTAAACATTACAGCCAGAGCTACAATGGAATGGTTTAGATCAAAGCATATTCATGTGTTAGAATGGTCCAGTCACAAAGTCCAGACCTAAATCCAATTGAGAATCTGTGGCAAGACTTGAAAATTACTGTTCACAGTCGCTCTCCATCCAATCTGACAGAGCTTGAGCTATTTTGCAAAGAAGAATGGGCAAAAATGTTACTCTCTAGATGTGCAAAGCTGTTAGAGACATCCCCAAAAAGACTTGCAGCTGTAATTGCAGTGAAAGGTGGTTCTACAAAGTATTGACTCAGGGGGGCAGAATACAAATGCACCTTACACTTTTCACATATTTATTTGTAAAAATGTTGAAAACCATTTATCATTTTCATTCCACTTCACAATTATGTGCCACTTTGTGTTGTTATATCACATAAAATCTCAATAAAATACAAACGTTTGCGGTTGTAACATGATAAAATGTGGAAAAAAATTAAGGGGTATGAATACTTTTTCAAGGCACTGTATATATACATTGATCAGCCATAACATTATGACCATTGACAGGTAAAGGGAATATCTTGTTACAATGGGATCTGAAAATTGGTGGGATATATTAGGCAGCAAGTGAACATTTTGTCCATGAAGTTGATGTGGTGAAAGCAGGAAAAAAAAATAGGCATCGCAGTTCGTTGTGTATGGGGCTGTGAAACCTATGATGACCCGTGTTCACAGGCAAAAGCTTCTACAATGGTCACATGAACATCAGAACTGGACTATGGAGCAATGGAAGAAGGTGGCCTGGTCTGATGCATCATATTTTTTTTTTTTACATCATGTTGATGGCCAGGTGTGTGTGTGTCACTTACCCGAGGAAGAGATGGCACCAGGCTGCGGTATAAGAAAGCAAGTTGGCAGAGGCAGTGTGATGCTTTGGGCAATGTTCTGCTGGGAAACCTTGGGTCCTGCCCTTCAAGTGGATGTTACTTTGGTGTCCATGCCTCAATGGGTCAGGGCTGTTTTAGCAAAAGGGTGCCATACTCAATATTAGGTATAATGTTATGGCTGATCGGTGTATATATACGTGCAGGCAGTCCCACTCATGTTAATTAGGATGCAGCGGCTGCATGGACATAGCCACTGCTCTCAATTTGACATTTGTGTTGGTACAGGTCCCCAAATGCAGGCAGTGTGAGTGTGTTTGGGGAAGGCGACGAGCACACATCCGCACTCACAGGGATGTCAAATAGGGAGCAGCAGTTATGTCCATGCAGCCGCTGCGTGCACTCGGATGAACAGAACACCTGTGCATCCTGTGCAGGCAAAACACGGCCCTCACACAAATGTACGTTTAAGTACGCCCACGTGAATAAGCCCAAATAATTCAGACTGATGTAAATGTACAATATGTATAAGTGCTACATAAATTGTTGGCACTATATAAATACCTGTGCCATGTTGAACTTCCAGTGACCAGTATGAGAGAGTGAGAGCGATAAAACCAAATGTTACACACCTGCACCCCATTCACACCTGAGACCTTGTAATACTAATGACACCGGGGAGGGAAAACGGCTACTTGGGCCCAATTTTTCACTCAGGGGTGTACTCACTTTTGTTGCCAGCGGTTTAGACATTAGAGGCTGCGTGTTGAGTTATTTTGAAGGGACAGACAATTTACATTGATATACAAGCTGTACACTCACTACATTACATTGTAACAAAGTGTAATTTCTTCAGTGTTTTCACATGAAAAGATATAATAAAATATTTACAAAAATGTGAGGGGTGTACTCACTTTTGTGAGATACTGTGTGTATGTATATATATATATATATATATATATATATATATATATATATATATATATATATGTAGCGCTACCCCCAGTTAAGAGAGCCACTAGATTTGTTGCAGGCTCTGAATACAGCACCGCCAACCCCCGGCAATCTACTCGCGACCCACTCTGGCACAGTTAGTCTAGGGATTGTCTTGTATCACAATCTATCTGTATTGTAAGGGTAACCTCTTTGTATAATGATAACACACTGATTCTATCTGTATTGTAAGGGTAACCTCTTTGTATAATGATAACACACTGATAGCAAGTGATGAAGTATAACGGGTTTTTTACTTTGGGTAAAAGGCACAAGGTTAATACATAACACATATATGTCTGCAGAGCCCTGTAGCAGAAAATATAGTACACCCTGATAATGCAGGCTATTTCCCTTCTAGTGCAGCTATCTCTATCTATGCGCCCTTATGGCGCAGCAACAAAAAGTTCTAACTCCTGGTCAGGCCTAACTCAGATTTAACTCAGTCTCTAGCAGAACGATTTATTCGCATTCAACTTGACTAGTGGTGCACAACAGGAACAGTATTTGTAATCCAAAGGGGTAGACAATAAAGAACACTTCACCGGAGACTAACTCAACTCAGTTCCGCCACTAGTCTCCAGTGGAACAGTAAATAAAGGCCGGTGGGCAAAGGGAGTCTCTAGGCCTAACAACAGTACAGCCTATAGGATTGAGCAGGTGCTCGCTCACCACTCCGGACGCGATCCCAGTCCGGAACTTCCACCTGCTGTGTCTACACACACAGCGTCTGTAACGGTCGGGTCTCCGATCCAACTGATGTAAGTAGTCAGCGAAGTCAGGTGTCACCCAGGTTCCACAGTGGGGTGGAAGGCTCTCTGGAAGTTGTGCAAGGCCCCAGGCTTCAGGCCCTGCACTGCAGCAGATCCGCACAGGAAGACCTGTTGATTGCAGCGCGGTGTCCAAAGAGGCCGAGCTCAGCCTCGCCCTCCTCTTATATAGCCCCTCCCATCAGTCTCTGCGGTGGCTGAATGCACCCTGGGTGCCGAACAGGGTTCTGGGTAACGTAGTCCCGAGGCCTTAAAGGAGACCCCGCTACACATATATATATATATATATATATATATATATATATACACACACATACTGTATATACTATGTATATATATACTGTTCGTCCCCAAACTGTTAAGGGCTTGTTTACACCAGTGATCTTTGTTGAATGCATGGCCGCTGGTGTCCGCACGGCAGACACACAGTGACAATGCATCGATCCCATTGCATCGCACTGTTTACTTTTTTCTTTTTAAATAACTTATTGAAATGTCATGAGTGACATTCCAATATAGTTCTATTCACTGCAGTGGCTTGTCACAGACAAATACTTGAACAGAAAAATCCACATCTGACACTGGGTGCAGGCTCACTAGCAGTCTGTGATCTGCTTCATAAACATACCTCATAGAAGAAAGAAAGGAAGCAGCACTCCATTGTAAAAGTCATATAAAAGCTTTTAAGGATACCATGTCACTTTGTCTATTCAAAGGAAGTGACAGAATCTGTGTAAAGGGGCACTCCCAACCCACTGATACTTACCTTGCCAACGCTCCCCTGCCAATCCCCTCATAACTGTCACCATAATTCCTAGTGTCAGTTGGTGTCGTAGACATAGAGGAAGCAGTGACATTACCCACTCCATTATATGACAATCCTCAGGCCTAGTGACTGACCACTAGGCCCAAGCACTATAAGGCCTCATGTACACTAAAGCTGCTAAACTAAAGTTTAGGAACAGTTGGGCGTTTTTTTTCAGCAGCCCCAGAACTCTCCTCTATGTTATCTTATCTGTACATGTACACTCAGTAGTTAAAGCGGAGGTGCAGCTTCTATTTTTTTTTTTTTTAAAGTCAGCAGCTACTAACAGTGTAGCTGTTGACTTTTAATAAGGACACTTACCTGTCCTACTCGCCCGCGATGTCGGTCCTGCCACGGCGATCGATCGCTGCTGCCAGGCTCCCGGCTCCTCCATCCTGATTAAGGGAAACAGGTAGTGAAGCCTTACGGCTTCACTGCCCGTTTCCTACTGCGCATGCGCCACTCGTACAGCGCTTTGTGAATGGGCGGCTTGCCTCCTGGGATACACACAGTTCCCAGAAGGCAGCGCGCCCCATTCACAAGAAGAGGAAACGGAAGTTCTCAATTGGAGGACAAGGAAGAGGCACAGCAGAAGGCAGATCAGGGGACTTCCGCATAGCAACAGGCATTTCGGGTGAGTATAATTTTTTTTTTTTTCTATTCATTTTTTTCTTTTTTTTTTAGGATTTTTAATGTATTTTGTTTTCTGGGTGGACCTCCGCTTTAATAGTAGTTAAAGGCAGTTGAGGTTACAGGGACTTTTTTGAAAGCAGAAAAGTTGCGTTTAGGTAGTTTACTGGCATATCAAATGTCAAATGCTTGTAACCACGTGTTACCACGGTAAACTGCATTTATGGGCTTTTGCATTTATAAGCGTTTTTAAAGGGGAAAACATTTTTGATAATTTTTGAACATATAAAATGTTGAAAAAACACAAATTTCACCACATGCTGTTGCCTGCAAGTTTAACACCCCGTTGGACATTGGCCCACCGTGTGATAGTCCCCTCATCGGTCAATCATGCAATAAAATACCTCACAATCACTTTTAGATTGACCCTGAAGTTGACTGGGAGTTTGACCCACCCTGTGATATTGTTCAACCTTTTGAGAAAAGAACCACATTTTGCATACCTCCCAACTTTGTAAAGTCCCATCGCGGGACATTCCGATGTCCCCTCTCCCCTGCCAACCAGAGTTGTTGAGGGGGAGGGGGGTGCGGGACATTGAAAAAAAAATCGGGAATTGCACAAAAGTTGTTGAAGGGGGGGGGGGGTTGGGTGGTGATGGTTGCCGCCGGAAAAGCGGGGGGGGTCGCGGCGGGGGGCCGGGGCCGCCGATCGGGGGGGGCCATACTTGTCCGCCGATCGCGGGGGGGGAGAGGGGGCTCTTACCTGCTGCTGCTGCTCCTCTTCTTCTGTTCATGTTTCCTGCTGTGCGGGAAACATGATAGTCTCGCGGGAGTGCGGGAAGGAGGTGTCTCTGCGGGTAAAACCCGCACAATCCGTGCCAGTTGGGAGGTATGCATTTTGGCTTGTTCCCCACTACAGTAGGGTGACCAGACATCCCCGGTTTCCGGGGACAGTCCCCGGATTGAGGACACTGTCCCTGGACCAAGTCTGTTCCCGGTTTTGTCCCTGGATTGGATTTGAACAGGGGCTGGGGCAATTTTAAAGTCAGTCAGTGCAGAATAAAATAAAAAAAAATCTGAATTACAACCCCCCCCCCAACCCTCTAGGCTCCTACTAGCTTAGGGGGGTGTATTTATTTTCATTATCTGTGCCCCTTTCTTCAGTTTCGGGTGCATGCCCGCATGTTCTTCTGCCTTGGCTCAAGTCCTGGCCAGCCGCCTGCCTGCTTATCTCCTTGCCTTCCCCGGCAGAGTGATCTTCCTCCGCTCCCCACCCAGTAGTAGCCGGGGCCTGGAAAGTGAGACTTGACAGGCTGTGAGGCGGGGGGCGGCGGCAACGGGCAGAGAGTCGCTGATTGCCGCCATTACTAGTAAAAAAAAAATATGTCCCCGGATTTCATTTTAAAAATCTGGTCACCTTACACTACAGTATGTGTTTTTTGGTGCTTTTTGCACAAACGCACTACATGCCTTTACACATGGTTTCCAATTGAACACATTCACATCTATGCTTTTTTCAGCCGCTGCATATTTGGAAAGGGTCAGGGACTTTTTTAAACACAAAACTGTGATTTTTTTTGTCCTCTCACGCAGTTTTCTACATTTTTGGAGCCTCAGCAACATCAGGAGTATTTCCTCACACGTGCTCATGATGGGATCCATAGTAAAAACACAAAAATGGAAAATTGTATCAAATACTTACCGTAATTTTCCTTTCCTGATGCCAAGACATGGCAGCATACATATGATATAGGGGCGGAGCTATATCATATGTATGCTGTCATGTTTGGCGTCAGGAAAAATAAGACAGCTATCTACAAACACACTGCTCTCCCTGGTGCTGCTCTGTCTTCTCTCACAGAATGGCTGAAATAGTTCATAATTGACTTGTTTTTCATGCATTGTGGTCATTTGGGAGGGTGTCCTGAGGCTATCTTTAACCACTTCAGCCCCGGAAGATTTGGCTGCTCAATGACAGGCCATTTTTTGCAATACGTCACTGCGTCGCTTTAACTGACAGTTGCGTGGTCGTGCGACGCTGTACCTAAACAAAATAGTTTTTCACACAAATATAGCTTTCTTTTGGTGGTATTTGATCATCTCTGCGGTTTTTATTTTTTGCACTCTAAACCAAAAAACACAGACAATTTTGAAAAAAACACAATATTTTGTAATTTTTTGCTATAATAAATCCCCACTTTTTTTTAAAAAAAGTAATTTTTTCCCTCAGTTTAGGCCGATATGTATTCTACATATTTTTGGTAATAAAAATCGCAATAAGCGCAAAATTTATAGCATCTACAAAATAGGGGATAGATTTATGGCATTTTTATTATTATTATTTTTTGTTTTACTAGTAATGGCGGTGATTCGCGATTTTTATTGGGACTACGACATTACAGCAGACAGATCGGACACTTTTGACACATTTTTGGGACGATTGACAATTATACAGTGATCAGTGCTATAAAAATGCACTGATAACTGTGTAAATGTCACTGTCAGGGAAGGAGTTAACACTAGGGGGCGATCAAGGGGTTAACTGTGTTCCCTAGTGTGTGTTCTAACTTTAAGGGGAGGTGACTGACTATAGGAGATGACAGATTGTGGTTCCCAGCTAGTAGGAACACACAATCTGTCTCTCCTCTCCTCACAGAACTGGGATGTGTGTGTTTAAATAGGGGGGTGAGCTATTGCAGGGAGGAGCCGTGGGAGCCACCGTGGGACCCCAGAAGAGGACGTTCAGGGCCAATCTGTGCAAAACAAACTGCACAGTGGAGGTAAGTATGACATGTTTGTTATTTAAAAAAAAAAAAAACCCTGAACCTTTAGTGTCACTTTAACTCCACAAGGGCTTTTTTTTAACCACTACTATTCCTTTAAATTGGCTTGTAAATTTTACAAATGCAGCAATTTAGAAATTGGATGGAAGGTTTAACACTTGGAAACACCTTTTGAAAGATAAATAGTGCATTTTATATACAACTATAACATCAAACCAAAATGAGGGACAAATGAGGAGCAAAGAGGGACAGAGGGACATTGTTCCAAATCAGGGACAGTCCCTTAAAATCAGGGACAGTTGGGAGCTATGTATTCAATGTTGTTCATAGCAACACAGTTTTTTTAATCTATTGGTGCCCCTTGCTCACCGGGTGATCCTGCCAATAACACAGTTCCTGTCCTAGGTCTAAGACTGGCCATACACCTATAGATTATTTGAAGATTTTCTATGGTCTGATGGAAAAAGTGGAACAGATTCCTCCATCTACACTGAACTGTGTGGATGGAAGAATCTCCCACTTTTTCCATCTAACCATAGAAAATCTGCAGATAATCTATAGGTGTATGGCCAGCATAAGCCTAGGTTCATGCTTGACCTTTTCCAAGTGTTTTCTTCGAGAGTACATTCACACCAGGTGCAGTAGGGCTGCAATGGGCAAATAACCCAGCACTGTTCCACTGGGGTCCCACTGCAGGACAAGGCAAATGCCTTGTCTCCTACCTGGCAAGTTCACACCGCCACATTGGCGCTGAAAAAAAGTAAGGCAACCTGAGTGCAAGGCATTGGGCAATCCACAGCCACACACCGCGCAGCAGACAATAGTACTAAATACAATATAACTGTGTGACATTATATTAAAGTTTGTTTAAAAATAAAAAGTGAACAGTGCGATGCGCACTGATCGATACATCAGCCTTGTTGTCATCCCACTGCACAACCACTGCTGCGCTGTAACGCAGAGGCTGGTGTAAATGTACCCTTAATGGCACGATCCGAAAATCGGATGGAAAATACCGCTTTCGACGCAATCGTACGATAATCAGATCGTTAGTACAGAGCTTTCATCCGATATTATTCGATCGGACAAGCACAAAACTTTTTTCCTTGTACGATACCAGATCGTACGATTTTCACTTAGTCAGTACAGGTGTCGTCCGAAAATACAATACAAATACACTACAACACATGACATCACTTCCTTTTTTTTTTCTCTGTCGTACGAGAATTTTCGTGACTTTAGTAACCTATTCCATTTCTACTTGTGACTAGTAAGCGAAAAAAGTCAGACAATCTGTCATGTGATTTTCGGATCGTGTGCATGGGGCATAAGTCTCATTTACACTACAACACATCCGTTAATGCATGCGCATTGAGTTGTGTTTTTTGGCAATTCAGTGCATGTTAGCGTTCATGTGCCTTAGTGCACATTTGCATGCATTTAAATGTGTTGCACTGAAAAAAAGTAGTGCATGCTGTACTTTTTTTCAGCACTGGGCAAATGCAAGGCAACACACTGGTATGAACTGCATTCATTGGGAACCATTATTTTCTGTGTGTGTTTGTAAATGCGCTTTTCTTATGTGTTTTTGTTTTTAGGCAATGGAAAGCTAGTGACATGATGTTCAGGTATAAACAGACACCATTGAATATTAGGCCTCATTCACACAGGCACTGAAGCCTGTAGACTTTGAATGGGCTGTGTATGTATTAGAAAAGTGCACTGCCGAAAAATTTGTTCGTTTTCGTTTCATTCGTTTTTTTTTGTTTTTTTTCGGGTCATTCGTTATGATTCCAATTCGTAAATTCGTAAATTTGAAAATTCGTAATCTAGTAAATTTGAAAATCCAAAAATTTGAAAATCCGAAAATAAGAAAGAAAATCAGAAAATTTTAACTAATAACTAACTAACTAACTAACTAACTAACTAATAATAACTAACTATTAAATTATAGGTATTGGAATTTCCTTTCAAATTTGGCTGTTAGTGAATGTAACAGAACGAATTAATAATAAATAATAATAATAATAATAATAAAAAGTTTTTATTATTATTGTTATTTTTTATTATTATTTGTTACGTTCCATTCGTTTAGACACAGCATTCGTTATTTTGGGCAATTCGTAACTTCGGATAAATTCGTATTCGTTACGTTCACTAACAGCCAAATTTTAAAGGAGATTCCAATACCTATAATTTAATAGTTGGTTATTATTTCAGATTTTTGAATTTCAGGATTTTTGGATTATCGAATTTACGAATTTTCGAATATTCAGAAAAATTCGTTAATTTGTATGTTTCCGAATTAACGAATTTGTCTAAATTCGTTAAAGAACGAATTTGGAACAAAACAAATTGCACATGTCTAGTATATATATGTGGCTTGAGACACATTCAGGCAGCCCATATAAGTGTAAGGCCCCTTTCACACTGACACGTTTTTCAGGCGGTTTAGCGCTAATAATAGCGCTGCTATACCGCCTGAAAAAATCGTGCCCTGCAGTCTTCAGTGTGAAAGCCCAAAGGCTCCAAAAGTCCTGCTAGCCGCATCTTTACAGCGGACCGCTGCTGCCCATTGAAAGCAATGGGAAACCGCGGTAATACCGCCTGCAATGCGCCTCTGCAGAGGCGCATTGCGGGCGGTATTAACCCTTTTTCGGCCGCTAGCGGGGGTTAAATTCACCCCGCTAGCGGCCGCATACCACGGTAAAAACGTAGGTATAGCGGTGCTAAAAATAGCGCCGCTATACCCACAGCGCACCTCTCCGCCCCAGTGTGAAAGGGGCCTAATAAAACGCTGCAGCTACACGGAAACACATGAGTGATCCAGAATGCATGCTTCCTGCGTTTGGAGCCATTCACCTGCATCCACAAACCTGTCAAATTGTCCGTACAGTCACTGTGTCCTCATACACCGACTTGGTTTGCCTGCGCTCAGCACCTGGTGGCTGAAGCTGCATAAATACACGGCCCAGTCACAGTCTACAGGCCACAGAAGCCTGAATGAGGCATAATGGGAATCTTGATGTTGAGTGTTAAAGGCTGTTTGGAAAACGCACTTCAAATCTCCATGTAATTGAGGTCTAATATCTCCTCTATTGCTGACAATTCATTTATTTTGGGACATGACAGGGTCTATGTAAGCACTTCCCTTCCCTGTACTCCTCTGCCCACGAATTCTGGTACAAATTTCTTCTCTTGCAGAGCTATTCATAGTCCCCCTACCCACATGACAGAACCAAGGCCTAGTAACTGTCAGTCCCCCATACCCAGAAGTACCTTGGTGGGTCTGGCAGCAGTGAGCTCAGAAATATAGTTACTGATGCCTAATGGTCTCTCCTTGAAAGCGGAACTAAACCCTCCTATCCTTTTTACAGCCAAGGGAGCTGTCATTGTGGCCTTTGTCTGATCTGCTGTTGCTATGGTGATGTACATGTGATCAGTTTAGGGTTGCCACCTCATCTCTTTAACCCAAACACATATTAAAGCGGAGCTCCGCCGGAAAAAAAAATATTAAAAGCCAGCAGCTACAGCTACAGCAGCTGCTGGCTTTTAATATTTGGACACTTACCTGTCCTGGAGTCCAGCGACGTCCGCAGCAGAGGACGAGCGATTGCTCGTCGCTCTGCTGCTCCCTCCGCCATCCTCGCTGAGGGAACCAGGAAGCGGCTTCATGCCCGGTTCCCTACAGTGCATGCGCGAGTCGCGCTGCGCCGTTCTGATTCGTCCTCCTGTGTTCTGGGAGCCGAGTGTCTCCCAGAACACTACGGGAAGTCTGGGGGAAGTGACGTCACTCCCGCAGATTCCCGGAGAGAGGACTCCCGGATGTGGGTGAAAATACCTGTCTTAGACAGGTATCTTCACCCTCCTCCCCCCTGAAAGGTGTCAATTGTGACACCGGATAGGGGGAGGAATCCGATCAGCACAAGTCAAAATTTAGGGTGGAGCTCCACTTTAAGTACACAGGTTCTGTGGCTGATTGAGGTGGTAATAACCACTTGTCGACCAACCGGCGTCATTATACTGCGACAGGTTGGCTCTATTATGCTAATCGCTGTAGCTGTACGTCGGTTTGTGTAATAGATACAGTGAGCGCACGTGCACGCGACACGGCGTTGGAGCCGATACACGTGACTGGCAGGCCGCGATGTCTGCCGGCCACCTGCGATCGCTTCTCAGAGAGCCAAAATGGGGATCTGTCAATGTAAACAAACAGATCCCCATTCTGACAGGGGAGTAGAGAGACATAGGGGGAGATTTACTAAAACTGGAGCATTCAGAATCTGGTGCAGTTGTGCATGGTAGCCAATCAGCTTCTAACTTCAGCTTGTTCAATTAAGCTTTGGCAGTAAAACATGGAAGCTGATTGGATAGCATGCAGAGTTGCACCAGATTTTGCACTCTCCAGCTTTAGTAAATAACCCCCATAGTCTGTTCCTAGTGATCAGAAACAGCGATCTCTCTCCTCCTCCAGTCAGTTCTATCCCCCCACAGTTAAAACCACCTCCCAGGGAACACATTTAACCCCTTGATCGCTACTAGTGTTAACCCCTTCCCTGCCAGTGTCATTTATACAGTAATCAGTGCATTTGTATAGCTCTGGTCGCTGTATACTGTAAATGTCACTGGTCCTAAAAAAGTGTCAAAAGTGTCCGATCTGTCTGCCGCAATGTCGCAGTTACGCTAAAAATCGATTGATCACCGCCATTACTAGTAAAAAAAGTAAACAATAATAAAAATGCCATAAATCTATCCCCCATTTTGTAAACGCTCTAACTTTTGCGCAAACCAAACAATGTACGCTTATTGCAATTTTTCTTTTACCAAAAATATGTAGAATAATACATATTGGCCTAAACTTTTCAAAATTATTGCTCTTCGTTTGTTCATAGCGCAAAAAATAAAAACTGCAGAGGTGATCAAATGCCACCAAAATAAAGCTCTATTTGTGGGAAAAGAAGGACATAAATTGTGTTTGGGTACAACGTCACACAACCGCGCAATTGTCAGTTAAAGTGACGCAGACTGGTATCGCAAAAAAGGGCCTGGTCATTAAGGGGGTAAATCCACCCAAGAATGGAACTTCCGCTGTCCGGAATCCTTACCCCCTCTGGTGTCACATTTGGCACCTTTCAGGGGGGAGGGGGGAGCAGATACCTGTCTAATCCAGGTATTTGCTCCCACTTCCGGGCACAGATAGCCGCAGTATCCGCGGATATCTACGCCAAGTCCGGCGCCTCCTCCGTCCCCCCTCGCTGTCTTCTGGGAGACACACAGGTCCCAGAAGACAGCAGGGACCAGTGGGATCGCGCAGCGTGACTCGCGCATGCGCAGTAGGGAACCAGGCTGTGAAGCCGCAAGGCTTCACTTCCTGATTCCCTTACCGAAGATGGCGGCGCCTCCACCAGAGAGCCGAGGGACAGATTGGCTTCAGGTGAGGACATCGCGGGCGCCCCGGACAGGTAAGTGTCCATATTTTAAAAGTCAGTATTTGCAGCTGCTGATTTAAAAAAAAAAATTCGGCAGAACTCCACTTTAAGTGGTTAAACTCATTTAGTGCCTTATCTGCATTAAATTATCCCCAGAACCTGTGTAATTCATATGTAATCGGGTTTAAAGGGATGAGATCAGTTATGTCACCAGACATATCATGGCCTGATAATTCGGTTGAGAGCACAAACAGTTAAAGCAGAACCAAACCCATCAGTTTAAAGTGACACTAAGGGCTCCTTTTACACATGAGGTCAGGGGGCGGTAAAACCAGGCAGTTCAGCCAGGGTTTTACTGCCCCCTGACCACCCTCCTGAACCCTGATGGCTGTACACACGTTGCAGGCAATGTGCCACCGCCAAATGCGACTGATGCAGTTCTATTGTGCGGTGCCTCATGCACACCGCAATCGGGTGCAATGCACGTGAATACGGTGCAGAAGTAGGACAGTGAGTGGGACTGCTCTGCAAGCACCCTGCAACCCTGTACAATGCACACAGTTGCGATGCACTATTGTGGGCTTCAAAGACCTGGTTCACACATATGCAGGTTGCGATTGATGAATTTTGGGTGTGTTTTGCGTTTTTTCACACACGTTTTTGATGCATTTTTGATGCGTTTTTTGGGAGGTGTCTGTTGTCCTGTGGGATAAACCAGCAAAAACGCAACAGAAATGTATACAAACACTAAAGCCTCGTACACACGGCCGAGATTCTCGTCGAAAAAAACATGTCGTTTTTTTCGACGAGATTCTTGGACAAGAAACTTGTCCCGGCCGAGTGTACACACGCTCGATTCAAAGAACCCGCGGTTCTTTGAATGGAGCGTACGCGGTGACGTCATCGACTATGACGAGCATGCGCTCGTCACATTCGATGCCGTCGCCGCCATCTTGGTATACCCTACCTATGCCTAGGAAGCTACCGCGCATGCGTCTAATTCATTTCGAACATGCGCGGGCTTCCGGGAGGACAGGTAAGTGTACACACACTCACTTTTCTCGTCGAGAAACATGCCAACGAGAATCTCGACGAGAAAATAGAGAGCAGGTTCTCTATTTTCTCGTCGAGATTACTTGTCGGTTTTCTTGACGAGAAACCATACACACGAACGAGTTTCTCGGCAAGACATCTCTGCCAGCAAGTTTCTTGCTGGTTCTTGCCGAGAAACTCGGTCGTGTGTACGAGGCCTAACACTGTGTTTCCATCAAAGTCTACGGAACCAAAAACGCAACTTGATGCGGGAATAAAAGTCCAAAAGCCCCAGTTCACACTGATGCAGTGCGGCAAACGCAGCGCTTCCTGTGCATTTCCTGCACCGCATAGCATTTGCACTGTGTTCTTCGATCTGCTGGGGGTGTCAATGGACAGTTAATGACACCCCGAAAGCAGGTCGCAAACGCAGTGCGTTTGCCTAAACGGGATCGCATGGGTATAAACACCCATGCAATCCGTTTCCAGAGCGAATAAAAAAAAAAACTGCCAACACCTCTTTGATGCGGATTGGGTGCGATTTGATTAATCAATGAATGGGCTCAAATCTCACTGCACGGAATCCCATGTGATTTGCACAGGAATTTGTGCGATTCACAGTGTGAACCTAGACTGACCCGCACCTGTGGAAAAGGTACAGATGTCAACGTGACCCATAGGAAACCATGTTAAATGGACTGTAGTTAATTGATGAAAAACTGAAAATGCACTGAAAAACGCATAGATCTGAACAAGGCCTTACACCAAGTGATGAGGAGATAATACCGTGCCTGTCAAGTGCTCTCTGAAGAGTGATCCACACTGCTAGTGTGTACAAGCTCTTAGGCTGGGATCACACCTCAGCGTAGTGTTTTTTTGTCATGCGTAGGGCAACCCATTCACGTGGAAGGTTCGCGTCTGAGCGAGGAGTGTGTGAATGCCTTAGAGCCGAGTGCGGCATGTTTTTTCACCGCATGTCTGCCGCCGCATTTTTTGTACACTTTGTCACACATTCGCGAAGTGTGAATGGAGCCTTATGACCCGTACATACGATCCGAAAATCGGACGACAGATCGCTCGTTTTTTTTTTTGCATGCTAGTCGCATATCGAAAATGGAGAGGTTACTAAAGTTACGAAAATTCTCATACGATAGAATAAAAAAAAAAAATCGGAAGTGATGTCATGTGTTGTAGTGTATTTCTATTGGACGGCAACTGTACTGATTAAATGAAAATCGTACGATCAGGTGTCAAACCAGAAAAATTTTCGTGTTCGAATAATATCGGATAAACGTGATCGGCTCTCGAAAAGCTCTGTTCTAACGATCCGATTATCGCACGATCGATTCGAAAGCGGTATTTTACGTCCGATTTTCGGATCGTGTGTACGACCATGTTTCTGGCCCCCGATCTACTTCCATGGGAGCACCTGAAAAATGTGCTCAATTTTGCTTCTAACAGCCCTATCCTCCTAGTAACTAGCCTTTCATTGGCTAAAATTAACTGTTTTCCGCCCGCCGTCAATAAGGAGTATAGGGCGAACGCGCACGGTGTGACGTAGGAGCTCGTGCGCGTGACCGGCGGCCCTGGTGGCCGCTGGCTACTTGAGATTTTTCCTGAGAAGGAGAGTATAGAGATCTGTCAATGTAAACAGGCAGATCTCCGTTCTGTCAGGGGTGAGGAGACCGATCTGTTGTTCCTAATGCCTAGGAACAACGATCGGTCTCCTCCTCCAGGCAGTCCCATCCCCCCCACAGTTAGAATTACTCCCTAGGTAACACCTTGATCGCCCCCTAGTGTTAACCCCTTCCCTGCCAGTGACATTTATACAGTAATCAGTGGCTATTTATAGCTCTGATCGCTGTATAAATGTCACTGGTCCTAAAATAATGTCAATAGTGCCCGATTTGTCTGCCGCAATGTCGCAGTCCTGATAAAAATCGCAGATCACCGCCATTACTAGTAAAAAATAATAATAATAAAAATGCCATAAATCTATCCCCTATTTTGAAGACGCTATAACTTTTGCGCAAACCAATCGATATACGCTTATTGCGATTTTTTACCAAAAAAATGTAGAAGAATACGTATCGGCCTAAACTGAGGAAGAAATTTTTCAGATTTTTTGGGGCTATTTATTATAGCAAAAAGTAAAAAATATTGCTTTTTTTTCAAAATTGTCGCTCTTTTTATGTTTATAGCGCAAAAAATAAAAACCGCAGAGGTGATCAAATACCACCAAAAGAAAGCTCTATTTGTGGGGAAAAAGGGACGTCAATTTTGTTTGGGTACAACGTCGCACGACCGCGCAATTGTCAGTTAAAGCGACGCAGACCCGTATCGCAAAAAATGGCCTGGTCAGGAAGGGGGCAAATCCTTCTGGGGCTGAATGGGTTAAAAAGCTCAAACCTGAAAACGTACAAAAAAGATGAAGCCCAAAGCTCAAATATTTGGCCCTCTATGTGCACAGGACAGGTTCACTTTATAATGGCGAATGACAACTATAACAATCGCCCCCTTCTGGTGCCCCCCCCCCCCCAGCACAGCTTGGTTCCTGCCAGCCCATCCACCAATAAACAGCCTCGCCCTCTCTGAGCAAATAGCGCAACTGCTCTTCCTGATTGGCCGGACCTACCCGCCCAACATACAACCAATCAGAGCTTCCGCTTTACCTCCTTCGATCGCGAAGCAGCCAATAACAGATGGTGACAGAGCTCCTCGGCGGCTGGTTGCTGGAAGATCCGGGAGGAGGAGATCGGAGAGTGCGGAGGGCTGATCGCCATCTTCAGGTTGCAGGGACTGTCAGTACTGATCTGTTTGTATGTCTGTCTGTCTAGGATAATGTATGTATATATATATATATATATATATATTTATATATATATATATATGATATATATACACAGTATGTTCTGTACATCAGAGGGGCTCATCGGGGCCCAATATGGCTGCCCAATCAGAGATCATGTGTCAGCAGTGTGTACAGAATCGGTCTGGTGGTGTGCAATGGGCCCCCCTCTCCATCATCATTAATCAGGGAATTAAATAATAAATGTCATTATATACCTAATTAGTGACGTCATCACTAGATCTCTGAGCCTCTTTATGCACGGCAGGCGGATCATGGCGGGTAGGAGGGGCCAGCAAGGTGATCTGCATAGCTTCCCTCCCTCAGTACTTCTCTTAAAGCAAACCACTCCCAGCATGGACTTTTTTTTCCCATAATGTTTTATTGACATTTTTCAAGCATATAAAAAATTGGAGTGATATCCGAAAAAAGGAAAACAAAATCCAAATGGACTTTCAGGCTGCATTCCCACGCGATCACAGGCGGAATCGCCGCCATTTCAAGTGGCTTCAAAACGCAGGCTGCGATTGCGCTGACATTACTTCTAAATGACACCCCGATCGCGGTGCGATCGTTTGGTGGTACATCACCACGCGTGATGCTTGTCGCTTCTTTTGGGGCGACAGCGATTTAGCGAGATTGCAGCGCGATTTGGGCTCCATTCACACCTTAGGCGATTCGAATCGCCGCAATTCAGAATCGCGGCAAAACGCATTTGCAATGGCATTACTTCTCAATGGCGCCCTAAACGCGGTGCGATTTTGCTACAATTGTCGCACGACAGATCGTGCAAACAAAATTTGCAGGAAGTGTGTCCCCTCCAAAAAAAAAGTTCCGAAACTTCTTTTGGGCGACACGCTTCTCGCGATTTTGCTGCGATCTGTCATGCGACAATCCCTCAGTACTCCTCCTAAAGCAAACCTTCACTCCCAACATGGACTTTTTTTTTTCCATAATGTTTTATTGATATTTTTCAAGCATATAAGAAATTGGAGTGATATATGAAAAAAAGTAAAACAGCAATTTAAACAAAATCGCTTTGATTACAAGTGGCTGCAAAATGCGGGCGGCGATTGCGCTGCCACTACTCCTAAATTTGTAGGAAGTGTCCCCCCCCAAATAAAGTTCTGAAACTTTAAAGTTCTGAAACTTCTTTTGGGACGACACGCGTGTCGCGATTTTGCTGCAATCTGTCACGTGACAATCGTGGCAAAATCGCACCGCGTTTACTGCGCCATTGAGAAGTCACAGCATGGCGTCCCGCGTTTTACAGCCATTTGGAATCGAGTCAATTATACCCACGATCATGTGTGAATGGAGCCTTAGGGCCTGGTCACATGGGCTTTGCTCTTTGATTAGCGATCTGTGTTGTGATCACCCTTCAGAGAGCATGTGACAGGCGGGGAGATGTTGTATCGCTTTTCCACCACCTGCTTTAACCCCTCGATTGCCACAATCGCAGAGCGGCCCCATTCACTGGGAGCGTAATTCCTGCCGCAAATCAAAGCATCGCAGCCACGGCATGTGTACAGCCCCGGTCTCTGCAGCTAAAGAGGCTAGCGGTAGGGAGGGGGACAATAAAAGCTTGGCTCAACCGTGGGGTTTTTACCGCCCCCCCAACCTCATGTGTGAACAAGCGCTTTCTTCCTGTATCCCCCCACACAAAACTTTTTTTTTTTTACTTCGGCTGCCCGACCTCCATTTTCTTTTAGGTGTGTCCCGTATTTTGCACATTTCTGGGGGTTATGTGACGGGGATATCCCAGGAGGCTGCAGGAGTAGGGAGCTGGTGAAGCATCATTGGGGAGTGGCTGCAGGAACCTGGAAGAGACAGCCGGATCCTGATCATCCAGATGGCGGGCGGCCTGCGGCGGTGGATAATTTCTGAAGAAAACCCTTCATAGCAGGTAAAGGGGGGGGGGGGGGGATGCAGAAAGGCGGAGCTGGGCCTCATCAGCATGGATGAAAGAAGTGGGCTGGACCCTGGGAGGGGCTATGCAAATCACAGAATGCCCCTAATAAAGTGATGGTGAACCTTGGCACTCCAGATGTTTTGGAACTATATTTCCCATGATGCTCTACTTACACTGCAAACTGCATTAGCATCATGGGAAATGTAGTTCCAAAACAACTGGGGAGCCAAGATTCACCATCACTGCCCTAGGTTACCTTTACATGGGCAGTAAAAATAGGAGGTTGTGCTACATTTTTACCACCTGCCTAAAACAGAGCAGCCAGATGGGTTTGTACATGTGCCGCGGCATCTTTTGCTTTGCAGCTGCTGCAAATATACCTGAGCGTGGCGAGTTCAACAGGGTGGTAAATCCTGAAGATCTCACCAAGTGGAGTCGGTGGGACGTGCTGCACTCTCAGAGGGGCGGTAGGGACTATGGGAACGAGCTCTTAATGGGTGGGATTTAGTCCAGAGCAATGGGCTTTCCTAGACATTTGCATGCAGACTATAATAGATAAGGCACACATGTGGTGCTGATCCTCCATGATGGGAAGACAGAAAGGAGCGGGCCAGGGACAGTCAGGCTGGGGAGGAAAGTACTAGATGATGCTGGGCGTCCTCTAGCCAGGAAATGAGGTGGGTTCTAAATAACTTGCTGCAGCTTCTAATGCACATTGTGGGACACTCACAGTGTAAAGTGGAATTATTATAAGTCATTTCAGTCCAGGAAGGAAGTCTCTACAACTGTGCAAGACTGAAGGGAAGGCCGGAGGTCAGTGCCTAGGCAAGGATGACATCACTGTCCTTCCACTGAGATCATAGGGACCCCCAGGACACTTCACAGGAATATAATCCTGTGCTGAGCTAAGTTTAATGAAGGAGTAACTAAAAATGAATTAGGGTTAATAGGGGCCACAAGGATGTTTAATTATAATATAATTTATTCATTTAATAATGATGTTTAATTATAATAAATAAGGGGCCACAAAAAAACACGGCACCGACCTTCGATAGGGGGGAGGGTGGCTAACAGCATTATCACTGACCACCAATGTTGAAAGGGATTATTAGTATCGCCACTGCACCAATGCTGGGGAGGGGGTTTTATTGTGTCTGACTTCAATGATTACTCCAACGTTCTTGTGATACGTTGTGAAAAATGTACTAAGGCATTAAAGCGGAGTTCCGCCTAGAAATGAAACTTCCCCGGATGCGGTTCCTCCCCCCCTCCGGTGCCACATTTGGCACCTTTCAGGGGGGAGGGGAGAGCAGATACCTGTCAAATCCAGGTATCTGCTCCCAATTTTGTGCAATGTTCGGCCCCTCCTCCTTTCCCCCTGCTGCCTTCTGGGAGACACACAGGTCCCAGAAGACAACAGGGACCATTCACAACGCGCAGCACCTGAAGTTACACTTACAAATGCAGTGTTGCGACTTACGAACAACTTCGACTTACGAACAAACCTACAGTCCCCTATTGTGTTCGTAACTCGGGGACCCCCTGTATATGACTTGTCCCATGATTTTGGACTGCAAAATCGCATGACAAGTCATTCTCCATGATTTTCAATGACTACCATTTATATTGGCACGACTTTAAGTTGTGCCGACTTCAAAGTAGTTCCTGCACTACCTTTTTTCTGAAGTTGGATCAAAGTCTAATCCTGTAATAACGGATCCGACTTTGACATGAGACTTGTGCATGAAGGGGAACTCCACGCCAATTCATGAGCATACCAGGCCTTTGGGCGGTGACGTCATAAGGGGGCGGGGGCACCAGATGACATCACCTGGTGACCACGCCCCATGCCTATATAAGTCGTCACGCACACGGCATTAGAGCGGGAGAGAGCGTTGAGTCAACATCGGAAGAAGACCAGAGGGAAGAAGACAACGGAGAAGACCGGGCAAGATCTAGTAAAAGAGCGAGCAAAAGAGCAGAAGATAGCGGAGGAGCCCAGCGGGAGAAGAACAGGAGAGCGTGGAGAAGAGGCTGGAGAGAGCGGAGAAGTCGGAAGAGACCCCCGGAGCTGCCTATAAATGACTTTAAAAACCTGTGTAGTGTGTTTTATTTTTGACACTTTTTTTTCCAGGCGAATGGGTAGGGGTACGATGTACCCCATACTCATTCACATAGGGTGGGGGGCCGGGATATGGGGGCCCCCTTATTAAAGGGGGCTCCAGGATTTCCGATAAGCCCTCTGCCCGCAGACCCCGACAACCAACGGCCAGGGTTGTCGGGAAGAGGCCCTTGTCCTCATCAACATGGGGCAAGGTGCTTTGGGGTGGGGGGGCGCAGGGCCCCCCCCTGCCCCAAAGCACCGACCCCCAATATTGAGGGCATGCGGCCTGGTATGGTTCAGGAGGGAGGGGGTCGCTCGCTCGTCCCCACCTCCTTTTCTGACCGGCCGGGCTGCGTGCACGGATAAGGGTCTGGTATGGATTTTGGGGGGGCCCCCATGCCGAAAAAACGGTCCATACCAGACCGAAGGGCCTGGTATGCTCATGAATGGGGGAACCCATGCCGGATTCCAGGCGGAACTCCGCTTTGTGGGAACATTTTGGGGATGGCCCCTTCCTGTTCCAACATGACTGAGCACCATGGCACAAAGCAAGGTACATAAAGACTGCAAGCCAGGCCTTCTCATCCAACATCAGTGCCTGACCTCACAAATACGCTTCTCAAACATTCCCATAGACACTCCTAAACCTTGTGGACAGCCTTCCCAGAAGAGTTAAAGCTGTTGGGTGGGCCATCTAAATATTGAACCCTACGGACTAAGCCTGGGATGCCATTAAAATTCCATGTGCTTGTAAAGGCAGGCGTCCCAATACTTTTGACAATATAGTGTATATCTCAGAGGCACATTTAATAATATTTCAGCTCAAACCACCTTCCACAGCCATTGTACATGATGTGTTTGTCATCAATATTCATTTGCAGCTAGTGCTTCAGAATGGTGGTTAGATGGGAAGATCTCATTGTGGAAGTCTGCAAAAGATATAAGAAGACAGTGTGTTCATCTACTATCCATGGTCCTCCAGTAACCTAAATATCAGATTTTGTTGGCATTTTTTTTAAGATACCAAGACCCCTTTCACACTGGAGGCGTTTTCAGGCGCTTTAGCGCTAACAGTAGCGCATGAAAAAAGCCTCATTATAACCCCAGTGTGAGAGCCTGAGTGCTTTCACACTGGGGCGCTGCACTGGCAGGGCGTCAAAAAAAGTCCTGCAAGCAGCATTATCAGGGCGCATTAGGAGCGGTGTATACACTGCTCCTAAAGCGCCCCTGCCCATTGAAATTAATTGGCAGCGCCGCTAATGCGCCTCGGCAATGACGCTTTTAACCCTTCATTCGGCCGCTAGCAGGGGTTAAAAGTACCCCGCTAGCGCCCGAAAAGCGCCGCAAATACAAAGGTAAAACTAGCGGTGCTTTACCGCCGACGCCTGGCTGCTGGCAGTGTGAAAGAGCTCTTATGCCCCGTACACACGAGCGGAAACTCCGTCGGATAAACCTTGGATGGTTTTTCCGTCTGAATTCCGCTCAAGCTTGGCTTGCATACACACGGTCACACAAAAGTTCTCGGAACATTGGACCGTCAAGAACGCGGTGAGGTACAACACTACGACGAGCCAAGAAAATGAAGTTCAATGCTTCCGAGCATGCGTCAAATTGTTTCCGAGCATGCGTCGGAATTGCTACAGATGATTGGAATTTCCGATCAGATTTTTTCCGTCGGAAAAATTGAGAACCAGCTCTCAATCTTTTGCTGGCGGAAATTTCGCCAGCAAAAGTCCGATGGAGCATACACACGGTCGGAATTTCCGACCAAAAGCTCACATCGGACTTTTGCTAGCGGAAATTCCGACCGTATGTATGCTCCATCGGACTTTTGCTGATGGAAATTCCGACCGTGTGTACGCGGCATAAGGAATTTACAGATCTCTTGGTGCATCTGATTGTGAATTATTTTGTGCACAGCTGCAATATAGCTCACCCAATAGCTATTTTGTCTGAATTACCTTATCAACCTCTCTACTGTATTGCTTGACTGCCAAATGTCTTATTCCAGGATTTGGAGTGAACACAGAAAGATGAGTCTGTACAACTGGAGTGGTGACTATCAACTGCGCTCAGAAGACCCCATTGTCAGTCTTGGGCACCACAACTGGGAGTTCTCCCCATACCCCACACAGCCTGACATCCCAGAACAGAATGTAAAACTGCCTTTGGGGACCGAAGAGCACTTTCTATATTATGATACACTTTCTTCCATGAAAAATAAGTGGGGCACAGGTATGTGGAAAATTGGTCATAAATCTTTGATGTGAACTCTACTCTAGATAGAGCATGTCCTTCTTACTGCTGTTTTGTCCCTCCCATTGTATGGCAACACGGACAGGAGAAAGCTGAGAGATATGGGGGATATTTACTAAAACTGGTGCACACAGAATCTGGTGTAGCTGTGCATAGTAACCAATCAGCTTCTAACTTCAGCTTGTTCAACTAAGCTTTGACAATAAAACCTGGAAGCTGATTGGTTGCTATGTACAGCTGCACCAGATTCTGTGTGCATCAGTTTTAGCAAATCTCCCACCATAGTGTCCCCTCTAATTGCAGAGCAACATAAACATAAGGGGCTTTGGTGGTTATTTACGAAAGGCAAATCCACTTTGCACTACAAGTGCAAAGTGCACTTGAAATTGCACTGAAAGTGGACTTGGAAGTGCAGTCGCTGTAAATCTGAGGGGTAGATCTGAAATGAGGGGAAGCTCTGCTGATTTTATCATCCAATCATGTGCAAGCTAAAATGCTGTTTTTTATTTTCCTTGCATGTCTCCCTTGGATCTACAGTAACTGCACTTCCAAGTGCACTTTCAGTGCAATTTCAAGTGCAATTTGCACTTGTAGTTGGCACTTGTAGTGCAAAGTGGATTTGCCTTTAGTAAGTAACCCCCTTTTAAGTCACAGGGTTGCTTTACTAAAGGCAAAGAGATTCTGCACTTTGCAAAGTGCAGTTGCACTCTTATTATACATTTTTACCAGGATTGCGGCTAGGATAAGGAATGCTATATTTGGGAAGTGACAGCAAAAATTGGCACTGATGTGTCTTGTGACAGTGCGAAGCCCTGCCACTGTGAAAACAGTTGTGGAAAGAACAGACTCTGGGGGTTATTTACGAAAGGCAAATCCACTTTGCACTCCAAGTGCAAATTGCACTTGGAAGTGCAGTCGCTGTAAATCTGAGGGGAAGCGCTGCTGATTTTATTATCCAATCACGTGCAAGCAAAAATGCTGTTTTTTATTTTCCTTGCATGTCCCCCTCTACAGCGACTGCACTTCCAAGTGCACTTTCAGTGCAATTTCTAGTGCACTTTGCACTTGTAGTGCAAAGTGGATCTGCCTTTCGTAAATAACCCCCAGAGTGTTCACAAATATGCAGAGTGCGGGATTTCTGAGTTTTGATCACTAGCGGTGAAAACTGTTTCTATAGATCTCTCCGCAAAGAATACCCAATCATGTGGACGGAAAAATAAAAAATTATTCATTTTTGCTTGCACATGATTGGATGCAGTGCATACTAGTACTTTATGACTTAAACCTCAGGGGGTCCATTGTTTTTAATTTTTCTGGCGGTTTACTATCGCTTTAGGGGACACACACAGAAGGGAGCTATAGGATAAATATAGGGGTTTATTTTTCTAATGGCAAATAGACTGTCCACTTTGCAAGTGCAGTGACTCCAGAGCTTAGTAAATGAGGTAAAGCTTCACTTTGCAAAGAATACCCAATCACATGCAAGGAAAATAACAAAAACAGCATTTTTGCTTGCACATGATTGGATGATAGAGGTCAGCAGAGCTTTTGCTCATTTACTAAGCTCTGGAGCAACTGCAACTGAAACCTCGTATAAGAAAGTGTCTTTAATTAGGGTCGTTGTGTTGCAGACAATAGCGAATGTTCAAATTTTACCTCTTAGTTGATATATGAAGGATTTCATGTGATTTGGGTTTGGACAACACATAATTTTCTTCTCTGTGACACATTTGCAAAAAAAAGCAACAAAAACTTTTAGGTTGGGTTCACACTATTGGGAATTGGATATGGGTTTCCCCGCATCCAATTCTCATAGCAGGAGATTGTGACCGACTCTCTATAGAGCCGGTTCACACATCTCCAGAGCGGCTCCGGTGCAAATTGCACAGCAGTCCTGTGTGTCTTCTGGTTCGTTGCAGGTCCGAATTCAGCCCAAAACTTGGGCTGAAATCGGACCTGAATCGGTGAATAGAGACGCATCGGACCCCCTGCTGTGAGACGCTCAATGCTCAGTGTGAACCCGGCCTCTCAAAGTAACCCAGACAGAAGGGACCTATGGCAAGGTTTTCTGTGATTAATACAAATTACTGTATATACTCGACTATAAGCCGACCTGAATATAAGCCGAGGCAGCTAATTTTACCACAAAAAACTGAGAAAACGTATTGACTCGAGTATAAGCCTAGGGTGTCCATCTGCATGCCTCACTGTGCCTCACTGTGCCTTACTGTGCCCATGCCTCACTGTGCCCATGCCTCAATGTCACTGTGCCCAATCTCCCTACCTGATCTCCGGCGCTGTGTGACTAGACTGACGTTTAACATGGGAGTCTATGGAAGCGGTGCCTGGCTTTGAAAAATCGGCGCTCCCCGGCCGTAGGTCCCCTGGACAACAAACTTTGCACACTTGTAGATGAAGAGGGGCTACATGTGTGCCAAGTTTGTGGTCCAGGAGACCTAGGGCTGGCCAATTGCAGGTCCCCATAATCACTGGAGAAATTACCATTTAACATGGAAGTCTATGGAAGGGGTGCCCAGCTTTGAAAAATCGGTGCTCCCCGTCCGTAGGTCCCCCAGACAACAATCTTTGCACACTTGTAGATGATGAGTGGGGCTACATGTGTGCCAAGTTTGGGGTCCAGGGGACCTACGGCTGGCCGGGATCAGGCGCACAAAGGTGAAGATGGACACAAGACTCAAGTATAAGCCGAGGGGGGCATTTTCAGCACAAAAAAAATGTGCTGAAAAACTCGGCTTATACTCGAGTATATACGGTAATATTATTCCACTGCTTGATTATACAGCATGCAAATGTTTGACTCACCTCACTTTTTTTTTCCACCTGTTCAGATCTTGGTCTGCTGTGTCCAGAAAGAAACAGATGTCCACCCATGAAGGCTCCAGCCCAGGAACGTCTTCAAAACTCAAAGCTGGATTGCAGCGTGTGTGGAAAGCTGTTTAAAAACACAAGCTCTCTTAACAAACATGCTGCGGGCCACAGTCAGCAGAGAAAACATGTGTGCAGCACCTGCAAGAAAGCCTTCAAACGACAGGACCACCTGTACGTATCAAGGCACAGAGAGCTGATCGGCTGCCTTTTTATTAAAATGATAGGAGGCCCTGGAAATAAATGAAATGTACTTTGTAATTTCTTATTAAAAGGACAGCCATCTTATTTACAACTATTGCTAAATCTCCCTCCCCCTAAGGTAAATTGTGCTAGGCCCGTGCTCCAGAGCTGCTTACTTACTTGATTTTAGAGCTGTGGTCTCCTCTAGTGTTTGCAGACAGTCAGATGAAGATCTCTTCAGTGCTAACCACACAACTAACACTTTTAAGAAAATGTCACCCCTTTTTTTGTAACCAAATTATTGTCACTCTGAAGTCTATTTTCTAATGGATTTCATCCCATTTGTAAAGAGGGGAGAAAAAAATTTCAGTGCCTACGTTTTTTTGTTTTTTTTTGTCCATTGAGGGACACAGATCCTTCAGGTTATATTGCCGCCTACAGGAGGATTGGACACTAGCACACAAAATAACTGTAGACCAGCCCAGGACAACCCCTCTTGCTACCAGCATGCTTCAGATTTTTGCTAGTGTCCTAGGAGGATGGGCATTTCATCTTCAGCTTGTGCTGTGTGGAAGACTAAACTATTCTTCCTTTTTTTTTTGCTTAAAGTGGTTGTAAACCCACTTATGTAACTTGCACCTACAGGTAAGCCTAGATTAAGGCTTACCTGTAGGTGCAAGAAATATCTCCTAAACCTACACGGTTTAGGAGATATTTTACAAAAAATAATGCACTGTTGTCTACGGCGCATGCGCGCCGTAGACAACGGCGCATTCATAGGGTTAATCCCATTCACAAACCCGGTTTAGCCGGATTTGACGGCGCATGCAGCCTGGAGTCCTGTTGTCCCCTGCCCCTAGAGTCCATTCTGTTGTCCGAGTCCTCTATAGCTTCATTAGTTGTGGAAGATTCTTTTGGTTAAGCTTTTTACTGCAGTCAAGCAAGACTTATGGTGCAAATCACCTTGTTATTTGTTGACTCACAATTGTGCTATCTTGCCTTCTGCAGATTTTGAGATTCTCAGTCTCAAATTCAAGAGTGGGGAGACCTTTGTTAACCTTTGCAGACACTTGGATGGCTGGCATCTTAGACGCTTGGGTGCAGGAGGTTGTATTGCAGGGCTACAAACTAGAATTTCGCTCATTGAGCCCTTCTTAGTGTCTCACCTTTTACCTTCCTGTGTCACCACACAGATTAGCAGATTTCCATTGAGCCTTCTAAGATCTTCTGGACCAGGGTGTCATTGCCCTTGCTCTTATGGCAGAACAGTTTTAAAGATTTTACTACAACCTGTTCACCATTCCCATAGGGCATCCACCCTAACTTGGATCTTAAATCTTTGAAGATCTTTATTCCAGCTTAGAAATTCTGCAGGGAATTCATCAAGTCTGTCATCTCCTTTCTGGCTTCTGTGGACAAGAGCGTGTTCCATTATGCCTCAATTTTTCTAGCACATCAGCGTTTCCTAAGCTTTGCTGTGGGTCTACCAGCTTGTGGCCTTGCCCTTCAGCCAAGGTGCTGGCCCCAGTTTTAGCACTACTGCACTCTTATTGCAACCCCACTATCGGTGACTTAGACAACCTTTGACTGTCCAAGCATTACAGCAGTTTACATTAATCCTGAACTTCTTGGCTGAAACCAACTAATGGATTAGAGCATCTGGGTCTTGTCCTGGACACAGCTCAGGCCAGAGTGTTTCTTCCACAGTTCCGGTCTCATATTTAATTCGCTCTTCAGTTCGGGAGTTATCAGACTCTCAAAGAGCATTTGGCCTGAGGGTAACCTCTGTCAAGCAATGCCATTTGTCCAATTCTTCATTGGACCCCCACAACACAACATTCCTTTATCCTGGAACAAGACAGTCAAGTCCCTGGAAGTCCAATTCATTTGGTACTGAGGACCAGGTTCTCCCTGGCCTGTTGGCTCAGGAATTCAGATGTAAATTTGGGGAAGTCCTTCCTTCTCGTCTTCTAGATGTGCCAGCATGTCAGGCTGGGGAGGAGTCCTGAGAAACCTGTTGGTGCAATGAATTGCTCGTCAGAAAAGTCTCATCTACTGATCAACATCTTGGAACTTCGGGCAGTTTGGCTGTCTCTGCAGTGTTGGACCATCCTGCTGAAAGGTTATCTGATCCAGATTTATTTGGACAGTACCATGCAAGTGGTGTACATTAAAGTGGTTTTAAAGGCTGATGGTTTTTTACCTTTATGCATCTATGCATTAAGGTAAAAAAATCTTCTGTGTGCTCCCCCCACAGCCTCCCAATACTCACCTGAGCCCCCTCTTTATTCAGCGATGTGCATGAGAGCCTCTGCTGTCCTCATTAGCATTGGCTCTCACTACTATCAATCACAGCCAGTAAGCCAATGAGGAGGGGTCGGCCCGAGCCACGGCTCTATGGGGTTTATTTACTAAAGGCAAATCCACTTTGCACTGCAAGTGCAGTTGGAAATTCAGTCACTGTAGATCTGAGGGGATATGCAAGGAAAATAAAAAACAGCATTTTTGCTTGTACATGATTGGATGATAGAAATCAGCAGAGCCTCCCCTCATTTCGATCTTCCCCTCAGATCTACAGCGACTGCATTTCCAAGTGCACTTGGAGTGGAAACTGGATTTGCCTTTAGTAAATCAACCCCTATGTGTCTTATGGACGCATAGAGCAGGGCTTGGAAGCGAGCATGCACAACTGCCCCCATAGCAAGTGGCTTGCTTTTGAGTGCACTAGTCCAGGGTGAGGAGCCAGGAGCACCAGTGGGGGACCTGAGAAGAAGAGGATCTTGGCTGCTCTGTGCAAAACCATTACACCGAGCAGGTAAGTATGACATGTTTGTTATTAACCTCCCTGGTGGTATGATTCTGTCAGATTTTTGGTGCTGAAAGCGGTACCATTATTCTGCATGGAAATTTGGCGTTTTATATTGTAGACCTGCAATTCTTAGGAATAACTCACTTAAATCTGTCCAAACAAGAGTCTAAAGTTCAAAAAACAAAATCATAAATTATAATATAATAAATAACTATAAAATAATTATAACAAATAATAATATAATAATAATAAAAGTGTTTTTCAGTCTTTGATGACGAATTTCCCCACAAATCGCTATCGCTCAATTCTGCGAGTGATTCTAATTTATTATCGCTGTTTTCTAGCTGGTCTAAAACCACTTTTGATGTAAAGGGACACTTTTTGGTTGCTATGGACAATCTCCAAATTCCAGGCAGAAAGAACAGTTTTTATTATATAAAAGTGCATGCAGGACACTGGGCAGACCACTAGGGACAAAGGGGGTGTGTAATTTTTTTTATACAATACTATAATCTGTAAGATTACAGTGTACTGTATGTGTATTGTGTTTTAACTTTTTTAAATTTGGCGCCGATCTCCGTCCCCATGCGTCGTAACGTCGCAGGGAACGGAGCTCGGCGGCACTCGGCAGTGTGTGAATCGAGCGAGGAGACAGCTCGATTACACATCGGGGAGGCATCGCAGGATCCAGGGGACAAGGTAAGTAACTCCTGCCTGGATCACTGCGAAGCAGCCCGAGTCTGGCTCGGGGTTACAGCTTTTGGTGTTGAAATTTCACCCCGAGCCAGACTCGGGAATACCGCCAAGGGGGTTAAGAAAAAGTAAAAAAGACAAACACTTTAACTATGAGAGAAGAACCATAAGTCTCACTGTGGCAAGTGTGCTAGATCGGATGCTAAGCTGGGCATAATTTCTTATTGCTGCCTTGTCCGTTGTGTACATCCCAAACGTAGACATTTCTCAGCTTACATCACCTGGACACGGGAGTGGTCCCTGCAACCAGAGATTTTTCAGGACCTGTATTGGATGTGGATAATTACAGCCTGGATAGGGTGAAGGACAGGACCTGCCAGTAAGAACAGGGCTCTAGAAAGGGATTCCAACCATTTTTTGCTTGGGTCCTTAAAAACAGGTGCACTTTTCACTGGAATAATAGGTGTCTCACCAAATAGATTCAAAGCCAATAAGCAGTTTGTAGGAGCAAAAAACGTATCCGGATGCTTCTGATCTCTCTAGAGAAATAGCACGCTGGTAGTAGCAGGGGTTACCTGAGGCTGGCCTGTAATGTTTTGTTTGCTAGTGTCTAATTCTCTTGTAGGTGGCAATATAACCAAGGTTAAGGTTAAAACTGATGTTTAGCTAAAAAAAAAGTTCCCTACAGCTTTAGTGACCTCACCTGCCTGTAATGAAGTATATCCCACATGTGCGGGCACCTGGATCCTGGAGAAATCTTTACTACAGGGAAGCTTCAGGCAGAACAGCAGTGCAGATGGTCGGACGGGAACTACCCCCCTCCTTCCTCCTCCTCCTCTTCCATTGAGAAAAGTTATTTTACTTATTGTACTGCCATTAGCATCATCTGTGAATAGGGGAGCGAATCCTATCACTGACCAGACTCTCCAGCTTCTAAAGAAATTTGAAATATCAGTTTTGGATGGAGCACCTTCACAAATGGGGACCATATAAAATATAAAGCAGATACTTGCATGGTGGAGTTGGCACCTTCAATTAAATATTTGTACTTTCTGGTTTTTGCAAAGCACATTAGGATCTCAGAAAAGCGGGGTACATTGTTGAATAGTTATCAGCTCCTTTGTTTCCCGGGTTTAGCCCACCCATGCTATTAGTTGGTGAGGTTGTGCACAATGATGAGCTAGTAGTAAATGACGAAGGGTGTCACTGGGGGGTTTATTTACTAAAGGCAAATCCACTTTGCACTGCAAGTGCACTTGGAAGTCCAGTCGCTGTAGATCTGAGGGGGACATGCAAGGAAAATAAAAAAACAGCATTTTTGCTTGTACATGATTGGATGATAAAATCAGCAGATCTTCATCTCAGATCTACAGCGACTGCACTTTCAGTGCAAAGTGGATTTGCCTATAGTAAATCAACCCCAATGTGTCTGCTTCTTATGTTTTATATGGCCACTGATTTACTTGAACTTATAGCATATGTGATGTAAAATGTGATTCAGTACTGGAGTGATTGAAAGCTTTTTATGTAGGTTTGTATATGTATAAAGCCGGCCATACGCGGTTAGATTTTCATTTCAACATTCATAGAAAACTTGTTTGTCAGAATATTTTTGCCATCGCTGAGTCTTCTAATTTCAATTGAAAATTTTCTCCAGAACTGATATTTGATTGGTTTCATTACAATATTTATAACTTTTCCCAAACATACAACACATTCACAGTTCAAATTTTGTTAGTTTGAGAACAAAAATCCCCTCTTGCTCTTATGAATGTTTTCGTTGCTGTGGTCGAAAATGAACGTAGATTTAAAGTAGCAAACTCCTTGAAGAAAAAAAATAATGTGGGCCCCCGGTGGTGTAAGCCGTATACTAGCACATTATGGCAGACCTACCTTAAAACAAAGCCCTCCAGCGGCACACTGTCTCTGCTGACATTTTAACCCGGTCTTCCTTCTGGGTTTCGTGGGCTCCAGTCGTTTGGATGGCTGGGTCGCGATGACATAACTCCCGCTCATGCGCAGGGGAGTCACGACCGCGGCACAGTGCTCTGAATTGACGGCATACTCCGTATGCTGTCAATTCAGAGCGCAAGCACCGGTGGTGTCACCTGCTGCTTCCAGTGTGAATATCTCCTAAACACCGCAAGTTTAGGAGAGATTTACTGTACCTACAGTAGGGCTGGGCGATTTTCCCCCCCAAAAAAATCTGCGATTTTTTTATAAAAAACTTGATTTACAATTCGATTTGATTTTTTTTTAAATTATATTAATTAAAGTGCATCAACAAACAAAATTGCAAAGGCAAACCCTTTCTCTAACTGCAAAGTCAGTGTGCAACAAAGATTGTTAAACACCCAAATTATTAATACTGTATTTGGATTTAGCTAATAAAACAACAAAAAATCCTGAGGTTACTCTAAAGCCTTGTACACACGGTCGGACTTCCATCGGACTTTTCCATGGATTTTTGTCCGAACGGTGTTGGTTGGGAACACCCATAGCATACACACGCTCGGACTTTTCTGCAAACTTTCTTAAAACTTCTTACAACATCGAGTGTTTTTTCTGCTCTTTTCTGCTATTTACTGCCACCCTTTGGTCAACTTCTGCTATTGTTGGTTGATTTTAACATTAGTTGTTTTGTCCATCGGACTAAAGTCCGATGGTTTTCTGTACACACGGTCGGACTTTGCTCCATCGGACTTTTGTTGGGCAAAAGTTTGTCCGTTTGCAGACCCAACTTTTGTCCGATGAAATCCAAAACTAAACGAAAAAAGTTTG
This sequence comes from Rana muscosa, assembly GCA_029206835.1. NCBI lineage: Eukaryota > Metazoa > Chordata > Amphibia > Anura > Ranidae > Rana > Rana muscosa. The sequence continues at coordinate 44,121,901 of CM055125.1, forward strand.
TCTGATGGAGCGTACACACGGTCGGATTGTTGGTCCAACTTGCTCAAAACTAAGTTTGTTGGCCAAAAGTCCGACCGTGTGTACAGGGCTTTAGTTGAATTGAACTGTGCCCATGCCTCACTGTGCCCATGCCTGTGTCCGTGCCTCACTGTGCCGTGCCTCACTGTGCCCGTGCCTCACTGTGCCCCAATGCCTCACTGTGCCCAATGCCTCACTGTGCCCAATGCTTCAATCACTGTGCCCGTACCTGATGCAGATTTTCGTGGGTTACGGATTTAACTGCTACACCGGCGGCCATTCCAGTATTCAAAAGCCGCGCCTCCTCCTCGTCTGTGATAATCCTCCTCATAACACAGACGAGGATGAGAGGATGTCCGTGATAGGCTGAACACTGCCTGCTGTGAAATTGAGTGTTCCGCCTATCACAGACGACGAGGACTTGGGAGGTGCGGCTTTTGAACAAGCAAGCCGCCGTCTGCCTAATCAGGTAGGCAGACGGCGGCTTGCGGTTAGTTAGTGTTACATTACATCTACTCGTGGCGGCTGCGGCGAGTAGATGTAATTTTCCCAGTGCCATTCTGGATACGCCCCTTGCAGCCCTGCTACGGAAACTCTGAAGGAAAAAAATAATAATAAAAAAAAAAATAATAATATTTATTTTTTTTAGCTAAAAAAATCTTTTTTCCCAGCCCTAACCTACAGGTAAGCCTTACTATAGGATTACCTGTAGGCACAAGTTCAAAAGCGGAGTTTACTACTGCTTTAACCTCACTAACCATTAGAAAATTACACGAATGTTCCAAAAGTAAACATTTTTAAACATAATCGTACTAGTGTATGACCAGCTTTATTACTCCCAACATCAACCTACACATGGCCAGATTAACTACTTCCCGACTGTGCTATATCCAAAAGATGGCTACTGCGCAGTTTTCCAGTTTGGGGTGCGCTCTGTAACCACTGTGTTCTTCGGACACAGCTGATCACAGATCGTGGTAAAGGGCCAATCACAGCAGCCCTTTACTATGTGATCTGCTATGTCCAATCACAGCTGATTACATGTAAACAGACTTGCTGGCTATCGGCACTCCTTTCCTCAGACAGTGGGGTTGATGTACTAAAACTGGAGAATGCAAAATCTGGTGAAGCTCTGAAGCTGATTGATTTCTATGCAGAGCTGCACCAGATTTTGTGCCCCCCAGTTTTAGTAAATCAACCCCACTGTGTCTGTGTGAGGAAAGGCTTGCCATTAAGTGTCCATGCACACATAGGGGGTTATTTACGAAAGGCAAATCCACTTTGCACTACAAGTGCAAACTTCACTTGAAATTTCACTGAAAGTGCACTTGGAAGTGCAGTCGCTGTAGATCCGAGGGGTAGATCTGAAATGAGGGGAAGCTCTGCTGATTTTATTATTCAATCATGTACAAGCTAAAATGCTGTTTTTAATTTTACTTGCATGTTCCCCTCAGCTCTACAGCGACTGCACTTCCAAGTGCAATTTCAAGTGCACTTTGCACTTGTAGTTTGCAATTGTAGTGCAAAGTGGATTTGCCTTTCGTAAATATTCCCTATAGGCTGTTATCAGTATTTTTTGACAGGGGCGTTTTCTGGCTGGAAAAAACCCCAGAATTAGTGGGTTTTGAGAGGAGTTTTTAAGCTGGAAAAACGCTCTAACTCTGATAAAAGCTTAAAAAACACTGAAAAAAAGTGTCATTCAGTGTTTTTGAGCCATAAGCTTTTGTGGGAGTATAGTTTTGCGGAAAAAAAACACTGAAAAACGCTAATGCAAAAATGCTGCAAAACTCATTCTACAGCTACAGCGTTTTTATAACGTCCAGTGTGCATGAGGCCTAACCGGCAAGCCTGTCAACACATTGGGAGTTATTTACTAAAGACAAATCCACTTTGCACTACAAGTGCAAAGTGCACTTGAAATTGCACTGAAAGTGCACTTGGAATTCCAGTCGCTGTAGATCCGAGGAAAAAAGGGGGGGACATGCAAGGAAAAAAAAAACGCATTTTAGCTTGCACATAATTGGATGATAAAATCAGCAGAGCTTCCCCCCATTTCAGATCTACCCCTCAGATTTACAGCGACTGCACTTCCAAGTGCACTTTGCACTTGTAGTTTTCACTTGTAGTGCAAAGTGGATTTGCCTTTTGTAAATAACCCCCATTGTTTACAGTGATAATCAGGGCACTGATTATATCAATGCCCTTCAGTGCAGTCTATTAGCGCACATCAGTGAACAAGAAAAGATGTATAATTTGCAAAATTTTATCATTTTAAGCTAAGAAAAACAGTTATTTTTTCTAAATTTTCAGTCTTTTTTCATTTGTTTAGCAATAAATAAAAAACCCAGTGGTGATTAAATATCACCAAAAGAAAGCTCTGTCTGTCTCAAAAAAAAAATGATAAAAATTCCATATAGGTACAGCGTTGTATGACCGCACAATTGTCATTCAAAATGTGACAGCGCTGAAAGCTGAAAATTGGCCTGGGTAGGAAGGGGGTAAAGTGGCCAGTATTGAAGTGGTTAAAGCAATGCTATGATTGGCTGCTCGGCTTGCATGAATTAGCCCTCGTTCACATTGGAGCGACTTGTCATGCGATTTGACAGGTCAAACTGCATGACAAGTCGCATCCTATTGCCGGCAATTGCACTGTTCAAATTGGTGCAAAGCCGACTTTGCGGTGCCGCAACGATTTGAAAATATAATTTCTGCATTACTTTTGGCGATTTTGAGTGCGACTTGCATAGACATCAGCATGAAGCCGCACAGATGTCTTCCAAGTCGCATTTGAAATCGCCAAAAAGTAGTGCAGGAATTACTTTTTCAAATCGTTGCGGCATTGCGAAGTCGGCACCGCACCAATTTGAACAGTGCGATTGCCGGCAATAGGATGCGACTTGTCATGCAGTTTGAGCTGTCAAATTGCATGACAAGTCGCTCCAATGTGAACGAGGGCTAATTCATGCAAGCCGAGCAGCCAATCAGAGCATTGCTTTAGGCCTGGTTCACACCAATGCATTTTTTAGCGCGTTTTCAGTTTTGCAGAAACACACTACAGACCATTTAACATGGTTTCCTATGGATGTAGTTCACATCTGTGCATTTTATGGAAAGGGCCAGGGACTTTTTTCTGGTTTTTGGTTCCATGGACTTCAATGGATCAAAAATGTGTATTGAAAAAAACAAAATGCACCTGGAGCCCAGGTTCACACTGGGCTGCGGGAGTGAAGCCGAACTTGCACGATTTCACTCCCGCCTGTCAGTTCCGATTTCGGGCGCGATTACTGAGACATCTGTGTAGATGTCAATGTAAATCGTGGCCCGAAATTGCAAAAAGTAGTATAGAAACTACTTTTTAAAATCGGTGCAGTGCCGCAAATGCGGCGTCGCACCGATTAGGACAGTGTAATTGCCAGCAAATGCCGCCGATTTGACATGCCAAAACGCATATCAAATCGCACCAGTGTGAACCAGGGTGGAATATGCAAACTGCAACCTGCATAGGTGTGAATCAGGACTTAACCACTTCAGTACCAGGCACCTTTCACCCCCTTCTTACCCAGGCCAATTTTCACCTTTCAGTGCTGTCACATTTTCTTTTCAGATGAAGTCGCACAATTTCAAAGCCGCAGTCGATGTGAATGAGTACTTAGACATGAGATGTGAAAGGTAACCTGTAAGAGCCGGTTCACACAGGGGCGACCTGGGATCCGACTTGAAGTCGTCCCAAGTCGCGCTGTCGAGAAAAGCATTGGAAGTGAATGGAGCCGTCTTAATGTACACGACTGCAGTCGCTCCGACTTCAGAAAAGGTTCCTGTACGACTTCAATCCGACTTCTAGGCGACTTGTACCCATTGATTTCAATGGAGGTCGCCTCCAAAGTCGGATCGTGTCTTAACTGAAGCAACAATACAGGAAGAGAAAATTATTTTCTCATGTTTTCTCAGGCAAACCCCTCCCTCCCACAGTGCTGATTCTTGTTTGATTGGCCAGCGGAAAGCCTCCTGTCCTGGAGGCGACTTGAAGTTGCCCCAAGTCACGCTGTGGTGCGTGCTCAGGCCGTATCCAGGTCGCCTCGCAAAGTCGCGGCCAGAGTCGTGCCGCCTGTGTGTGAACCGGCTCTAAAGGAACATGTACAGTATATGACAGTTTGCTTGTGAAGATAAAGTAATAATTGAGATCTTTGTCTTTTCTTTTAGAACGGGACATATGTTGACTCATCTTAATTCTAAACCATTTGTCTGCATGGAGCTCGGGTGCAATAAAAGCTACTGTGGTTCTAGATCCTTGAAGAGACATCTTGCACTTCACCATGGACAGTACAAGGGGAATAATGACAGTGCTATGGATGCCAATCGCAAAGAATTGCAGAAAAGCAAACAGCCTAAGTCATTCTCTCTTTTATCGTCAAGCAGTAAGGTGGAGACAGTTCCTTCCCAACCATCCTTTTCTGACATGGAACTTATCCAGTACAGGATGAACAGGAGCTCACAGGGACAGGTGGTGTCAAATGTGGGCATCCCAGATCCAAGTGAACGTTCTGTTCCTCTAACTGTTGCAATAAATGGAAATAAGGTGGTACCAGAATATACATGTGCCAGTTTAAACTCTATCCCCCTAAACACTTATAATTATATAAACACAACCAGCCAGGTCTCTGAGGATCCAGAAGCTATGTTATACCCAGTTCTAGATGCAGATTGTCTGGGAATTCAGCCTGATAAAGCCGTAACAACAAATCCTGAACGTCACATTTTTGCCTCTTCTGCAGCTGGACCTTTGCAGTGTTTGGTCCAGAATTATTTAAATGGGCAACCAGTGGAAGGCAAGTCGGACGAACCAGTAGAAAAGTATATGACCAATGTTGGCACTTTAGAGGACACTCCACTAGGTGGCCAAAATCAGAAAACTCTGGACACCTTATGTTCAACCCAGCATGGTTCTACACAAGTCACTCTTCCGACTTATGAAAGTTCCCAGTTACAAAATCATCAGCAGCTCTTTATTACCTTGCTGAACTTACAGCCATTTCTTTCTGAAGAACAATCACAGAGTCATCCCACACTGACAAACTACCATTATCTTCCAGTAATCATTACCAGGCCCATTACACCACAGAAGGACAGACATGGTGAACAAATGGATGCATTTCCAAAGGCTGAGACCTGGAAGTCATGCACTCAAGCTGCAGAGCAGGCTGTATGGTCAGATATATGTGATGCAGACTCTTCTCCTTGTTCTGTTCCTTTCACAAGTATTGGAAAGCAGAAAGAACAGCAACTTACAGATGGTCTTCTTTCAAATGCTTTCACATGCAGTCAGCTGACAAGCAACAAAAGTAGAACTGATCAGAAACGTGGAAGCCATCACCAAAACTCATCTCTCACAAAGAAGCTCACTATGCCGGCAGACAATACGGTTTCTCCAAGCCAGGTTGCAATGGAGTCTTTTTTCTTCCCACCAAAATTGCCAGATGAAAAGAAAAACTCAGAAATTGCCATTTTCAAAAGGTTTCAGGCAAGTGAATAGCACCAAATGACTTCTAACTCTGGGGCAGGGATAGCAAGTGAGAAGGATTCTGTATACTGTCTGTAGTTGTCCAACATGTAACACCGATCTCAAAACGGTTCTTTAAAATGGACCACTGGGCAGAAATGATGCAGTCTGCCACTAGACAGCAGTTTCTGTTTTTATGAGTCCTCCTTATAATCTGTTGATCCTGCCAGAAGATTAATTTACTTTCCCCCTCCGTTGACAAGGTGATAATAGTTTTTGTTCTGCAGTGAAATCACACAGCATTCTGATCACCCGAGATTAAAGTGGTCCTAAAGTCAGCAGGTTTTTTATCTTAATGCATTCTATGCATTAAGACAAAAAACCTTCTGTGTGCAGCAGCCCCCCTAATACTTTCCTGTGCCCCATATCGATCTAGCGATATTGCACAAGAGCCTCGGCTGTCTGGGACTCTCCCTCCTCATTGGCTGAGACAGCAGCAGCACCATTGGCTCCTGCTGCTGTCAATCAAAGTAAGTGAGCCAATAAGGAAAGAGAGAGGGGATGGGGCCGAGCCGCGGCTCTGTGTCTGAGCAGCAGCTTGCCTCAGGTGCCCTCATTGCAAGCTGCTTAACCACTTAACGACCGCCCACTGTAATTATACGTCAGCAGAATGGCACCGACAGGCAGAATCACGTATATGTACGTGATCGCCTTTGTATAGTTGGGGGGTCCGCTCGGACCCCCCTTCTGTACAGTGAGCGGTGGTTAAGTGTTCGGGAGCGATCCGGCATGAGGGGACGGCCGTTCGATTCCGGCCACCCCCTCTCGATCGCTCCCGGCGAATGAGAGAGCTTCCCCTGCCTGTAATGTAAACACAGGCAGGAGGAAGTGATGTCATCTCTCCTCGTGTCGGTCTTTTCGATCCGGCGCGAGGAGAGAAGACATCACATAGTAAGTACACCAACAGCCCACTGACACCAGTACACGTAGGAACACTTACACCCCCCAGTCACCCCCAGATCACCCCCAGTACCCCCAGACACAGTGCACCGTTTGCAGAGATCATTTTTTTTACTGATCACTGCAATCAGTGTCATTTGTGACTGTAAAAAGTTGCAGGGCAGTTAGGATTAGGCCCCTTTAGGTCCAAGGTAGCCCCCTAACCCCCCCTAATAAAGGTTTAACCCCTTGATCGCCCCCCAGGTAACCCTTTCACCCCCTAACGCCAGCGTCACCAAGCGATCGTTTTTCCGATCGCTTTTTTCTTGTCGCTGGTGTCCTAGATAGCCAGTTAATTATTTTTAGGTTCGCCGCAGGTTTTTATTAGCGTCAGGTACCCCCATATATTATTTTAACCCCCTGATTGCCCCTAGAGTTAACCCTTTCACCAGTGATCACCGTATAAGCGTCACTGGTGACACTGGTTACCCAGTGAGTTATTTCGTTATTTAGGTAACCCGTCAGGTTTTTATATAGCGTCGGGTACCCCCATATTTAACCTAATAAAGGTTTTAACCCCCTGATTGCCCCTAGTTAACCCTTTCACCAGTGATCACCATATAAAGGTTACGGGTGACGCTGGTTGGTTAGTTTGCTTTTTATAGCATCAGGGCACCCGCCGTATATAACCCAATAAAGGTTTAACCCCCTGATCGCCCGGCGGGTGATATCAATTAGGTTTTAGCGCCAGAGAGGGTCTGCGTCGCCCCAGGCAGCTTTAGGTTAGTGCCAGTAATGCTAACACCCACGCGCAAAGCATACACCTCCCTTAGTGGTATAGTATCTGATCAGATCTATACTAGCGTCCCCAGCGGTTTAGGGTTCCCAAAAACGCAGTGTTAGCGGGATCAGCCCAGATACCTGCTAGTACCTGCGTTTAGCCCCTCCGCCCAGCCCAGCCCAGCCCACCCAAGTGCAGTATCGATCGATCACTGTCACTTACCAAACACAACACACATAACTGCAGCGTTCGCAGAGACAGACCTGATCCCTGCGATCGCTAACAGTTTTTTTGGTAGCGTTTGATACATTTGGTGACAGTCAGGTGCTTTTTTTACCTGTGAATCTTACTAGTGTACCCCTAAATTTAGAGCCCAAAATGGCAAGTCGAAGGTACACTAGTAAAGAGGCCTACGAGATTCTGAGCATGACAGATAGTGAAGAGGAGGTCACGTATCTGTCAGATTCAGGCTCAGAATATCTTCCCGTAGAAGACAGTGACGTCAGCGGCCCCACGTCAGATAGCTCTGACGACGAAGTTGAGGTCCCTGCTAAGGTCAGGTGTACCCGATCCCGATCTTCTGAGGTTGTTGAGGAGCAAGAACCGCAGGGCTCTCGTATCATGGAGCAGAGTAGTACAAGCGCCGCTATTCCTTCTGGTGAATTGGCAAGCACCAGCGGCCTAGTACAGCCTGGGCGTACATCCAGCACTGCAGTATCACGTGGTGACGTGGCGAGTCCCATAAGTGCAGTTCAAGCTGGCGAGGTGGCAAGCACAAGTAGTGTCCCGCTGCCACCAAGAAGACAAAGGCAGGCCCGTCGTGCCCATAGTGCCCTTCCTGCAGAATTCGCCTATCCTGATTGGGTCCCCACCACTTCTGCAGAACCCGTACTTCCCCCATTCACTGCCCAACCCGGTATTCAGGTGGAAACAGCTGATTTTATGCCAATCGATTATTATTCGCTGTTTTTCACGGAAGATCTCTATAGATCTATTGTGGACCAGAGTAATTTATATGCTGGTCAAGTCATCGCCGCTAATCCCCAGTTGCCTAAAATTGCCAAAGATTGGAAACCAATTACGGTTTCCGAATTTAAGACCTTTCTGGGCCTTTCCCTCAACATGGGCACACATAAATTCCCGTCATTGCGTGCTTATTGGTCCACGCACCCAATTGACCACATGCCCGTGTTCTCTGCCTCCATGCCCAGGACACGATACGAGCAGATTTTGCGGTTCATGCACTTCAACGACAATGAACTTTGTCGTCCACGTGGGGACCCTGAGTACGACCGGCTCTATAAAATTCGGCCTCTCATAAACCACTTCAACGAACGTTTTGCAGCCTTGTTTATTCCCGATCAAGCTGTCTGCGTTGATGAGTCCCTGATTAAATTTTCTGGCCGCTTGGCTTTCAAGCAGTACCTTCCCAGCAAGCGTGCCAGATACGGGGTCAAGCTCTATAAGTGCTGTGACAGGGCAACAGGCTATGTATGGAGCTTTATGGTTTATGAGGGAAAAGACAGTCAGGTTGAGCCGGTCAACTGCCCGGATTACATAGGGAGCGCTGGCAAGATAGTGTGGAACTTGGTGTCACCCTTATTCGGAAAGGGGTACCACTTGTATGTGGACAATTATTACACGAGCGTGCCACTGTTTAGTCACTTGTTTGATCATCAGATTGGAGCATGTGGCACCGTGCGACCTAATCGCCGGGGCTTTCCCCAGCGGCTTGTAGATGCCCGTCTTAGGCTGGGGGAGAGAGCCTGCGTGAAGTGTAATAACTTGCTCGCTATGAAGTGGAGGGACAATAAGAATGTTTTCCTTCTTACCTCCCTTCATGCAGACACGACAGTCCAAATTCGTACGGCGACTGGTGTTGTGGAGAAACCCCTCTGTGTCCACGAATATAACAAAAATATGGGAGGGGTGGACCTCAACGACCAGTTGATGGCGCCGTATCTAATTGACCGTAAGGCGAGACGCTGGTACAAAAAAGTGTCTCTATCCTTATTTCAATTGGCTTTGCTGAACGCTCATGTGCTATACAGAGCTTCAGGCGGGACTTTATCTCTTCTAAAATTCCAGAATGAGATAGTCACAGAACTCCTGTATCCAGGCGGTTCTGCACCTCACCATCCCCAACCAAATGCAGTAAGCCGGCTGCATGAGAGGCATTATCCGTATGCCCTCCAGAGTACCCCTACCCAACGAACCCCCAAAAAAAGATGTCGTGTCTGTAGCAAGCGCGGATTTAGGCGTGACACCCGTGTTTTTTGTCCACTCTGTCCTGACAAACCTGGTCTTTGGCTTGGTGAATCTTTTGAACGCTACCACTCAAAAGTGAAGTTTTAGCGTAGGGTACAGCATTTCACAGACTAGGACACACTTACACAGGGTCTCCCAAGATGCCATTACATTTTGAGAGACCCGAACCATTACAGTTGTTAAAGTTACAAAAAAAAAGTGTAAAAAAGAAAAAAAAAACGTAAAAAACAAACACAAAAAAAATATAAAATAAAAAAACCAAAAATAGTTGTTGTTTTATTGTTCTCTCTCTTTCTCTCTATTTTCTCTCTATTGTTCTGCTCTTTTTTACTGTATTCTATTCTGCAATGTTTTATCATGCTTGCTTTTCAGGTATGTAATTTTTTGTTTTCAGGTACGCCATTCAGTTGCAGCGCGGATCTATTTATCTTGACAGCAACAGCGTTTGCTCCCACGATACATAAAGCCGTGACTCCAGTGCTGTAGGAGGTGATTTCACCACCACAGTTAAAAAAAAAAGAGCATATATGCCGAAGCATGGGGGCAGCAGGGGCGGAGGAGCGATTTTGCTCCTAATGCCGCGTATATACGGTCGAAATTCCGACGGAGGCTTGCCCGTGGAAAAGTCAGACCGTGTGTACGCGGCATAACTTTTTTGCGGGAGGATGCCCCCATGCTTCGGCATATATATATTTTAGGCACAGGTTGCGTTAAAAAAAATGTTTTATTTTTTACTAAGTTTTGTTTTGGTATTTGCTTTGCAGGTATGGTATGGTAAGGTCTTACTGTTGTACTGTAATGTTACTTTGTTTTAATGTTAACCATCATTTGCTTAGCAGGTACGCCATTTAGTTGCATCGCGGATTTATTTATCTTGACAGCAACAGCGTTTGCTCCCACGTTACATAAAGCCGTGACTCCAACGCTGTAGGAGGTGATTTCACCACCACAGTTAAAAAAAGAGCATATATGCCGAAGCATGGGGGCAGCAGGGGCGGAGGAGCGATTTTGCTCCTAATGCCGCGTATATACGGTCGAAATTCCGACAAAGGCTTGCCCGTGGAAAAGTCCGACCGTGTGTACGCGGCATAACTTTTTTGCGGGAGGATGCCCCCATGCTTCGGCATATATATATATTTTAGGCACAGGTTGCGTTAAAAAATTTTTTTATTTTTTACTAGGTTTTGTTTTGGTATTTGCTTTGCAGGTATGGTATGGTAAGGTCTTACTGTTGTACTGTAATGTTACTTTGTTTTAATGTTAACCATCATTTGCTTAGCAGGTACGCCATTCAGTTGCATTGCGGATTTATTTATCTTGACAGCAACAGCGTTTGCTCCCACGATACATAAAGCCGTGACTCCAACGCTGTAGGAGGTGATTTCACCACCACAGTTAAAAAAAGAGCATATATGCCGAAGCATGGGGGCAGCAGGGGCGGAGGAGCGATTTTGCTCCTAATGCCGCGTATATACGGTCGAAATTCCGGCGGAGGCTTGCCCGTGGAAAAGTTCGACCGTGTGTACGCGGCATAACCTTTTATGCCGCGTACATACGGTCGAAATTCCGACGAAGGCTTGCCCGTGGAAAAGTCAGACCGTGTGTACGCGGCATAACTTTTTTGCGGGAGGATGCCCCCATGCTTCGGCATATATGCCCATCATTAGAAGTGGGTGGATGAAGGGAGGTATTCTAATGGTGGGCATACCCACCGATCAATCTCTTTTTTTCGTTCAGCCAACAGGCTGCATGAAAAAAAAGATTACAATACATGTCCAACAAGGACCATCAACGTACTGGTATGTTGCTGGACTTTGAATGGTTATACCAGATTGATGCCTGCGGGTATCATTCTTTTCAGCCAGCGGCCGGCTTTCATGTAAAAGCAATCCTAGTGGCTAATTAGCCTCTGGACTGCTTTTACAAGCAGTGGGAGGGAATGCCCCCCCCCCCCCGGATATAAACAGCGCCATTGGGAAATTGGGAAAGCATTTTATCACACCGATCTTGGTGTGGTCAGATGCTTTGAGGGCAGAGGAAAGATCTAGGGTCTAACCCCCCATTTTTTTTCAAAAAAAGAGTACCTGTCACTACTTATTGCTATCATAGGGGATATTTACATTCCCTGAGATAACAATAAAAATGATAAAAAAAAAAAAAATATGGAAGGAACAATTTAAAAATAAAATAAAAAAGCAAAATAAATAATAAAAAAAAAAAAAAAAAGCACCGCTGTCCCCCCTGCTCTTGCGCAAAGGCGAACGCAAGCATCGGTCTAGCGTCATATGTAAATAGCAATTGCATCATGCATGTGAGGTATCACCGCGAAGGTCAGATCGATGGCAGTAATTTTAGCAGTAGACCTCCTCTGTAAATCTAACGTGGTAACCTGTAAAGGCTTTTAAATGCTTTTAAAAATGAATGTAGTTTCTCGCCGCTGCGCGTTTGTGCGCAATTTTAAAGCATGTCGTGTTTGGTATCCATGTACTCGGCCTAAGATCATCTTTTTTTATTTCATCAAACATTTGGGCAATATAGTGTTTTTTAGTGCATTAAAAATAAAAAAAGTGTGTTTTCCCCCCAAAAATGCGTTTGAAAAATCGCTGCGCAAATACTGTGTGGAAAAAAAAAATGCAACACCCACTATTTTAATCTGTAGGGCCTTTGCTTTTAAAATATATATAATGTTTGGGGGTTCAACATAATTTTCTTGCAAAAAAAAAATGTTTTCATGTAAACAAAAAGTGTCAGAAAGGGCTTTGTCTTCAAGTGGTTAGAAGAGTGGATGATGTGTGACATAAGCTTCATAATGTTGTGCATAAAATGCCAGGACAGTTCAAAACCCCCCCAAATGACCCCATTTTGGAAAGTAGACACCTCAAGCTATTTGCTGAGAGGCATGTTGAGCCCATTGAATATTTTTTTTTTTTTTGTCCCAAGTGATTGAATAATGACAAAAAGAAAAAAAAAAAAAAAATTACAAAAAGTTGTCACTAAATTATATATTGCTCAAACATGCCATGGTTATATGTGGAATTGCACCCCAAAATACATTCTGTTGCTTCTCCTGAGTACGGGGATACCACCCCGAAAACCAAGCACCACCATCAGGATTTCTATGGGTGTAAATTTTTGATTTCACTCCTCACTGCCTATCACAGTTTCGGAGGCCATGGAATGCCCAGATGGCACAAACCCCCCCAAATGACCCCATTTTGGAAAGTAGACACCCCAAGCTATTTGCTGAGAGGTATGTTGAGTATTTTGCAGATCTCGCTTTTTGTCACAAAGTTTTAAAAATTGAAAAAAGAAAAAAAAAAAAAAAATGTCTTTCTTCATTTTCAAAAACAAATGAGAGCTGTAAAATACTCACCATGCCTCTCGGCAAATAGCTTGGGGTGTCTACTTTCCAAAATGGGGTCATTTGGGGGGGTTTTGGGCTATCTTGGCATTTTATGGCCTTCAAAACTGTGATAGGTAGTGAGGAGTGAAATCAAAAATTTACGCCCTTAGAAAGCCTGAAGGCGGTGCTTGGTTTTCGGGGGCCCGTACGCGGCTAGGCTCTCAAAGAGTCCCACACATGTGGTATCCCCGTACTCAGGAGAAGCAACCAAATGTATTTTGGGGTGCAATTCCGCATATAACCATGGCATGTTTGAGCAATTTATCATTTAGTGACAACTTTTTCTACATTTTTTTTTTTCTTTTTGTCATTATTTAATCACTTGGGACAAAAAAAAAATATTCAATGGGCTCAACATGCCTCTCAGCAATTTCCTTGGGGTGTCTAATTTCCAAAATGGGGTCATTTTGGGGGGTTTTGTGCTATCTTGGCATTTTATGGCCTTCAAAACTGTGATAGGTAGTGAGGAGTGAAATCAAAAATGTATGCCCTTAGAAACCTTGAAGGCGGTGCTTGGTTTTTGGGGTCCCGTACGCGGCTAGGCTCCCAAAAAGTCCCACACATGTGGTATCCCGGTACTCAGGAGAAGCAGCAGAATGTATTTTGGGGTGTAATTTCACATATGCCCATGGCATGTGTGAGCAATATATCATTTAGTGACAACTTTGTGCAAAAAAAACAAAGTTTGTCATATTCCCGCAACTTGTGGCAAAATATAAAATATTCCATGGACTGAACATGCCTCTCAGTAAATAGCTTGGGGTGTCTACTTTCCAAAATGGGGTCATTTGGGGGGGGGGTTTGTGCTATTTTGGCATTTTATGGCCTTCGAAACTGTGATAGGTAGTGAGGAGTGAAATCAAAAATTTACGCCCTTAGAAAGCCTGAAGGCGGTGCTTGGTTTTTGGGGCCCCGTACCCGGCTAGGCTCCCAAAAAGTCCCACACATGTGGTATCCCCGTACTCAGGAAAAGCAGCAGAATGTATTTTGGGGTGCAATTCCACATATAACCATGGCATGTGTGAGCAATATATCATTTAGTGACAACTTTTTGTAATTTTTTTTTTTTGTAATTTTTTTTGTCATTATTCAATCACTTGGGACAAAAAAAAAAAATATTCAATGGGCTCAACATGCCTCTCAGCAATTTCCCTGGGGTGTCTACTTTCCAAAATGGGGTCATTTGGGGGGGGTTTTGTACTGCCCTGCCATTTTAGCACCTCAAGAAATGAGATAGGCAGTCATAAATTTAAAGCTGTGTAAATTCCAGAAAATGTACCCTAGTTTGTAGACGCTATAACTTTTGCGCAAACCAATAAATATACGCTTATTGACATTTTTTTTACTAAAGACATGTGGCTGAATACATTTTGGCCTGAATGTATAACTAAAATTGAGTTTATTCGATTTTTCTTATAACAAAAAGTAGAAAATATCATTTTTTTTCAAAATTTTCGGTCTTTTTCCGTTTATATCGCAAAAAATAAAAATCGCAGAGGCAATCAAATACCATTAAAAGAAAGCTCTATTTGTGGGAAGAAAAGGACGCAAATTTTGTTTCAGTACAACATTGCATGTCCGCACAATTTACAGTTAAAGCAGCGCAGTGCAAAATTCTGAATTCACCTCTGGTCCTTTAGCTACCAAATGGTCCGGGGCTTAAGTGGTTAATGTGGGGGCACTCAGCAGGAGGGAGGGGCAAGGAGCGACAGCCGGGGACCCAAGAATAAGAGGAAGATCGGAGCTGCTCTGCAAAACCACTGCACAGAACAGGTAAGTATAACATGTTTGTTATGTTTAAACAAAAAAAAAAAAACAAGGCTTTAATATCACTTTAAAATCAAAACCGTGTAGCGCTGTCAAACCATGACCTTAATGATTAAAGTCAGTGGCGTCACTAGGGTTGGTGTCACCTGGTGCGGTATAACATGGTGTCACCCCCCCCCCCCCCCAATAATTTTTTTCACCCTAATAACACTGCATATATTGGCAACAGTAGTGCCGTTAATAACTATCAATCAACTAGCAAATTTGAATAACAAAATCATATGAAAATAATAGAAATCAAAGCTTAAACTGTTAAAGAACTGTATTTATTTTAACTTTAAACTTTACTGAATTAATAAATAAATAACACAAAAACAGGAACAAATATGAAAGCATTTAGTTAACATCTAAATCAAAACTTTGCTTTTCTAGCCTTGACAGCTGCAAAATTGTGAACAACATCATCAAAATCAATACATTTCGCTAGTTCACTTTCAACTGATAATATTGCAAGATCAGAAAGCCTTGCCTGTCCCATCGTTGAACGCAAATAGTTTTTTATCAGCTTCAACTTTGAAAAGCTCCTCTCACATGAAGCCACAGACACACAGATTGTCAGAAATATTTTTAGACATAGTGAAAGGGTTGGAAGAGATTCAATGAAGTCCCATTCTGCTATGAAGGTCAAAACTTGTAAAGCCGACCAATCTTTGACTTCTTCTAGGTTGATCTTGGCTGCTTTGAGATGTCTCCTCAGTCTGGGTATTTCCATTAACAGCTCACTCTCAGATATTTCGTCATAAAAAGTGGTCAGTTTTGGAATGGACACCTTTAATGTTTCTTCAGTTTCATATATGAGACTCTTTGCTTGAACAGCCTCAAACATGGCTGCAACTTCCATGATGGCTCTTAATCTGATCTGGAGTTCAGAATGGAAGCGATCAATGCACTCAAGCATTGCCCTCTTGTTCTCGTCTTGTAGACTTATGCCTCCAGCATCACGTGCCTGTTCCCCTGCCATCCTCTTCTTAAACCTGGCTCTTCTCTCTACGGCAATTCCATATTCTTTAGATTTTAAATGTGCCTGCTTAATTGCATGTTCCACTAGGTGACTGCGCTCTTCAAACAGAAAAAGTCTTAGTGACTCTAGCTTTGTCACCACCTTGTCCAGACTTAAGCCTTTGGTCTGCAGGTACTGTTGTGTAACATCAACTTCTTGAAGTACATCACCCCAGAAGTATAGGTAGCACAAAAACGTAAAATCACAGACAGCAGGCAGTAGACATTCTGCTGCTCCTCTTGTGTCCATATTTTCAGAAGGATCACAAAGCGCTTCGATTGCAGACACAAACATATTAAATTTTTCTTTTACTGGCTTAACTGCAGCATGATGAGCACTCCAGCGTGTTGTTGATAATCTTTTCACTGACACTCCAGTATGGTGAATTAACACATCCCATCGATGGGTGGAAGCAGCAAAAAAAGAAAACATTGACTGAAGTGTTCCAAAAAATGTCACACATGAAGCATTCTCAGCAAAAGAGTGCTGACCGCACAAGTTCAGTGAATGGTCCACACAGCCATTAAAAATCGCTTTTTTGTTTTTTTCCCTAATAATGGATTGTACACCTCCATGAATTCCAGCCATAGTAGCAGCATTATCATAACCCTGAGCACGACACATCATTATGTCCAGTCCATCACTCTCTAATTTTTTAAAGATATCCACACTGAGATCAGCAGCTTTTTTCCCCTTTAAAGGGAAAAATCCTAGAAACACTTCTTTTACTTCAACTTTCCTATTCTTGATGTTCACATATCTGATCACTTCGGACATCTGGTCAGTATGTGATATGTCGGGTGTGCTATCAAACATGATTCCAAAGTACTTTGCAGACTTTATGTCCATGACATTGGAATTTAGGAATAGGAAGAATAAGGAGCCGGAGGACACACACCAGGCGCGGCCGCGGCGCTGGAGGTGTTGTTCCAGGCTTCCAGCCCAGCGGGGTGAAATTAATCAATGAATGGGTCAGCTGTAAAAAAAAAAAAAAAAAAAAATTAAAAAAAAAAAAAAAAAAAAAAAAAGAGGGTGTCACCCCTCTAGCGGGTGTCACCCGGGGGCGGACCGCACCCCCCGCACCCCCCTAGCAACGCCTCTGATTAAAGTGCAAAAAAAATATCTAATATAATGCAATAAAGATGAAAACGTGAAAAAGGGAAAAATAGAAATTATTATTAATAGTTCAAATGTCCCAATTCCACATCCATAAAGTGAACTCAAAACGTGTGCTGATCCAATGTTCAATTTGTGAAGACACCCGATGCTCCCCACAGGATAGACAGGGTAAGTATATCTGCTTACCAGATTTTAAGACCCTCCAGGGTCTATCTGCGCATTAGTGAGCTTTCACCCCTCACTATGGGCTCAACCGCATCCACTACTCAACCTGCTTAATTGGATTCCACAGGTGTATATTCCACAGTTATCATCAGTTAAGCCCCTTTCACACCTGCGGACCGTACGTCCGTTTTTCATCCATCTGTTTTCGGATGAAAAACGGACATACATGTATCCCTATAGGATGGCGGATGAACATCCGCTGACACCCGATCTCATCCGTGTCCGCTATGCTCCGTTTCTGCAGACGGAGGAAAATCCTATTTTTCCATCCGTGTTCATCCGATCCCCCCATACAGTAGAGCGGAGATCTGACAGGGCGGTCCCTGCACAGCCGGCTCACGGGCGGATCATCACGGGATCCGCCGTGTGAAAGGGCCCTTAACCACTTCTCCACCGTGCCTATTCTGGCACTTCTCTCCTTCATGTAAAAATCATAATTTTTTTGCTAGAAAATTAATCAGAACCCCCAAACATTATATATATATATTTTTTTAGCAGACACCCTAGGGAATAAAATGGCGGTCATTGCAACTTTTTATCTTGCTCGGTATTTGCGCAATAATTTGTCAAACGCCTTTTTTTGGGAAAAAAAAACTTTCACAAATTAAAAAAATAATAAAACAGTAAAGTTAGCCCAATTTTTTTGTATAATGTGAAAGATGCTGTTACGCCGAGTAAATAGATACCTAATATG
Source organism: Rana muscosa (assembly GCA_029206835.1). Classification (NCBI taxonomy): domain Eukaryota; kingdom Metazoa; phylum Chordata; class Amphibia; order Anura; family Ranidae; genus Rana; species Rana muscosa. The sequence continues at coordinate 44,139,672 of CM055125.1, forward strand.
TCACGCTTTAAAATTGCGCACACTCATGGAATGGCGCCAAACTTCGGTACTTAAAAATCTCCATAGACGACGCTTTAAATTTTTTTACAGGTTATTTTTTTTCGAGTTACAGAGGAGGTCTAGTGCTAGAATTGTTGCTCGCACTCTACCGCACACGTCAATACCACACATGTGGGGTTTGAACTGCGTTTACATATGTGGGCGGGACTTACATGCATGCTCGCTTCTGAGCGCGAGATACCGGGGACAGGGGCGTTTTACTTTTTTTTTTTTTTTCATTTTACTGAATTTTTTTTTGATCACTTTTATTCCTATTACAAGGAATGTAAACATCCCTTGTAATAGGAATCATTGTGACAAGTCCTCTTTATGGAGAGATGCAGGGTCAATAAGACCCCACATCTCTCCTCCAAACTGGAAAGCATGAGATGGGTGAAAACAAATTCACTGATCTCATGCTGACAGCCGCAATTGCGGCTTTGTTTACTTCCGGGTACCGGGCGTGACGTCACAACGTCGCGCCCGGGACTCCGACGGTCACAGAGATGACTGGTGACCATCTGGTCACCAGAAATCTCTATGATCCTCATGCGACGCCGGCCGATTCGTTCTCCGGGCCCCCGATGGCACGGGAGAGCCCGGAGAAGCACCGGATGGTGGCGGGAGGGGGCGATGTCCCCTCCCGCTGCCTATAAGAACGATCAAGCGGCGGAACTGTCGCTATGATCGTTCTTATGGTGCGCAGAATCGCCGGCATGACTGAATGATGCCTGTAGCTGCAGGCATCATTCAGATATCCCCCCTCAAAGTCAAGGACGTCATATGCCCCACAGATGCTCGATAGGGTTTAGGTCTGGAGACATGCTTGGCCAGTCCATTACCTTTACCCTCAGCTTCTTTAGCAAGGCAGTGGTCATCTTGGAGGTGTGTTTGGGGTCGTTATCATGTTGGAATCCTGCCCTGCGGACAAGTAACCGAAGGGAGGGGATCATGCTCTGCTTCAGTATGTCACAGTACATGTTGGCATTCATGGTTCCCTCAATGAACTGTAACTCCCCAGTGACGGCAGCACTGGGGAGCTATGTGCGTCGGGACCCTTCGAGGTAAGACCACGCTATATTAAGATACCTCTCAACTCAACTCATGTGCAGCCCCAGACCATGACACTCCCACCACCATGCTTGACTGTAGGCAAGACACACGTCTTTGTACTCCTCACCTGGTTGCCGCCACACACACTTGACACCATCTGAACCAAATAAATTTATCTTGGTCTCATCAGACCACAGGACATGGTTCCAGTAATCCATGTCCTTAGTCTGCTTGTCTTCAGCAAACTGTTTGCAGGCTTTCTTCTGCATCATCTTTAGAAGAGGCTTCCTTCTGGGATGACAGCCATGCAGACCAATTTGATGCAGTGTGCGGCGTATGGTCTGAGCACTGACAGGCTGACCCCCCACCCCTTCAACCTCTGCAGCAATGCTGGCAGCGCTCATACATCTATTTCCCAAAGACAACCTCTGGATATGACGCTGAGCACGTGCACTCAACTTCTTTGGTTGACCAGGGTGAGGTCTGTTCTGAGTGGAACCTGTCCTGCTAAACCACTGTATGGTCTTGGCCATCGCGCTGCAGCTCAGTTTCAGGGTCTTGGCAATCTTCTTTTAGCCTAGGCCATCTTTATGTAGCGCAACAATTATTTTTTTCAGATCCTCAGAGTTCTTTGCCATGAGGTGCCACGTTGAACTTCCAGTGACCAGTATGAGAGAGTGAGAGCGATAACACCAAATCTAACACACCTGCCTCCCATTCACACCTGAAACCTTGTAACACTAATGAGTCACATGGCACCGGGAAGGGAAAATTGCTAATTGGGCCCAATTTGGACATTCTCACTTAGGGGTGTACTCACGTTTGTTGTCAGCGGTTTAGACATCAGTGTGTTGAGTTATTTTGACGTTACAGCAAATGTACACTGTTATACAAGCTGTACACTCACTACTTTACATTGTAGCAAAGTGTAATTTCTTCAGTGTTGTCACATGAAAAGATGTGGGGTGTACTCACTTTTGTGAGATACTGTATATGTAGATAAGGACTTAAAGGGGAGCTCCAGCCTTTTTAGGTTTATTAAAAGTCAGCAGCTTCAAAAGTGTAGCTGCTGACTTTTAATAAACGGACACTTACCTGCTCCACGGTCCAGCGATGCGGCCGCACGGAGTGTCGCTCCTCTCCCCCCCCTCTCGGCCGGTGCCTCAGTTCACATTGTGGGCACCCGGCCGTGACAGCTTTCGGCTTCACGGCCGGGCACGCACTGCGAATGCGTGAGCGGCGCTGCACTCTTTGAGTGGACAGGCGATCGCCTGGGACCTGTCACGTGTCCCAGGAGATCGCCTAGAGGGAGGGGCCGCCTTAGGCGATATGACGAGGCGAGCCCAGGGCGGAAGGAGGAAGTGGGACAGGAAGTCCCACTCCTACCGAAGCCCCCACTCCCCCCCCCCAAAAAAAATGACATGCCAAATGTGGCATGTAAGGGGGCGAGGAGTGCTTAAAGGGGAAGTTCACTTTTGGGTGTAACTCCGCTTTAAGACTCACCCTAATGCTAGTTTCAACTTTGTTTAACTACCACTTTCAGAATGGCAGCCCACATTTTTCCTACCTGACAAGGTTACTTTGATTTGATTTGTTTAATAAGTCGGTTTGCATGTGTAAATGGATTTCCCTATTAGATTTTTGTATTGAAAACAGATTGGTGGATAGTTACATAATACCAGTGGAGTTTTTTTTGGGGGGGGGGGGGGTATTCAAACAATTCTTTAGCTTACACAATTAGCACATTCTTTTCACAAAATAAGTCTTTACTTAGAGAAGAGTTGGTAAACTTGACCATACCCTGAAACTCAAGTTAAAGGGGTTGTAAAGGTTCGTTTTTTATTTTCTAAATAGGTTCCTTTAAGCTAGTGCATTGTTGGTTCACTTACCTTTTCCTTTGATTTCCCTTCTAAATATTTTTTTTCTTTGTTTTCTTTGTCTGAATTTCTCACTTCCTGTTCCTCCTCAGTAAGCTGTTCAGTAAGCTGTTCTGGCTGACTCCACACCACTCGGATGATGGTGTGAAGTTTAGTGAGGAGAAACAGGAAGTGAGAAATTCAGACAAAGAAAAAAAACATTTAGAAGGTAAATCAAAGGAAAAGGTAAGTGAACCAACAATGTACTAGCTTAAAGGAACCTATATAGAAAATAAAAAACGAACCTTCACAACCCCTTTAACAAGCATGGAACGTGAAAGGGTGTACGATTCTGCAGTACCCATTTAATACCACAAGATGGCGCCTGTGGGCACAAAAACATGAATGAGACACTTCTGTTTACCATTTGTATGAATGAATGAAATCTATGATAACACAACTCAAACAGCTTAATGAATGTAGACAATGACAATGAGTCTCTACTGTATTTTCACTGGTGTACTATTTATTTTAGAAAGAAAATACTAATGAGCTTCCTATTGAAGAAAGAGGGGGCACTTACACTGCCGATAGGTAATGTAATCATCCATAGGTGGTATGAGGTCAGAGATAAGTATGTTTTTTTTTTTTTATAACAAAATATACAAAAAACAATGTCCAACAATAACCTCAATAGAGGAGTTTCAAAATAAATTTACAAAACTAATTTGGAAATTGCTTTATTCTCTCATCTCGCCATCTTCTTCCTCCTCTTCTACTCTCCTTATATACAATACATTATTACACATTATTAGAACTTCTCCAAGATGTCCAGACAATGTCCTGTGTATTTAAAGTGTATGGAAAGTGGAAACCAAACCTTTTATTTTCTAGCTTCCTATAGAGCAAGGAATGGCTAAGGGGTATTAAACCCAAAACCAAAAATTTAATATATTGCAGCTTACCAATCATCAGATGTGGTGGCTGCATTTGTTTTCTATTTTTAGGCTTTTTTCCCCTCTGTTTCCACCGGGTGATCTGGCCAGTAATACATCTCCTGTATTTTAGAGCTTTCACTCTGTATGAAGGAGAAACAGAGACACCTTTGGACAGCAGAATTGTTAATCTGGGGGTGGGGTGTGTTAGAAGTACTAGCAGATGTAGATACACTAACAAACTGAAGCTAAACTCCAGCTCTTTACAAGCAGTTTCAGCAGCAGTTTTTTTTTTTCCTTTTGGGATAAAGGCTTTACAGAAAGAAATAAAAGTGAACCATTGTAAGCTCCCCTGTCCCCCGTTTTGCTACATCTGCAGGACAGCATGTTATTTTAAAAAACAACAGACTTACTGGTCAGATCACCAGGTGAAAAGAAAGAAAAAAAAGTCTAAAAAAGAGAACAAATGCAGACATCAAATCTAAGGTGATTCTCTGTAAGCCTTAGAGATGGTTGTGCGTGAAAATTCCAGTAGATCATCAGTTTTTGAAATACTCAGACTGACACCAACAACCATACCATGTTCAAAGTCACTTAAATCCCCTTTCTTCCCCATTCCGATGCTCGGTTTGAACTTCAGCAAGTGGTCTTCACCATGTCTAGATGCCTCAATGCTTTGAGTTGCTGACATGTGATTAGCAATGCATGTTACCAAGCAATTGAACAGGTGTACCTAATAAAGTGGCTGGTGAGTGTAGAGCACCAGTGAGAAAAGTCAGGAACAAGCCAGGGTCAGAAACAGGTGGGAAAGACGGTACCAAGTTAGCAGGTAAAGTCAATGTCAGATACAGGTGGGTACAGTAATTTGTGGAGAGTAAAGTAGTAGAGTAGGGTTGGCAACCTGGGTCCCTCCAGCTGTTGCAGAACTACAAGTCCCATCATGCTTCTGGGAGTAATTGTAACTGCCAGCCTTGCAATGCCTCATGGGAAATGTAGTTCCACAACAGCTGGAGGGCTACTGGTTGCCTACCCCCTGTACTAGAGCATGAAGCAGAGATCGTAAATCTTTAGAATAACTGTGGTATCCCTGAATCACCCTCTAATGGGGATGTATTATCATATTAACACCTTGCAAAATATACCATTTATTGGTGGGACTTTTAGGGTGCATAAAATAATTTCCGCCACAAATTAATTTAAAACCCAAAATGGTAGTGGTTGGTATGTAGACACTATGGTATTCTACATAGGTCTCATCAAAACACAGTTTTGTACGCTCCATCGGACAATTGTTGTTGGATTTTCCGCAAACAAAATGTTGGATAGCATGCTTTAAAATTTTCCGACAACAAATGTGTGCTGTCGGATTTTCCGATCGTGTGTATACATGTCCGTCCGAAAAAAATCCAAAGCACAAACACGCATGCTCAGAAGCAATGCTCACCATAACACAACATTAGCAGAAGTTGCCCAAAGGGTTGTGCTAAAGAGCTGAAAAAAAACACATAGTTTTGTGTTTTTGGCCGACAATTCTTTGCCGTTTGTATGCAATCCAAGTTCCCGGCCAATGCCCTTCGGACAAAAGTCCTACGCTTTGTCCGCAGAAAATCTGATCGTATGTGAGAGGCTTAACCATGAGATAAAACAAAGTTCAGGAATATTCCTTTATCCCGTTGTACACTACAAACTGTATGATTGAATCGGGTCTGATATTGCTGTTTTACTAATCTGACAGCTTATTATTCTAAATAGGAAACCTTCATTTTGTTTGCAAATATTAAAGATTCTAACTACCAGCAAGAATGAGTCCTTACATTTAAAGAGCACCTGTCATTTCAGATCCATCATGGCAGCGCCTGTTAGCGGGCATCCACTAACCTGCTGCCGCCACGTCCCTCACCTTAAAAAAAGCTATGATTAAACACTAAGAAAGTGTGAAACTAGTCAGCTCTAACCAGAATTTTGTGACTTGCTGTGCTGTATTTGGATTTTTGAAGATTTTACATAATAAAGGCTTTTTATTGGAGTGCTGCTGTCCAGAAGACTTGATCTTTTGTTTTGCACGTCCCTCACCTTGTTGTGTCACTGCCACATCACCAGCCGTCCCATTAAATTGAATGGGACTGTCGGTTTGTCAACAGCGGGTCAGAGGAGGAGCCAATGTGGGACAGAGATGACAGTTGCTCTTTAAAAAATCCTGATTTAAATCAACTTGATTTAAATGGAATCCACCCTGCGCCTGTGTGCGTGAGATCTCACTGTAGATGTCCCAGTTGTTGCCCGCAGTTGAAATCTGCAACTATCTAATGTAAAAGGTTAATGTAGCAAATCCCAGTTGAGTTTCTCCATCTCACCCACATACTTATAAAATTTACAGTATACTTGTGTTTTTGGTAAGGATTTGTATATCTTGTAGAATGGGATGCATCACAGTCTTTATTAAAGTTTTTATAAATTATAAAATGTTTGTTATACTTTTACCATTTTGTCTATTGTTGTGTTGACTTCATCCTAGAATTTACATTTATGTCTTCATGGCAGTTTGTCAACAGCATTTGATATGATGGAACTGTCGGATCTTGGTGCATCCTTACCTAGTGGCTCTGTGGTTGAAAAAAGTCCTTCATTGTGTAGAGGGAAAAGAGCCCAAAGACGTCTATTACAGGTACAGCAGACATCTAGATGATGAATGTTAGGAAGTGTTAAAGTGCACCTGTCACCAGCACATAGCATTTGTGTAATCTAAAAATAAAGCTGGCCATAGATGGTTTGAAGCTCGGTTGGTTCAGCAGGGACCGACCAAGATTTGAACCATCTATGTGCAGGCTGATTGTACCCAAGTTGCCTGTCAGATTTATTAGCATGCGATTACTGCCAGCGGCTATGGCCCCCCCCCCCTGTCCGCCAGGAGAACACAATAGCTCCATGGCAGGGATTCCCACATTAATACTGACTGTGTTGATGGGGAAATCAATCAATTTTCTTTCCTGCAACCCGTGGTTGCAGGAAAGAAAATGGCACCATCTATGGCCTGCCTAAGCAACCAGAGCAGTTCCCCTGAAAATACTAACATCACTGCCATAGGTACTTTATTTATAATACTTGTACACAATGGCGGCATGATACTGCGGAATTCTAGGGGGTGAAGAGGCATTATAATGCCTCCTCAACGCTTGTCAAATGCTCTGCAAACACAGATCGCTCTTTAAAGGGCACCGCACTCCACCGTGAATGTGAAACAGCTCTCTGGCTGAACAGAAAAAGCAAACAGTGTATGGTCAGTTTTAACCTTTTTATGGACTTTAAGCAGAAATCTCATTTTGCTACTTCACATTACCGTGCTACAGCTTAGGGCGTTTTTACAATATACAGTAAACCCCCGTTATATCGCGTTTCAGTTTTCGCGGTCCCGGTATATTGCGTTTTTTTCTGTAAGACCTATTAACATTATTTTATTGATTAAATCATTGTTAATTAAATATTTTTGTGTTTTCCATTGCTCTTGCTATGTCTCTCAGTATCTTTTATGTGTTTAAATGTGTTTCTATTGTTTTAAAAGTGTGTTTAAAGACCTTAAAATGCTTTTAAAGTACAGTGAAAGTTATAAAAACATGCCTAGTGTGTATTTAAATAGGGTATTTCTATTTTGCGGATTTTCACTTATTGCGGGTGGGTCTGGAACGTAACCCCCGCAATGGAGGGGGGTTTACTGTAGAACATATTGCATGATTGTTCACAGGCATATTGAAGCACTTTCCAGTGAATGTTCAATGAATGTATTATTTTATTGACATAGTAGAGGATCTCATTATTGTCTGTTCCTCCTGTATGACATAAAGAATTAGGAAATATCATTGATAAAAAAAAATACAGAAAAACACAAACACATACCTGCATATATTTAAGTATGAGGTACCTATTATTATACAGGATTTATATAGCGTCAACAGTTTGCGCAGCGCTTTACAACATGAGGACAGACAGTACAGTTACATTACAATTCAATACAGAAGGAGTCAGAGGGCCCTGCTTGTTAGAGCTTACAATCTATAGACATAATCTTTTGTTTTTGATGGTAAAAAAAATGTAAAAAGTAAAAAAAAAACTGTTCCGATTGCTGCTATCACATTCCCCCATGTGGCACTGACAGCATCTGACTCTTTTCGAAACTTGCGCCTAGGTGTGAACTTAAAAGTGACACTGTTGCTTTGCACATAAAAAAGGGCCAAAATACATCCCTGGGAATTACAGACCAGTTAGCCTAACATCAATAGTATGTAAGCTCTTGGAGGGGATGATAAGGAACTATATACAAGATTTTAGTAATTAAAAACTGTATCATTAGCAGTAATCAGCATGGATTCATGAAGAATCGTTCTTGCCAAACCAATCTATTAACCTTCTATGGTAAGGTGAGTTGCCATCTAGATAAAGGAAGGCCCGTAGATGTGGTGTATCTGGATTTTGCAAAAGCATTTGACACAGTTTCCCATTAACATTTACTGTACAAAGTTAGGTTAGTTGGCATGGACCATAGGGTGAGTACATGGATTGAAAACTGGCTACAAGGGCGAGTTCAGAGGGTGGTGATAAATGGGGAGTACTCGGAATGGTCCGGTGTGGAAAGTGGGGTCCCCCAGGGTTCTGTCCTGGGACCAATCCTTTTTAATTTATTCATAAACGACCTGGAGGATGGGATAAACAGTTCAATCTCTGTATTTGCGGACGATACTAAGCTAAGCAGGGTAATAACTTCTCCGCAGGATGTGGAAACCTTGCAAGAAGATCTGAACAAATTAATGTGATGGGCAACTACATGGCAAATGAGGTTTAATGTAGAAAAATTTAAAATACTGCATTTGGGTGGCAAAAATATGAATGCAGTCTATACACTGGGGGGAGAACCTCTGGGGGAATCTAGGATGGAAAAGGACCTGGGGGTCCTAGTAGATGACAGGCTCAGCAATGGCATGCAATCCCAAGCTGCTGCTAACAAAGCAAACAGAATATTGTCATGCACTAAAAAGGGTATTAATTCCAGAGATAAAACAATAATTCTCCCGCTCTACAAGACTCTGGTCCGGCTGCACCTAGAGTATGCTGTCCAGTTCTGGGCACCAGTCCTCAGGGGAAGGATGTACTGGAAATGAAGCGAGTACAAAGAAGGGCAACAAAGCTAATAAAGGGTCTGGAGGATGTTAGTTATGAGGAAAGGTTGCGAGCACTGAACTTATTCTCCCTGGAGAAGAGACGCTTGAGAGAAGATATGATTTCAATTTACAAATACCGTACTGGTGACCCCACAATAGGGATAAAACTTTTTTTCCAGAAGGGAGTTTATTAAGACACGTGGCCACTCAAAAAAAAAAAGAAAAAAAGGTTTAACCTTAAACTACGTAGAGGGTTCTTTACTGTAAGAGCGGTAAGGATGGTTGAATTCCCTTCCACAGGCGGTGGTCTCAGCGGGGGGCATCGAGAATTGAAAAAAACTATTAGATAAGCACCTGAACGACCACGACATACAGGGATATATAATGTAATACTGACATATAATCACACACATAGGTTGGACTTGATGGACTTGTGTCTTTTTTCAACCTCACCAACTATGTAACATTCATGTCATTCAAGACAGTGGACTTCAACAAAATGGTGGCCGTCTGCACAGGCACCAACTCCCTGTTACATAAGTGTGAATGGAATGGGTAAAAGATGGCTTCAGCTTCTCTTCTCCATTCTAAAGACGTTGAAGTCTACTGGAGGTTGACAAGCTGATCCTGTCTGTCTTGCTCCAGTCTTTCCGCATGCTAAAACGACTGATACAAGTTTGGGGTGTGCATTTGCGCGGTACTATTTTCTTTGTTTTGGGCTACATATTCAAGATAAGAGGGTGGATTTACTAAAGGCAAATAGACTGTGCACTTTGCAAGTGCAGTTGCATGCATTTTCCCCAGAGCTTAGTAAATGTAATAAAACTTTTTCTTGCACCCGATTGGGTTTTCCTTATGAAGTAATTTTCTTTACCACATTTACAATTAACTGCACTTGCAAAGTGCACAGCCTATTTGCCTTTAGTAAATCCAAACCAGTCTGCATTAAGTTAAATCACCCCAGGCATGTACACCTACCTAACCATGCTCCCTCAACGCCTCCCTAATACTGCATGTCGACAGGTGTAGAAGCTTAGAGAGAGGGTATGATGACCTGCCACCTCCCACGTGACAGTGTTCAGACCTGGCAATTGACTGCTTGAGCCCAAGTACTGTCATATTGGGGAGATCACATGATCATCTACTGTATATCTGAAAGTCCTACTCCATTAGTAAGGGGCTCTGGTAGTGTAGGGAGGTGGCGAGGGAGTGTGGCTGGGTAAGTATACGTGCCTTGTCTGGATGAGTTGCAATACCCCATTTCACCTGCAGGGGGATCTGAAACCATAGCTTTCCCCTAGACTAGAGCAAAGTAGTATTGTGCTGCAGTCTATGGATTAAAAAAATAATACTTCACTTTCACACACATGTATTTTATTCTTAAATTGGATTCCACACCATACCTCTTATATAGGATGTGCCCAAGGGACACTCAGGATATCGCAAGAAAAAATTATCCCCACAAGCTCCAAAGCCATCTAAAGGGATGATGAAGGCCCCCGGAGGTCTTGTGATGCCAGTATCGGTCCCTGTAACTGTGATAGATCATCATGAAGATAATAAGGTAAGAACATTTTATGTGTCTTCTGAATAAGATATGTTTCCAGCAATAGTTCTGGAAGAACGCTGGAAATCAGCAATGAAGTCACTCTTTAACAAATACTTTCCTTGCTGTCCGGTCTGGCAGCCCTTTTATAATAGATATTTGTTTTTGTTCAGCCACTGGGTTGAATGAAAAAAAAATGACCTGATTACAATCAATGTGGATGGGGGAATTCTTTCCGAAGAGTTATTGTATTCTGACAGCAGGAAGACTCCCCTGACATCAGAATACACTGATCAGTGCTGCCGGCTATAATCAGCACCACTGATCAATCGGGAAAAACCTGATATGCTGGTTGTAGAGAAGTCGATTGGTAGATTTATTTCTGTACAATCAGCCCAAAATTTGATCTATGTATGGCCAGCTTTAGCCAAAGTATATGTAAACCCAGTCACTTAACCCTCTTGCCACCGCTGCCCCTCGCGGTCCTTTAATAGAATCCAAATGCCAGGAAAAGGAGGCGGGCTTTTAGATCCACTGAGATTGGCTGTCACAGCGGTCACATTATCGGAAGTTCCCAATCACAATTATGCGTCAGTAGCTGACCGTGACAGCTTGGTTACTGTGCAGAGAGCGTGCAGTAAATGGGCTGCAGCGCTGATCAAATACAAATTTACCAAACAGTCCCATTTGAGAGAAGCTGAACATTAAATTGATTCCTCTCAAATGGGAACAACCATAGATGGATTGAAATTCAGCCGGTCCCTGCTAAAATGGCAAAATTTTGATCCATCTATGGCCTTAGCAAACAAAACATTATTCAGTTAGGGTTTAAAGACGTTCTAAAACTTCTTTTTTTTTTAAACAAAAATAAACATGCCTATACTTACCTGCTCTGTGCAGTCATTTTGCACAGGGCAGCCCCGATCCTCTTCTTCTGGGGTGCCCCGCTGACGCTCCAGGCCCCTCCTCTTCATCAGGTATCCCCACCGAAAGGCACTCTCCATGGGGGTACCCATGTTGGCTCGGTCCCGCCCCCCCACTCCTGTGTCACTGGATTTGATTGACAGCAATGGGAGCCATTGGATCCTGCTGCTATCAATCTGCCCAATGAGTAGAGAGACAGCGGCTAGAGCCGCTGTGCTTGTGCACATTGCTGGATTGGAATAGAATAGAATGCATTAAGGTTAAAAACCTCGGGCTTTACAACCACCTTAAAGTGGCTGTAAAGCCTGAAGGTTTTTACCCTCATGCATTCTATGCATGAAGGTAAAACAACCTTCAGTATGCAGCTCCCTCCAGCCCCCCTAATATATACCTGAGCCCGATCTCGATCCATCCGTGTGCACAAGAGCAGCTGTATTCCCAGCTCTCTGCCTTCTCATTGTCTTAGAGACAGCAGCGGGAGACATTTGCTCCCGCTGCTGTTAATCACCAGCCAGTGAGGAGGGGCAGGCCTGATCCCCATTCACTGCTCTGTGCAAAACCAACTGCACAGAGTAGGTAAGTATGAAATATTTTTATTTTTATCTTTTAATATTTTAAATCTCTACTTGTGTGGACATGCTGACTTGTACTTCAACTTCTTTATGTCCTCTAGCAGCCTTTTCCAGCATGTGGATCACGCCTGCCTATTAGTTACATACGGCCACAGGTTTTCGTTGTGCACCATTACAACCTTTTAGCCGCCAGTGTCCCAACAACCAATGACATCATCGGTTGATAAGGAGGACACCTGGCACCTGCACAACATCCTTGTTTGTCCCTCTTTGTCCCCTCTCCATAAACATTGGGGTTACATTAGCTGAGTGAGAGAGAATCATTGGAATACTAGTCAGTACCAGTGAGCAAAGGTGTGTTTGCTTTGGAAGAATAAAACACCTCTAATGTTGGGTGTCCTATACATGTGGATGTTGTTGCATTATATAGACTATTAGTTTTGTTTTTTAAATTTTAGAATGGGGTGCTGCGGGATTGTGCAGAATTTTAAAGGGGTCGTAGATGATTCAGGTTTTCTAGCACAATTTCACACCGGTTCCTTCAAAATCCTTCCTAGTGTGTCTTCTTTAGTGTCTTCATTCTTCTTCCTATTCTGTCCAGGTAAATGAAAGAGGGGGTCATCTACAAGATCTGAATACCAAAAAAAGAAAGAGACCCCTTCCCAAACCATTATATATTCCCCCTCCACTCCTTGATGCCAAATCTTCACCCACTGGATGCTTCCAGAGCAACTTACGCTCTCCGACCACTTACCTATATGAGCACTTTCAGAATGGACTCTTTTGGTACCCAGCGTATATCCCTCCTCCAATGCTGAGCCCTATTCGCCCAGGAAGTGGCCTTTACTTCAACACGTTCTGCTCCCCCTCTAGTGCTACGGGACCAAACCTCAGCTTTCCAGGTAAGAAATGAGCAAACATACACCACAGCAATGAAAGGGTGAAGACTACTTTTCAGAAGACATGGGGCAAAATGTTCCTGCAATAAAATCCTCTATTTGCACTAGGGATGCACCGATATCAGTATCAATGCCAAAACCGAGTACTTTCACGGGTATTCATGAAAATGCTACTGATACCCAAAACCGATACTTTGCGATTTTCTTCCATACAAAATGAATAGGCGTAAATCACGCTGAAAATAATTGCATGTGATTTGAACAGGAATGCGGTGCAAAATCAATATGACAAGCCTGGGTTTACACAGGAGCAGCGGGGAAACCACATGCGGTTTGGACAGGAATCGCACCGCATTCCTATTCAAATCACATGGGATTCTTTGCAGTGCGATTTGCACCCATTCATTTTGTATGGACGCATATCGCACCGCAAAGTATCGGTACTCGATATTGGCGAGTACTTGGCCCTAAAGTATCAGTACTCGTACAAAAGGGGTATTGGTGCATCCTTAATTTGCACACTTGATGTACTCGCCTGTTGTTACATGTGTTCTGTCATTAGGGGCATATCAATGCATTTGTGGTAGTAATAAAGTTCAATTAAAAATATTCAAGGGTATAAATCAGTTTAAAAAAAAATTAAATTAAGATACACATATAATGTACATTTAGGACGCACATGCAGACTCATATCAGAAACATTAAGGGACATATTCACTGTATATTAGATCACATTCACCAGAAAGGTTCACCTGTAGTGAATGTTTACTACTTTCTAAATACGCCCCCTAAATGCCTTTGTAGATGAGTAAAACATAATGCAGCAGAGAGATGTACTTCAGGAATCGTTTAAGGGTTTCATCTCTGCCTAAATAAGCCAACGTAAATTCTTCTTCTAGAAAAAGAGACATCACATTGTGAGATATTGCCGGTGAAGGACAGCATGGTGTTTACTATCCAGCCGTAAGTAGTCCAGCTTCGATGACAAGCATATTGCCAGACAATTCTACCTACTGAAGTATATTTATGTTTATTTCCTCAAGGCACATCAATATTGGAAATCGGTTCCAGGCAGACATCCCAGAGATCCAGGATCCATGTTCCCTGGGAAACTCTAAGGCTGATTTAGTTTGGAAGCCCCTGAAGATGACAAAATCAGGTACTGTAGGTCAGGAGTCCCCAAACCCTGGGCCTTGGACCGATGCCTGTGTTTCATCAGATTAGGCGACCCGATAGCATATGTAAGGGAAGTGACGTTTCGTAGCCGCCATCTTGCTACACCCCACACTTGTCCATAGTAAGGATAAACTGAGAAGGGGGCAAGCGGACATCGTTACACCCTCCGGAGTTTTGCATTTGGCACTTTTTTTTAACAGTAAACTGAGTTTATACAGTGAAATCCAGTACTTAGAACTCCGTCTGACTGTTTAGATGTTTAATTTTAAAAGCAGCGGCAAGCGTGCTGAACTTACAGGTTTGCTAATCGGACAGAAGTTTGCTGCTTTTCAAATTAACCACTTCCATACTGGGCACTTATACACCTTCCTGCCCAGACCAATTTTCAGCTTTCTGCGCTGTTGCACTTTGAATGACAATTGCGCGGTCGTGCTACACTGTACCCAAACAAAATTTTTATGAATTTTCCCCCACAAATAGAGCTTTCTTTTGGTGATATTTGATCACCTTTGGGATTTTTCTTTTCTGCTAAAAAAAAATAAAAATGACAGAAAATTTTGAAAAAAAAAAAGTATTTTTTTTGTTTCAGTTACACAACTTTTTAAATAAGTACGTTTTCTCCTTCACTGATGGGGCTGCACTGACGGGCACCGATGAGGTGGCACCGATGAGGTGGCACTGATGAGGTGGCATTGATGGGCACTGATGATGGGCACTAATAGGTGGCACAGATAGGCGGCACGGATGGGCACGTATAGGTGGCATGGATAGGTGGCACGGATGGGCACTGATAGGCGGCACAGATGGGCACGGATAGGCGGCACAGATGGGCACGGATAGGCGGCACAGATGGGCACGGATAGGCGGCACAGATGGGCACGGATAGGCGGCACAGATGGGCACGTATAGGTGGCATGGATAGGCGGCACGGATGGGCACTGATAGGCGGCACGGATGGGCACTGATAGGCGGCAAGGATGGGCACTGATAGGCGGCAAGGATGGGCACTGATAGGCGGCAAGGATGGGCACTGATAGGCGGCAAGGATGGGCACTGATAGGCGGCACGGGTGGGCACTGATAGGCGGCACGGGTGGGCACTGATAGGCGGCACGGGTGGGCACTGATTGGCATCCATTACAGTACATCAGTGCCGCCTATCAGTGCCAAACAATAATGCCTGCCAATCAGTGATGCCCATTGTGGGCACTGATTGGCATCCATTGTGGGTACTGATTGGCATCCATTAGCGGGCACTAACTGGCATCCCTGGTGGTCTAGGGTGGCATACCTGGTGCTGGCATCCCTGGTGGTCTGGTGGCATCCCTGGTGGTCCAGTGTGGGCATCCTCGGGGGGGCTGCGCTGATTATCTATCAGCACAAACCCCCCCTGTCAGAGGAGCAGCCGATCGGCTCTCCTCTACTCGCGTCTGACAGACGTGAGTGAGGAAAAGCCGATGACCGGCTTTTCCTGTTTATACTGTGATCAGCCGTGATTGGACACGGCTGATCACGTGGTAAAGAGTCTCCATCGGAGACTCTTTACCTAGATCGGTGTTGTGGGGTGTCAGACTGACACCCCGCAGCAACGATCGCCGGGATGCGCGCCCTCGGGGGCGCGCAGCGGCTCAAAATCCTGAGGACGTTATATGACGTCCAGTCAGGATTTTGAAACCACTTTGCCGCCGTCAATCTGCTATAGGGCGGGCGGCAAGTGGTTAAACATCTAAACAGTCAGACGGAGTTCTAAGTAGTGGATTTCACTATATAAACTCTGTTTACTGTAAGGCTACTTTCACACTGAGGCGCTTTGCAGGCACTATAGCGCTAAAAATAGCGCCTGCAAAGCGCCCTGAAAGAGCCTTGCCTTTCACTCCAGTGAAGGGTGGTGTTAAGCAGGCCACAGATGAGTAGAAATCTGAACGAAAATTCAGGTAGATAGACTGTAGCAGGGTGACCCCGTGCTATGGGTTAAAATGGTGGTTTACACCAGGTTTTCTGGCAAGCACACTAATGGCTCAGGTGTGTGCTGCATTCATAGAAGAGCCAGAGATAGAGCCCAGAGCTGCACCCTCCCGAAGAGGTCATTGTAAGGGAGATGAGGGTGCGTGTGTGCACCATGCTGTCCAGGCCAGGACAGAGGAAGGCCCGAGCCTGAGAGAGAGTCCATGAGGGACAGGAGCAGTTAGGAAGCTGTAAGGAAGACGCAGAGCTGAGGTGCAGCATCTGTGCATAAACACTTGGATGGATTTCATGGTCAGGAGGACCACAAAAGATACTAAAGTTCAGAAGAGACCCTGAAGAGGTACTTAGAGCAGTAAAGCTGCCACACGAGGCTGAATGTTATGTTTTGCAGTGATGGTAAGAACCCCCTGTGTGAAGTTTTAATGTTCGTTTAAAATAAAGTGGGCAGGAAAGCCCTGAAAACTATATCTGGCATGGAGTAAGCTCACTGTTTTGGCACTACCATAGAGCTAAGAAACCCCAACGTATCACAAGACCCATCTTTCGCATAATTAGTGTGCCTGTTGCCACAGGCGATTTTCGTGCTGCCATCAAAACTGAAAGTTTTTCTAATCGTTAATAGGGGACTCATTCGAGGGGGGAAAAAAAAATGAGTGAAATGCACATAATCGATTGATCGAATTCAAATCTATCAAAAAAATAAAAAAAAGATCAGTATATTGAAAGCGATCGGAAAAAGGTTGTAATTTCACTGTACAAATTCCAAAACAAAGATGGGACTATCACATGTTAAATCAAATGGAAATTTCTACTTATCTATGGGCTGCAGATTTGAAAGAACTGGACTAACAAATTATGCCAAACTCCATCTCACACTTTTTAAGCAGTTATAGCAGTAGTTTCTTTTCTTTTGAGATAAAAGTTTTATATAAGTAAATAAAAGTTGACCCTTGTAAGCACCCCTTTCATTGGTAAATGGTTTGTCTCAAAACCTGTCACTTTTGCTGGACAGCTTAGTCTGTTAACCGATTGCCAACTGTATACAGTACATATACAGCGGCAAGGCGGCTCTCCTGCACAGAATCATGTACCTAGCATGTGATCTGTGCGCCGGGCTAGGAGCGCCCTGGCTGTGCTGTGACTGGCTACAGCAAGAAACCAATCATTGGGTGCCAGCCGCCAATTGGTCACTGGCACCCGACGATCGGCTCTGGACATTACCAAAAAGAGCCCTGTGTAGGTAAACAAACACAGGGCTCTCTTCTGACAGCAGCAATGTGCTGTTTTTTTCTTCCTGCACAGCACATTGCTTAGTAAAAACACCACACAAAGTAACACATGTTGGACACAGATGTTAACCAATTCCCTGCCAGTGTCCTTAGTACAGTGACAGTGCATATTTTTAGCACTGATTACTGTATTAGTGTCACCGGTTCCCCAAAAAAGTGTCAGGTGTCTGATTTGTCCGCTGCAATATCGCAGTCCCGCTATAAGTAACTGATCCCTAGTATAAAAATAAATAAAAATTCCATAAATATATATTCCATAGTTTTTGGACGCTATAACATTTGCACAAACCAATCAATACGCTTATTGGTATTTTTTTTTCTTTACCAAAAATATGTAGCAGAATAAATTTTGCCCCAAATTAAATGAAGAAATTTGATTTTTTTTTACTGGATGTCTTTTATAGCAGAAAGTCTAACATGTTTTTTATTTTCCAAAATTGGGTCGGGTTTTTTTGTTTATAGCGCCAAAAATTAATACCACCAAAAGAAAGCTCTATTTGTGGGAAAAAAAAAAGAACATAAATTTAATTTGGGTACAACGTTGCACGACCATGCAATTGTCAGTTAAAGTAACACAGTGCAGTATTGCAAAAAGGGCCTGGTCAGGAAGGGGGGAGGGGGGGTAAAACCTTCTGGAGGTCAAGTGATTAAAGAGATTGAAAAATAAACTTGCTGGACGGATCACCAGGTGAAAATAAAAGGAAAACCCGCCTAAAACAGGAAATTAATTCAGCCATCACATCTAAGGATTGGTAAACTGCTATATATTATATTTCTGTTTTTGTGTTTAATGCGGTTTTAATCATTTCTAAGATCTCTATGGTCTTAGATATTTCAAAAAGGGGTAATTAGTAGGGCTGCAACGAACGATTATTTTAATAAGCGATAAGTTGGCAGATTTATTGTTTCGATTAATTGCATAATAACCTTAAAAAAAATGTGTGGCGTATAATTGAGTTAATATGTAAAGTTTTTAAAAAAAGGCAATTTATTCTTAAATATCTATACCAATTATATTCGTAAATATAAATAACCAACTACCGGTATATGGTTAGGGAGCAAAATCTGTAATCCACTTCAGAGAGAATAACAGACAGAAGAGATATACTGTATATACTATTAGAGGTTGAATCTGGTAAATATCATCAGACTCGGAGATCAATTTTTTTATTAACCTGCCTAGCGGTATTCCCGAGTGTGGCTTGGGGTGGAATTTCAATACCAATAGCGGTAACCCCGAGCCAGACTCGGGATCGCGTCGCAGGATACAGGGAGAGTTACTTACCTTGTCCCCTGGATCCTGAGCTGTCTCCTAGCTTGATTCACACTGCCGAGTGCCACCGAGCTCCGTTCCCTGCGACGTTGCGACATACGGGGGCGGAGATCGGCGCCAAATTTAAAAAAGTAAAAAAACACAATATACATACAGTACACTGTAATCTTACTGATTACATTACTATATAAGATAATTACACATCCCCCTTGTCCCTAGTGGTCTGTCCAGTGCCCTGCATGCAGTTTCATATTATAAATACAGTTCTTTCTGCCTGGAAACTGAAGATTGTCCATAGCAACCAAAAAGTGTCCCTTTATGTCAAAAGTGCTTTTAGACCAGCTAGAAAACAGCGATAATAAATTAGAATCACTCGCAGAATTGAGCGATAGAGATTTGTGGGGAAATTCGTCATCAAACACTAAAAGTAATGACAGCGACAATTCTGCAACTGAGCAAATTTCAGTTTTTTTGATTTGATAATATAATAATAATAAAAATTATTCAATAACATAATTTGTTGTAATTATTTATAGTTATTTATTATATTATAATTTATGATTTTGTGTTTCAAACTTTATCATACCCGGGATGTCTACTAGACTCTTGTTTGGACAGATTTAAAGCGGAGGTTCACCCAAATTCCAATACTTTGCTGTCCGCATCATTGCATAAACTAGATGACTACTGCCCTAAGAAATATTTTTTGGTGACATTTAAATACCTTATTTTTAATGACTTCCCGGTTTCCCTCCCGCGGGAGTAGGAGTCTCCCCGGCGCCGCAGTAATGTCTGGGAGCTCGCCGCAGTGTGTACTGGATGCAATACCATCACAACAGGGCGTGTACTTTCTAGGAAGCCGCCCGTTGTGATGGCAACCATTTAGTTTACGGCGCTACTCGCCGCAAACACTGCGCAGGCGCAAGAAGGAGCGGTGAATGATGCGACAGGAGGATTCACCGCTTCCAGGAAATGATTGCTTGTGGGCTTCACAGTGCCCACAAGCAAAATGGAAATTGCCAGGAAGGGAAAATATAAGTTGTTCTTTAACACGCAAAACGGACAGGTTTTATTAAAAGACACCGAAAACGTGAGTATACATTTGTATTGCAAAACCCCATGGAATGCACAAAAAAAAAACAAAAAAAAAAAAACGATTGGCCGCGGAACCCCCGCTTTAAGTGAGTTATTCCTAAGAATTGCAGGCCTACAATATAAAACGCCAAATATCCATGCATAATAATGGTACCGCTTTCAGCACCTAAAATCTGAAATAATCATACCGCCAGGGAGGTTAAAGAAAAAAAATATATTAAAGACTGTTTACTGATTTTCAGACAGATCTGTAATATATTACATATAGGGCCATACAAAAACAATGTCTTTCTTTAAAAAAAAAAAATATTTTTTTTAAGAACTTTCGTCCGATTTTCTAATTGTTAGTGGGGTCAAATCAACATTCGTTTTCGACTGCAGTGACGGGAAAATTCGAAAGAGCAGAATAGAAGACTTCTTGGTCAAAGGAATTTTCAAACAGTGTAATTAGTTTTCATTCAGAAATTACATTCTTTTTAAAACAGAATGTTAAAAGCAAGTGAAAATTTTCAAACATTCTTTCATTCAGTAAATGTACAAAGATTTTTCGTAAGAATATTCTCGTCCGAAAATCAATACGTGTATGGCCAGCATAAGGCACGGTTCACACCCATGCAGTTTGCTTTTTGATCCGTTTCTGCTGTGCGTTTTGCCATTTCTGCGCACAGGATTTTGCTGTGTTTTGCTTTTTTATCTTTTTTTTTTTTTGCCCAATTCGTTGGGCAGATTAAAAAATGCGAATCGCTGCAAAAACGCTCTACATGCTTTTCTGCAGCTTCTCCATTGATGACTATTGAACCAAAAAAGCACAGTTTTGCGTTGAATAAAGTCCTTGACCCTTTCCAAATAGGCAGCGGCTGAAAAAAGCATAGCTGTGAACGTGTCCCCTAGGAAACCATGTTAAATGAACTGTAGTGCATTTCTGCAAAAAGCACCAAAAAAACGCATAGGTGGGAACCAGGCCTAAGATGTTTAGTAACAGCAGCGTGCTTTTTTTTGTATCACCTGTCATAATGGGGTTAAAAAAAAAAAAATTGCCTTTTATAGTACAAAAAGAGCAGACAATCACTACTATAAGGGGTTCATTTATACCAGGGATATGCAATTAGCGGACCTCCAGTTGTTGCAAAACTACAAGTTCCATCATGCCTTTGCCTCTGCAGAGTCCTGCTATGCCTCATGGGAATTGTAGTTCTGCAACAGCTGGAGGTCCGCTAATTGCATATCCCTGATTTATACTGTGAAAATAATAAATAAATAAATAAATAAATATATATATATATATATATATATATATATATATATAAAATCATAAATACACCCAGAAGTAGGATATATGGGCTTTATAACTAGAAGTCAGACATGAATCTATATGAAGGGTGGAAGGGAGAAATCTTTTATAGTAAAATAGTACTAAAAGCAGAGACTTTTTTTCATGGATATGATCATTTTAAATATAATGCACAATACAGGTAAAAGTTGACTTTAAAATGTAATTGTAATCCTGTCTATTACCTCCAGTCCATCACCCTCCACCTTCTCTGTGTTCAGATAATGATCTTCCTGCACACAGTCTTTAACCACTTGCTGACCGCCGCACACACATATACGTCGACAAAATGGCACGGGCAGGCAAATGGGCGTACCTCTACGTCCCTTTAAATTTGCCGCCCAGCGGGCGCACACGCGCGCCCGCCGCGTGCCTCGTTAAGTGTGCTCGCGGGTCCCGGGAACTCGATGTTCCCGGGCGGCCCGCGATTTCGGTCGGCAAAGGCAGAACAGGGGGATGCCTTTGTAAACAAGACATTCCCTGTTCTGCCTAGTGACATGTCACTGATCTACCGTTTCCCGTGATCGGGAACAGTGATCAGTGACGTGTCACTGGTAGCTCCTCCCCCTAACAGTAATAATCACTCCCTAGGGCACACTTAACCCCTTTATCGCCACCTAGTGGTTAACCCCTTCACTGCCAGTGTCATTTTTACAGTAATCAGTGCATTTTTATAGCACTGACCGCTGTAAAAATGACAATGGTCCCAAAAATGTGTCAAAAGTGTTCGATGTGTCCGCCATAAAAGCCGCAGTCACGATAAAAATGGCAGATCGCTGCCATTACTAGTATAAAAAAAAAATAATAATAAAAATGCCATAAAACTATCCCCTATTTTGTAGACGCTATAACTTTTTGCGCAAACCAATCAATATACGCTTATTGTGTTTTTTTTTTACCAAAAATATGTAGAATACATACCGGCCTAAACTGAGAAAAAAATAGCTTTTTAAAAAAAAAAAAAAAAAAAAATTGGGGATATTTATTATAGCAAAAAGTACAAAAAATATTATTTTTTTTTTCAAAATTGTCGCTCTATTTTTGTTTATAGCGCAAAAAATAAAAACCGCAGAGGTGATCAAATACCACCAAAAGAAAGCTCTGTTTGTGGGGAAAAAAAAGGACGTCAATTTTGTTTGGGAGCCACGTCACACGACCGCACAATTGTCAGTTAAAGCGACGGAGTGCCGAATCGCAAAAAGTGGCCTGGTCTTTACACAGCCAAATGGTCCGGGGCTTAAGCGGTTAAAGTGATTTTTTTTTTTTTTTTTTTAACAACAAACCTGTTATACTTACCTGCTCTGTGTAATGGTTTTGCACAGAGCAGCCCTGATTCTCCTCTTCTGAGGTCCCCCCACCGATGCTTCTGGCTCCTCCTGCCTTCAGAGTGCCCCATAGCAAGCTGCAAAGTATAATAGAGTGTCCCTATAGCAAGGTAAAAAAAAATCTGATTTTAGAACCACTTACTTCCTGCCCAGGACTACATGTCCCATGAGGCATTGCTCCTCACATTCATAATTTCTCAGGCACTTACTGGCATGTATGGACGGTGTACTGAGCTGTATGTGTGTTGCACTGTATTTCCTGATATGTAAACAAATAATGCATTCTGTATGCAGGCCAACTAATCGGCTGGCCGAATAATCGATTATGAAAATAGTCGACAACTATTTTCATAATCGATTAGTTGTCCATTAAATCGATTAGTTGTTTCAGCCCTAGCAATATGGCCTTTGACTATGTAGTGGATAGCTCTGATTAGTGTCATTCGTTAACATGAGAATCTTTTTCACTATACTCTTATCCACAGTTTCTAATTTCCTACACTTGGCGTGTTCTAGTGCTGTACCAGGAGGGGGCAGTAATCTGGAGTTTGCTCTGCACTGTCTACACCTTAGTAAGGGAAATACCATGGTGAGTTGTGCTATCCATATAAATGTAAATTATCACAAAGTCCCAATAATACTACAATCATGCAACAATATAAACAAGTATGGAATGAAGGTTTTTTTTTTTTTATCTGATAAATTAGAAATCCGAGCTTTACCTAACATTTCTTAAAAACGCTCTCTCCTAAATCCTAAGACCTATACCAACTAACCTATATAAAAATAAAGATGCAATACTTGCCTAATTTCAGCCTGTTCTGGCCCGGGATACGTGATCTCTCCCCATGTCAGCCATGTCTGATTATGCCTGGGAGCAGTATTAATATAATAATAATATTCTTAAATTAATAATATTCTTAGGTTTTTCAAATGCTGTTTTTTTTGTCGGAAAAAATACACTTTTTTGAATTTTAATGCACAAAAAACACTCTATAATATCCAATTGTTTGATAAAATATAAAGAATGAGGTTACACCAAGTAAAACAAATAGATACCAAGCATGTCACGCTTTAAAATTGCGCATGCCTGTTCAATGGCGACAAACAATATAAATTTTACTATCCATAGGCAATGCTTTAAAAGCCTCTACAGGTTACCACTTAAGATTTACATGATCGGACATTTGTGGCTTTACCTCACGTGTGGGAAGATCGCTGTTTGCATGCCTTTTGCCTTTGTGCATGTAAAAATTGTTTTTAAAATTAAATTATTTTTATACTGTCACTGTAAAAAAAATAAATTGGATGAGTTTTGTTATCACATGGAATATACTGTATATACTCAAGTATAAGCCGACCCGAATATAAGCCGAGGCACCTAATTTTACCACAAAAAAATGGGAAAACTTATTGACTTGAATATAAGCCTAGGGTGTCCATCTGCATGCCTCACTGTGCCCATGCCTCACCGTGTCCATGACTAGACTTACGTTTAACATAGGAGTATATGGAAGGGGTGCCCGGCTTTGAAAAATCCCTGCTCCCCGGGCCGTAGGTCCTCCAGACAGAAAACTTTGCACACTTGTAGAGGAGAACTGGGGCTACATGTGTGCCAAGGTTCGGGTCCAGGGGACCTACGGCCGGCCGGTATCGGGTCCCCAACTTTACCGGAGAAATCACTGTTTAACATTGGAATCTATGGAAGGGGTGCCTGGTATTGAAAAATTGGTGCTCCCCGGCCGTAGGTCCCCCCAGACAACAAACTTTACAACTTTGCACACTTTTAGAGGAATAGTGGGGCTATATGTGTGCCAAGTTTGGGGTCCAGGGGACCTACGGTCGGCACCGTGTCCCCAAAGTCCGGGAGATCAGGCGCAAAAAGGTGACTCGAGTATAAGCCGAGGTGGGCATTTTCAAAACAAAAAAATGTGCTGAAAAACTCGGCTTATACTCGAGTATATACGGTAAATATCCCCTGTGACAGCAATAGGCAGTGACAGGTAATATTTATGGAGAGATCTGGGGTCTATTAAAACCCAAATCCCTCCTCAGCCCTTAAAAGCATTTGATCAGACCAAGAACTGTTCCCACAAAGTTGGGAGCATGAAATTGTCCAAAATATCTTACGCCTTAAGAGTTCTCATTACTGGAACTAAGGGGCCAAGCCCAACCCCTGAAAAACAACCCCACACCACAATCCCCCCTCCCCCAAATGATTTGGACCAGTGCACAAAGCAAGGTCCATAAAGACATGGATGAAAGAAAGGAGGGGTTACCTTTTCCCATAAAGACATGGATGAGTGAGTTTGGGGTGGAGGAACTTGACTGGCCTGCACAGAGTCCTGACCTCAACCCGATAGAACACCTTTGGGATGAATTAGAGTGGAGACTGCGGGCCAGGCCTTCTCGTCCAACATCAGTGCCTGACCTCACAAATGCGCTTCTGGAAGAATGGTCAAACATTCCCATAGACACACTCCTAAACCTTGTGGACAGCCTTCCCAGAAAGGTTGAAGCTGTTATAGCTCCAAAGGGTGGGTCAACTCAATATTGAACCCTACGGACTAAGAATGGGATGCCATTAAAGTTCATGTGCGTGTAAAGACAGGCGTCCCAATACTTTTGGTAATATAGTTTGTGTTCTCTCTCTCTCTATGAAACGGTAGACATTATTAGGCAATCAAAAAAACTGCATTAGAACAGGCATTATAACTATTCACCAGCCCAGTCACGATGTACTTTTGAAGATTCAAGCTGAACTCCAAGAAAGCTAAAAGTCCTCCCTTGCAAGGGTTAATGGTACAGTGAGAGCACTTTTATCTGACAATATAGCATATACAATTGTGACATAAGTCATATTGTAATTGAATGTTATTAAAAATTATTTTCAATCTGCAGCTTTGTAATTTTCTGTGAAATGTAATGCCATATGGCTACCTGGAGGTGTTCTGTACACAGAACGCCCCCCAGATATGTAATTTTCTGCTTGTATGATTGGCTCACCAATTTTCCCAGAAGTCTGCACTAAAATATAAAAGTCAGATTTCAGGCATCCCCTGCAACAAAAATTTCATTTTTGGTGGGATACTCCCAATAGGAAGTCACATCTAAAGGGATAATATGTATAAAGATTACTAAAGCGCTGATATGAATGTGAACCAAAAATATGTGAACCCAAAAAATATTAAGATAATCAAATGGTGATTCCTGCTATTATTGTGTAGTGTACTGATGTCACAAAAATAAATGAAATAAGGGTTATAAAGCGCTATCATCAACCTTAATATTGCACAGTGATCCAATATATACTGCCAAGGTGATAATAGTTCAGTGAACATATACTAAGGCCCCATTCACACTGAGGTGTATTTCAGGCGTTTTAGCGCTAAAAATAGCGCATAAATAATGCCTGAAATAATCCTGCCCCAGTATGCTCAATGTGAAAGCCCGAGGGCTTTCACACTGAGGTGATGCGCTGGCGGGAGGAAAAAAAATCTCCTGCAAGCCGCATCTTAGGAGCGGTGAAGGAGCGGTGTGTATACCGCTCCTTTACCGCTCCTTCCCATTGAAATCAATGGGACACCGTCTTAATACCGCCCGCAAACCGCGGCTGTAGCCACGGTTTGCGGGCGGTATTAACCCTTTTTCAGCCGCTAGCGGGGGTTAAAACCGCACCGCTAGCGGCCAAATATCGCGGTAATTACGACGGTATAGCGGCGCTAAAAATCGCGCCGCTATACCGCCACCGCACCTGCCCGCCCCAGTGTGAAAGGGGCCTAAAAGGTAGTAATAAATAAAGTGCTTCCAAAATAATATGAATAAAGTGCTTTCCAGAGTTCTGATAATAAAGAGACAAAGTCAGCAATGGCATCCCTAGGGGGGGAAGAGGGGGCCCTGGCCCCCCCAACATTATGCTGTGCCCCACCATGTGCCCCCCCCCCCAAAAAAAAATAAATATATATATATATATATATATAAAAAGTAATCTAAAAAAGGTGCACATAAACTATAGGGGCCCACAAGTGCACTTCTCGGCGCCAAGGGGAACGGTTTACCAATTAGCTTATTCTGAGATCAGAATAATAATAATAAAGTAAAAAGATAACATACAGATATATATATAAAATTAGATATAACCAATATCATATTAATGATAAAAGGTGTTCTTATAAGAAATAGCAGCAGCTGTTTAAAATTATAGATGAAAGAAACTGACACCCATAAAACAGTAAATATATAAAATGTATCAAAAAATTAAGAACAGAGTCTATTTGATAAAACAGCGCTTAGTATTGGATAATGTCCAACTTCAAAAAATGTATGCGGTATGGTGGAAAAGAAATAAAATCACAAAGGATGCAGTAAAGTCACAGTTCTTAGTGTGGTAGGTGTTTCTAAGAGATGGATGAATCGTGCACCCTACACCAGCTCCCAATCTTCACCACAGATGTGATATAAGGTCCCCCGCTGGGGTTCAAACTCACCAGAACAGTAAATCAAATGAGCCTTGCAAGATAAATTCCTCCTAATTCAAACTTCCATCACCACCTCAGGAATCGGTATGGGTTAAAACTCCATTCGAGGTACATATAAAACACAAATTCACTGACATAGTGTAATCCTGCTTTATTTTAAATTAACCCATATAAAACATATCCCCGCTTCCAATATACGTACAATAGTTCAACTTGTAAATGACATATAGGAATGAAACATAATCACCGCTCTCCTCCGAACACAGGGGCCGCACTCGTGCTGCAAGCGCAAAACTACAGACGCTTCCTGGTTACGTTCTGGTTAGCGGTGGAACGCACACTCCTCACTTCCTGGATACGCCGTTGTAGCCACGCCCTGACGCGTTTCGTCACTTCCGACTTCAACAGAGGGCGTGGCTACTCGGCGTAAACACGGACCTTATATTATCCCTCCTCCACGGCCATTGGATAGGACAGCCCTACTCGTCCGCTCCTATTGGTACAGAGCCCGAGCGGAAGACGAGACGGACGTCGGCCGTGTTGAGTCACAGGGAATGCATAAATGCATAAACAAGCTCCGTGACATAAAGACTGCACTTTTTCAAAAAATAATAATAACTGGTGAAATGCGGTTTGTTTAAACTATGAAAAATATTTTGTTTTCACCTAACAGTATATTTTCAATATAATAAATGTGCCACATTTCGAACACTACTAATCACTCTATTACAAAAGGGGGGTTGCGATGTCACAGCCCCATATGTATAATATATTAAAAAGTGTGCCTTAATGGTCATTAAAATGAATGTCTGACTGTCGGTCACAGAGGGCCAATTAGGTATCCATGATTTCAGTGGGTTAAATGAGAAATGGACACCCAAGTTTTTTATATGTCCATATCCCCAGTGTTTAACCCACTAATCACTGACAGTAGAATTAATACATAAAACAACAAGGGGAACACAATCAAAACTGGAGGATCTGCTACTATATAAATATAGCAGATAAAATACATACAATGTTAAATCTCAATAAGCATTACATGTATGAAAAGTAATGGAGAATAAAAAAGCATAAATTAAATAAAATAAAATAAAAATAAAATAAAATAAAATAGACAAGGCTTGGAGTAAAATGAACCGTATATATAAGACTGGATTTTGATAAAATCGTTCAAAGGTGATATGCCAAAATTAAAATCCTTAATAAAAATACGATGAGAAATAAAATGAAAACAGAGAACCTCAAATATCTAAAAAATTACATCACTTTAAAAATGAAATAAAATAATAATAGATATTTGTATATTCGTGGATAACAGTTGATAATATAAGAGGGGGCACAAATGCTTTAATAATCACTGATAAAGCAGTTGATATCTAAATCAACGTTTAACCCCCTCGGTGCCAATGTATCAACTGAAAATATCCATTGAGTTTCTAGTTTGGAAAGTTCTCTTACAAGATTTGCCCCCCTCCATGGAGGTTTAAGGTGATCAACCCCCCAAAATTTTAGGCCTGCTGGATTTTGATCATGAAAGAGCTTGAAGTGTAAGGACACATTATGGTCTTTATAACCTAGTTTGATATTTGCTATGTGTTCAGCTATCCTTATTTTGAGTGCTCTTTTAGTGCGACCTACATACATAAGTTTGCATGGGCATTCCAGGATGTAGACCACATAGGTTGTGTTACATGTAATAAAATCATTTATTTGGAACTCAGAATTATTAGAGGTAGAGACAAAGGTCTCAATAGCTCTTAGAGGTCTTTCAACTTCTCTACATGGGCGACATTTCCGACAAGAGAAGAACCCATCTCTATCCCAGAAAGATGGAGGTTTTTTTGGGGGGTCTAATACCTTTTTAACTATTCTGTCTCCATAATTTGGAGCTTTTCTGTAGATAAAACCTGGTTTCAGTGGAATAACATTCCTGAGTATTTTATCAAGTAAAAGGATGTGCCAGTGAGAGGAAAAGATCTTTTCAACTTCTTTATATTGTGAGTGATATCCAGAAATGAAGCTCCACTCATGTATATTTTTGTTATGCAGAGGTGCGGTATCCGTTAGACAAACTCTTCTAGGTATTTTTAGGAGGTCACTTATAATTGTATCAATGCATATTTCTTTGTAGCCCTTTTCTATGAATTTTCCTTTTAGGGTCAGTGCTTGGGACTTGTAATCTTCATCGTTAGTGCAATTTCGACGAACTCGCATTAGTTGACCTTTCGGTATGTTCTTAAGCCACATCGGGTGGTGTCCACTTTGTGTTGGGAGGTAGCTGTTAGAGTCAGTTGGCTTAAAGTAGACTTTTGTTCCCAATTTATTACCAGTCCGAAAAATATTCAAATCCAAAAAGTGGATACTTTGTTGGTTGTATTCACTAGTGAGTCTAATATTGCACTTATTGTCCGTTAGTTCTTCTAAAAACATTTCCAATGAAGATAAAGTACCCGCCCAGATAAAAAATAAATCATCGATATATCTTCGATATAAAATCAGCTGATCTCTCCTGTGATTAAAAATGGTCTTATCCTCCCATTCCGCCATAAATAAATTAGCTATACTCGGGGCAAATTTAGCCCCCATAGCTACCCCTTTTTTCTGGGAGTAAAAATGGCCATCATACCAGAAATAGTTACTTGCAAGACAAAAATCCAAGCAGTTCCGTAAAAAGATTTTTTGAGCGAATGTGATATCGTCTCTTTTGCATAATGCCCAATTGAGGGCTAAGAGAGCGTCATCGTGCTGAATCACAGTGTACAAAGATGACACATCAGCTGTTACCAGAAAAACTTCTTCTTTCCCAGTTAAATCAATCTCTTCAAGTAATATGAGTAAATCCTTAGTGTCCTTTAAATATGCACGTGTCTGGGTAACGCTTTTTTGAAGAAAGTGGTCAAGATATTGGCCCACTCGAGCGGTAACAGACCCAATTCCATTTACTATGGGTCTTGCTGGAGGGCGGTTGAGATCTTTATGAATCTTGGGCAAAGTGTAGATGGTGGGTATTCTACTAGCGCTTGGTGTCAAATATTTGCGTTCTTTCATAGAGAGAGCTCTTTTCTGAAAACCAGCTTCTACAAGTGTCCCAAGATTTTCTTCATATTGTGAAGTGGGATCATTGTTTAGCATACGGTAAGTCTCTTTATCTAACAACATTTCCATCATCTGTTCATGATAAAATTATTTCGTTAAGATCACGACACCTCCACCTTTATCTGCGGGCCTGATGATAATATCCTTTCTCTTCTCCAAAAGTTCTATACCCTCTTTAATGTGTCTTGGATTCACATTTCTCTTCGGTTTTATGTGTTCCAGGTCACGCAATACCAATCCCTTGAACACGTCAAGAGGCTGATTAGTGCCTATCAGAGGGTTGAACAGAGATTTATTGCGCAAACCACTATCTGTGGGGACTGAGGATACATTTGTTACTGGATTAGAATTTTTTGTTAAAAAATATTTCTTCATATTTATCTTCCTCATGTACTTATGCACATCAATGAACACATTGAATTTATTTATCGGACGATTCAATCCACATTTAAGTCCTAGGTTTAAAATGTTTGTTTCCTTATCGGTTAAAATTGCATTGCTTAGGTTAAAAATACCACTTATTCTTGTTCCCTCCTTCTTCTTTTTCTGTTTTTGGGTCCTTCTCCCGGCCCTACATCCTCTAATTCTTCTCTCCACATACCGGTTTGTGGTGTCCTCTCTCGCTCCCAATGGGGTGGATTTTGCCACTGTGGTTCCCTGTATACCGGCCCGTGAGGGGGGTCCCTGTATTGAGGCATTTGTTGAGGGTGTGTAGCTGGTCTTCCTCTGTAATTGGATGATCCTCTGCCCCTCTTCTGCCATCCTCGGCCTCTCCCTAAAAAAGGCTGTGGTGCTTGATATCTTTGTCTATTTTCTTCCTCCCACAGGGGTTCATATCGATTATATACCGGTAGGTGGTAGTGATTATCTATAGGTGCAGGACGGTGTCCAGAAATCGATGGTCCCATATTCTTAGCTCTTCCCCTTGTCTGATTTGTTGTATTCCTTACAGGTGTAGAGTGACTAATAGGGGCATGAGGTAGAACCAAATCTCTCCTGTCTGTTGAGGGTAATATTGGATTGGCTGTTCCCTGTGGTCTGTCAGTATTGACATTAGTGTGAGGTCTATCAGAGATAATCTCTTGTTGAGTATCCATAATATTTCCCTCATTTTCTCTTATGGCAGCTGTATTTGTTTGTTGCCATAGATAAATATTGTTGGTTCTAAAGTCACCTACATCCCGATGGAATTTTTTAGTTTTCTTTTTTTGTGTTTCCTTGTCTACTTTCTCCAATTTTTTCTTTATACGACTATTGAAATCAACAACTTGTTGGGTGTCCTTAATGGGATCCAGTTGTTGTTGTAATTCATTAATTTTTCCTTCCAGTTTTGTCATCTTCCTCCTTTTTCTTTTTAAAATTAATTCTTGCAATTTAAAACCCACCCCATTAAAAAACTCCAACCATTCAGTCATAGAGTCAATATCGTCTAAGCCATCTTGGGGGACTACTTCCCACCTGAGGCTTCTAATTATAACATGCTCTTTTAGGTATTGTTCTAGGGTACAAATGTCCCACCAAGTTCTAACTTGTTTCTCAAGGGTATTACCCAGAGCAGTCATAATTCCATTATAATTCACTTGTGCAGTGGTATGTTCATTTACAGTGAATATACTGTTGATATCTAAATTTCTATTACTCAAAAAAAGTAACGCATCCATGGCAGCCAAGAAAAAAATATATATTAAAAAGTAATCTAAAAAAGGTGCACATAAACTATAGGGGCCCACAAGTGCACTTCTCGGCGCCAAGGGGAACGGTTTACCAATTAGCTTATTCTGAGATCAGAATAATAATAATAAAGTAAAAAGATAACATACAGATATATATATAAAATTAGATATAACCAATATCATATTAATGATAAAAGGTGTTCTTATAAGAAATAGCAGCAGCTGTTTAAAATTATAGATGAAAGAAACTGACACCCATAAAACAGTAAATATATAAAATGTATCAAAAAATTAAGAACAGAGTCTATTTGATAAAACAGCGCTTAGTATTGGATAATGTCCAACTTCAAAAAATGTATGCGGTATGGTGGAAAAGAAATAAAATCACAAAGGATGCAGTAAAGTCACAGTTCTTAGTGTGGTAGGTGTTTCTAAGAGATGGATGAATCGTGCACCCTACACCAGCTCCCAATCTTCACCACAGATGTGATATAAGGTCCCCCGCTGGGGTTCAAACTCACCAGAACAGTAAATCAAATGAGCCTTGCAAGATAAATTCCTCCTAATTCAAACTTCCATCACCACCTCAGGAATCGGTATGGGTTAAAACTCCATTCGAGGTACATATAAAACACAAATTCACTGACATAGTGTAATCCTGCTTTATTTTAAATTAACCCATATAAAACATATCCCCGCTTCCAATATACGTACAATAGTTCAACTTGTAAATGACATATAGGAATGAAACATAATCACCGCTCTCCTCCGAACACAGGGGCCGCACTCGTGCTGCAAGCGCAAAACTACAGACGCTTCCTGGTTACGTTCTGGTTAGCGGTGGAACGCACACTCCTCACTTCCTGGATACGCCGTTGTAGCCACGCCCTGACGCGTTTCGTCACTTCCGACTTCAACAGAGGGCGTGGCTACTCGGCGTAAACACGGACCTTATATTATCCCTCCTCCACGGCCATTGGATAGGACAGCCCTACTCGTCCGCTCCTATTGGTACAGAGCCCGAGCGGAAGACGAGACGGACGTCGGCCGTGTTGAGTCACAGGGAATGCATAAATGCATAAACAAGCTCCGTGACATAAAGACTGCACTTTTTCAAAAAATAATAATAACTGGTGAAATGCGGTTTGTTTAAACTATGAAAAATATTTTGTTTTCACCTAACAGTATATTTTCAATATAATAAATGTGCCACATTTCGAACACTACTAATCACTCTATTACAAAAGGGGGGTTGCGATGTCACAGCCCCATATGTATAATATATTAAAAAGTGTGCCTTAATGGTCATTAAAATGAATGTCTGACTGTCGGTCACAGAGGGCCATTCCTATATGTCATTTACAAGTTGAACTATTGTACGTATATTGGAAGCGGGGATATGTTTTATATGGGTTAATTTAAAATAAAGCAGGATTACACTATGTCAGTGAATTTGTGTTTTATATGTACCTCGAATGGAGTTTTAACCCATACCGATTCCTGAGGTGGTGATGGAAGTTTGAATTAGGAGGAATTTATCTTGCAAGGCTCATTTGATTTACTGTTCTGGTGAGTTTGAACCCCAGCGGGGGACCTTATATCACATCTGTGGTGAAGATTGGGAGCTGGTGTAGGGTGCACGATTCATCCATCTCTTAGAAACACCTACCACACTAAGAACTGTGACTTTACTGCATCCTTTGTGATTTTATTTCTTTTCCACCATACCGCATACATTTTTTGAAGTTGGACATTATCCAATACTAAGCGCTGTTTTATCAAATAGACTCTGTTCTTAATTTTTTGATACATTTTATATATATATATATATATATATATATATTGTGACAGCAGGAAGGTAAAGTCACCTGGTTGCATCCAGGGGGGTAGATATATTTCGCCCAGATTCAGGCTTTACGCCGACTTATACAACTAGGTGGAGAGTTGTATAAGGCTAGTGGGCTCATGGATGACTCATACCTCTAGGGAGAGTGTGGGGCGTCGTGCAGACAGAGATGAGGAGACCAGCTGAACCTTGTCAGCTCATTTAGGCCTCTATAAGAACTCCCAGCTTCATTAGATGTTAGCTCATGCCTGGAACCAGACCTGTGTGGACTGTCTAGGGAGAGTGAACCCCTGTGCGGTGAGAAAAAGCCTGTGTGGCTATTTGCTTGGACATTTAAAACCAGGGACTTAGGGACTAGGACAGCACTAGGCTGATCCCAGTTGTTAGTTAGGAAACCTGTATGTTTAGTCAGAGGTCAAGTTGACCAGGATTTATTTTGTTTATGTTTCTTTTGCTTTGCTGTGTTTTGTCACTGTAAATAGAAAATAAACCGCACCTTTTTGATTTTGAAAACCACAACCTCCGTTTGCTGGGCCTGTTTTTGTGTGGGGAGCCCATCTCGGGGGTCACACACACCCGCTGCCGAGCTAACCCCCTCACAGTTGGTGGAGAACCAGTGGCAGTTTTTTTTTTTAAGCCAGCATGGAGGAGATACTGAAGCAGCTGGCTCTAGCAAATGCCAGTCAACAGCAGACAAATGCAGGTTTGCAAAAGAACTTCGCAGCCCAGCAGCAAGCTCATCAACAGAGCCTTGCAGCCCAGCAGCAGACAAACGCAACTTTGCAACAGAGTCTGGAGGCTCAGCAACAAGCCCAGCAGCAATCTGAGGCCCGCTTCATAGACCTGTTGCAGAAGCAAGAGCAGAGACTACAACAACAGATGGAAGCAGTAATGCAGCAACGTCCGCAGACCAGTGAGGAAAGCCGTCCCACTAATACCGCTTCCTTTGGGGTGAGTCGTTTATTGACAAAAATGACTGGAGAGGATGATCCAGAGGTATTTTTGACCACATTTGAAAGGACCGCTGAAAGAGAAAAGTGGCCTGAGGAG
Organism: Rana muscosa; assembly: GCA_029206835.1. NCBI lineage: Eukaryota > Metazoa > Chordata > Amphibia > Anura > Ranidae > Rana > Rana muscosa. Next base: position 44,174,244 of record CM055125.1, read on the forward strand.
CAGTGGGCTGGACTGGTGGCTCCTCTGTTAACTGGTGAATCGCAGAAAGCTTACTATGACCTAGAGCCTAACCAAGCAAAAGACTATGTGATGCTAAAAGCTGAAATATTGGCAAGGCTGGGTGTCACCCAGGCTGTCCGGGCTCAGCGTGTGCATAACTGGACTTTCCAGCTTGGAAAACCCCCCAGGTCTCAAATGTATGATCTCATTCACCTGAGCAGAAAGTGGCTACGGCCAGAGACTTTGTCCGCACCAAAGATTGTGGAACGTGTTGTAATGGATCGGTTTTTGAGAGCTCTTCCTACTGCCATCCAAAAGTGGGTAAGCCATGGAGACCCAGAGACGGCCGATGGTCTTGTGGATCGTGTGGAGAAATACTTGGCTACAGAGAACCTGACGGCCTCTTCCAGAGACACTCGGACTTTCCACCCTAAGACCAGACCATCCCCAGGGGCGGATAAGAGGATTCCAAGGGGTGAGGGTGGAGAGAGTGAGAGGGTGGGAGCTCTACCCCAAGTTTGGCGAGAACAGCCTGGGAAATCAGCGGCTCAAGAGGCCGCAAGAAGGATCGTTTGCTACCGCTGCCGGCAAGCGGGACATATTGCAGCCAATTGCCCGGTTGTGGAGGAACCCATGCAGTGTGACTTTCTAAAGGGCAGACGTCAGTCGCTGTGTGCGACAGTCGCATGCACTGCCATTCGAGGAACTGAGAAACATTTATGCAAAATGTGTGTTAATGGTAGAAATGTTGTGGTATTGTTGGATTCAGGTAGCCTTGTGACCCTGATAAAGGCTGAGTTAGTTAAAACAGAGGTCCCTGGGAATAGCAAGGTAGCTGTTATTTGTGTGCATGGGGACACCCGAGAGTATCCAGTGACTACAGTGTGTTTCGAGACCCCCAAAGGTACCCTCTCTCATCCAGTGGGCTTAGTATCTCAGTTACCGCATGACGCCATTGTGGGAAGGGATTTTCCGAAGTTCTGGGAACTGTGGGATGATCCTGAGCCCCCCACTGGTGCCCCTATGTACCAGGAATGTGATAGCCAGAACTCCCCTGAGAGTGGTGAGGACTCTCCAGAATTTCCCTTATCAGTATTGGCAGGGGAGACTCAAGAAACGAGAGGAGCCCACCTCCTCAGACGAAAACCTACCGTCTGTGGAGTTTTCTGATCTTGAGGTTCACAGGGAAAACTTTGCCACAGAACAGTTGAAAGACCCCGCCCTAATAAAGGCACGGGAAAACGTAGTGAAAATAGATGGCGAGTTAGTGAACCCAGATAATACCTGCACTTACCCATACTTCAGCGTAGAGAAGGACCTACTGTATCGGGTGGCAAAAAGGGCAGAAGAAACCGTTGAGCAGCTTGTGGTGCCCAAACCTTACAGGAAGTTGGTGTTGGAGTTGGCCCATGGGCACATTCTTGGAGGTCATCTGGGGACAGAGAAAACCCGAGAGAGGGTATTACAGAGATTCTATTGGCCGGGGGTGATGAAGGACATAGAAAATTATTGTTCCTCCTGCCCTGTGTGTCAGAGGTCGGCCCCGATGCCACATTTCCGTAGCCCGCTGGTCCCTCTACCCATCATTGAGGTCCCGTTTGAGAGGATCGCCATGGATTTGGTAGGTCCTATAATCAAGTCCGCTAGGGGGCACCAGTACATATTAGTTATAATGGACTATGCCACCCGTTATCCAGAAGCGATCCCTCTCCGAAATACCTCGGCCAAAACCATAGCCAAAGAGCTATCTCTTGTGTTTAGCCGGGTGGGTATTTGTAAAGAACTGCTTACGGACCAAGGTACACCCTTTATGTCCCGGGTTATGAAGGAGCTGTGTAAATTGTTCAAAGTGACGCAATTACGTACATCTGTGTATCACCCCCAAACCGATGGGCTGGTTGAAAGGTTCAACAAAACCCTAAAACAAATGTTGAAGAAAGTGGTGGATAGAGATGGAAAGGATTGGGACTGTCTACTTCCTTATCTGATGTTTGCTATTAGGGAGGTGCCCCAATCCTCTACGGGATTCTCCCCCTTTGAGTTACTGTATGGGAGACACCCAAGAGGGCTGTTGGATATTCCCAAGGAAACTTGGGAAAGTGAGAGTTCTCCCCACAGGAGTGTGATTGAGCATGTCGCCCTGATGCAAGACCGAATTGCACAGGTAATGCCCATCGTGAAGGAACATTTGGCCCAAGCGCAGTTAGCACAGCAGAGAGTGTACAACCGTGGAGCCAAGACCCGTACCTTTTCCCCGGGGGATAGGATACTGGTACTTGTCCCTACGGTTGAAAGTAAATTCCTTGCCAAATGGCAAGGCCCCTACGAGATAATGGAAAAAGTGAGCGAAGTGAATTACAAGGTCAGACAACCAGGAAGGCGAAAGCCCGAACAGATCTATCACGTTAATCTGTTGAAAGCCTGGAGGGATAGAGAGTCCCTAGTCGCAGACACTTGGTCACCAGCTCAAACTGGTTGCGTGATTCCTGAGGTTGGAATAGCAGCCACCTTGTCACAACCCCAACAACAGGAGGTTAAGGAGTTTGTGCTTCGCAACAAGGAGGTATTCTCTGAGCTGCCGGGACAAACATCTGGGGTAGAGCATGACATCATTACCCCGCCCGGTGAAAGGGTGAAGTTAAAACCCTATCGGATCCCAGAGGCCCGACGGGAGGCAATACGGGAGGAAGTACAGAAAATGCTGAACTTAGGGGTGATAGAGGAGTCCCAAAGTGATTGGTCTAGTCCCATTGTGTTGGTGCCTAAACCGGATGGGAGCTGGCGATTTTGTAACGATTTTCGTCAGTTGAACAAAGTTACAAAATTTGACACCTACCCCATGCCACGTATAGATGAGTTGATCGACCGGCTGGGAACAGCCCGATACATGACGACTCTTGACCTCACAAAAGGGTATTGGCAAATCCCCCTGGCCAAGTCGGCCAAAGAGAAAACCGCATTTGTAACCCCAGACGGGGCGTTTCAATATAAAAGAATGCCGTTCGGGTTACAGAATGCGCCGGCCACATTCCAGCGGAAAATGGACCAGATGCTGAGGCCCCATCGGAAGTATGCTGCGGCTTACCTGGATGACATAATTGTCCATAGCACAGATTGGGCCTCACATCTGCCAAAAGTGCAAGCAGTCCTGGACTCTGTTCGGGAAGCGGGGTTTACGGCTAACCCCAAGAAGTGTACCATTGGGCAGGAGGAGGCCAAATATCTTGGGTACACCATTGGGAGGGGAGTAATAAAACCCCAACTCAACAAAGTCGAGGCCATCCAGAGTTGGCCACGTCCCAACAGCAAGAAGCAGGTACGAGCCTTTCTGGGAATCGCTGGGTATTATCGGCGATTCATTCCCCACTTTGCTTCTAAGGCTGTGCCCCTAACCAACCTGACGAAGGGAAAAGGGTCGGTCATGATTAAATGGACCCCCGAGGCTGAGGCAGCATTCCAATTCTTGAAACAAGCCTTATGTAGCCAGCCAGTGTTGTACTCACCCGACTTCTCTAAAGACTTTGTCGTACAAAGTGATGCGTCAGATGTGGGGTTAGGAGCAGTATTGTCCCAGGTCTGGAACGGGGAAGAGCACCCAGTCATTTACCTCAGCAGGAAGTTGAAGTCCCATGAGGTAAATTACGCCACCGTTGAAAAGGAGTGTTTAGCGGTGAAGTGGGCTCTAGATTCCCTTCGGTACTACCTGCTAGGTAGGCACTTTGACATGGTTACGGATCACGCTCCGTTAAAGTGGATGGCTCAAAACAAGGAAACAAATAGAAGAGTGAATAGGTGGTTCCTGGCCCTCCAGGAATTCAACTTCACAGTAAAGCATCGCCCTGGCGTTCAAATGGGGAATGTGGATGCTTTGTCTCGAGTACATGAATGCCTGATTGCTGGTGTTCCAACCCCGAGGTTAAAACAAGAGGGGGGGGTATGTGACAGCAGGAAGGTAAAGTCACCTGGTTGCATCCAGGGGGGTAGATATATTTCGCCCAGATTCAGGCTTTACGCCGACTTATACAACTAGGTGGAGAGTTGTATAAGGCTAGTGGGCTCATGGATGACTCATACCTCTAGGGAGAGTGTGGGGCGTCGTGCAGACAGAGATGAGGAGACCAGCTGAACCTTGTCAGCTCATTTAGGCCTCTATAAGAACTCCCAGCTTCATTAGATGTTAGCTCATGCCTGGAACCAGACCTGTGTGGACTGTCTAGGGAGAGTGAACCCCTGTGCGGTGAGAAAAAGCCTGTGTGGCTATTTGCTTGGACATTTAAAACCAGGGACTTAGGGACTAGGACAGCACTAGGCTGATCCCAGTTGTTAGTTAGGAAACCTGTATGTTTAGTCAGAGGTCAAGTTGACCAGGATTTATTTTGTTTATGTTTCTTTTGCTTTGCTGTGTTTTGTCACTGTAAATAGAAAATAAACCGCACCTTTTTGATTTTGAAAACCACAACCTCCGTTTGCTGGGCCTGTTTTTGTGTGGGGAGCCCATCTCGGGGGTCACACACACCCGCTGCCGAGCTAACCCCCTCACAATATATATATATATTTTTTGCATTTTTGTATTTTGCTCGGGCTGTCACTGGGGTAACAGTCTCTCCTGAGAGGTAGAGCGTCCCCAGTCAGCTCCTGCGGGGGATTCCTCCCCCCCTTCCTCTGCTCGCTGACACTGCATAATGCAAGCGCTCACACAACCACAGCCGCCCGATCTGCTCCTTCCCCTGCATCCTCATTGGCACGGAGAAGAGCAAGTTGCAGGAAGGACTCCACGAGCACTGTGGGGGGGGCAAGCCTTCATCTCAGTTACTGAAAAAACAGACTGATTTCTCCCGTCCTTAGGACAGGAGAACCAGCCTGTATATTCCGAGAGTGGTGACTGCAAGCTGAGCCGAGTGTCAGTCTATGACACTCTTTCACAGCCCAGGAAGTCCAGCCCCCCCCCCTACTCTCCTCACATACGACCAGGGATGAATACAGCTCCTCCTCCTCCTTCCAGTCCCGCCCAAATATGAAAATCAGCAGCATTCCTGGCTGTGTGTGAATGATGCCTAAGATTCTAGCCTGGACCTGTGGGTGTGTGCATTGCAGACTGCAGTACACTGTAATCACTGAACTGCATTATCTCCATCGCTTCTCTCCCCCATCTGTCTCCATCCCCCTCTCCTGTTCTTTCAAGACATTCAAAATTTACTTTCACTTTCAGTTAGGCAGGTAATATACGGTTCAAATTTCTTTCCTGCATCCACAGATTGCAGGAAAGAAACTTGCATGATTCCCCCATCAACACAGACAGTGCTGACAGGGGAATATCCCTCCTGCCCAGCAATTGTATTCTCCCGACAAACAGTGATTATCACTAGTGGCTATAGCAATCACTAGTGATAATCATAAGAGAATCTGCTCATTAATGGTTCAAATCTCAGCCAGTTCCTGCTGAACCAGCTGAGATTTAAACTGTCTATGGCTGGTCTTAGTTCTTAGGCAGCCCAAACATTGATCACTTTTTTTCATTCAACTATTAGGTTGAATGAAAAAAAAAAAGAAATGATCCAATTCCCCCATCTACACATTATAGGTGGATGGGGGAATGTTCCCAGTGTGGACCAATGCTGGAACAACCAGAGTTGCTGTCCTGTCCCGGCTATTCACAGTGCTGGTGTCTGTCTCCACGGCAGCACATTGGAACCCAGTGCTGGTTACTTTATGGGGCTGATGTACAGGAGGGCCAGCACAATTTGTTGTTAAAGATGGGCTGGGCATGTTCAAAATTCCACATGCCAGAGCCTGCCAGGAAGCCCACACTGCACAGTGCTAATCACAGGCAGTGAGACATTTCCCGGTCCGCAGCTGCACAGATCAGGAAACGTCTCACTGGCTGTGATTAGCACTGTGGAGTGTCGGCTTCCTGACGGGAGATCGGGCATGTGGGATTTCCAACACACCCGAGCCCATCTCTATTGGTTGTAGACAGTTGAGCTCCCTGCAGGATGCTTAGCAGCAGTGGATCTTCTCTGACATGCTGATCGGGATGCAATCCAGGTGAGGCTCCTAGTCAAATCCTAGTGTTAAATATCAGTGATTTTATTGATCAAAGCCCACACTTTACAGGCGTAGAGCCCACATGTCTGCTGAACACACGGTTGATTATATATATATATATATATATATATATATATATATAATGTGGTTGTACTCTTGATGTTAATAAATACTGTGTTTATTAGATCTGACTGGGAGCATCACCTGGATCACATCCCGATCAATATGTCAACAGAGAAGGTTATACAGCATTACTGCTGCTAGGTGACCAGCTGGGCGCTCTGCTCTCTATAACCAATAGTGCCAGCCTTCCCCTACATGCACGCATAATGTCACCAGCACAAAGTCCTAATAGACTGCCGCCGCTGCCAAGGAGACAGATGCCAGACCAGTGCTGTCAAAAACAGGGACAGGACAGCTGGGGAACCCCACAGTGGCAGAACACCAGGGCCCGGTGGTAAGACAACCTTTGCAACCCTGATAGTTCTCCCACTGCTTTGGACCCTTATATTTTCTTGGTGTGTTGGTGACATATATCTCTTGTTTTCTGCCACCCTGGGGGGGGCCCAGTATAATAGGAAGGGAGCTCACTGCAGAACATGTGAAAGGGCCCCAGGATATATATATATATATATATATATATATATATATATATAAAATTACATTTTATAGTTGGCCCCCCTACTTTTGTCCCTGTCCCCCCCCCCCTAAATATGAAAGCTGGAGAAGCCACTGAAAGTCAGACAGCACTAATAGGTCAGGTATTCAGATCTCCAAATGCTGTAATGGATTGCTCTCAAACCTCTTCATCACATCTAAAAGGAATGCAGGCCTAGCAGCTTTCCTCATTAGAGCCCTGCAGGTGAAGCAGCTGGTTGAGAATTATAAAACCACTCTCATTAGACTCACTTGAACACATGGGCACAGAGAAACACACAGGTATTTCTTCAGGAGTAACAAAAGGTAGGAATCTGCGACAAAGTTTGACAAAATCCTTGTAATGTACATAGATAACCCAGAGGGGAATGTTTTTTTTCAACAATAGTGGAGTTACTCCTTAATGTTGTTGAAGGATCTTGGACCAATTAAGTGCAGGATCGGAGGATCCGGTATATAAAACTGCTTTTCCTGGCCCCCCTCAACATAAACAAGGAGTTAACCCTTGCAGTACTAGTGCAGCTCCACTGCAAAGGAGGACTTTTAGCTTTCCCAGAGTTGAGCTTTCAATGACATATAAAAGTACACAATAAAAAAGGCAAGGGGCAGCCGAAGAAACCAAATCAAAAAAACATTCTTTACCTCAGGTATGTATTTGTTCTTATTTTTTTAAATGTTACCTGAAATCTAAATGTTCCATTAGGTTAACATAGCCATGTGCATAACACAATTCAGGCTGATAGGTGGAGATTCTGCCATGTGAACTGATCAGGCAGTATTGCATTGCACCGTGCTATCCACTTACGGACCAGCTCACGCCGATATACGTCGGCACTTTGAAGAGGGATATCTTTTTTACGGCAGCAGCTAGCTGCCATAACCCAGATATCCTCTTCTGCAGTGAGCGGTTCTCTTTCAGATAAAAGTGGTCTCTGTGGCGGATTCGCCGCGAGATCACTTTTATTGGCGGCAGGAGAGGGCCCACTGCTCTCCGGTGCCCTCCGCAGCTTACTGGAGCCGTCAGCAGCAGCAGCATCCTCTTCTGTGCTTGGTATGGAGACGAGTGAGGGGGAAGATGGCCCCCACCCGTCTCCATACCATTGAAAGGCAGAAGCGATGTCAAAAAGTCACTTCCGCACATAGCAATTTTTTTTTTTCATTTTTTCAAATGACAAGATATATATTTTTTATTGCATTTTAGTGTAAATATGAGATCTGAGGTCTTTTTGACCCCATATCTCATTTTTAAGAGGTCCTATCATGGTTTTTTTCCATTACAAAGGATGTTTACATTCCTTGTAATAGAAAATAAAAGTGACACCATTTTTTTTTTTTTTTTTAAAGAACAGTGTAAAAATAAAAAGGTAAAATAAATAAGAAAAAATAAATTAAAAAAAAATATAATTTCCCCCCGTCCCGCCGAGCTATAAGCGAATGCATAAGTGAGCAGAGCCCGCATATGAAAACGGTGTTAAAACCACACATGTGAGGTATCGCTACAATTGGTAGAGCAAGAGCAATAATTCTAGCCCTAGACCTCCTCTGTAACTCAAAACATGCAACCTGTAGAAAAAATTTTAAACATCGCCTATGGAGATTTTTAAGGGTAAAAGTTTGTCACCATTCCATGAGTGGGCGCAATTTTGAAGCGTGACATGTTGGGTATCAATTTACTCAGCGTAAAAATTTTCACAAAATAAAAAAAAAAAAAATTGGGCTAACTTTACTGTTGTCTTATTTTTTAACTAAAAAAAGTGTATTTTTTCCCAAAAAAGTGCGCTTGTTAGACCGCTGCGCAATGGCAGTGTGACAGAAAGTATTGCAAAGACCGCCATTTTATTCTCTAGGGTGTTAGAAAAACAATGTATAATGTTTGGGGGTTCTAAGTAATTTTCAAGCAAAAATTATTTTTTTTAACTTGTAAACAACAAATCTCAGGCTCGGTCCTTAAGTGGTTAATATGTTTTGAGTGTTGAGAGCTGGAGGGTCAATGTACAGCAGAGGAATGGTAAAGACCCAGGGCTGGTGCAAGGATTTTTGACACCCTAGGCAAAATCTAATTTTGGCTCCACCCCTGACTCCACCACCTTTGCTCTGCCCATGTATACCCAACCTTTTAAATGAAGCGCCCATCAAATGCAGCCCACCAGCGCCCATAAAATGCAGCCTCACCAGCACCCATCAAATGCAGCCTCACCAGTGCCCATCAAATGCAGCCTCACCAGCGCCCATCAATGAATGTTTACTTTCTTCCATTCATTCGGGAGTTGGGACAAAGACAGTCCTCTGTCGCCACTGCGCCTCTGACACTATGGGGGTTATTTACGAAAAGCAAATCCACTTTGCATTACAAGTGCAAAGTGCACTTGAAATTGCACTGGAAGTGCAGTCGCTGTAAATCTGAGGGGTAGATCTGAAATGAGGGGAAGCTCTGCTGATTTTATTATCCAATCATGTGCAAGCTAAAATGCTGTTTTTTATTTTCCTTGCATGTCCCCCTCGGATCTACAGCGACTGCACTTCCAAGTGCACTTTCAGTGCAATTTCAAGTGCACTTTGCACTTGTAGTTTGCACTTGTAGTGCAAAGTGGATTTGCCTTTTGTAAATAACCCCCTATGTGTGAACGGAGCAGCGGCTGCCTGCTGATACTGAGACTTAGTTGCTTGCTGCAGAAAGAAGAAAGTAGGAACACCAGTGGCCGGGCGCCCTAGGCGGCTGCCTAGTTTGCCTAGTGGTAGCACCAGCCCTGTAAAGACCTCTCTGGGAGAGGAGGGTAGTGGGTGTGCTTGAGAGCTGCAGGCACAAAATAGTGGCATCACTTATTGTATGAAACGGCATGTGATTATCACAAGAAGTGGTCAGTGGCCACAAGCCTGGCAGTTACTGATCTGCCAATTGTCTGACCTAATGCGGTCTTGCAAATCCTGTCCCCAATTCAGCTAGTGATTTTGCAGCTTTGGTGGCAACTCTGCACATGCTAAGTTTTTCAGCTGAGAATTTCCTCCCCATCACATCTGAGCTCCCCATGTGACTATAAAGTCACACATAGGGGTGTATACACAGTGGTAAAATGACAGCCTACTCCCTTCCTCCTCCATGCCCACTAACAAGCTAAACACAATGAGGGTGGGATATTGCATGAGATTATTGGAGACTTCACCTCCCTCTTATTCTAAGACACAGGCTGGAGGGGCGTGACACAGCCTGTGACGGGCAGAAATCCACCCAACATGTTATTTCCACAAAATATTAAAGATTTGATTCAAAATGTATATTTGTATGCTAATAATTTAAAACAGTTTATTGATGTTAATTATTTTTAATCTGTTAAAATAAAAAATTATTACATTTATTTTTACAAAAGGCTGTTTGTTTTTTCCATTTTGAACATGTGACCAGCAGAGGACTAGAAGCTCCTCCTGCTTATGTTTTCCTGCAGACAGGCTGGGAAACATCTGGGTCATGTGACAGCTGTATATTGATTAGGAAAAGGGTACTTAGATGGGTTTTTTTTATTATTAAAATAATTACAGTGACATCATCCACAAACAAAATAGAAGGGACAATGTAAATTACATGTGTTTATTATCACTTTAACCACTTGCCGACCGCCGCACGCACTAATACGTCGACAGAATGGCACTCCTGGGCAGAAGGACGTATATATACGTCCCCTTTAAGGAAGCGGCATTGTGGACGCGCACCCGCCGCGAGCTCCGTGAGCCCGACCGTGGGTCCCGCGGGGATACCTGCGATCCTCTCAAGGTGAGTTAGAACGGGGAGATGCTGATGTAAACAAGCATCTCCCCGCTTTGCCTAGTGACAATGACACTAATCACCGCTTCCTGTAATTGGAAGCGGTTATCACTGTCTTGTCACACACAGCCCATCCCCCCTACAGTAACAATCACTCGCTAAGGCACACTTAACCCCTACAGCGCCACCTATTGGTAACCTATTCACTACAAGTGTCAGTTTTATAAAAATCAGTGCATTTTTATAGCACTGATAGCTGTAAAAATGACAGTGTTCCCAAAAATGTGTCAAAAGTGTCCGATGTGTCCGAAATAATGTCGCAGTCGTGATAAAAATCGCTGATCGCCGCCTCTACTAGTAAAAAAAAAAATGATTAATAAAAATGCCATAAACTATCAATTAATTTTTTTGTAGACGCTATAACTTTAGCGCAAACCGATCAATAAACGCTTATTGTTATTTTTTTTTACCAAAAATATGTAGAAGAATACATATCGGCTTAAACTGAGGAGTTTTTTTTTTTTATATATATATATTTTTAGGGGATATTTAGTATAGCAAAAAGTGAAAAATATAGAATTTTTTTCAAAATTTTCGCTCTATCTTTGTTTATAGCGCAAAGAATAAAAACCGCAGAGGTGATCAAATACCACCAAAAGAAAGCTCTATTTGTGGGAAAAAAAGGACATCAATTTTGTTTGGGAGCCACGTCGCACGACTGCGCAATTGTCAGTTAAAATGACGCAGTGCCGAATCGCAAAAAGTCCTCTGGTCTTTGACTAGCAAAATGGTCCGGGGCTTAAGTGGTTAAAGGCTGCATGTTAAGAGTTCTGTATAAGCCCAGTCACATTTGGTTTGTTTATTGTGTATTGCCCTTCATGGTTGGAATTCTACTTTACCTAATGCATGCCTTAAACATATGATAAGCAACATTTTTGCTTTCAGGAAGCTTTGGATAAACTTTTAATTCAGGATCCTCAAACATATCTTCCTCAGTATCTTGCAGATTATCATTATGCAGGTGAGATGAACAAGATAGGATTTTATTTATGACCATTTAAAATGTATGTCTGGAAAAAATAAAATAAAAAAAAAGCACATACCATACATCTCTGAAATACAAGTGGATTTTCTCATGTTGTGTCCCTTTATAAATGTTGCAGTTACAGAAAAATAACTGGTGATATTGCCTGCAATTTAGGGAGTTCATATTGTGGTATGACCGTACTGATTATGTTGCACTAAAATCCTTAGCACTGTTGTCAGCTCTGTTGCCAATGTGGACTATAAGGCTCTGCCTAGCCCATGTCCTCTTTATCCATACATTGATTTCATTTATGGCAAAGCAGTGCTGCTGTCTCGGCTCCCAAGAGCCTACACATGGACTGTGTGTAGAGAAAGGGCTCTTGGGAGATGTAGTTCTGGGGAACATGCCTAGATTAAATGGATAAAGGGCACTCTGCTGATCCCTCCTCCCAGCTGCTACCCTTGCAAGAAAATTTTAAGCATTGTAACGACGCTACAGGGAATTGTGGATTCTTGCTACAGGTAAAATAAAAAACAATGAATGCTGGGACATGTTCTGGAAAGGGAGAGGGAGGCTTGTGGCACATTTGGGTCACACCTTTTAAGTACTTTTAGTATATGTTTAGTAGGGGTGCAATGGATCAAAAAACTTGCGGATTGGATCGATCCTCGGATCAGAGCCACGGATCGGATCATTTTCGGATCGGCAAAAAAAATTACTAATATCCACAATCTCCCCCACTGTAATATCCACGTCATCTCCCCCTCACTGTAATATCCACAATCTCCCCCTGTAATATCCACAATCTTCTCCCCCTGTAATATCCACAATCTCCCCCTGTAATGGGCATCTCCCCCACTTACTTTAGTCTCTCCCACCGGCCAGTTCAGATCCACGAGCAGCGAGGGTGAGGGGTGATGACGTCAGCGCGCATAAGGCGGCGGCCGCCGCCGGGTATACCAAGATGGCCGCGGCTCCGGAGCTAGGCCGAAGCCGTAGCCCTTCCTAAGGCCGAGGCCGCGGGGTCGCTCCGCGGATCGAGTGGTGATCCGATCCGAACAGGGTGACCCGTTCGGATCACGGATCACCACAGATCCGTTGCAGCCCTAATGTTTAGCATACCTAAAACAGATTTGAATATGGATGAATATTAAGACGAAAATGACCATGGCTTTACAGGTATATTGGAGGCTTTAGTGGCTACATATTCCTCCTGACGTTTTCAGCTCTGCTTCCCAGTGTGCAGACCTCCTGCTACATTCTCTGTGCATTGAAGTCATCCTGTAAGTTGGAGACATCCTGTAAGGACGTTATTCCACTGCATAGCTTGGTGTCATCTGCAAAGAATGAATTGGTACTTTTAATTCCAGACCCAATATCATTTATAAAGGAATTAAAAAGTAAGGGTCCCAACACTGAATCTTGGGGTACACCACTAATAATGGCTTAGACCAGGGGTCTTGAAACTATGACCCTCCAGGTGTTCAGGAACTACAATTCCCATCATGCCTAGTCATGTCTGTGAATGTCAGAGTTTTGCAATGCCTCATGGGATTTGTAGTTCCGCAACAGCTGGAGGGCCGTAGTTTGAGGATCCCTGACTTAGACCATTCAGAGTAAGAATCATTAACCACTACACTCAAAAAATTGTCTAAAAGCCCCCGAATTCAATCAATTTACAAACAAATTTTTCCAGACCTGTAGACTTTACCTTACACATTAGCCGTGAGTAGCAAACTGTGTCAAACCCTTTTGCAAAATCGAAATATACTACATCCTCAGCCACTCCTTTGTCTAAGGTTTTTCTCATAAGAAATCAGATTTGTCTGACAAATTCTGTTTTTCATGAATCCATGCTGCCTATCGCTTAAAATATTGTTTTCCAGCAAGAACTCATCAATGTGGTCTTTTATTAAACTCTTGAGTATCTTCCCAACTATAGAAGTTAAACTAACTGGTCTATAGTTACTTTTTTAATGTAGGCACCACATTGGCCCTGCGCCAATCCAGTGGTACTATTCCCGTCTTTAAAGAGTCCCTAAAAATTAGAAACAATGGCTTTGAAAATTACAGAGCTCAATTATTTTCGGATCCGTGGGTGGATGTCATCTGGTCCAGGTGCTGTATCCACCTTTATTCTGTCTAAATGTTTCTGATATTACCATATCAATTTTAAGCCATTGTGGATCATTTGGGGCGGTGTCAATACCATCCCCATTATGGACAAGAGATCCCCCATGCTTCTTTGTATACACAGAGCTGAAGAAGATATTTAATAAATTTGAAAACAAACTAAAACCATTCTGGATGCTATAAAAAGCCTGTGTATGATAGGTAACAGCTGACACAATGTCATAATACCAAGCATACAAACAAATAAAATACAAAAGTGCAGTGCCTAAGTAAATCAATTATAAATATTATGCAGTGCAAAAAAGAAATCCATGCAAAAAAAAATAAAAAATCCAAACAGTTGCGTGCGAACACAAAATTACGTATAAAGTCCCATAAACAAAAGCACAAGTTATTGATATTGTGGAGATATATTCCAAAAAGAGAAAACAGGCTTCCAAACTTCCAGTGCTGAGTGCCACTAAGTAAATCTCCCCAGTGAACGCAGAGTGGAGGATTACCAGATTGTGATGAACCTCACTAAAGAGAAGACAAAAAGGCACAGATAAATGAATAGTAGCTCCACAGGATCTCCAGTATCCTCCCAGGCAATGCTATGTGTATCTCAGCATGAACTAGACAATAAGGCTGTATATAACACTTATGACACAACGCGTAGGGTGGAGCTGGAATACACGCTACTGCACATGTGCCAACCAGCCATGGCCAACTTACTTGTGGGAAAAGACCTACATTTGATATGTTTGAATGCCTATTCACATGTCGTGTCCTGTAAGTGCAATATTTTGTTAAATTTTGCCAAATTTTTAAACCATTTACATCAGGGGTCTCAAACTGGCGGCCCTCCAGCTGTTGCGAAACTACAAGTCCCATGAGGCATTGCAAGGCTGACAGTTACAAGCATGGCTCTATCAGGCAGAGGCATGATGAGACCCCTGATTTACATTATGGACAGTACTCTCTTTTCCTTTATGGCCAACATCGCTAAATGGAGTCTTATTGTCTAGTTCATGCTGTTAAATGCTGAGATACACATTGCATCACCAGGGAGAATAATGGAGACCCTGTGGAGCTACTGTTCATTTATCTGTGCCTCTTTACTGAGGGTCATCACAATCTGGTAATCCTCCACCCTGCATTCACTGGGGAGATTCACTTAGTGGCACTCAGCACTAGAAGTTTGGAAGCCCGCTTTTTCTTTTTGGGATATATCTCCACTATATCAGTCACTGTAATCTTGGTTCTTTGCCAAGCAGCTTCCCCTCTGCTCACTGACCACAGGGGTTTTCTCACTCAGCACTGGTGCTATTCACCGAATGCCTTGTATTTTTTTTCAATGAATTCAAGGCATTCTCCGATTGGATGAGGTGGAGAAGAGGAACATTGACATCATGATCAGGAGGCATTTTGTGAATCTCATCAGCAGCGTAAAGCATGCAACTCCCTGTGGTCAGTATACAGCGAGGGAGCTGTTCATCCCAGGACCTGGAAGATCACGGCAATCACTGTAGTAGCGCCAACTATGACAATTATTGTCAGCTTCCATAGTGGACCAGTATAAGACTTATGCCTTGTTTCCACTGAGCGGATCGGTTCGGGTCAGTTTGGAACGGTTAGAATGGTCCGGTCTATTCTGGTGAGTGTTTCCACTGCAAGTCGGACCGTCAGGGGCCATACAGGGTTTAGAAAAAATGCCTAGCGTGTCCGCCAATCAGTGGAATGTATTGTAGCTCTGCCCTAACCGAACCGTACCATTTTCTATGGCCCCACATCTGAAGCAGGACCCAGAATGGTGCGGTATGGTTCGGTTGTATGTGCCGCTATCATAATGGAAACACTCAAAATAGCGTACCGTACTGAACCAACCCGAACCGATCCGCTCAGTGGAAACGAGGCATTAGATCATACCTAGGAGTTCAGGTTTAAAAGGCAAATCCACTTCTGTGGGAGAAAATAGCAAATATATATTATATATATATATATATATACACACACACACATATACATATACATACACATACACACACACACACACACACTTGCTACACAAGTCATTATGTAATTGAATGTTATTAAAGATTACCTTTCCTTTTCTGTCTACAGCGCTGTAATTTTCTGTAAAATTCAGTGCCGTATGGCTATCTGGAGGCGTTCTGTACACAGATGGTGTACAGAACGCCCCGCGAAAATGTAATTTCCTGCGTGTCTTATTGGCTTACGGATTTTCCTATATGTCTGCACTAAGATACAAGTTAGCTTTTGAGCATCCCCTGCAACAAAAATTACATTTTAGGTGAGATGCTCCCAAAAGGAAAGCAGGTCTAAAAGGGATGCAGACCTTGCCACTTTCCTCTTAAGAACCCTTCAGGTGCAGCAGCTGATTGATAATTATAAAATTACATCCATACAGATGCACTGTGCACATGGACACAGACAAACAGCTATTTCTTCAGAATAATAAAAAGGGAATCTGCAACAAAGTTTGTCACAATCCCAGCAATGTACACGTGTCACCCAGAGGGGAATGTTTTTACCTCTTTTAAACACCTACATTATCACAATAAGGCCCCTTTTACACGGACGGACTGATCAGGTCCGCCTGTCAGTTTTTCAGGCGGCCCCCGATCAGACCAACCATTGCACTTTATGGAGTGGCGGATGTCAACGGACATGTGTCCGTTGACATCTGAACTGATCCGGTCTGCTAAAGACACTGTGGGACTCTGTGGGGGCAGACACGGAACTGTTATCTGCCTGATCAGCGGAGAGATGAAAAGGGGCCTAAAAGTCCAGTGCCCCCTATCCTTGTGCAGGGCGAAGGTCTTGTATCCACCCCCTGTAGATTCCTACAGGTACCATGTACTGCGGGAGGACCGGTTATGCGCCTTCCATTGTTGTACATAGCCTTGCATGGAACAGAACAAAGTGAAGACGATACTGACATTTTATAGAGTAATATCTGGGTTTTTAAAAGGCGTTTGGGTTCACATAAAAAAAGAGGATTTTTTTAACCTTTGTGGCTATGGAGGAATATCCTTAAAAATGAAGTGCCCACAGTTTAGCTTTAACTTGAAAGTAAAATTTCAACTGCCTGTGGTCGGCCAGAATCATTTTTAACCAATGCAGCAATGATTTTTGCTTTTATGGTGTATGAAAGGAGTATGGCAAGAATTTTTAGCAGGTAAAAGAAGCACAGCTATCTATTATATTTCTCACTTCACAGGGTCAGATTACTGGTCTGCATCAGAGAAACAACTATTTAGGAAAGCCTACAGGAACAACAGAAAGGAATTTTCCTACATCCAGGCAATGGTAAGGCTGGTCATTGACATCCTAGTAATTACAAGCGATGTTCCCGATTTGTGATTATCAGGCTTATTTTGAACTTAAAGTATAATAGCAAATGGCTAGGACAGCAGAAGTGCTCGTTATCTCTCAGGAAAAGTTTCCAACTTGTTATAAAGTCTTTTTCTAAAGCAGGTAAAAAAAGAAGATCAAAGTGCTGCACAAATACCATTGTCACTGCTGAACAAGTATTAAATTAGATTTTAGGACTTGTTTGAGGGTTGGCAGATATCTTGCATCCCTTATTCTTGGGGAAAAAAGTCTGCCCATCTATGGCCACCATAAGTCTAGCTAGGAAGAGGGAGACGAATTTGTTATGTACGTATCGCCCAATTTTTTTTTTTTTTGGATAGAGTATGAATAGGGATAAAACCCCTTTCCATTTTTTTATTTTCCGGTCTGTGTACCATTGGGGAAATGTTTCTACATTTCCTGTCCAACTAATGCAAAATTAATTCTCACAAACTGAAAGGAATTCCCCTTATAAAGTGTCCCACTGGAACATTTCCCATTACCTCTTGTTCTGGGGGCAACTCAAATTTTTTTAATTTTCTCTTACTTTCTGTCAAGGTGCTGGCTATACTGATGTTGACCTTCCAGCTACAGTATAAGGGATACCCAAAAGAGATGGTAGACATATTCAAGAAGTGTAGTTCAAGAGCTGGTTCATGGTAGGGCAGGACACAACGGGGCAGATCAGACCTAGGAGTTGGAACTGTGAAGTTGGAACTACACTGAAGAGGATGGTTCCTCGGGAGAGGAGATGACACACGATTCCCTAATGAGCAGAATCTAAGGGCTAAATCAGTTTTACCTTACGCAAGACCTGGGACTGAGAGACAAGAAGGTAGCAGGAAGTAGGTCTGGAGCAAGCAGGCACACTGTGGTGATGGTTTAGGTCTACAATCTGCAGAGACCTTACATTTGTTGGTGCCTGCTTGAAGCAAGCTTTGTACTTATGACCAGATGGAATTAAGACTGCTAAAGCAGGCATGTTTGGCAAATGGAAAGGGATGTTGGGTATGTCAGCCATAGACTGTAAATAAGGTCTTATTCTGAAAACTGGACCGATAATTTTAGCCCACAAAGACAAGACCAAATGTTAACATGAGCAGGGAAAAATTTTGTGATTTGCAGAAGGCTTTCCTAAACCAAAAAGTTAATTGTATGCCTCATTTGGAGATAATGTGGGATGGAACTCCTGGCAACAGATTCCTTATATAAAGAGAGGTACCAATGCAAAAAGCATAAGGAAGGCCAGGAATTGGAATGAAGAGTGCCATCTTGGCAAAGCGATTGTTGGTGACTCACATTACGGTATTATTTCTCAGAAGAAGGTGAAATATTAGTGATAAAGTAAACCAAGCAACGAGAAGACTGGTGGGAGCTGGCGCAGAGGACTTGAAGTGAACATAAAATGTGACAGGTCTTAACATATTCCCAACTATCAGAATGAAAAAGTAGGACACAAGTAGTGTCGATTGATGACCAGGAAGAACAATGGGACCCTGAATGGCCCGCCACTTTTGGAATCATGTCCCCATGATTTTGTGCCTCAATTCAACTGGGGCAAAAAGTATTATTCAGGAAAAAACTCACAACTGCTGAGTAACTATGAAATCAATGCATGAGGTAGGAATAATTGTTTCAGGTTTGGTGGCAGACTCCACATTCTGTGTATCGACAGATCTGGAGAATGCATCAAACAGACTTTTGAAAGAACTGGGTTTGTAGGGGACTGTAAAATTGCATTCTGCAACTACTGTATATTTTTGTGGTCAATAAAGATGGCTATGGAGTGAGGATAACCTAGGAGGTGACACGACTTCTCCAAAGCCAGTTTGATTGCAAGGAGCTCTCAAACACTAATAGTGTAAGGCCCCTTTCACACGGGGCGGATCCGTGCAGATCCGCCCCGTGAAGCTCCGCTTGCTCAGCGGGGATCGCTCCGTTGATCCCCGCTGAGCCGACGGATGACTGGGCGGTCCCCGCACACTGTGCAGGGACCGCCCTGTCAGAGCGCCGCTCTCCCCTATGGGGAATCGGATGATGACGGACCGTAGAGTCCATTGTCATCCGATCCGCTCCGCCGACGGAAGGAAAAATAGGGTTTTCCTCCGTCACACTTTGGCGGAGCGGATGTCAGCGGACATGTCTCCGCTGACATCCGTGCCTCCATAGGGGTGCATGGAGGATCCGTTTCAGGTCCGCCTAAAAAACTGACAGGCGGACCTGAACGGACCTCCGTGTGAAAGAGCCCTAATTCTTTTCACTGGGGAAAATTTCCTTAAAAAATAAATAAAATAAAAACCCCACACAGCACATGGCTGTTTACTTTTGTGCCACTCCAGTCTTTTTTTTTACTTTTTAAAGACTGGAGTGGCACAGAAGTGTCTACTTAAAATAAAAAAGGAGCTGAAAGGCAGAAACCGAAGGCTTGCTTTAAATTCTTGAAACAGAAATGCGTATGGGAGATTCAACCTTGGCATTAGCAATTTTTTTTATTAGGTTGATAAGTGCAGCAATGGAGGTATAGTTCCGTATGAACTGCAGTAGTTGGAAAAGGAAATCTTTTTAGGGTCCAAGCACAACCCCAAGCCAGAGACACTGTAACCCAGAACAGGTACCTAAAGACACTAAAGCCTCGTACACACGGTCGGACTTCCATCTGACTTTTCCGTGGATTTTTGTCCGAACGGAGTTGGCCGGGCACACCCATAGCATATACACCACAGGACTTTTCTGCAAACTTTCCCAAAACTTTTTGCAACATCACATGGTTTTTCAGCTCTTTACCGCCACCCTTTGGTCAACTTCTGCTATTGTTGGTTGATTTTAACATTAGTTGTTTTGTCCATCGGACAAAAGTCCCATGGTTTTCTGTACACACAGTAGGACTTTGCTCCATCGGACTTTTGTTGGGCAAAAGTTTGTCCGTTTGCAGACCCAACTTTTGTCAGATGAAAACAAAACCAAACGAAAAAAAGTTTGTCCGATGGAGCGTACACACGGTCGGATTGTTGGTCCAACTTGCTTAAAACGAAGTTTGTTGGGCAAAAGTCCGACCGCGTGTACGGGGCTTAAGACTTTTCCAGCTTTGCATAGAGATCATTGCCTCAGAGTCCCTGAAATACAATGCAGACGTTCTGTGGGAAGCCAGAGCTTCAGAGAAGATGAAAATGTCATCAAGATGATCTACAACAAACTTGTGCAACAGGTCCCTGAAGATTGTTGATGAAATTTTGGAATACCGCAGGGGTGTTAAACAATCTAAAGGGCATTACAAGGTTAAAGATGGTCTTCTTACGCCACCACTTAAGAACGATCCTAAGACCTATAGCATATTTTGCAGATCGCTTACAGCACACTGCATGTTGGAACTACCCCTCAGACATTTAATGTTGAACATACTCCATTACGTACAAAAATATTCTGTTAGGCCTGGGACATAAATCTGGCCTGTAAACTGACCAAGGAAAATTGGAAAAGCATAAACCGGCATATTCATAAAGGATTTTCAAATGTGAATAAATAAGAAAGTGTCTACAAGATACACTCGAGATGGTACTGTCCCCACTCTAAAATCTCTGACAGTGTCGGACTGATGCTGGAGGTGCTTGACATAGGAGTGGACCTTTACTTATAATCATCCTGTACCTCTTTCTAACCTTTGAGCGAAGGTCCTTGTAATCACCTCAAGAGTTTCAGGAATTACCTCAGACTTTACTCTAGCTCAGTGTTTCTCAACTCCAGTCCTTAAAGGCGTCCCATAAGGTCATTGCTACATTGAGAAATTACTGGGTTGCCCCCCCCTCAGTAGGGTAGCCCAGGCCAAGACCTTTCCAGCCAAAAGGGAGATAAGGTAATCCTCCTTGGCCATATCTGATGGAAATTTCTGTGGTTGAAGTTTAAAGTGGATGATGTACTGGCTGAAGAACCCTTGCAAAATTTGGGGCCCCTGTAGAAACCAGGAGGAGCTGGGGGTTGAGGACATGCAGTGGCCAGTTGCAGGGGTGATTGCTGAACCAGATAGACTAGGGAGATCCAAAACTGCTCCAAATATATGTGGCCATTTGTTGAAGGAATTGCATCATACAAAAAACATATTTACTTACCTGCTGGGCTGTGGAACCACAAATAACAGATCAGCAGCAGCTTTTACTGGTGATCTTTGACACTTTCTCAGTGACAAAGTGACAAGGGTCACCAGTACAAATTTCCCCAATGTGGAGACCGACCGCAGTAAAAACTTGAAGTTGGTCTAACCCTTGCCTGCTCAATCCAATAAAAGAAAAAAAAAATGGAAGCACCGATTATCCCTTTTTTATGTGTACACTGGCCACATAATATAACCAAAATACAAGCAGCAAGGCTTTCTAATTTCTCACCACCCTGCAGAATAAAAAAAAAAACAAAGCAGCTTTTACTGCAACGCTCATCCCATTTGTAGAGCTGTCCCCTACAGATTCACCACTCTGCTATCCAGGGCCCCTTATACAAGTTGAATAACAGTCAGTGTTTATTAACCTACTTCCTGTGAGCTGAGGGTGCAAAAGTCCTGCCTTTGTGGTGGGGCGTCCTTAGGAATGTACCAGGAGCCATGAAACAGGAGATGCATTGTTATGTAAAATTTGCTCCAACCTCTCACCATTGGCCCTTACAGAGATTTGGTAGCCGCACTGGTGGGGTGGGGTCCCTAGAGAAGGCAGGCTAGCGCTCAGCTGTATAACAATTATATATCAGTGTATTGATTGCACAATTGTAAATGCAAGGCCATCTGTCTCAAAGGTGAACTGGAAACTGCCCTTTCCACATGATTCTAAATCTAAAGCACATCCACCAAGAAATGACTCTGAAAGAAGAAATGGAGGGTTATGTATGGACTGACCCAGTCAAAGTCCTGGTTTGAAAACCATTGAAATGTTGTAGGGGACTTGAAATCTGTAGTTCATGCAAGAAAATCCTCAAAACATCTGGCAACTGAAGGAATTTTGCATGGAGGAGCGGTCAATGTCAGACTGGTGGACAGGTTGTTGTAAATAATAGTGTGGTGTTATATATCCAACATCTACAAGTAGCAATTTCCACTACAATGGGGCAATACCAGGTTCTCAAGTCAAGTACTTTTTGCTACACACCATTATATATCTTTTGGTATTTTTGGTTAAGGCCCCTTTCACACTGGGGCAGTGGGTGCGTCGGCGGTAAAGCGCCGCTATTTTTACCGTCAATTTTGCGGCACTATTGGGCCGCTTTTACCCCCCCACTAGCGGCTGAGAAAGGGTTAAAACCACCGCAAAGCACCTCTGCAGAGACGGTATAGCCGCGGTGCCCATTGATTTCAGTGGGCAGGAGCGGTAAACACACTGCTCCTTGACCGCTCCAAAGATGCTGCTAGGGCTTTCACATTGGAGAGACAGCAGCGGCTGTTTCAAGGTGCTACTTTTAGCGTTATAGCGCCTGCAAAGCGCCCCAGTGTGAAAGGGGGGTCTAAATAAATGATTGATAAGGCTCAATTTTCCTTGTGATTATATTTAGGTTGATCACCTTTATCTTGTAGACAGTTTGAATGAAGATCTAAGGCCTCTTTCACACTGAGACGCTTGTAAACTGCCAGTAAAACACTGAGCACTTTTAAAGAGCTTTTCAGGTGCTTTTGAAGAGCTTTCAATTCATTTCAATGGAGAGGGGTGTTTTTTCACCGCTCTGTCAGCACACTGCCCCAGTGTGAAAGCATTCATTGATTTTAATGGAAATACGCTTTCGTAAGCTTTTCAGGCGCTTTTTTTTACTGTGAAAGCGCCTGAAAAGCGCCTCAGTGTGAAAGTGGTCTAACGGTCTGTTCAAATGTTAAAAAAAAAAGTCAACATTTTCCATGGTGCGCCCGTAATTTCACATGCTGGTATTTGTGCATGCAATATGGGCCTATGCACGAAAAATGTACTAACAAGAACATTTAAATTTTTCCCATAGCAACCAGGAGCAAGAAATGTTTTTGTTCATAGTATAGTATAGTTACAGACAAATACCATAATGCTAGTCTGCAGTTATAGTGAACTGAAGATGCTTTATAAAGCTATAGTAATATTGTTGGACATCTTGGATTTTTGTTTAAAAACCATTATCCTCTAGATCTCTGAGAAAAATATTTACCAGTGTGTTGAATATTACTATACATGGAAAAATCTTGTTAAATTTGACAAACGAGAAACCAGCGGTGCAGAAAACGAGTCCAGTTTTGATGGGAGAGAATCTGAATGCAACAAGGTAAGTACAGAAAAACTATTCTACATCCTATGGTCATACATGACTTTTAATTCACAATCTTTCATTTAACTGTACAGAATGATGGTTTATCTGGAAACAAAACCACTGTTTTCAGAACAGATTCGAAAGAGATGCCACCCTACAACATACAGGACGACGCCAGAGATGGAATAAAGGCTCTAAGCCAGTTTCCATGCCGTGAATGTGACAGGTAGGGTTTCTACTTAATATTTCAAGAGAAGGATAAGAACATCTATGGAGGTGTATAAACAAACTGAGCACATGCAAAAAAATAAAATAAAAATGTATATTGTTTGTATATATATTTATGGAAAAGCTAGGTATTTTAAAACCATTGTGTAAGACCTCATGCACAGTGTAAGCTTAAAGTGGTTGTAAACCCACTTTGACAACTTGCACCTACAGGTAAGCCTAGATTAAGGCTTACCTGTAGGTGCATGAAATATCGCCTTAACCTACACGGTTAAGGAGATAATTGCTGAAAAACACAGCACCGATGACGTCACACGCATGCGCACTAGCGGGCCGGCATCATTGCCGGTTTTCTGAATGGGATCTTGCCGGCCCGAGCGCGCATGACATCATCGCCACTCCGGCCAATCACAGCGCCGAAGCGGCCATAACAGGAAGAAGCTCCAAGCGGACATGGCCGCGGCGGAGAACGAGGAGGACTTTGGGGGCTTAGATTTCAGGTAAGTGCCACATAATGAGCTAGTATGCTATGCATACTAGCTCATTATGCCTTTCTCTTGCAGGGGTATTTTTAAATAAAAAAAGTTGGAGGGTTTACTTCCTCTTTAACTACTTGCTACCCAGGCCAATTCTGACACTTCGCTCCTACATGTAAAAATAATCATTTTTTTGCTAGAAAATTACTCAGAACCCCTAAACATACATACAGGGCTTTTTTTCTCAGACAATAGGTGCAGAAACTCCCCCTGAGTCACCTCTTCCTTGCCCCTACCCTCCTGCGAGCACTGTCCCTTGGTTCCATCCTATACCCACCTCCCAGTACCACCTCTTTTAGACAAACACAGAACCAAGTATCATTTTGTGGTGCTAAGAAATTTGTATGGAATTTGGTAATGATATCAAGAAAATCAGTAAAATAGATCCCCTGCAGCCAGCAACAATAGATCACTCTAACAACAATGGGCCATTGACAACAAAATCCCCCCCCAGCAACAATAGACTCCCGGCAGCATCAACAGATCTCCACACAGGCAGCATTAATAGACTCTCTGGCAGCCATCAACAATAGACCCCCTCCAACAGTAGATCTCTTGCAGCAAAAACTGACCCCCCCAGCAATATAAGACCCACCCCCAACAACAATAGTTTCCCCACCGGCAACAATAGACCTCCTCAGCAACAATAGACCGCCCTGCAAAAATATATCCCCTCCAGTTAGAATAGATCCCCCAACCGTGAGCATCAATACACTGCAGCACAACCCAGCAACCCTTGCCATTACATACAGTCAGTCCAGGAGGTACCGGAACCGCGTTCCCGCTGAAAAAAAGCCCTGCATACACACACAATTTTTTTTAGCAGAGACCCTAGGGAATAAAATTGTGGTCGTTGCAACTTATCTCGCACAGTATTTGTGCAGTAATTTTTCAAACAAGTTTTTTGGGGAAAAAAAAAAATAGTTTCATGCATAAAAAGAACAACAAAAAAACAGTAAAGTTAGCCCTATTTTTGTGCATAATGTGAAAGATGATGTTACGCCGAGTAAATAGATACACAACATGTCATGCTTTGAAATTGCGAAACAAACTCGTGTAATAGCGTCAAATTTCGGTACTTAAAAATCCCCATAGGCGTCGCTTTACAATTTTTTACAGGTTACCCGTTAGAGTTCCAGAGGAAGTCTAGTGCTAGAATTATTGCTCTTGCTCTAAAATTTGCGGCGATACCTCACAGGTGTGGTTTGAACATCGTTTACATATGTGGGAGCGACCTACGTATGCATTCGCTTCTGCGCGTGAGCACTTTAAAAAAACAAACATTGTATTGTGTTTATTTTACTTTTCTATTTTGACACTTTTTTTACTTTTTTTTTTTGATCACTTTTATTCCTACTATAAGGAATGTAAACATCCCTTGTAATAGGAATAGTGCGTGACAGGTCCTCTTTACATCGAGATCTGGGGTCTACAAGTCCCCAGATCTCGCCTCTAGGCTGGGAAGCCTGGAAAAAAATAAAAAAATAAAAACACACACACACACACACACACACACACACACACACACACACACACACCACGATCCTGGCTTCCCAGCCGAGGCGGCTGCATTTTTTTAAATGCAGAGGCTGGGTGTGACGTCATAACATCGCGCCCGGCCTCCGAAAGATCATAGCAACGTCGGCGGGCCACCTGGTCAACTTCTGGCATGGACCGATTCCTTCTCCGGATCGCCGATCGTACGGGCGAGCCGAGAGAAGCACCGGAGGACGTGTGAGGGGGAGGGGGGGATGTAGAGTGGTGTAGAAAACCTTCAATTCTAGGAGGGGGCAAACACCCTCAGGGGGCTTCAGAACAGTAAACAGGTTTGAACAAAAGCCCTGAAACTCCAATAGAACTGGCACAATTAATGCCAAAGAAAGGTGGGAAGGTTATAGGGTATGAAGCGAGGAGGCAGGAATGAAAATTCCAACCTGTATCCCTAGGAAGCAACTTCCTGGACCCAAAGATCTGAAATGCTTTGAGTCCAGGTGGCTGAAAAAGCCCATAGACATCCTCTCACTTGCAAGAATGTGGGTGCCCCTTCATTGCGAGGAGGTTTTGGTTCCAGAACTGGATATCCAGATATTGGCTTTAGAATCACGTCATAGTATTATAGCAATACCCCCGTAAGGGCCACTGGTTTAATTTTGGGCCTTGCACGTTACCTCACTGTTCCGTATGCTCGTCTCAGGGGTCTTCCTTGAAGAGTTGTCCAGAAGAAGTTTGCACCAACACAAAAGTCTCTTTCAAGGGTTTATTTCAAATAAAGGTTTCCAACAGAGGGCATGAAGGGATGGGGAGGACTCAGGTACCTTAATTGCGACTCATAAAAATTCTCCTAGATTCAGAGAAATAACTGCCTCCACGCTGGACTCAGCAAACACCGGATAGGCCCAATCTCACTGGCCTAGCAGCCGATATACAGCTCGTTCACATAACAGTCTCTGCCACAGACTTGGAGTAACCTTTACTTGGGTTACCTTCTGAATGAAGAACACAGCTCTCAGTGTTAGAATCTCTCAGCCATTCCGGCAGCACTGTGAGGTAGATTAGGATCCGGATGCATCCTCCAATTGAGTCCTCAATTGCTTGGTCCCTTCCAGCAGGCAAGGCGACACAGGATCATCCCTGGATCAGTAGGCCCCAGCAACTCCTGGGCCTACCTGTCATTAACAGAGCCTCAGGCCAACGTGGCCCCGAGGCGGAAACTGCCAGCACTTCCCTGAGGCCATGAGGGCCCTCAGGTGGGGACCGAAGACACGACCCCAAAATCTCTCTTTGCCCTAATGGCGTCTGTTACTTAAATACCCCCTCCCAGCATGCACAGCGGGTTCACCACGCCCCCTGGGCTGCCTGCTAGGAAAGAGGTACCCAATACGTCCAGCCTGTAGCCTTTCCAATCCTGACCAGCGGTGACAGCGACACCCACTGTCAGGAGGGAAATCACACAACCAGCTCAACTGAAACAGAGTGCAATTTATAACACAATCCTTCTGAGCCAAACTATTGCTCAGATAACTATAACTTAACATATAGCGCACACTCATTGGGAGCAGGGCGCTACATTAAGATTATGAGGAATGTGACGTGCGGTATGTTATGGCTCTGGCAGACTATTTAAAAGTGTCTCGCTGCAACAACTACAGCCACCCTGTGACACGCTGCTCCCAACCTAAGGAAATGCTCCCACCCTTCCCCCTATGTGCAAATGGTGGGGTCTGGTGTCCAAGCAATAACCCCAGGCTGAGGTGGCCCATTACCAAAACACAAAAAAAAATTAAGATAGCTGGGCATGGGAGGGATTTTATCGGCTGTCCTAACAAATTTGGTTGCCAGTTTACTCACCTGAAGGGGGCAGCATACAAATTGAAACAGACTGCAATCCTACAGGGAACCTTCTCAAATTATCATAAGCCTCCTTAAGATCCCTTTCAAACTGAGGCAGTTTTCAGGCATTTTAGTGCTAAAAATAGCACCTGTAAAGCACCTGAAAACTGCCTCTCATGGGTCCCCAGTGTGAAAGCCCGAGTGCTTTCACACTGGGGCGGTGCGCTTGCGGGACTGGAAAAAAAAGTCCTGCAAGCATACAGCGCTCCTACTCTGCCCCTTCCAATTGGAATGAATGGGCAGCAATGCCGAAGCTCCTGTAGCCGCACTTCGAAAACGCCGCAACACGGGCAGTTTTAACCCTTTTAAAAACTCCCTGCTAGCATCTGAAAAGTGCCACTAAAACTACCGCTATTGGACCTGCCGCCCCAGTGTGAAAGCAGCCTTACTTATGCGTAGAATTCAGCCGCAAACCTCTTTATATCCTTAAATTCATCTCTCACACCATGAGATACCATACGTCTACCATGGGAGCCCAGTCCTTTATTTGTTGGATTGTCTCTCTTAGATGTGCATTTGCGACTGCATTTTCATTTTTTATGTAATCCATTAGGAATTGTGATATACTTTGTCGGTTTGTATAATTGGTTGCAGACCTCTCAATGAGAATTTGAAATAAATTAATGTAAATTTGTGTCCATTACTGTATGATTAGGATAACCATATACAGTGGAACCTTGGTTTACGAGTAACGCGGTTAACGAGCATTTTGAAAGACGAGCAACTTTTTTTTTTTAAATCCTGACTCCTGGTTTGCGAGTGTTGTCTCGCAAAACAAGCAGAATTCAAGCTAATGGGATGTGCAATACCACATTTGGCCAGAGGTGCGGGGGCGCCGGAGCTGAGCAGACCCGCTCGGAAAAACTCAGAAATACTCAGTTTCCAGATGTTTCCGAGGTCAGCCGAGCTGTCCCCGATCATTTCCGAGGCTCTCCGGCACCCCCCACCTCTGGCCACATGTCGTGTTGCATGCCATTGAAGTCAATGCGTAACAAATTATTTTCGTTTCCATTGACTTTGATGGGGAAACTCACTTTGATATGCGAGTGCTTCGGATTATGAGAATTCTCCTGGAACGGATTATGCTCGTAATCCAAAGGTTCCACTGTACAGTATTTTGTACTACAGATTGTGTGTATAGGTATGTGGCTGCTCGGTGTATGACCAGACTGCTTTTAAATGTAACATGCACATAAAACCTAAAAAAAAAAAAAAAAAAATTAATTAGTTGATATATGCAACAGTGTTTTCATTTATGGTTTATTTAGTGTAAACGCCAGAGTTCTATAACCATTCATTTTATCTTAGGGTATTTGACAAGATAAAGAGTCGAAACGCTCACATGAGAAAGCATTGTCGACAGAAGACGGCGGATTTACTGAAGATTCGTGAGGAAGCATCAGCTGCTTATTAACAATATTCTAATGTGCTCCTGTGGACTTTGGGAGCAAATTTATAAAACTGCAGATGTGGGATCTAAAAAGGCCATACGAAAATGCCAAAAAGTTAATGTGTAAAGTTTTGAATAATTTTACGAAATGTCTTCTGGAGGTTTAATGGACTTGGGCGCCTACTTCAAGCCTACTCTGCTGCCTCTACTTTAATACCAACCAACATCATTTGCCCTTTAGTTCAGTAGTAAAGAGGCTTGCCCTTTGTGACATGCTGTAAAGTCAGACTGGTTGTCAAGACAGTCATTGGCCAACGGCTAGAACCAAAAATGTCCCTTCACCTGACCAAGGCCAGTTGAGCAGCACATGCATTTCCTCATTTGTTCCCAGTCACCAAATGGTCTCGCCCAGTTCTGCTATTAAGGCGTGTGCCAACTTACTAGTCAAGCTGCACATCAGACACATGCATGGTTTGAGTAAATTGGATTTAGACATTTTAAGCAGGAGATAAGCCATTATCAACCTGTTATCATCAGGCAACAACATCCTTAAAGACCAGACTATTGGTCTGGTCAACTGTAGTCCTTTTAAACAATATCTAGATGAAGAACCTTTTTAAAGAACGAGTTTTAAGGCTTACATAATAGCTACTTAAGCAGCCCTGAGGCTATACAAGTAAGCTACTTATAAATAAATATATATTATGTGTTGGAGATATGAAACCTTTAAAACTGGCCACAGCCACATTATGGGTTTTCCACAGCCAGGTACAGGCTTATATTAAAGTGAGCCTTCTTCTTCCAGGTTTTGGGGTCTACACTTTAGTCTAAGTTTTATTTTATTTTTTTACTCGTTTTTTTTTTTTAGTTAAGTTTGTGCAGCTTCACATCTGCAAAGAGTGAGAAGGCACAGTGCTGCATATTTGCCAGTAGATTGAAAAGCCCTTCCCCTGGTAACCCCTAGCTTTGATAGCCCCGTTGGTTTATACCATATACTGGTGTAATGACTTTGCTCAATTTGGTTTTACTCCTACGGGGAAGCCAGCGAAGGGTAGAACAGTTCTGCATATTATACTTGTGCTTCTACTGCCCAAAATGGCAGATTTTTCCACTCAAATAGAATTTTAGGAAGACAAAATCGGTCATTTAGCTCAAAGGGATCCATTCACTACTGGGCTATATTCTTGATAGATGTGTCCTTCAAAACAAATACTTGTTGAAATAAGCAAATAGAACTAGTTTATCTCCCTTTTAGCAGTAAGAGAGCAGCAAAAACATTGGGGTTGGTTTACTAAAATTGGAGAGTGCAAAATCTGCTGCAGCTGTGCATAGAAACCAGTTTCCAGGATTTTTGTCAAAGGCTAAAAGGATAAGTTTACACAAAAAAAAAAAAAAAAGGATTTTTGCAGGTAAAAAAAAAAAAAGGTGCCATGCAGGTCTCCTGCAGATCTGTCAGTGTATCTGTGTGCCCGTACATCCCGTATAGGTAGATACACTGACAGGAAGTATCAATGAACTACCACGGCGCTCAACAGCATCGTGGTAGTTCATTGAGAACTGCAAGCCAACAGCCGCAAAGGATGTCGGGGGTTGTAGTTCATTCACACACACAGAGCTGCGTGAATGAAAGACGTGGCTGTGTGGGCAAAATCAGGCAGTGGGAACAGGTTACATGTTCCACCCTGGAAACAGATGTAACATTTTACCAAAAGGTGAACGTATCCTTTAATTGAACCAGCTAAAAAGTTAGAAGCTGATTGGCTACCATGTACAGCTTTCACCATATTTTGCACTCTTCAGTTTTAGTAAATCAACCCCATAGTCTAGCACCTTACTTATATAAAAAATAAATTGCATCTTTGCATGGCCCTTTAAATATCATGCAGGCTGACTGCATGACTCATGCAGAACATAGGACAAGCTGCTATCAAGGGAGAAGGACTTTTCACACAGGCTCAGAGATTCTTATCTTGTACATTGGGCAGGGGGTCACACACAGGCTATAATCTGCAGAAATCTTAAAGCAGAACTCCAGGAATTAGATACCTTTTCAATGCCCCAATCCCCTTCTCCATAGCAGGAGTTAAAAATGCTTGTTTAGTCCAGGGGTGCAGGGAGAAAATGCTTTACTTAGCCTATCCTTCACATTGGCAGGCTTCAGCACTGTTCTCAAGCTTCAGGTTGTGGGTGATAACTCAGCGTCATCATGCACAATGCAGGGACGTCAACCCTGTATTATACGCAAGATGGGGGAGCATGTGACCACAGGCCAAAGCACTTTGGTGTGGATTCTGCGTCTGACTGGTCGCACAGATGGATGGACTCTGCTGGAGCAATGAATAGGGCAAGTAATACACCTTATCCCTACACTAATCAAGCATTTAACCCTTACAGTGGGAGGACCCGGGGGAGATTGTGTCTAATTCTCAGAGTCCAGGTTTAAAGCGGAGGTCCACCCAGAAAAAAAAAAATACATTAAAAATCCTAAAAAGAAAAGAATTAATAGAATTTTTTTTTATACTCACCCGAAATGCCTGTTGCTATGCGGAAGTCCCCTAATCTGCCTTCTGCTGTGCCTCTTCCTTGTCCTCGGATTGAGAACTTCCGTTTCCTCTTCTTGTGAATGGGGCGCGCTGCCTTCTGGGAACTGTGTGTATCCCAGGAGGCAAGCCGCCCATTCACAGAGCGCCGTGCGAATGGCGCATGCGCAGTAGGAAACGGGCAGTGAAGCCGTAAGGCTTCACAGCCTGTTTCCCTTAGTCAGGATGGAGGAGCCGGGAGCCTGGCAGCAGCGATCGATCGCTGTGGCAGGACCGACATCGCAGGCAAGTAGGACAGGTAAGTGTCCTTATTAAAAGTCAGCAGCTACACGGTTAGTAGCTGCTGACTTTAAAAAAAAAATACAAGCTGCACCTCCGCTTTAAGCATGTATCTGACAGTTATGGCCCGTACACACGATCAGAATATCGTACGAAAAATGTCGTCCGAGGAAGAATCGTATGATAATCTGATCATTAGTACAGGGCTTGTGAGAGCCGATCATGACAGTTCATCTGATATTATTTTAAATCGGACATGCTCGAAAATTTTCCTCGTACAATACCAGGTCGTACGATTTTCGTTTAGTCAGTATAATTGTCGTCCGAAAATACAATACAAATACATTACAACAGATGACATCACTTCCGATTTTTTTTTTTCTGTCGTAGGAGAATTTGTGACTAATAACCTATTCAATTTTGCTTGCGACTATTAAGCGAAAAAAGTTGTACGATCTGTCGTACGATATTCGGATTGTGTGTACGGGGCATAACAGCAAGTGTTTTTTTTTGTTGGTTTTTTATGGAAACAGGTGTAGGGTTTTTAAAATGATACGTGGTTAAAGCTGAAATCCTGGCAGCTAAATATACAATTAAAACACAGAGATATTGTAAAAATTGTTTTAAAAAAACTTTGAAAAAAGATTTGTAACTTTGATCAGCTACTCATGGTTTACTCACCCTGGTCACACTGCACAGTTGGACTGGTGCTACTTGGACAAAGAATCCACAGCGCAGGAGATTCTGGGTTCATTGAGCAGGCTACAGGTAGAGATGGGAACCTGCAAAGCCGATACAAGAAAATGGTGGGACCGCTTTCTGGCTCTGTATTGTGGCAGATGTGTGTAAATCACAAGCCTGAACGATTACAAATCCTTTGATGTATATTTAGCAGTTTGCATAAAGCTATTCTTTACGTTACATAACCATTTTTCATGCAAGCAATTTTTTTGTAGAGTTTTACAATGTAGCTAATCCACCTAAAGAAAAGAGGTTTTAGGTTTATCTGTAGCTTTTGGGAAAGAAGTTGCAAAGATGTTTTTATTGTTCACACCAAAAACAATGGTTGTAGTATGTGATTAATGGACCACTTCAATCGTAGGACAGAGTGTCAGTGTTTATTAAAATAATCGTGCCAGCATTTTCTGACAATAAAAATTACATTGTGGGTTTGAGCGACTTTGTGCGATTCCACCGTGCCACTGGTTCTCTACTTCTTGTGTTCCTGGGGTGGAGTACAGGGAAATAATCCTGACAGGGACAAGGAGAGCAATACAAAACCTGACAGGAGGTTCTAAGCCTTGTCCATTATCCAAAACTAAAAAGTTTTGGATCTGTGTGCACATAAATAGCGAGTACCTACAATCAGGTATGTGCAGCAAGGAAGTTGTGTACTGTATAGCGGATGGCAGTTTGAAAGATAATTGGATCGGAAGAGCAGAGGCAAGCGTTATTTTCTGCATTACACCAGTTTACCTCTGATCTAGAGAGCTAGGTTTTCTGCGAAGGACTCTTTTCACATGGGCAGCCAGGGAAGTCAGTAGAAACAGGTGGCCGAGCAGCGGTTTTACCAC
This sequence comes from Rana muscosa, assembly GCA_029206835.1. Taxonomy (NCBI): domain Eukaryota; kingdom Metazoa; phylum Chordata; class Amphibia; order Anura; family Ranidae; genus Rana; species Rana muscosa. Next base: position 44,207,397 of record CM055125.1, read on the forward strand.
CCCCCAAAAGTGTAAAATACTGCCCAAAGGTGGCTGTTCACATGCTGCAACAGCGACGCTGTGCCTCTCATTACGCAGCATGCCAAGCTGACAGGTGACTTTGCCTATCAAACTTGGCCATTAAAGCCAATGGGGCTAATGTGCCGCAATCATTAACCAAGCTTTTGGCTCATAGTTACGGATCAGTTTTCAGAGCATGGGCTGATGGAAACCTAGTCTAGAGCAAATCTGTGGCAACATCCCCAAGTGGAATTATTGTTTTTGTTCTTTCTCTCTCATTCTCTCTCCTTTTTTCTTTGTTCCACCCCCTCTTTTCCTCTACCTTCCATGTATTCTCTATTTTTATTCCTTCTTGGTGGGGGGGGGGGATGGGATGAGTGGCAATGTTGGGGGGGGGGGGGGGGGGGGGGGAGTTCTGATCGGCCAAATGAGGTGTTCTTGATTAAGGTCATCTGCTGATCTGAGAACTGTAGTGGGGACTTATAATGGCAACTCTAATCGCAGGTAGTGTTACTCACTGTGTCTCCGGCTTTGTGGTGTCTCATAGCAGTGACACCTGAGCCGAAATCAGGAGATAGGGTCTCCTCCAGCCCCTCCCACTTCACATTCCTCACCAGTCAGCTGACCTTTAGTCTCTGCCCCCCAGCTATGCCATAAACTGAATGGGCGGCTGCGGGCTTCAGGAACAGCCCTGCTGGGTGGCTGCGAAAAGGCTGGGAGAGCAGCGCAGGCTTCAGGAACAGCCCAGGATTTGGTGACCCCTGGCAAATCATTCGACCCCCGAGGGGTCCCGACCTACTCCAGAGAGGTTTGGTGGATTTACACCCTTGAATACCAGAATCCCAGCTGGAATGAATAATGGGATAGATATAAATTTTGTCTTTGACATAAATACACTCCCCTTTGGGATTTATATGGTTAATTTTTTCTGTTTTTGTACAGTTTGTGCTTTCTTTTCTGAATGCTTCCCCCCCCCCCCCCCCCCCCCCCTTTTCCCTCCCACTGCCTATCTCATCCCATTTGGTCTGTTCAAATGTTTTTGACTAATCAATTTCATGATTGTCAAGTATTGTACCGCCCCCTTTTCCCTTGTTTAAAGGGGCTGTTGTTGTTATAAAAGTTTGATTTTAAATGCTGTTAAAGTGGTTGCAAACCCCATTTTACAACTTTATGCTACAGGTGAGCCTATATTAAGGCTTACCTGTAGCTAGCAAGGATTTCTACTAAACCTGCACGGTTTAGAAGATTTCCCGTCATCGGCACATGCGCACTGGGGAAAACCGAAGCAATGGCACCTATGTGCCGTTGCTGCAGTCTCCATGCCGGTACCGGTGGCTCCCACGCGGGAGTGATGTCATCGCGGCTCCGGCCAATCACAGCGCCGGAGCCGCGATACCAGGAAGTAGCTCTGTGACAATATGTCCGCGGCTGGAGGGGGAGACGAGGACCGCTGCGGGGGCTTCAATCTGAGGTAAGTAATACATAATGAGCTAGTATGCTATGCATACTAGCTCATTATGCCTTTAGTCTTGCAGGGTTACCCCCAAGAGGGTTTACTTCCTCTTTAACTTGTGCTATGAGGAAGGCTTTGGCCAAAACGCATTAACATAACCTTTCTTTAGTGATGGTGCCATTTGTTTCTCTGTCCCTTTTTAAAGTGGTTGTAAACCCATAATTTTTTTATTTTTTTTTAAACTAACCACCTGCAAGACAAAGCCATAATGAGCTAGTATGACTAGCATACTAGCTCATTATGCAGTACTTACCTTAGATCGAAGCCATCCACGTCTTCCCCTCCGGCCGCAGTCATCTCGCCGGAAGGTTACTTCCGGGTATCGCCGCTCCAGCGCTGTGATTGGCCGGAGCGGTGAAGACGTCACTCCGCGCATGCATTACCGGTTTTATGAATGGACTTTTCACTGCGCCTGCCCCGTTGTCTACGGCACACATGCGCCGTAGACAACGGTGTATACCTTTCAGCAAATATCTCCTAAACCGTGTAAGTTTAGGAGATATTGCAAACATCTGCAGGTAAGCCTTAATCTAGGCTTACCTGTAGGTGTAACTTCCGGGGGAGGGTTTACAACCACTTTAAAAAGCTAATGTCTTTCAGCTAACCCTAAAGACACAAATGATCTACCCTAAGCCCTGTTGCTACACAAAGGTTGAGAACCACTGCCTTAAGAGGAAGGCTTCGGCTGAAACGCTTTAGAATTATGTGGATTGTACACCGCTATCGTGCCAAATAAAATCTTTATAAGTAGTAGCTTTGGGTTGCTGGAAATTTCTTCTATTATGGACCCACAGTGGGTGAACCAACACCAATGACCTTTTCAGATATGAGTAAGGGGCAATATTTCTACTGGAAACAAGCAAACCTCTTACTAACCACATTTCTAAAGTCGGGTCTTTCTCCACTGACCATCAATGTAAGCATATCATCTTCCAACTGGCCACCAATCTCAGGGGCACATAGCCACCTTTGGAAGTTTTATGTATTGTATGTCTGTGGGGGGGGGAATAAATAAAAATGATGTTTCAGCTATGGCTCTTGGGAGCCACAACAAGTGAATTTTAGTCTGTACGGCTCTACTAATATACAGTACGCCTGTGTGCAAGAGCCCTTAAATTTTTTTTACAAAAAAGGGAAGTTGTCCTTGAATTACAAAAATTCCTAGAAACAAGTTTCATTCTTAGTTCCTGCTCTTAAAAATAAAAATGTCTCCAATAACTTAAATTATTTTATTACAAAAATAAACAAAAAAAACACCAAACTGTGTACAAATTTATAAAGTGAGATTAGTATTTTTCTTCTTTAAAAAAATGTTTACACACTAGAAACCACAGCTATTTACAGATAAATATTAGAGTGCGCCCTCCTACATGTTAAACCAGTTCACATGAGGATCAGGAGTGAATTAAATATTACTTAAGTGCATACGTGCTGTACTGTGCAGTTATTGAAAGTTTCACTTCTTAAAAATATTTCAAATATCCAGTGTATTTTGCAGCACACGTGTGTCGACTGCAACCAATGATAAAAATGGGTATTCTGAATTAAAATTCAACTACTGGGCCCATTGGTTTTTAGAGTTGGATGAACATGAAGTCCAAAATTTCAAACAGCTTTTCTTCTAAACTTGATGGCAAGTAGGATGACCAGAACCCCTGATGAAGTCTGAATAGTGTGGCACCGTGTAAAATGGATATGTGCCAGAACATGACCCCTCAGTATTACTACATCTGGTTTTAGAATCCAGGATCAAAAAAGGAACCCCATGCTTAATTCTTGGTTCCAGAATTTTCAGTCTAAACCCAGACGCTGAACCTCAGTTACACTTCTTTCAGATTCCACTCTTAGAAAGTCTTTATTATGATGCAAGAAAAGAATGGGAGCCAAATGTTTCGGTTCCAGAGCAGCTTTTCGGTTTTGTAGTGGATCTTGTAGCATGCCAAAGACATTTTTAGCTTTCACAGCAGTGGCAGGTATGGCAAGGTACTGCTGAGCTAATCGGGCCAAGGCTGGATATCTGTGATGATTACTGTTCCACCACTGAAGAGGGTCAGCTGTACGTTTACAGACAGGTTCCACTATGTAATTTTCCAGCTGGTGATGGGCTTCAGGCAATGCAACTGTTGGATCTTTTCCAAGCAGAAGGTCATAAATGCTGTCAAATCCAACAGCAGGAATGCCATCCTGGACAGGACGAAGTGCGTCAATACTGCCTTCAGTTAGACAAGTCAGAGACCACTGCTGGTCAGTAACGCTTGGGTCCAAAAGCATATTTCTGACCCTTACATGTAGTTCTCCTCTTGCCCATGGTTTAAGAAACCTGAGCTCTTTAAAACGAGGGTCCAAAAATGAAGCAATGACTGCTGGGTTGCCAATTAGTTTTCCTTCATCCAACATATCCCAGTGTCTACAGATCTCGGCTCGTATTTGATTTGCAGCAGCTTTAATGGCACTATTGTTAGCTTCACAACTTTGTCCAATGGAATTGAAGATGCCAAAAAGACATGGCATTAGTGAGGAGATAGAAGCATTCTGTTCTTCTTGCAGGAACACTGTAGCAATCCATATAGGCTTCAACATTGGCACCAAATCCTGAATCAACTTCCAGTGCTGCTCAGACAGGTTTTCTGCCTTATGTTCCTCTAGAATAGAAAGGATGGCCCATTTGAGGTCCAGCAAGCTCTGACACATTTCTAAAGTGGAGATCCAGTATGTCTCTGTATCTAGCACCAGCCTTGGCTTGTTCATAGCTTCCAGCTTAGAATTGAGAAAGCAACTGGCTTTGAAGTCTTCTTGGAAGAAGCTCACCAAGTCTCTAGCTGCTATCAGAGCTTCTTGCACTTCTTGGACCTCTAGCCCTACCTTTACACAGCCCTGTAAACTATGGGCAGTACAGCAGAGGCTGGTCCACCCATATGCATCTTTGAAAGATCTGAAATAAGTTGACAGCATGGATGATTTATCATGCACAACACAGAACACTCGATTACTAGACAGGCCAAACTCCGCCAGAATAGAGTGCAAGTGCTCGCCCAGGTCATTGTCCGCTTTTGCTTGGTGAACAGGGTGCGTTTCCAGTAGGGATATACAAAACCGCCAGTTACTGTCAATAACATTTGCTGAAATAGAGAGGTAGGATCTTTTAGAGTTATCAGCCCAATTCTCAATTGATAGGACAACCGATGGGGCAGCCTGAAGACAACATTTGAGCTGCTGTTTCATTACAGTGTATTTGTGCCATAACATACTGGCTAGATGTGCTTGGGTCGGCAGCTCAATGTTTGGTTCCAAGAAAGTCACTAGCTGGGCAAAGCCCTTCTCTTCAACCACTGAAAGGGAATGGAGGTCGCTGATAATCATCTCTAGTACCAAGTTAGCAATCACTTGTGCCTGAGGTTCTGATATTGAAGGACAAATGCTGTCTGAGGGCAGTGCTTGCCTCAGTCTCTTGGTTGCTCCATCCCGGTCAGGAAAGTCCAGTTCAGGATGTTCCTTAATTTGAGAGATGCTAGAATTGTGGACATTATGCATTCTCAGCAGATGTTCTCTCATACCCGTGGTGCTATTGTGGAAGGAAAACTGCTTCTTACACACTTTGCATTCAACAAAGGTGTCTCCAAGCTTCGTGTAATAGTTCCACATCTTAGATTTTAATTGGTCCATGGACACTTTGGAGGATGTCCCTGTGACACTCGTTACCTTTTCACTCTTCCTTCTTGCTGTGGTAGGTAAATTAGATGCCATCACATATTCGTAAGTCACTACACTTCTCTGCTGTACAGAACAAGACAGAAAGAGAAAATACTTCATGAAGGGTCAGTGCATGCAGCATAAAAGTAGTAATATACATCAAATGAATAAAAGCACCCAGACCAAAGACTTTTGGGTTGATTTACTACAATCTGGTGCAGCTGTGCATGGTAGCCAGATTCTAAGTTCAGCTTGTTCAATTAAAGTGTCACTAAACCCACATCATTAAAAACGATCAATAAATAGTGTATTACATGCTGTTCATACTCACTATGAGATTTGTTTTCTGTATTCTGCAAACAACCTAGTTGATCCTGCTGTTCGCTATCTCCACCTTCTGTTCATGTCCCCAATTCAGTTAGGGATTTTGCAGCTGCGGTGGCAACTCTGCACATGCTCAGTTTTCAAGGAGGTTCTATGCTGAGCATTTCCTCCCCATCACATCTGAGCAGCCCATGTGACTATAGGGTCACACATGTGGGCATATACAAAGCGGTAAATGACAGCCCACTCCCTCCCTCCACCATACCCACTAACCAGCTAAAACACAATGGGGGTGGAATATTACATGTAGATTAAGGGAGGCTTCACCTTCCTCTTATTCTAAGACACAGGCATGTTATCTCCACAAAATAATAAAGATATAGATATATATTAGTGTGTGTGTACACACACACACACACACACAGTGAAACCTCTGATTGCGAGTAACTCTGTTAACGTTTTCTTTTTTAAATGACTCGGTTTGCAAGTGTTGTCTCGCAATACGTGCAGGATTCAAGCCATAGCGGTGTGCAGTACCGCATTTGGCCTGAGGTGGGGGGCGCCAGAGCCGTTCGGAAATACTCCGTTCCCGAGCCTTTCTGAGTTCAGCCGAGCCTTTCCGAGGCTCTCCCGCGCACCCCACCTCTGGCCACATGCGGCATTGTATGCCATACAAGTCAATGCGGAATGAATTATTTTCGTTTCCATGGGCTTTCATGGGGAAACTCACTTTGATATGCGAGTGCTTTGGATTACGAGCATTCTCCTGAAACCGATTATGCTCGTAATCCAAGGTTCCACTGTATGTATGTATGTATGTATGTATGTATGTATGTATGTATGTATGTATGTATATATATATATATATATATATATATATATATATATATATATTTCTATGACCATTTAAAAAAGTTTATGGATTTTATTTTTTACTCTGCTGGAATGCAAAGGCTGGTTAATTTTTATTTATTTTATTTGGACCATGTGACCAACAGCAGAGGACTAGAAGCTCCTCCTGTTTGTTTCTTTGCAGACATGCAGGGAATAATGTGGGTCACGTGACAGCTGTATATCAGCTAGAGAAAAAAAAAAAAAAAGTACTTAAATGTTTGTTTTTTTTAATAAAAGAATTACAGTGCCATAATACAGAAAGAGAAGGTACAATGTAAATTAACCACTTGCCTACTGGACACTTAACCCTTCCTGCCCAGGCCAGCTTTCAGCGCTGTCGCACTTTGAATGACAATTGCGCAGTCATGCAACACTGTACCCAAACAAAATTTTTATCTTTTTTTTTCCCAACACAAATAAAGCTTTCTTTTGGTGGTATTTAATCACCACTGGGGTTTTTTATTTTTTTGCTAAATAAAATTTAAAAATAAACGTAAAATTTGTAAAAAACAAAAAAAAAACAAAACACTTTCCTAGTTTGTTATAAAATTTTGCAAACAGGTGATTTTTCTCCTTCACTGGTGTGCGTTGATGAGGCTTCACTGATGAACACTGATAGGTGGGACTGCCCTGATTATCAGGACACTTATAATTAGTGCCCTTATCAGTGTCAATGTCCCTTTTTACAGAAGCCGGTTATCTGCTCCCTTCCTCACGCTGTCAGTATGAGGAAAGGAATACCGATAACTGGCTTCTGTTTACATCATGATCAGCTGTGATTGGACTCACCCGATCACGTGGTAAAGAGCCACTGGATTGGCTCTTTACCTCAATCTGTGATCAGCAGTGTTTGGAGGACACTGCGATCACAGAGCATGCCGTGGGTGCGATCACGGGAGGACGTCATAACGGCCTCCCAGAACTGGCCGACTGCGCTGTAGCCATCATTCGGCTATAGCGTGGTCAACAAGTGATTAAGGTTTTTGTTTAGTATTACTTTAACAAACACACACACACACACACACACACACACTTCTATGCAGAGCTGCACAAAATTTTGCACGCTCCCCTTTGCTTGTTACCATGAAATCAATTTCTGTATTTATGGTGTAAAATAAATATGGTGCTACAGTGATCAAAGTGCAAGTTGCCATCATTTTAAAGATTTCTTATAGACAGCGGCAGGAAGTCATACTATCCTTATTTATATGGTCAGCCCACCCAAATATTTTATTCCCTCTGATTTCTTAAGCTGGTCATACATTAAACAATTTTCCTATTCAATTTCCTTTAGATTTACCAACAACTATGTAGTGCAAGGGCCTGCCTGATTGCATACAAATTAAGTGTTTAGGTTTGACTTTATATTATATGGTTTTGGTAATTTCAAAGAAAAATTGTACAAGAAAATTGTAGAATGTATGGCATCCTTAAGCCCTGGTTCACATTGGTGTGATTTGGCATGCGATTCGACATGTCAAATCGCATGCCAAATCGGCAACAATGGCGTTCCCTGAAATCGGGACTGACATGCGAGAATGAAATTGTGTGAGAGTTTAGCTGAACTCGCACAATTTCATTCCTGCACTAAGTGTGAACGTAGGCTAAATGCAACACTTGAATACTCCAGCACCAAGAATCTCCTTTAAATTACAAATTATTCTTAAAAACCATCCCAGTGCCAGGAACACCGCATTGTAGAAGAAGATATGGTGCCAAGGCTACATACAGTTCATACAGCACTCAGAGCCACTGCATGCCTTTGTGATATAAATAGTTTGGACCAGCTTGGTCCAAACTATTGTAACCTACAGTGTTACTAAACCTACAACAGTAAAATCAGTCTGTATATGCAGTAAAGCATGCTTGTTATACTCACTATGGAACCTAAGGGGTCATCTTCTGCATTGTGTAAAAAGGCTGTTTGATCCTGTCTTCTCTGATCCTCCTCCTTCCACAGTCCCCAATCTATCTCCCGATAGAACAGAACCTTGGGGGCAAGCTGCACATCTTCAGTTTGGTGTGTATTGCTAGAGATTTTTTATTTATTTTTCTCTTGCGAGAGTGCATGTGATCAGCACAGGGCCAATCAGCACTGTCCAGACAGAGGGTCAGCCTCATAGGACAGTCAGAGTAAAATGAAAAACACCTCCTACAAGCTTTAACCAGACACTGATAGAAGTCACAAGACTGCTCTAACTGCTGATGAGAAAAAGGTATTTAGCAGTTTACATTTACTAAAACGATTAGATATCCATGTTCTGTGTATTGTGGGAGAGCAGATATAGTAAATGCTGGAGGTCAGATTTACCTTTCTAGCATCTTCCTAAACTGGAAATATTTGTTTTCAGTGGGCTGATCCTTTAAAGTAAATATTTGCACTGGTCAAACTCAAAAGCATGGAAATGTATACAAGAACACAGCCTATAGTATAGGCCCTATACCATTTGTGTTTTCCCATTGGGTTAGCACACCAGACTGCCCTGTCTGTGTACAATCCTTGTGCCCTTAGTAACCGTATTGTGGGAACACAAATTAAGCCTATAACGCTGTGGACAAGACGCTCACACCTCTGCCAATTATCTGTCATCAAACTATGCAAACCTCTGAGGAATGTTCTTATGTTCCTCCAGAAATGTGTACTCCTGCTGTATCCCCATTGGAAACATCAGCCAACTATACAATTATGAAGTGTAGAATGCATAGAAAGGGTCCAAGCTCATCAAAACATTGGAAAACCCCCATTTCTTCATCATGATCCATAGAATCATGACAAAAATTGACAAAAGTTAGGGCCGGACCACACCTGTGCAATGTGTTTTAGGTCTATTACCACTAAGGGGAAAAGGGGTGGTTCCCACTCCTGTCACCTAGCCATTTATTATAGCCCCCAGTTTTTTGTTTGTTTTTTTAGGGGGTGAACTTAGCCTTTAAAAGAAGCTGAAAAATAACAGACCTACTGGTTGGATCACTGGGTGAAAATAAAGAAGAAAAAAAAAAAAAAAAAAGCTTTAAAAAGAATACAAATGCAGCCACCACATCTAATGATCGGGAAGCTGCAATATCATACATGTTTGGTTTTGAGTTTATTAACTTTCACTACCAGTTATGCTTTTTTTTTTCAGCCACTTCATGGTGGGTCAACATACATGCACTCAATCCATGTTTCCCTATACCGGGGGTCAACAACCTGTAGATGGTGGACAGGGTGACTCGTAGATCGTGGTCTGGGCTCACTGACCCACCATTCCAGAGCATCAAATAGAGTGCAATACAGGGCGGCTACTTGCAAAGTTGGAGCTGTAGTAAGAGCCGCATAAGCAATGCCTACTCTGTAGTGTTGGCTCCTGTCCCATGCCGAGCGATACCAACTGCACTCCATCTCCTATACCAGCTAGCGGTCTCCAGAGTGGTGCCAGAAGCAGGAAACAAGATCTTCAGGTCATTGTGAAGCAATACACTGGGGCATAATAGTATAGGGCTGCTTTCACAGTGATGTGCTGCGGTTAACCCACAACGGGGTAGCAGCTTTCCTGCGGGTTTGCTGCGTTTAGCCAAAGACTTCTATTGTATCCTGTGGGCTTGGTGCACTTTCAGAAAACGGCTCATTCATAAGTGCAGCAGGCACGGCTAATCCTCTCAAAAAAAAAAATGGTCCCAGTCTGCTTAACAGGTGGTGAGGGGCGATATGTTGCCTCCTCACCACCAGATTTAAACCCACGATTGCGACACAGTAGTATGGCAATTAGAGGTTTAAATCAAATGTGAGGGGGGTGACACTGTGACCCAGTGATCTTTGACTTCTCCCATGTTGTTCAGGTAAATCTCCACCCTCTTTAAGGTTGCCTACCCCTGTCCTATAGTGACAACAGTATACCATGTCTTGTACTCACTTGTCACAAGTCTGCCAGGATCTTGGCTGTGCAGTATCCTTAAACTGGCCAGAGACAGTTTGAATCTCAGCCAGGTCAGCAGGGACTGGCCGAGATTTTAACCATGTATGGGAAGACTAAATGTAACCAAGTTCATTGATCGATCAACTTGGGTACAACCAGCCTGTCGGACTTAACATGAGATTATGAGCCGCTTGTAAGAATTATTGTGTTCTCCAGGCAGGGACGGCTCCCCCAGCCAGCAGAGAACAATGGATCCGCAGTAGGGATTCCCCCATCAACACTGACTGTGTTAATGGGGGGAAAATCTACCCATGGTTGCAGGAAAGAAAATTGCTCCATCTATGGCTGGCTTAATTCTCCTTTAGCACGGGCATCCAGCCACATTTTAAATCCCAGAGGAGAAAATCTGCTGGGATTGACAGATGTGGGCAGAGACCTGCAGCTATTCAGGACTGTTCACACAGCCAGCAATTACCTGCGGCCGCCAACAGCTTGTCATTGCACTGTACAGGCTCGGCCGTCGGCTGCACACAGCTTTCAATCTGTAGATTTTTTGCTGCTGGGATTAGCAGAGTGGCTAAATGCCTGTGAGAATATAGCCTTAGCACCATAGAACCTCCTCTCAGAATCTTCTCCATCTGAGCCACTGAAGAGGCCACACAGCCAAGATCTTAGTGGATACAGGACAGGCGAGTAGGGAGTGGTGGTGGGGATTAGAAATATAATGGCACTAAAAGTCCCAATTCTGCTCCCTTTCTCCCTAATACTTTTACCCCTGTTGGGTTCACATTTGCAAGCCCTGGGACTTTTTCATGCCTTGCCTCCTAGTTGCCCACTTCGTAAGTTTGGGACACCGCATTGTAGGAGTGACAGAGCGGCGGTCTGCCGATGTAAACAAGGCAGACCGTCGTTCTGTCCGACAGGAAGAGGAGAGCAGGTGTTCCCACTAATCAGGAACACAGAGGTCTGTCTTCCTCGAGTCAGTCCATCCTCCACACAGTTAGAAAGCATTCCCAACCCTTTAATTGCCCCTGTTAACCCCTTCCCTGCCAGTGTCATTCAATTTTTTTTTAGCACTTGTCACTGGTCCCCAAAAAGTGTCACTTCGTGTCCGATTTGTCCGGCGCAATGTCGGAGTCCCACAAAAAAAAAAAAAAAAAGGAGGGTAAGGAGTAGAGATCGCTGATCACCGCCATTACTAGTAAAAATAAAAGTTAAAATGCCATAAAAATATCCCATAGTTTGTAGATGCGATAACTTTTGCGCAAACCAAACAATATATGCCAATTAGGTTTTTTGTTTTACCAAAAATATGTGGCAGAATACAAGTTGGCCTAAATTGATGAAGAAATTCGATTCTTTTACATATTTTTGTTTTTAAATGTTTTAAAGCAGAAAGTAAAAAAATATCATTTTTTTTTCAAAGTTTAAGTCTTTTTTTTTTTTTTTTATATATAGCACAAAAAATAAAAATAAGAAAACTGCGGAGGTGATCAAAAACCACCAAAAGAAAAAACTCTATTGGTGGGGGGGGGGGGGGGGGGAAGGACAAATTTTATTTGGGTACAATGTTTCACGACCGCACAATTGCCAGTTAAAATAACTCAGTGCTGCATCGCAAAAAATGGCTTGGTCATGCACAGGGGGGGGGGGGGGGGGTTGGGTAAAACTTTCCAGGGGGCTGAAATGGTTAATGTATAACTGAAAGCAAAAAAACTTTAGTTTTGGATGGAGTGGGGGAGGAATTAGAACCCATGTCAGGTTTTGTTGCCGTTTGTGCCCCAGTTAATCATTCACATGAGAGCAATTGACAGATGGTGAGGAGAGCCCTGCTTTAACCTCTTGCCAACCCTGGTATAGCTGAATGACAGCTACAGTGCAGTTGCATATTTCCAGGAGGGCGACTGATGTTCTCCCAGAACCCTGCCTCCCTGTGTACTCCCGGGGTGCACATTGGGAGCGCTCTGTACTTTGGACACAGCTGATCACAGACCGGGGCAAATGGCCAATCACAGCAGCCCTTTACCATGTGATCAGCTGTGCCTAATCACAGCTGATCAAAGTGTAAACAGGATGTGCTGATTATCAGCTGTGCCCCCCCCCCCACGGTAAGGCCCCTTTCACATGGGCGGACTGTTCAGGTCCGCCTGTCAGTTTTTTAGGCGGATCTGAACAGGCGCTCCATAGAGGTCTATGGAGAGATGGATTTCAGTAGTGACATGTCCGCTGACATCCGACCCGCTCAAGTGTGAAGGATAGAAACCCTATTTTCCATCCGTCTGGCGGATCGGATGAAAACGGACTCTATGGTCTGTCTTCATCCGATCCCCCCTAGAGGAGTGCGGCGCTCTGACTGGTCGGTCCCTGCACAATGTGCGGAGACAGACCTGTCATCTGCCTGCTCAGCGGAGATCGACAGAGCGATCCCTACTGAGCAAAGCGGAGCCCGTACACAGACACGTCCGTGTGAAGGGCCCTAAAGGCCTGAACACACTATGGGATTTTCCGACAGGAATTGTGTGATGAAAGGCTTTTGTCGGAAAATCCAACCATTTGTATGCTCCATCGGACAATTGTTGTCAGATTTTCCAACAACAAATGTGGGATAGCATGCTTTCAAATTTTCCGACAACAAACGTGTGCTGTTGGATTATCCGATCGTGTGTACAGAAGTCCTTGGGAAAAAAAAAATCCAAAGTACAAACACGCATGCTCAGAAGCAATGCGAACCATAGCACAACATTAGCAGAAGTTGCCCAAAGGGTGGCACTAAAGAGCTGAAAAAACACGTAGTTTCGTGTTTGTTGGCCAACAATTCTTTGGCGTTTGTATGCAACACAAATTCATGGCCAACGCCCTTCGGACAAAAGTCCTACGCTTTGTCCGCGGAAAATCCGATTGTGTGTATGAGGCTGTGGAGCCGACAAGCGACAATCCACACAGGACATATACACTGATAATCCCCATGATGATAAACCCTGATGATCAGTGCTGCCCATCAAAAAGGAGAAAAAAAAAAAGATACTTATTTACAAAATCTAACAAACTATGAAACACTCCCCCCCCCCCCCCCCCCCCAGAAATTTTTGGCCTTTTTTCATTTGTTTAGAGAAAAATAAATAACCCCCCCCCCCCCCCACACACACACATACACACAACCACCAAAAGACAGCTGTCTCAAAAAGAAGAGAAACATTTCATTTGGGTACAGTGTTGCATGACTGTGCAATTGCCAAAGTGTGAGAGCTCTGAAAGCTGACAATTGGCCTGGGCAGGAAGGGGGTTAAAGTGCCCAGTAGGCAAGTGGTTAACCCCTTGATCATTACACGCCACAAACACATGCATTGCACACAGTTGCAGGGCACTTGCAGATTAGCCCCATTTACTTTAATCCCTGCAGCACCCCTGGCCGCTGCAGCTAGAGGGTAACAGTCGGGGGCAATAAAAGCGCAACTCTAGTGTGAAGGATCCCTTTGAGAGATTCATCCTATTTAGTGTCATCAAATTGCAGGTTGTGCCCAGAACAGCAATAGAGGGGAAATCTTCCAATGGGGACACTAGTTCCGGTGACAACTACACTTTGGGAAGATTTCCTCACTTCCGGTTTTGGCTGTGGGACAGGAAGTGAAGGGAAATCTCCCCAATGGGACGGGGGGGGGGGAGGTTGCCCTCACGTTGGGAGCTTTCCTCTACCAGATCTGCATGCCAGCTGGTATACAGGGAACCCTCTTTCTGATATCCAATACACAACCAGCTCTGCACGATGTAACCTCTCCAGCCATACTATATACACAGCGATACGTACACCGTCTGATCCTCCGCTCACACCCCGGGCTCTCCAGTCCTCTACACAGACGGCGGCATGGATTTAAATCAGTCACGTGAGCAAAAGGGATCAGCTGACCCAAGCCGGAGGGCGGAAGTGGCGTGTTTGTGTGGATCACGTGAGCAGTGTGGGCGGAAGTAGCGCTGTGTCAGCATTTGGGCAGGAGTCCTCCATCCCTGTGAGCTGTCACTTAGCTACCCGGTCCCCGTGATCAGCCGCCAGCTCTTATCAGTGGGCCCCGTTCTCTCACACCGGCTCGGGCCCGTCTTTTCCCCCACCCAGCCATGGACAACTCCGGGAAGGAGAAGGAGGCCATGCAGCTGCTGGCTGAGGCCGAGAAGAAAGTGAAATCCTCGCAGTCCTTCTTCTCCGGCCTGTTCGGGTGAGTGATGGAGGCCGGAGATGTATAATCATCGGAGGATATAATATAGATTTCCCCATAGAGACCTCTGTATACAGCGGGGAGGGGGAGGGGGGATAGCAATCATTCTACAGACAAAACTGTTTTGTTTTTTCGTTTTGGATAGAGCAGAGAAGAGTGAAAATCTCCATCATTGTATTTGTATACAATCTGTGGCTCATTGAGGAGATTTCCCTTCATTTCCTGTCCCAGAGACACAACAGGAAGTGAGGAAATCTCCCAAAGTCAGGGAATTCCCCTCTTAGGTGGTTGTTTTGGATAGATTGCAGAAGGTTATATATATATATATATATATATATATATATATATATATATATATATATAAAAAAAACTGTTCTTTTATTTTCTGATGTCTGTTTACTATTAGGGAAATTTCCCCTCACTTCCTGTCCCAAAGATGCCAACAGGAAGTCAGTGGAAATCTCCCAAAGTGAGGGTAATTCTCCACTTAGTTGCACTGGATAGAGTGGGGAAGTGTTAAAACCTCCTGTTTGATTAATTTGTTTTGTTGTCTGTGTACTTTTGGATGGACATTCCCCTTTACTTCCTGTCCTAGAAACACAACAGGAAGTTAGATGGAATCTCCTAAAGTGAGAGGAAATATCCTCTCAGTTGTTTTGCATAGAGTATGAAAGGATTAACACCCCTTGTCAGATTATTTGTATACTGCTTGAGTAATATTAAAAGGGTTTCTCCTTCACTTCCTGTCCCAGAGATGAGATGCAACAGGAACTTAGGAGAAATCTCCCAATGTGAGCTAAATTTCACTCTTAAAGAGTTGATTTGGATGGAGTAGGAAAGGGTTTAAACTCCCTGTCTGGTTATTTTTTGTGTGTACCAATGGGAAAATCCTCTTTAACTTATTGTCCCAGAGACACAACAGGAAGTCAGATGAAATCTCCTAAAGTGAGAGAAATATCCTTGTAGATGGTGGTTTTGGTTTAGAAAGAGTTAAAACCTCCCTCCTATTTTATTTTCATACTGTCTATGTAACATTGGGGAGATTTTGCCTCACTTCCTGTCTCAGGGATATAACAGGAAGTGAGAGGAAATCTCTTAAGGTGTTTGAATTCCACTCTTAGTTTGTTTTGGATAGAGTAGGGAAGGGTTAAAACCTCCACCCCCCCCAAAAAAAATTATGTATGTGACCTTTTAGGGAAGTTCCTCTTTACAGGAAATGAGTGAAAATCTCCCAAAATGTGGGAAATGCCCTCTTAGACAGTAGTTTTGGATAGAGTAGGAAAGGATTATTTGTATACTGTTTGTGTGATATTGGAGGGGTTTCTTCTTCACTTCCTATCTCAGAGATGAAATAACTATTTTATTTTTTACACTCTCTTTGTGTAACATTGGGGAGATTTCTCCTACACTTCCTGTCCCAGAGACACAACAAGAATTCAGATGACCTGAGGGAAATTCCCCATCATAGACAGTTGTTTTGAATGGAGTAGGAAAGGGTTAATCATGTCATTTTATTATTTGTTAACTGTGTATTATTATTTGGGAGATTTCTCCTCACTTCTGGTCCCAGGGATGTAACAGGAAGTGAGAGAAAATCTCTTAAAATGTTTGAATTCCCCTCTTGGTTGTTTTGGATAGAGTAGGGAAAAGTTCAAACCTCCAGTAATTTATTATTTAATTTTTTGGGGAAATTCTCCTTTACTTCTTGTTCCAGAGATACAACAGGAAGTTGAAGGAAATCTCTAAAAGTAGATGTCCGCCGGCACCTGCTGGTCGCTCGGTACAGAGGCAGAATGGTAGTCTTCCTATGTAAACAAGGCAGATCGCTGTTCTGTCAGTAGGGAAGGTATTGATCCTGTGTTCTTGCAAAGCAGGGGGACATGGATCAATGGCTTCCCCTAATACATGCACCTCCCCCACAGTACACCAAAACACTGCCTAGGCACACAGTTAACCATTTGATCGCCCCCGATGTTAACTTCCTTAGTACAGTGACAGTGCATATTATTTAGCACTGATCACTGTATTAGTGTCACTGGTCCCCATTAAGTGTCAGTTAGGTGTCCAAATTGTCTGCCGCAATATCACAGTCCCACTATAAGTAAGTTGCTGATCCCCCGCCATTACTAGTAAAAATAAGTAAATAAAAATATTCCATAGTTTGTAGACGCAATATCGTTTGCGCAAACCAATCAATATACGCTTATTTTTGTTTTATTGGTTTTTTTTTTACCAAAAAATATGAAACAGAATACATATTGTCCTAAATTTATGAAGAAATTCAATTTATTTTTATTTTTGCATGTGTTTTTATAGCAGAAAGTAAAAAATATTAGATTTTTTTCAGAATTGTCCGTGTTTTTTTTTTTTTTTTGTTGATAGCGCAAAAAAATAAAAAACGCAGAAGTGATCAAAAGAAAGCTCTATTTGTTGGGAAAATAAGACAAAAATTTTATTGGGTACATCGTCGCACGACCGTGCAATTGTCAGTTAACCACTTAAGCCCCGGAAGGTTTACCCCCCTTCATGACAGGCCTTTTTTTTTGCGATAAGGCACTGCGCTACTTTAATTGACAATTGTGCGATACAGTACCCAAATAAAATTGATGTCCTTTTCTTCCCCACAAATAGAGCTTTCTTTTGGTTTGCGCAAAAGTTATATCATCTACAAACTATGGGATAAATTTATGGACTTTTTTTTTTTTTTTTTATTGTTTTTACTAGGAATGGTGGCAATCAGCGATTTTTTTTTTTTTTTTTTTTTTTTTTTTTTTTTTAGCAGGGCTGCAACATTCTGACCCTAAGTGACACTTTTTGCGGACCAGTGACACCAATACAGTGAGTGATCAGTGGTAAAAAATGCACTGTCACTGTATAAATGACACTGGCAGGGAAGGGGTAACATCAGGGGCGCGCAAAGGGTTAACTGTGTCCCTAGGGAGTGCTTTAGAACTGTGTGGGGAATGCTGTGACTGGAGGAAAACAGAGATCCATGTTCCTTCTTAGCAGAAACACAAGATCTCCTTCCTGCCTCACAGAACGGTAGTCTGCCTTGTTTACATAGGCAGACCGCCGTTTCTGCCTCTCCTGTGAACGATCGCGGGTGGCCAGCCCGCTGATTGGACACAGCGGGAGCCAATCACCAGGCACCTGATTTTGTGCAGCTGGGCCGCCCTGCCGCAGTATATAGGCGGCCCGGAAGCGGTTGAAGTAACGCAGTGCCATATTGCAAAAAATGGTCTTCCTGAATGCTTTTACAAATGGATGGAGATATAATATTTTATATGTGTGTATGTGTATATATATATATATATATATATATATATATATATATATATATATATAATTTTTTTTTTTTTAGTTATTAAATACCCTTTTTGCCTTTTATTTTCTGCAGCACCTCTAGCTGCGGCCACCAAGGCGATTCTGTCACTAAGCGATTTGCGTGGAGTATCGGCCTTATATATCCCAGGAGCCCATGCGAATCACCTAGTCCGCACAAAGCGCCTATTTTTCTTCCGGGATTTTCTTTGATTGGCAGGTTGCTATAGCAACAGGGCGGGAACTTGCTAGAGCAAAATGTTAGGACCATAGGGCGCCATGCAGTGGCATTGAAAGAAGGGTGATGGTGGCTGCGCTGTGATTATAACTAGTGAAGGAAGTGAAGGGAAGGATCTGGAAAAGGAAACTACCTAATACTAACCAAATAAATTAAATCTAATATAAACCAACCAGATGCAGTAGCGTGTTGACAACCAATGTGTAACATAAATGGTATGTGCATAAACTGAATGAATCGCACCTATACACCTGAAAGGTGTGTAACCAATAGTGAACAATTAATGATGTATGCAAAAACGTGTATCACTCTAAGTGATCAACCTGTGCATATAATATATATATATATATATATATATATATATATATATATATATATAATAAAAATTTATAGCACAAAACTAAAAATAGTGAAATTCTCCAAGCGATTCCTGAAAATAATGGTGCCGGTATGTGATAAAGTGTATAACACAGCACTGTGAGCAATGGAATCCTCCAAAAACTTCCTGTAAATATCGAAAAATCCAATGTGTAGCAAGTCCCATCACCCGTAGAGTGCTTGAAAGAAGAAACTACGGTGCAAATCCACCCAATGCTCAATAGCAGCTTACCTCCCTGCTGGGAAGAGACAGCATGCACTGGGGCTTCTAATGTGGACAGCAATCTTGCATGGAAGTATGATCTCACTCGCATGGTTGCATGGAAATACACAAACAAAAAAGAAATTTATAGCGTAACTCTGTAGGTTCAGCAAACAAGTGACCAAAGGATGTATTCTCACACTCACATCAAACTAGTGAGCGTGGACATCAATCCTACGAACGCAGAGCTCGTATATATTGCAGGCTGTGATTATTCCAACTATATGGTCCTCAAGCTTGCAGCAACCTCAGAGTGCCAGTGGAACATGTATAAGAAACATACAAGGTGCACATAGTGTGGGTTTGTAACCACTGGGGAATTTATTATAAAAACTTGTAGAACACTCACATTTCATAAATAAGGGAAATTACAATCTCAAACGAGCGCCAAGCTCATCTCCTCTCTTGCTGCTGTCGGTGTATCTGTGTTGATCCTAACGCACGTATCGTCATGTCACATGACTTCTTCTGAAGAAGAAACCGACAGCTGCAAGAGAGGAGGTGAGCTTGTCGCTCGTTTGAGATTGTCATTTCCCTTATCTATGAAATGTGAGTGTTCTACATCCTCGTCTTCTGGGGTCCCTCGGCGGCTGTCTCGGCTCCTCCACCTTGTGAGCTCTCTCCCATGGTGGTTAGTTCTTGCGGGTGCGCTCCCGTGATACAGCCGGTGGCTATAGCCGCCGACTGTATCACTTGGCCCCCCCGGCGCACCGCGTCATTGATTTGATTGACAGCAGCGGGAGCCAATGGCTGCGCTGCTATTAATCAACCAATGAATGAGCCGAGAAGCCAGCGCGTTCACGGCGCGGGACTTTCGAGGGGTCAGGTAAGTAAATGGGGGGCTCGGGGGGCCACTAATCCTCTGATGTTTTTTCACCTTAATGCATAGAATGCATTAATGTGACGGTGCGCGCTGTGATGGCGTGTGTGTGCGCGCTGTGATGGCGTGTGTGTGCGCGCTGTGATGGCGTGTGTGTGCGCGCTGTGATGGCGTGTGTGTGCGCGCTGTGATGCCGTGTGTGTGTGTGCGCGCGATGTGATGGCGTGTGTGTGTGTGCGCGCGCTGTGATGGCGTGTGTGTGCGCGCGCTGTGATGGCGCGTGTGTGCGCGCGCTGTGATGGCGTGTGTGTGTGTGCGCGCGCTGTGATGGCGTGTGTGTGTGTGCGCGCGCTGTGATGGCGTGTGTGTGTGTGCGCTCGCTGTGATGGCGTGTGTGTGTGTGCGCGCGCTGTGATGGCGTGTGTGTGTGTGTGTGTGCGCGTGCTGTGATGGCGTGTGTGTGTGTGTGTGCGCGCAGTGATGGGGTGTTTGCTTTGGTAGGACATGTGGTCAGCGCAGCGTGTTGTGACACACTACACCACATCGTAACCTGCTGCTAAAATAAGAGTCATGAAATATCAGATTGTGTGACATTTCAATTAAGTTGAAAATGAAAAAGGAAGCTGTGTGGTGTGTCATTACAAAACAGCGGCACAGATCCTGCGCACAACATGGACTGTTAGTGTGGAGGAGCCCTATGATGGATGTTGTCTGCTCTACTCAAATTCTTCATGGATTATATGGGCAATTGTCACTTCCTCTCCCCTGGTGACACCATCCTGTTGGGAAAAGCATGATTGTCACGCCAGGGGTGCACGTTTCATAAATAAACTCCAATTTAGTAGTGGTGCACCAAAATCGGAGATGCACTAAAGTTTCAGCAACCAAAAATGTTTTCAGCATTTTGCTGATTAGTTAAAAAGGTGCCGAAAATCCACGTGATTTTACCGTGCTTATGGAGTGTTTTTCATAGGTCAGGTGATTCAAAAACGTAACACTGGTGAGTTATTGATGCGTTCTTGCTGCGTTTTTAATGCATTTTAGCGGGGAGGGGTGTGTGTGTGTGTGTGTGTGTGTGTATATGTATGTATTATAATATATATATATATATATATATATATATATATATATATATATATATATGAAAAATGCAGCAAGCAAGATTTTTAACACCATGACGAAAACGCAACGGACTAGCGTGAAGATAATCCGTAGAATTTAAAGGGATGCATTTTTCTTGTGCTAAAAGTGCCGATAATGGCCGACCATAAATTCATATTTATTTAAATTCATGATCTTAATTTAAAGTCGAATATAATACAATTTTTATATATATATATATATATATATATATATATATATATATATATATATATATATATATATATATATATATATATATATATATATATATATATATGTGTGTTTGTATTATATTCGACTTTTTAATTTATATCGTGAATTTGTTGTCGGACATTATTGGCACCTTTAGCATAAGAAAAATGTATCTCTTTATATTCTGTGTATGTCTTCACACTGGTCTGTTGCGTTCGTGGTGGTAAAAATCTTGCTTGCTGCATTTTTGGTCAACCCACCTACCTGTTGAAATGCATTGAGAACGCATCAATAACGTACCCATGTTATGTTTTTGATGCAGTTTTTGAGTCCTATGACCTATGAAAAACAAACCATATGCACAGTAAAATTGTGGCAAAATCGCATGTGTTTTTGACGCCGTTATCAGTAAAATGGCGATTAACGCCATTTTTGGCCAATATGTTTCTGCCGCTGAAATTTCAGTGCATGTCTACTAATGACACTGTCTGGGAAGGGGTTCACAACTGAAAAAAATAAATAAAAATTATTTAGATCTGTATTCATTAATACAATTTTTTTTTTTTTTTTTTAAATGTAAGTACCTGAATTTGACTCAGTGTCAGCCCTTTTGCAGCAGCGCTCAGACTGGGGGAGGGGGAAACAGCACAAAAAGCAAACCAGGTGTTCTGCAGTGCAAGGAAGCGTTTCTGATAGAGAGAGAGCAGAGTGATGGAGGGATAAGCTGCTCCTTCTTTCACTGTCCAGTCACGTTGGTCACCCTGCTGATCCTTCCCTGGCTTTGTATAGTGGTAATGTAGACTTCTGCTAATACCAGCAGTAAAAATTAAAGGTAAAGCCGGTGCTTTCAATGAGAATATATTGAGCTTGTGTACCAGGAAGGAGGATCAGGCAGTTTTTATTTCCAGTAGTTGGACTTTGTTAAAGTTCATATGTAGAATGGAGATGGGTTACTACAGTAGCAGATTGTATAGTAAACTAGCTAAAGGACATTAATCCAATCAGCTGTGCTCTTACGAGGCCGGGGCATAACAAACTGCCTGACTGCTGTAATCCTATTAGTGACAGATCACTGTGCTACAGTAAACATTGAGCTTTTTTCCTGCACTCCATCTATTATTCATGGCTCATCAAGCTACAACTAAAAAAAGATATGTAAAACATCTAATAACGCTTACAAGTTGGTATGTAACTCTACCCGTACATCATACACAACAGAATTGGATACAGAAATCAGCAAAATGTGAGACTTTGCTGTGCATCTTGTTGGTTCGCAAGTTAAAGGAGGCTTAAAGCAATATTAAAAACAAAAACTTATTACCGTATATACTCGAGTATAAGCCGAGTTTTTCAGCACATTTTTTTTTTGTGCTGAAAATGCCCCCCTCGGCTTATACTCTAGTCACCTTTTTGCGCCTGATCTCCTGGACTTTGGGGACCCGGTACCGGCCGGTTCCCTTGGCACACATGTAGCCCCATTCTTTCTCTACAAGTGTGCAAAGTTTGTTGTCCGGGGGACCTACAGCCGGGGAGCACAGATGTTTCAAAGCCGGGCACCCCTTCCATAGACTCCCATGTTAAACGGTCATTTCTCTGCTAACTTTGGGGACCCAGTACCGGCCGGTCGTAGGTTTCCTGGACCTGAAACTTGGCACACATGTAGCCCCATTTCTCCCCTTCAAGTGTTTCAATTTTGTCTAGGGGACCTACGGCCGGGGAGCACCGATATTTTTTTTTTTTTTTGTATACAAAGCCGGGCACCCTTTCCATAGACTCCCATGTTAAACGTCAGTCTAGTCACAGTGAGGCATAGTGAGGCATGCACATGGACATAATGAGACAACGTGAGGCACAGTGAAGCATGCAGATGGACACCCTAGGCTTATACTTGAGTCAATAAGTTTTCCCATTTTTTTTGTGGTAAAATTAGGTGCCTCGGCTTATACTCGAGTATATACATTTTTTGCTTTTTTTTTTTCTATTTATTTTTTAATTACTCAGAACCCCCAAAGATAGATATCTCTATCTCTATCTCTATCTCACTATTATTTATTACCAGAGGCCCTAGAGAATAAAATGGTGGGTTGCGCAATTCTTTTTATGTCACACGGTATTTGCGCACGTGCAGATTTTTTTTTGGGGGGGAAAAAAATACATGTTAATGAATTTTAATGCACACAAACAATATATAACCCAATTTTTTGGTAGAATATAAAAGATGGTGTTACGCCGAGTAAATGTCACGCTTTAAAATTGCGCACTCGGACCCTCATTTTTCAAGTACCATTTTATTTTCAGTTGATGGGGTATCTGGCACTGTTTAGTTGCTATAAACCACCTAAAAGGTTTTGATAATGTACTTTGTATGCATGCTCTACTAATAATGTGTGACACTATCTTCCAATCTGCATTCTACTCTGATTGCCGTAATCCAAAACTGTTAATATTTGCCTAAGCGAGATTCGTCTCTGTTTTGTAGGCATATATTGTTTGCATTCTTCTAATAGAACTTGATTAACCACTTAAGGATCAGTGCACGACGATATACAGTACGTCGACACAATGGCTCCTATTAATAAAAATGCCATTAAACTATCCCCTATTTTGTAGACGCTATAACTTTTGCGCAAACCAATCAAACGCTTATTGAGATTTTTTTTTTTTTTTTTTTTACCAAAAATATGTAGAAGAATGCGTATCGGCCCAAACTGAGGAAAAAATTGTTTTTTTTATATATTTTTTTGAGGATATTTATTATAGTAAAAAATATATTTTTTTTTTCAAAATTGTCGCTCTATTTTTGTTTATAGCGCAAATAATAAAAATCGCAGAGGTGATCAAATACCACCAAAAGAAAGCTCTATTTGTGGGGAAAAAAAGCACGTAAATTTTGTTTGGGAGCCACGTCGTAGGACTACGCAATTGTCAGTTAAGGCGACGCAGTGCCGAATCGCAAAAAGTGGCATGGTCTTTTGCCAGCCAAATGGTCCAGGGCTTAAGTGGTTAAGCTAAAATTGCACATGTTCTCGGAATAGCGAAAAAGCAACGCTTTAAACGCCTTTTACAGGTTACCAGTTTAGAGATAAATGGGAGGTCTGGTGCTAGAAATATTGCTCTCGCTCTCGCGTGGATATTACAGATTACCAGTCCTTAGATGGGGTGGCTGCATCTGTTTTTTCTTTTTTTTGAGTTTGTGTCCTTGATTTTCACCTGGTGATTCATCCAGTTCACACCTATGCGTTTTTTGGTGCATTTTGCAGAAAGGCACTACAGGTCATTTAACATGGTCTCCTATGGTACACTTTCACATCTATGCATTTTTGGAAAGGGTCAGGGACTTCTTTTTTTCCTGCAGTAGATTGCATTTTGCGTGTTATAGACTTCAGTGGGCCCGCACCAAAAATGCAAGTGTTGCGTGTTTAAAGCATTTTTACATGCGTTTTGCGTGTTTTTTTGATTTGTTTTTTCTTACTCTCCATAACATACTGTATGTAGCTAGTTGCCCAGGAGCGGGCTGGGAAGCCAGCCGCCGCTTCCTTAACACCCGATGAGTCATCAGCTGTCAGCCGGCTTCCCCGCTGACGGCTAAATGTAAATACAAGAATTGCTGGAAATAAAAAAAGTCCCTTCGATTCTGGTGTGGATTTTGAGCGGAACCCAACGCAAACATTTTTGTAAAAAAAAATGGCATTGGGACCCCCAAAATCTATACCATTTTTTTTTTGCCGGAAATTCTAGTTGTTACATTCAGCTGTCAGTGGGGAAGCCTGCTGACAGCTGACTCATCAGTTGTTAAAGTGGAGCTCCACCCTAAATAGCAACTTTTGCTATTTGGAACCCTCCCCCCCCTCCGGTGTCACAACTGTGAACTTTCAGGGGGGAGGGGGGTGAAGATACCTGTCTAAGACAGGTATTTTCACCCACATCCGGGAGTCCTCTCTCCGGGAAATCTGCGGGAGTTACGTCACTTCCCGCAGACTTCCCTTGATGTTCTTGGAGACACTCGGCTCCCAGAACACAGGAGCACCAATCAGAACGGCGCAGCGTGACTCGCGCATGCGCCGTAGGGAACCGGGCATGAAGCCGCAGGGCTTCACTTCCTGGTTCCCTCAGCGAGGATGGCGGAGGGAGCAGCAGAGCGACAAGCGGTCGCTCGTCCTCTGCTGCGGACGTCGCTGGACTAAAGGACAGGTAAGTGTCCAAATATTAAAAGCCAGCAGCTGCTGTAGCTGTAGCTGCTGGCTTTTAATATTTTTTTTTCCGGCGGAGCTCCGCTTTAAGGAAGCGGCGGCTGGTTTCTCAGCCTGCTCCTTAACAACCAGCTAATACACAGTTTGTTAAAAAAATTAAAATAAATGAAAAATGCATCCAAAATGCACCTGAAATCCTCATCAACTGCATAGATATGAACCTAGGGTAAAACTGTTGTTTTTTCAGATTTCTTTTAGGCGCCGTTCACACCTAAAGCATTTTGAATTGTGGGTAGAATTGGCACTTTTCTGTCTGCAATTCCAGAATCGTGGCAAAACACAGGATACATTTGCGATGCCATTATTTCTTAATGGCACCCCAAACGTGGTGCGATTTAAAATGCGCTAAAATCATGGCAAAAATCGCAATGCCAAAATCTTTTGGCTCTGTACCAAGATTTGGTATATGAGCTTCTTTGGAGTGTTTTTTTTTTTTTGGAGCTGAGGGAGGCCCATTCAAATCAATGATGCTGCTCCAAAAATGCTCCACAAAAAGAAAAAAAAGAAACAAAGCTAAAAAAAAGTGCTGCAGCAGCTACGCTCAGGTGTGAATAGAGCCTAACACACCAAGCTGTCCAGCAAAATGACAGTTGCAGGTTTGAGACAAACTATTCAACGCTGACGGGTGCTTACAATGATCAGCTTGTGTAATGTGACCCCTGTTACCTTGTCTAGTATGATCAGTGTACAGGTTCACTTTATAAACTGCCTTATGAAAACCAGTTTGCAGTACATGGACCTTTTTCTAGTAGAATACCCTGCAGTCCTTCCTGTCAATGGGCTCTTGTGGTGTTGTAAGGCCCCCCCCCCCCCCCCCCCCCAAGGTCTTGTGACAAAGCAGTCACACCACAGACCTAAAAAAAATAGTAGAGGATCTATAGAAATCTGTGCGATAGCTGTGCTTCTTTAGTACAAAGCATTAATATCCATTGCCTGTCTTTTTTTTTATTTTTTTATCCTAAGCATCTCCATGGTAACTGCCTGTTAGATTCTCCGTGATCGTGGGAGAGTGCAACAGAGAAAGCAAAAAGAAAGCAGAGAATGTTTTCTACCATGTTGTCCGTATAGTTTATGGGGCTCCAATCCTGGCTTTTGCTTCATTAATTTCCCTCCCGTGCTTTATTTTATTTATTTAAAAAAAAAAAATTAATTGTGTGTGTGTGTGTCTATATGTATGTATATATATATATATGTATGTGTATGTGTGTGTATATATATATATATATACACACACACACACACACACACACACACACACACACACACACACACACACACACACACACACACACACACACACACACACACAATTTGTACACAAAAATTATATATTTTTTATATATATATATATATATATATATGTGATTGTACACAAAATATATATTTTTTACATTTTATTATATATATATGTGTGTGTATATGTATCTGTTGTGACAGCAGGAAGGTAAAGTCACCTGGTTGCATCCAGGGGGGTAGATATATTTCGCCCAGATTCAGGCTTTACGCCGACTTATACAACTAGGTGAAGAGTTGTATAAGGCTAGTGGGCTCATGGATGACTCATACCTCTAGGGAGAGTGTGGGGCGTCGTACAGACAGGGAGTTGATGAGACCAGCTGAAACTTGTCAGCTCATTTAGGCCTCTATAAGAACTCCCAGCTTCATTAGATGTTAGCTCATGCCTGGAACCAGACCTGTGTGGACTGTCTAGGGAGAGTGAACCCCTGTGCGGTGAGACAAAGCCTGTGTGGCTATTTGCTTGGACATTTAAAACCAGGGACTTAGGGACTAGGACAGCACTAGGCTGATCCCAGTTGTTAGTTAGGAAACCTGTATGTTTAGTCAGAGGTCAAGTTGACCAGGATTTATTTTATTTATGTTTCTTTTGGCTTTGCTGTGTTTTGTCACTGTAAATAGAAAATAAACCGCACCTTTTTTTTGATTTTGAAAACCACAACCTCCGTTTGCTGGGCCTGTTTTTGTGTGGGGAGCCCATCCCGGGGGTCACACACACCCGCTGCCAAGCTAACCCCCTCACAGTTGGTGGAGAACCAGTGGCAGTTTTTTTTTAAGCCAGCATGGAGGAGATACTGAAGCAGCTGGCTCTAGCAAATGCCAATCAACAGCAGACAAATGCAGGTTTGCAAAAGAGCCTTGCAGCTCAACAACAGAACTTCGCAGCCCAGCAGCAAGCTCATCAACAGAGCCTTGCAGCCCAGCAGCAAGCTCACCAACAGAGTCTGGAAGCTCAGCAACAAGCCCAGCAGCAATCTGAGGCCCGCTTCATAGACCTGTTACAGAAGCAAGAGCAGAGACTACAACAAATGGAAGCAGTAATGCAGCAACGTCCGCAGACCAGTGAGGAAAGCCGTCCCACTAATACCGCGTCCTTTGGGGTGAGTCGTTTATTGACAAAAATGACTGGAGAGGATGATCCAGAGGTATTTTTGACCACATTTGAAAGGACTGCTGAAAGAGAAAAGTGGCCTGAGGAGCAGTGGGCTGGACTGGTGGCTCCTCTGTTAACTGGTGAATCGCAGAAGGCTTACTATGACCTAGAGCCTGACCAAGCAAAAGACTATGTGATGCTAAAAGCTGAAATATTGGCAAGGCTGGGTGTCACCCAGGCTGTCCGGGCTCAGCGTGTGCATAACTGGACTTTCCAGCTTGGAAAACCCCCCAGGTCTCAAATGTATGATCTCATTCACCTGAGCAGAAAGTGGCTACAGCCAGAGACTTTGTCCGCACCAAAGATTGTGGAACGTGTTGTAATGGATCGGTTTTTGAGAGCTCTTCCTACTGCCATCCAAAAGTGGGTAAGCCATGGAGACCCAGAGACGGCCGATGGTCTTGTGGATCGTGTGGAGAAATACTTGGCTACAGAGAACCTGACGGCCTCTTCCAGAGACACTCGGACTTTCCACCCTAAGACCAGACCATCCCCAGGGGCGGATAAGAGGATTCCAAGGGGTGAGGGTGGAGAGAGTGAGAGGGTGGGAGCTCTACCCCAAGTTTGGCGAGAACAGCCTGGGAAATCAGCGGCTCAAGAGGCGGCAAGAAGGATCGTTTGCTACCGCTGCCGGCAAGCGGGACATATTGCAGCCAATTGCCCGGTTGTGGAGGAACCCATGCAGTGTGACTTTCTGATGGGCAGACGTCAGTCGCTGTGTGCGACAGTCGCATGCACTGCCATTCGAGGAACTGAGAAACATTTATGCAAAATGTGTGTTAATGGTAGAAATGTTGTGGTATTGCTGGATTCAGGTAGCCTTGTGACCCTGATAAAGGCTGAGTTAGTTAAAACAGAGGTCTCTGGGAATAGCAAGGTAGCTGTTATTTGTGTGCATGGGGACACCCGAGAGTATCCAGTGACTACAGTGTGTTTCGAGACCCCCAAAGGTACCCTCTCTCATCCAGTGGGCTTAGTATCTCAGTTACCGCATGACGCCATTGTGGGAAGGGATTTTCCGAAGTTCTGGGAACTGTGGGATGATCCTGAGCCCCCCACTGGTGCCCCTATGTACCAGGAATGGGATAGCCAGAACTCCCCTGAGAGTGGTGAGGACTCTCCGGAATTTCCCTTATCAGTATTGGCAGGGGAGACTCAAGAAACTGGAGAGGAGCCCACCTCCTCAGACGAAAACCTACCGTCTGTGGAGTTTTCTGATCTTGAGGTTCACAGGGAAAACTTTGCCACAGAACAGTTGAAAGACCCCGCCCTAATAAAGGCACGGGAAAACGTAGTGAAAATAGATGGCGAGTTAGTGAACCCAGATAATACCTGCACTTACCCATACTTCAGCGTAGAGAAGGACCTACTGTATCGGGTGGCAAAAAGGGCAGAAGAAACCGTTGAGCAGCTTGTGGTGCCCAAACCTTACAGGAAGTTGGTGTTGGAGTTGGCCCATGGGCACATTCTTGGAGGTCATCTGGGGACAGAGAAAACCCGAGAGAGGGTATTACAGAGATTCTATTGGCCGGGGGTGATAAAGGACATAGAAAATTATTGTTCCTCCTGCCCTGTGTGTCAGAGGTCGGCCCCGATGCCACATTTCCGTAGCCCGCTGGTCCCTCTACCCATCATTGAGGTCCCGTTTGAGAGGATCGCCATGGATTTGGTAGGTCCTATAATCAAGTCCGCTAGGGGGCACCAGTACATATTAGTTATAATGGACTATGCCACCCGTTATCCAGAAGCGATCCCTCTCCGAAATACCTCGGCCAAAACCATAGCCAAAGAGCTATCTCTTGTGTTTAGCCGGGTGGGTATTTGTAGAGAACTGCTTACGGACCAAGGTACACCCTTTATGTCCCGGGTTATGAAGGAGCTGTGTAAATTGTTCAAAGTGACGCAATTACGTACATCTGTGTATCACCCCCAATCCGATGGGCTGGTTGAAAGATTCAACAAAACCCTAAAGCAAATGTTGAAGAAAGTGGTGGATAGAGATGGAAAGGATTGGGACTGTCTACTTCCTTATCTGATGTTTGCTATTAGGGAGGTGCCCCAATCCTCTACGGGATTCTCCCCCTTTGAGTTACTGTATGGGAGACACCCAAGAGGGCTGTTGGATATTGCCAAGGAAACTTGGGAAAGTGAGAGTTCTCCCCACAGGAGTGTGATTGAGCATGTCGCCCTGATGCAAGACCGAATTGCACAGGTAATGCCCATCGTGAAGGAACATTTGGCCCAAGCGCAGTTAGCACAGCAGAGAGTGTACAACCGTGGAGCCAAGACCCGTACCTTTTCCCCGGGGGATAGGATACTGGTACTTGTCCCTACGGTTGAAAGTAAATTCCTTGCCAAATGGCAAGGCCCCTACGAGATAATGGAAAAAGTGAGCGAAGTGAATTACAAGGTCAGACAACCAGGAAGGCGAAAGCCCGAACAGATCTATCACGTTAATCTGTTGAAAGCCTGGAGGGATAGAGAGTCCCTAGTCGCAGACACTTGGTCACCAGCTCAAACTGGTTGCGTGATTCCTGAGGTTGGAATAGCAGCCACCTTGTCACAACCCCAACAACAGGAGGTTAAGGAGTTTGTGCTTCGCAACAAGGAGGTATTCTCTGAGCTGCCGGGACAAACATCTGGGGTAGAGCATGACATCATTACCCCGCCCGGTGAAAGGGTGAAGTTAAAACCCTATCGGATCCCAGAGGCCCGACGGGAGGCAATACGGGAGGAAGTACAGAAAATGCTGAACTTAGGGGTGATAGAGGAGTCCCAAAGTGATTGGTCTAGTCCCATTGTGTTGGTGCCTAAACCGGATGGGAGCTGGCGATTTTGTAACGATTTTCGTCAGTTGAACAAAGTTACAAAATTTGACACCTACCCCATGCCACGTATAGATGAGTTGATCGACCGGCTGGGAACAGCCCGATACATGACGACTCTTGACCTCACAAAAGGGTATTGGCAAATCCCCCTGGCCAAATTGGCCAAAGAGAAAACCGCATTTGTAACCCCAGACGGGGCGTTCCAATATAAAAGAATGCCGTTCGGGTTACAGAATGCGCCGGCCACATTCCAGCGGAAAATGGACCAGATGCTGAGGCCCCATCGGAAGTATGCTGCGGCTTACCTGGATGACATAATTGTCCATAGCACAGATTGGGCCTCACATCTGCCAAAAGTGCAAGCAGTCCTGGACTCTGTTCGGGAAGCGGGGTTTACGGCTAACCCCAAGAAGTGTACCATTGGGCAGGAGGAGGCCAAATATCTTGGGTACACCATTGGGAGGGGAGTAATAAAACCCCAACTCAACAAAGTCGAGGCCATCCAGAGTTGGCCACGTCCCAACAGCAAGAAGCAGGTACGAGCCTTTCTGGGAATCGCTGGGTATTATCGGCGATTCATTCCCCACTTTGCTTCTAAGGCTGTGCCCCTAACCAACCTGACGAAGGGGAAAGGGTCGGTCATGATTAAATGGACCCCCGAGGCTGAGGCAGCATTCCAATTCTTGAAACAAGCCTTATGTAGCCAGCCAGTGTTGTACTCACCCGACTTCTCTAAAGACTTTGTCGTACAAAGTGATGCGTCAGATGTGGGGTTAGGAGCAGTATTGTCCCAGGTCTGGAACGGGGAAGAGCACCCAGTCATTTACCTCAGCAGGAAGTTGAAGTCCCATGAGGTAAATTACGCCACCGTTGAAAAGGAGTGTTTAGCGGTGAAGTGGGCTCTAGATTCCCTTCGGTACTACCTGCTAGGTAGGCACTTTGACATGGTTACGGATCACGCTCCGTTAAAGTGGATGGCTCAAAACAAGGAAACAAATAGAAGAGTGAATAGGTGGTTCCTGGCCCTCCAGGAATTCAACTTCACAGTAAAGCATCGCCCTGGCGTTCAAATGGGGAATGTGGATGCTTTGTCTCGAGTACATGAATGCCTGATTGCTGGTGTTCCAACCCCGAGGTTAAAACAAGAGGGGGGGGGTATGTGACAGCAGGAAGGTAAAGTCACCTGGTTGCATCCAGGGGGGTAGATATATTTCGCCCAGATTCAGGCTTTACGCCGACTTATACAACTAGGTGGAGAGTTGTATAAGCCCAGCTAAGGCTAGTGGGCTCATGGATGACTCATACCTCTAGGGAGAGTGTGGGGCGTCGTACAGACAGGGAGTTGATGAGACCAGCTGAAACTTGTCAGCTCATTTAGGCCTCTATAAGAACTCCCAGCTTCATTAGATGTTAGCTCA
Organism: Rana muscosa; assembly: GCA_029206835.1. NCBI lineage: Eukaryota > Metazoa > Chordata > Amphibia > Anura > Ranidae > Rana > Rana muscosa. The sequence goes on from CM055125.1 coordinate 44,239,221, forward strand.
TGCCTGGAAGCAGACCTGTGTGGACTTCCTGGAGAGCGTGAACCCCTGTGCGGTGAGGCAAAGCCTGTGTGGCTATTTGCTTGGACATTTAAAACCAGGGACTTAGGGACTAGGACAGCACTAGGCTGATCCCAGTTGTTAGTTAGGAAACCTGTATGTTTAGTCAGAGGTCAAGTTGACCAGGATTTAATTTGTTTATGTTTCTTTTGGCTTTGCTGTGTTTTGTCACTGTAAATAGAAAATAAACCGCACCTTTTTTTTGATTTTGAAAACCACAACCTCCGTTTGCTGGGCCTGTTTTTGTGTGGGGAGCCCATCCCGGGGGTCACACACACCCGCTGCCAAGCTAACCCCCTCACACTGTACATAAAAAAAAAAAAAAAAACTTTTTTTTGTGTGTACAATAATATAAATATATATATATATATATATATATATATATATATATATATATATATATATATATATATATATATATATAATAATACCGGTGTGTGTGTGTATATATATATTTCCAGCTTAGTAGTGCTTATAAAAGATTATGCTTAAAGAGGTACTTCAGTCCCCATCCCAAAAAAATATAGAAATCCTGTAGCTGTTGACTTTTAATAAAAGGACACTTGCCTGTCCAGGGATCCATCGCTGGTCTTCGGTTCCCTGGCATCGTCGTGCTGTGGGAAGCCAGCTGTGACTCCATGCGGCTTCACAGCCTTCTCCCCACTGCGCCCTGTGAAATGGTTTCGCAGCCTCCTGGGATCTGTGATGTGTCCCAAAAGGCTGTAGGGAGAAAGTACCCAATACCAAAAAAAATAAAAATTGTCCGAAAGATTTGTTTGGTATTTAAAAAACCCGTTATACTTACCTGCTCTGTGTAATGTTTTTTCACAGTGCAGCCCTAATCCTCCTCTATTTGGGTCCCCCACGGGCGCTCCAGGCCCCTCCTGTCGATTTGCCCCCATAGCATGCAGCCTGTTTTGGGGGCACCTGAGCATGCTCTCTCCTGAGCCACTGTTCTGTTTGTTCATTCACACACGGAGCATGGCAAAGCATACCCAAAAGGGGAAGCTCCGTTTGTCTGCCTTCTCCCCCTTGTGCTACCACATTTGGCATATTTTTTGGGGTGGGAGCGGGTACCTGGTTATGACAGGTACCCGCTCCCACTTCTGGCTCAGTTTGCCACGATCAAAGCGAGCCCGAAGTTCATTTTTGGAGTGGGGGGGGGGGACTCCACTTTAAGGCTTTAGAACCACTGTTGTGCATTCTCTGCGGTAAGGTTGAAAAAATTTCCCAGTGGTTGTATCACCCTTCTCCCTACATACTTACCTGAGTCCTATCTCAATCCAGCGCTGTGCCCATCTGCAGTGGCACTGGTTGGGAGCCATTGGCCGTATTTCTCTTGTGGGTCACAGGAGCTCACTTAGTTTTGGTCTCCTATTACCCAGAATCAGCTGACAGTGGGCTGTCGGATGACATAACAGAGCCACTCCAGGCTCTGAAAGGACCCGGACCATATGGTTGGGATCCACCCAGCTGCTTGATTGACACTTTTCTCTGGCTCTCAGCACTTGGCTGAGAGTCAAACACAGCTGTGTCAACCCATCTCCTGCACCGCGCTCCACTGAGTGCTGGAGGGGCAGAGAGTGGTGACTCGGGCCAATTCACACTATGTGCGGTGACACCGCAGGGACAAACGGCAAACAATTGTTCCTGTATGTCCCATTCACACTACAATTCAGTATTGTGTTGCGTGCTTTGATAAAATGTGGACCCTACTGCATTATATTGCAGCAAACTGACCTGAATCGCACTGCAGTGTCTGGTAGCGCAGCTCATTGCGCCGCCCGATGTTGCAGTGTAAAAAGTGTACACTTCTCATAAAGTTTGTTGAAAAAAAAAAAGAGTGGGGGGCAGTGCACTGAATTGTGCACCACACTGCCCCCTAGCCAGCCTGCAATGCAGAGCTGCCAGAGCGGTGAATCGCTCCTCTGCGACAGTCACAGCTCTTTGCTCAGAGTGGAGTGGACAGTGAACTAAGCGATTAGCGGTCGTGTGTTCACTCAGGACCAGTTCACACCATAGTAACGCAGTCCGGATGCATTCCAGATTCTTTTCTGCATACATGTTTTTTGATGCAGTCCAGTGAATTTTACCCCCTCTTTTTTCTTAACCTTAAATGAGGACGTGTGTTCCAGTGCATTTTTGGTGCGTTAAGGTGCATTCCAGTTTGTTTTTTTATGCGTTTTACAGCGTTCTAGTACAGTCCAGTGCAGGAAAATTGCAGCATGTTCTACTTTTTTTTTTTTTTTTTGCTGAACTGCAAGCACTGGTGTAAATTATGCCATTGAAAACCATATAACCTATTTTTTCATGCGTTTTTGATGCAGGAAAAAACGCACTGGGCTACATGTGGGGTGAACGGGCCCCTCAGTTGGGCTTAGAGCTGCTGGGGACTGCTGCATCATGGATGCGAGTATGTGTGTCCCTCTTATTTTTATCCAAAGCTTTTTCTTTTAATAATTTTCCAGCAAATGAATAGTTCAAAGTTCAATTTTGTGCAGTTTCTCTTTCCAGCGCTAATTTTCTATATTGTGATGTGAAAGTGCCTGGATGAATGAAATCGGTCATGTGCAAGGAATTCTGTGATTGGATGTTTAAAGGGACTGCAGGTTTATTTCTACTCATTTCACATTTTAGTAAATCTGGCCCTTTGCTTTATTTTTCAGTGGCTCCTCAAAGGTGGAAGAAGCTTGTGACCTGTACGCCCGGGCTGCCAACATGTTTAAAATGGTGAAGAACTGGAGCGGTAAGTATCAGATTGTAGGTGATTGGGCCTTGTGTTTTGGATGGGGTGTTAAAGCGGAGCTCCACCCTAAAGTGGAGCTTCCGCTGATCAGAACCCTCCCCCCCTCCGGTGTCACAATTGACACCTTTCAGGGGGGAGGGGGGTGCAGATACTTGTCTAAGACAGGTATTTGCACCCACTTCTGGGAGTCCTCTCTGTGGGAAATCTGCGGGAAGCACGTCACTTCCCACAGAATACCCGTTTGTGTTCTGGGAGACACTCGGCTCCCAGAACACACGGGGACCAGTCAGAATGGCGCAGCGCGACTCGCACATGCGCCGTAGGGAACCGGGCAGTGAAGTCGCAAGGCTTCACTTCCTGGTTCCCTCACCGAGGATGGCGGTGGGGGCAGCAGAGTGACGAGCGATTGCACGTCTTCTGCTGCCGACGTCGCTGGACTCCAGGACAGGTAAGTGTCCTAATATTGAAAGTCAGCAGCTGCTGGCTTTTAATATTTTTTTTTTCGGCGGAGCTCCGCTTTAAGGGATTAGAAGAGCTGGCAGGTTTTTAGTGCTGTCTGAGCCCCCGATAGGCTAGGTTCACATCTCTGCGGGTGAAGCACTGCATGTTATTCACACACCTGCAGCAACAATGTGCAATGTTCAGCAGACCTATTCATTCTTACAATCTGCGGTGCATTTTCCCATGTGCGGAAATACATATCACTATGCGGTTTCTGTGCGGCTGCAGATTTAGAAAAGGTTCAAAGACCATTTCCCGAAGGCACAACAGCCCGTTCAAATGAATGGAAGCCGCATAAGTGTGAATCTAACCTTAGGACTAGTTCACACCACATACGTTCCAGTGCTTTTTTTTTTTTTCTGCATCCAAAATGCATAGGAAGTAGGTTACATTGTTTCCAATGGCATAGTTCACACCAGTGCTTTTAGTTACCAGTGCGTTTCGGTTCCAGAAAAACAAGTAGAATTTGCTGCGTTTTAACTGCACAGAACTGTACTGGAACGCGGTAAAACGGATCAAAAACGCACCTACATGCATCGGATTCCAGTACAGTAAAAAAAAAAAGCATCTGGAATGCATGCGGAAATGCTTCAAAACGCACTGGAATGCATCAAAAACAGGCATGCATAAATGTATTCGTAACTGATCTGGAGGATGTTGCGTTTTTTGTTTTTTTTTGTGTGAACTAGCTCTGAAAGTGGTTGTAAATCCTTACATATATTCAGTGAAGTGACTGGCCTCAGGTGATACACAGGGATGAAACTCATCCTCCTACATAAGTTGTACCCGTTTATCCACAGTCTTCTCATCTTTACATCTGTTCAAAGTGCAAAATTTTAGAAAGCAGGGGGTGAGGAGCTGAAGTTAGACTCCATACATAGTATTAGATTTTCTGCAGATTTTTGTCTTCAGATTTACCAAAACCATGTAGTGCCGGGGCCTGCCTGATTGCATACAAATTGAAATTCTAAGACCGCTTTCACGCTAAAAACAGCGCCTAAAAAGCTCACAAAAACGTATTTCCATTAAAATCAATGAATGCTTTCACACTGGGGCAGTGTGCTGGCAGGGCTGTGAAAAACTCCCCTCTCCATTGAAATGAATGGAAAGCTCTTCAAAAGCGCTCAGTGTTTTTACTGGCAGTTTAGAAGCAACTCAGTGTGAAAGTGGCCTAAAGGTTTGACCTCATATTACATGGTTTTGGTAAACCTGAAGACAAAAATTTAATAGTGTGTGTATGGGGTCTTATGCTCTCAGGCCCCTTTCACACTGTAGCGACTTGAAAGTTGCGATTTTGACACGTTTTTACCGTGATTTCAGGGAATGCCTGTGTAAGTTTGAGGTCTATGGACCCCAACTCGCATCAAAGTCAGACCAAAGTAGTACATGGATTAGTTTCACAGATATGAATGGTTATCATTGGGTAACATGTGGTACGACTTGTCATGCAACTCTTGATGTCCAAAGTTGCAGGAAAAGTGTCACAAGTGTGAAAGGGGCCTTTAGAGCTCTGAGAGCTGATTGAAGGGGAAGGACACACCCCTTCTTCACACAGGAACTGAGCGAAGGCTGTCAATCACGGGCTGTGTGCTGGAGCTCCCTCCCCATCACCTGTTTATTTCTTGGTGTCAGGAAAGCCTGGCAGAAGTGACTCTTGCAGATGACAGAGGAAGGAGGCAGCAGACAGAAATGCCCTGGATAGAGAAGTACACTATAGAGGAATATGCTTTCTCATTTCACGTTGGCAGTTTACAACCACTTTTTAAGGAGATTCACCCTCTTTATTTGTCCTGTTTACTGTTCTCAAGAAAATCCCACATTTGAGTTGTCACCAGAACAGGAAGAGTGGGGAATTGATTCAATGGGGGTCACTAGTTCTGGTGACTCTGGTGGTGGGGATGATGGATTCCCTCACTTTAGTTATGAGATAGGAAGTGAGGGAAATCTCCCCTGACATGGGTTATAACCATTCCTTGCAGTATCCAAAATGACAATAAATGCATTTTCGATTTAGTTTTACTTTAAAGCAGGGGTGTCAAACTGGCGGCCCTCTAACTGTTCTGGAAAACTACAAGTCCCATCATGCCTCTGCCTGTGGGAGTCATGCTTGTAACTGTCATCCTTGCAATGCCTCATGGGACTTGTAGTTTCGCAACAGCTGGAGGGCCGCCAGTTTGAGACCCCTGCTTTAAAGGGAGAGGGAAAAAGGGTCAAGGCATCACTCATAATAAACATCTGATTACAGACTATTTTCTTTTCGGCGCTGATTTGCAAATAAAGAAATGTCTGTTCTGCGCATAATTCTGTCGTAATTTTTTTGTTTTTTACATTGTTCTATTTTTTTCTGCCTCTTTGTCTTGTGAAGCGACTGAACAAGGTTTATCTTGTAATTTAAAAATCCTTCTCATCCTCTTCCAGCCGCTGGTAATGCTTTCTGCCAAGCTGCTCAGCTTCATCTACAAGTCCAGAGCAAGCATGATGCAGCGACCAACTTTGTGGATGCTGGCAATGCCTTCAAAAAGTCTGATCCTCAAGGTAAGAGCACCGTCTGCCCACAATGAAGGAATTGTTGGGCATCTGCCACAACCCAAAAAAAAAAGGGGGGGGGGTGGGGGGGAGCGCTTTTTAATGGTGTGAACTTAGGCGCCATAGTGATCATCTTTACTGAGTTCCAAGCTCACTGGCTGCACTTGAAGTGAAGAAAAGGTGTGGATAATTGTATTCATCCTTGTGCTATCTTTACATTGGCAGTAGAGGTATTTAAACTGCTTGTGATACGTGTAGAAAGGGTGGATTGGTGGACAGTTATTTAGCTGTTGCTGTTTATAAGTTACACTGGATTTGGCGGCCTGAAAAGTTTTTTTTTTTTGTTTTTTTTTTTGTGCCCATTAACTGGACAAAATACGAACAAATGACAGATTTTCAAATGATTTTTCCGCTAGTGTATGGCCAGCATCAATGCGCTAATTTTGATATATGCACCTCAGCTCTGGAAGATTTTACCCCTTTCATGACCAGACCATTTTTTTTTTTTTTTTGCTATTCGGCACTGCGCTATTTTAACTGGCGATTACGTGGTCATGTGACACTTTTCCCAAACAAAATGTATATCATTTTTTTTTTTTAACACAAATAGAGCTTTCTTTTGGTGGTATTTGATCTCCGTTAGTATTATTTATTGCACTATAAATGAGAAAATTACCAAAAATGTTGAAAAAAAAATAATTTTTTTTTTGCTTTCTGCTATAAAACATATTTAATAAAATCGAATTTCTTTATAAATTTTGACCAACTTGTATTCTGCTACATGTTTTAAAAAAATAAAAATAAATCTCATTAGGTGTATATTGTTTGCGTGAAAATATTTATAGCACCTACAAACTATGGTGTGTGTATGTATGTATGTATGTATGTATGTATATATATATATATATATATATATATATATATATACTGGATCTTTTATTATTTTATTTCCTACCAGTACGGTGCTTTGCTGACAGCAGCCGCTCCTCCGCAGTACAATGTGGGTGGGCGGTTGTAAAGGCAGAAGATTTTTTTTAATTCAATCTTATTTTATTTATTTATGCAAGGAAACGACAGAAAAAGACATACTTTGTCTTAAACATTACAAACAGTGATAGGATACACCATCAACAGGCATCATGTGTGTCAGAACAGAGCAGGGCTAAGTTACACAAAAGAGGGTTGGGCACCTGCGTAAGAGAACCCCCGTGAGATTGTTTGTGATATCAGTCCCTGTAGAAAAAGAATGAGGTAAGGCAACCCTTATCTGTATTCCTGTGAAGGGGATCATAGGTCCCCCGTATGTAACACATCAGATGAGATTATACACAAATCTATTTGGAGAATATGAAGTAGGGTCACTCAATGGGTTATTGACAGTAGGTAAATCGAAGCCCTGGTACGTTATCCTACTGGATTCCTAGAGGTGTATTTAGGTGTAGAGAAAAGAGAGAGTCAGAGTCAGGGGCAGATAGTAGGGGTACACAGATAGGGGACAGGAATCAGAATCACTCCATCAAGGTCCGAGGGTGGTCTCGTCCAGGGCACACTCCGCCCAAGAGATAAACTCCGAGGAGTACCGAAACACGGACCACAAAGTCCATGTGAGAGAGAACTGTTCACTTTTGTCTTTTTCCTCCGCCAACAGGCGTTCAAGGTCCCTAATGCGGTCCACTTCAACAGCCCAATCCCCCAGGGAAGGCATGGTTGCCGTTCTCCAATGACGAGGAATCGCTACCCTAGCCGCCGCCAGAAAGTGTCGCAATACATCATTTCTGATGGATTTGAATGACCCAGGGAGAATAGACAAGAGAGACACCTCAGGTGAAGGGTGGATAGAGGTCGCCATCAATTTGCAGTAAAGTGTGAAAATCTGCTGCCAGTACCTCCGCACAGGAGGGCACTCCCACCAGATATGGAGCATGGTTCCCCGGGAGCTGAGGCACCGCCAGCAGGTATCGGACACCTCCGGATTGAAGTGGTTAAGAGATGATGGACATCTGTACCATCTTGTTAACAGTTTAAACCCCTTCTCCTGGGTCTTGGTGGCTATGGACAATTTGTGTGGCAGGGTAAAACACTTTTGCCAGTCAATAGGGGAGATAGTGTGACGTAGGTCTGTCTCCCAGGCCACCGTATACGGTGGGAGGTCAGGGGAGTAAATATCGAGCAGAAGGGAGTAAAGTTGAGATACAACATGTGTTGGAGGTTCCACCTGCATGAGCAGTTCCTCGAATCCCGTCGGTTCAGCAAGAATGTCTGTAATAGATGGGAAAGTCCGGATGTAGGAGGTAGTCTGTTGCCTCTGAAGCCACTGCATGGGGTGACGGGAGGTCGGACCGGTAGAGGTATCTGACCTTAAAGTGGGGTCTGCACGAAGGACCTGGGCAAGTCGCCTATGATCCTCTCTTCGCCATGGTCCGAATCTTGCTACAGACATAGCTGGCGGAAAGGCCGGGGTCCCAAAGAAGGGAGTCATAGGCCCCATGCGGTTTGATAAGCCCCTTCTGGACAACATGCGATCCCAGATCTGGATCGTTTGATGGGTAAGGTCATTAAGAGGGCCCGAACCCCCCCCCCCGTACCGTGGGCAAGGTCCATGGGAGAGCGGAGAGTTCAATTGGGTTCATGTGGCTTTCCAATTGAACCCAAAGCTTGGTTGAAGAGTGGTGGAACCAATCTAGTATGCGGGTGAGCACCGCTGCTTTATGGTATAGGGAGGCATCTGGGGTTCCAGCCCCCCCCCGAGCCTTTGGAAGAGAAAGTGTTTCATACCGTATCCTGGGACGGGCTGCATTCCAAATAAATTTGGAAAACAGCTGGCGTATTTTCTTGAAGTACGAATTAGGTATGTGAATAGGGATGGTCTGAAACAAATACAGGAACCTAGGGAGAACATTCATTTTCAGGGCATTCACTCTACCTAGCCATGAGAGCTGTTTGGACGCATAATTGATTAAATCTGCCTGGGTCCTAAGTAGTAGGGGGGCAAAGTTCAAGGAAAAAAGTTGGGAAGCATACGCCGGTATTTGAATTCCGAGATACCTTATGGAGGGGGAACCAGTTTTGAAGGGGAAAGAAGATGATAGTCTTCGTAGGGCCGACGTAGGCAGAGATATGTTGAGGATTTCCGATTTATTGTAGTCGACCTTGAAGTTGCTAACTTCTCCAAATTTCTGAAACTTCTGTAATACCGAGGGCAAGGATGTGTGTGGGTGTGCCACGAACAGGAGCAGATCATCTGCAAAGAGGGCGAGTTTCGTATGTGTGGGCCCGACTGTTATGCCTTGGATAGAGGGATTGTTACGTAGAGCAATAGCTAGATGTTCCATAGTGAGAACATAGAGGAGGGGGGACAGTGGGCATCCCTGTCGCGTCCCGTTAGATACAGAGAAGGCTGGAAATAGCGAGCCATTTAGTCTAATCCTAGCATATGGAGAGGAGTAAAGGGACATTATTCTCGCCATCATATTGGTTCCCACGCCTATTTGTTGCAGGGATAGTCGAAGGAACTGCCAGTCTACTCGGTCGAATGCCTTCTCGGCATCGACTGTTAAGAGGCATAGTGGGATATCGTGGGACCGGGCATAGTTGGTTAGAAGAAGGGTCTTCAGGGTATTGTCCCTAGCCTCACGGCCACTCACAAAGCCGACCTGGTCTAAGTGTATTATCCCAGGCAACAATGGTTGTAATCTATTGGCTAGGATTTTAGCAAAGACTTTCAAATCAACCCCAATCAAAGAGATCGGCCTATAGCTTGCACAAAGAGTAGGGTCTTTGCCTGGCTTTGGGATGAGGGATATGTGGGCCTCAAGTGTTTGTGGAGGGAACATTGAGCCCTCCGACAAAGAGTTGAACACCTTAGTTAGGGTGTGAGGAGGGCGGCAAAAAGTTTGTAGAACTTAGGAGTGAAGCCGTCTGGGCCCGGGCTCTTTCCACTCGGCGTACCCGCTATGGCTTTGGCAACTTCGTCTTCTGTGATTGAGGTTTCCAGATCAGCGATGACGTCATCGTCTAATGTAGGGAGCGCGGTTTCCGAGACATATATGACAACTGGTCTTCCACCCCGGAAGAAGGGGAACCTGTCCCTTGAGTCTTAGGGATATTGTACAGGGACTGATAGAAGTCCCTGAATTCCTCCGCCATCCTAGTGGGTGAGGAGACCATTTTCTCCCTGTGCCCCCCGAATATGGGGCACAAAGGCGGAGGTTGCTTTTGGGTGCAGGGAGCGAGCCAGTGGCCTACCACATTTATCTCGAAACTTATATTGATGGAAAGTGAGCTTATCTGCATATGTGCGTGCAGAGGCTTCATAAAGTTCTCTAAGTTGTGATCGCGCCCTAGAAACGTCCGCCAGCGTTGTCACTGTCGGGGACCGTTTGTGCTCAGTTTCTAAGTTTCTAAGCGTTTGATTTGCTGCCTCTATGGAGGCTGAGCGCTCCTTTTTAAGACGCGTACCCATTTGGATAAAGGTACCACGTAGGACAGCCTTAAGTGCCTCCCATTGAAAGGGCAACGATGTCGTATCCAAAGCGTGGTCCGCAAAAAAGTTAGAGATTGTATCCGAAACCCTTGTCACACATTCCGGGTTCGTAAGCAACGAATCGTTCAAGCGCCATGACCATTCCCTAATCGGAGTGGAAGGGAGCGAGAATGTCATGTGTATAGGAGAATGGTCAGACCAGACCATTGGGTCTGTGGTGCATTCCGGGGACCAGTCCAGACAGCTATGGTCACTCATTAGGTAGTCTATGCGACTATAGGTGTGATGAACATGGGAGAAGTGGGTATAGTTACGGGCCGTGGGGTGCAGCACCCTCCAAACGTCCACTAGACGCAGATCGTAGAATGCCCGTTTCAGAGCCCTCAGTTTGGGGAAGGAGATACACGATCGCGAGGTGGAGGAATCTAAAAGTGGTTCAAGAGGGGTGTTAAAATCTCCCCCCAATACGAGCTTACCCTCCGTGAATCCTGACAGAATCCTCAAGTATTGTAACGCGGCCGATACTTGATTAACATTAGGAAGGTAAATGTTACATACCGTAAATTTGGCACCCCATAACACGAATTTCACAAAAACATACCTCCCCTGGGGATCCGAGAGATGGTCAAGCACCTCCTATAGGGAGCGTCTTATGGAAGGCCACAGACACTCCCTTGGCTTTCTGGGTTGGGCTAGTGCTGTGGAACCACCTGTTGAAGTATCTGCTGGAACAGGAAGGGGTGGAGGCAGAGTGAAAATGTGTCTCTTGGAGAAGAAGCACATTGACTTGGCGTTTGTGCATTTGATACAGGATTTGTCCTCTTTTGGAGGCAATATTGAGCCCATTGACATTGTAGAAACAGAATTGTAGCCTAGGGTGAGAGGTCACTGTGTGGGCCATGATGGAGCGATGGGGGGGAGGGGGGGGAAGGAGAGAGAGAAGAAGAAAAAAAGAAAAGCGGGGAAAAAAAGGGGAAACACAACAGGGGAGGAAGAGAGAAGGTAGAGCGAGGCGGGGAAGAGATTGAACATAGAGAGCACCTAGGGAAGGTGGCTCAAAAATACTAAAGTGTGCGCAAAAACGTAACACTTCGTGAAATATCACGTAGTAGGCACGAACTGTGCCAATCCTATTTAGGGGGAGAGAACGGGGTTAGAACAGCTGAGTTGTGATCCCGACAACCTAGCAGGCATATATAACATAACTGTAAATGTAACACACCCAATGACCGTGGCATCTAATGCTCAACTGCCTAGTCACTAAAGAGCAGAGTGTCAGACTAATACCATTGGTACGCTTGAGTATAATAAACAATCTAAAATTACATAGAAAAATAACATCAATGTAGAACAAGGTGTACACAAACTGGTGACAGAATAAAGGCACAGGTATTCCCGCGTAAGCATGCGGGGGTTGGAAGCACCAATTACTACATTTATAGCAGTAGTAACTATGATAGTCGTCACGGCTTAGCTCAGATATCTGTGTAAATGCACATAAGGTGTCAGTGATAAAGCCAGCCAGTCCCAAGCTCCAGGGACATAGATGCCCAGAGCCCGAGGGAAGACCCGGAGGTCCCCGGACAAGCCAAAGGGCTATGTCCGGGAAACACCAAGCCAGCCCGTAGAGCCAATGCCGTGAGAGAACATATCAACACCACCGACCGCCTTTCCAGAGCCCCAGCAAGCACAACTGTACCAGCTGAGGGCAGGGAAACCGTTAGCAGCATTTAGATAACAAAGTGAGCAAGAGTCAGTGGGGTGGAAACGCAAGTAAAACCGTGAATACAAAACAAAATAGGGAAAACAGTAGGCAAACCTGGCCGGAGTCTCATAGAGGAACTGTAGCCACCTGGACATAGCAAAAAGAACCATTTCAGGTCTCAGACGACAGAGTCTGGATCAGTCTTCTGGTGACGTGGCTCGCCGTTCTCTAGGACCGGAAGGTACCAATCTAGACTGTGGGCGTCCTCGACGCTGTAGAGGAGGGCCCGGTAGCCGCTGATGGTCGTCTGGGGGGTCCAACCAGTTCGGGACGACAATAGGGTCCCGGTCCAGGAACAGGAAGAAGGCAGGAAGCTGGTCCGGGTCTGACAGGACAAATTTGTGGTTATCTTCTCGGGTCACTTTGATGCTGAAGGGGTGGCCCCAAGTGTACGTGGCGCCTACTTGGCGAATCAATTCCAGCAGAGGACGGACCACTCGCCGCATGTACAGCGTGTTGCGGGAGAGGTCCGGGTAGAGGTGTATAGATGATCCGTGAAAGTCCAGTGGCCCCAGGCCTTGCGCAAGATTTCTTCCTTCAGGGTATAGTAGTGCACCCGGCAGAGGACGTCACGAGGGCGGTCCCTGCGGTCACCCCCCATGCCTCCCACTCTATGCACTCTGTCCAATTCAATGGGAGATGTAACTTCCCTGCCCAGGACCTGATTGAGGATAGCGATGACAGTGGGTTTGAGATCGGTACCTGATGTTGCCTCCGGGACCCCCTGCAGCCGGATGTTGTTCCTGCGGCTCCGGTTCTCACTATCTTCTATCCGGAGCTGGTGTTGCCGTAGACGGGAAAGGTGAGCCGTAGATGCATTTTCAAGCGCCGTTATGCGGGCTGAATGGTCCTCCTGGGTGGTGACCATAGCAGAAACCGCGACCTCCGACGCGGAAACCCGTTGTTTGAGGGCATTTAGTTCAACATGGAGAGAAGTTTCCATTTTGGAAGCCCAGGAATCAAAGTCAGCTCGGAAAGCAGAAAGTATGGCAGTGGATGTGGAGCCCGGGGAAAGCATCTCTGCTGAGACAGTGTCCACGCTAGGAGTAGCGAGATCCATCGGAGGGGCCGGGTGTACACCCGGGCCGGTCCCACCGACAGAGAAAGCTGCTGCAGTCGGGGGAGGAGGTTTTGGTTTGCCTGGGGTTCGGGCTGACAAAGCCCTGTCCTTCCCTGTACGGGAGTCCTGTGAGGCTGTACGTAGCAGGTACCGTTGGATAGTACCTTGTTTGTTTCAGTTCAGCGGAATCAGTAGAGGTAGAGCTGGAAGCCGCCATCAGCAGATTGGGCGTGATTGGTTGGGAACGCAGCCTGCGGTCGTCGGGAGAGCACAAGGCTCAGCAGTACATGTCTTCAGCCGTCCATCCTCAGCCACGCATCCCCATAGGTGGAGTGGAAGAGCAGAGAGTGCGACCCATGTTGTACATGGGAATAGATGCTTGCTGTGATGCTACTGTCTTATTGGAGCAGGCGCAGGGGAGTGCCGGTGTTTGTGTTACAGGACAGTGGTACGGCAGCCTGGGCAGCACTGGTGGCTGAGGAGGGGGTAGAGCAAGGCTAGTGGCAAGGGGGAGCACGGAGTCCGGGTGGAGCAAGATGGCCGCTACACTTCTTGCTAGTCTGTGACTGGAGGATTGCGGGGAGGGCGAGATGAATGAGGTGGAGGCCCAGCCGCCCTGTATACCAGAATAGTCAGGTCTTGATGTGTAGGGCGAAGCGGTTTCAAACGGGCAAGGGGGGACCCAGCAGTCCTATGGTCGGGTGTAGCAAGATGGCCGCCCCTCGAGCCTATGGGGTCAGGGCTCCCACCGAGTGCTCCTATCTGACTGCCAGCCGGGGAGGGATCAGCCTACTTCTGGTGCCTTTTACTCTGCCCCTGCCCCGCTTACCCTGTGCGAGATGGTGCTTTGTGCTGGATGTTGCGCTGGGTGTATGGGGAGCAGCAAGATGGCCGCCGACTTCCAGGAGTAGGCCGAAGCCGCGGACTTTCCTAGAGCTGGCCGCCGCGGGTGTGTCAGGCCGAACGTCCCGGGATCCCTTAGGGTACATAGACCAGTCCAGTGTAGGCACACTTGCGGCCGAGCCTCCCGCCGCACACCCCGCCGACCGCAGTACTTTAGGCCGGAGGATGCTGCTGGTCCCGCAGGCCGCAAGTTGGCGGCCAGGCCTCGGAGCCGACCCACGGGCCGAGAAGAAGACCGAGGGGGTTCCCTACTGGTCAAACACCTCCATCCAAGCCTGGATGGAGATGCAGGATGCCCGTGGGGTATCCGGAGACCCTCCGGGAGGCGTTGGAGGCTTTGTGGGCCCCAAGATGGCGTCGGGCCTGGGCTGCGTGGAGCGGACCTGGCAGGTACCGTACGGCCGGCCCGGAGTCACAATTTAGGCCCGGGTTGCAGGTAGGGGATCCTCAGGAACCATAGGGGTAGAGTTGGAGCAATTTCCAGTGGGTTAGGAGCGAGGATGGCTATAGATTGAGGGTGCAGTTGCGGAGCTCAATGTCTGCACGTCCTCCTCAGTCGGCTCCCGGACACGCCCCCAGAAGATTTTTTTTTTATCTTAATCATTCTATGCATTAAGATAAAAATCCTTCTATGTGTAGCAGCCCCCCTAATATTTACCTGAGGTCCCACTAGATCCAGCAATGTTGTGGAAATGTCTCGGCTGCCCGGGACTCCCCTCTTCATTGGCTGAGACAGCAGCGTGGCGCCATTGGCTCCCGCTGCTATCAGTCATTCAGCCATTAATAAGAGAAAGTGGGCGGTGCAAAATCAGTGGGAGGTAAGTATAACATGTTTGTTATTTTTACCTAAAAAAAAAAAAAAAAAAAAAAAAAAAAAACAGAGTTTACAATCACTTTACTTCGATATTTATGCATTGTTTATACTTGTGTGAACACAGGAGGGGTGGGAAGCAGTACTGACAGTAAGTAGTCTGTTTCATTTGTTTGTTTATTGTTGAGGAGGAGCAGTGCTAACACTGGGTCACTTATTGGATTATTGATTTATTTGAATTTTTAAAAAGTGGTGATTGTAGGCGGAGAAAAAAATAAAATAAAAATTATATATATATATATATATATATATATATATATATATATACCGTGTATGTATAATATAATATATATATATATATAATAATATTTTTTTTTTCTGCACTATACTCTCCCCTTTAGTGATTGCACTGAGGTTTTTTTTATTTATTTTTTATTCTCTCTAGCACACATCCCAACACCAATATGTGGGGGTCTAAGTAGCCGGGAGGGGAGGGACACCCTGCTCCCTGTCTAACTGGCAACCAGAGGATGGGCTAAATGGCATATTAGGCATTCACATCCTAGAGGTCAGGAGGTGAAAGGAAAAGGGAGAGGAATGGAAGAAGAGATGGGAGGCAGAAAGCGAAACAAAAAGCAAAATGAAGGGTGTGAGAGGGAGGGGGAAGTAGATGCAATTGAGAGGGAGGAGGGAAATGAGTAGATGAGAAGCCCTAGGGTAGGTAGATGTAAAGAGACTCCAGCATCTAGGAGCCATGGCAATTTTTTAGAGTAATAAAAAGGAATTTTAAGTGGTTTATATAAAAGCAAAACAAAAAAAATTTTTTTTCATATTTTTCAATACCTCATTTATTGTTGTCTTGGGTTTATGTTTGCTATTATGTTTCACAAAGGTCTCTAAGGTCCCTAACTCGCATTAATACATACACATACTAGGGCCAGTTTGGACAGGAGCCAATTAACCTTCCAGCAGATCTTTGGAGTGTGAGAGGAAACCGGAGTACCTGGAGGAAACCCACACAGACACGGGGAGAACGTGCAAATTCCGGGCAGGTGTAGTGTCGTGGTTGGGATGATCATAATGGACCCAATTAACTCTCACAGGCCAAACCACAAACTGGTAGGTTAATTGGCCTCACATATTGCTCCTACTGCATGTGGAAGCATGTAAGACTGTGTGGGCGCATTTAACTTCTGGACTTTTTTGGACCACAGACTGATGTAAGTGTTCATGTTCTCTGTAAAGCTGGTGTGAAAAAAATGTCTGCACTGAATAAATGAGTAAAGTTAATAAGTAAATGTTGGTATCTTTGAGGAAGCATCTAAGTTTTAATGATTTATCTGATAACCGGCTGTCATGCTTTTTATATCTTTGTTTTGCAGAAGCCATCAACTGCCTGCTTCGAGCAATTGAGATCTACACTGATATGGTTGAGTATTGTTTTTTCTTTTTCTCTAATGCTTATAATATACTGGTGCACCCTTATGAGACTAAAGCCTCGTACACACGATCGGATTTTCCACCGGGAATTGTGTGATGACAGGCTGTTGTCAGAAAATCCGACCGTTTGTACGCTCCATCGGACAATTGTCGGCTTTTCCACGGACAAATGTTGGATGGCAGGCTTTAAAATTTTCCGCGAACATTGGTCTGTTGTCGGATTTTCTGAGCGTGTGTACACAAGTCCGTCAGACAAAAGTCAAAATTACAAACACGCATGCTCAGAAACAATGCTCATCAAACACAGAAGGTGCCCAAAGGGTGGCGCTAAAGAGATGGAAAACTACGTAGTGTGTAACTACGTTCGTGTTTGTTGGCCGACAATTGTGTGCCGTTTGTATGCAAGACAAGTTTTTGGCCAACGCCCTTTGGACAAAAGTCTGATACCGCGTACACACGACCGCTTTTAATGCCATTGAAAAAAACGACGTTTTTCTCGACGTGATTCTTCTCAAGCCTGCCTTGCCTACCCACTATCATGAAAAAAAATGTTTGAGCAAAGCGCGTTGAAGTTCCATTTGGATGGCGCCACCGTTTGGGCTGCTTTTGCTGATCCTCGTGTTAGTAAAGTTTGAGAGACGATTCGCGCTTTTCAGCCTCGTGCTCTTCAGCCCGTTACAGCGTGACGAATGTGCTATCTCCATTATAAACGTTAGTTTTACCAGAACGAGCGCTCCCGTCTCATCACTTGCTTCTGAGCATGCGCGTTTTTTTTCACGTCGTTAAAGCCTACACACGGCCGTTTTTCATGACGAGAAAAACGACGACACTAAAAACAATGTGAAAAATTAGAGCATATTCCAAATTTTTAATGCCCATTTTTCACGTTGTGAAAAATGCTCTGGAGCCCACACACGATCGTTTTTAATGACCAAATAAAAAATGGCATTTTTCTCGTCGAGAAAAATGGTCGTGTGTACGCGGCATGAGGCTTTGTCTGTGGAAAATCTGATCGTGTATACGAGGCTTTAGAGTGCTTTTGCCTATGCATGTCAAATGAACAGGTTCACTTAAATTCTCACCTCATTTATTGAGCGTGCATGTCTTTCCTTCGCTCCCTGTCTGCTTTGTTCAGCTGCCAAGATTGAAGAGAGTAATGGGCCCGTACACGATCCGAAAATCGGACGGAAAATACCGCTTTCGAAGCGGTCGTACAATAATCAGATCGTTAGTACCGAGCTTTCAAGAGCTGATCGGACAAACGCGAAAATTTTTCTCATATGATACCAGATCGTACGATTTTTGTTTAAAGTGATTGGAAAGGCTCATTTAAGATAAAAATAAATAACAAACATGTTATACTTACCTCCTCTGTGCAGTTGGTTTTGCACAGAGCATCCTGGATCCTCCTCTTCTCGGGTCCCTCTTTGCTGCTCCTAGCCCCTCCCTCCTTTTTGAGTGCCCCTCAGCCAGCAGCTTGCTACAGGGGGCACCCAACCCGAGACAGAGCTCCGTGTATCCATTCAGACACAGAGCCCCAACCTGGCCCCGCCCCTCTCTCCCCTGATAGGCTCCCGTGGCTGTCAAAGTCAGTCAGCCAATGGGGCCGCTTCTCTGTCTTAGCCAATCAGGAGGAGTGTCCTGCATGGCTGAGGGTATCGTGAACATCGCTGGAGAGAGAAGGGGCTTGGGTATGTAATAGGGGGGGCTGCTACACACAGAAGGTTTTTTTTATCTTAATGCATTAAGATAAAAAACCTTCTGCCTTTACAACTCCTTTATTCCGTATAGTTGTCGTCTAAAAATACAATACAAATGCACTACAACACATGACATCTCTTCCCGATTTTTTTCGTATTTTTAGTAACCTCCCAATTTTCGATATGTGACTAGCATACAAAAAAAAAAAACGGACGAACTGTCGTCCGATTTCCGGATCGTATGTATGGATCATTAGTCTTGTGTAAGCTCCAAACCGTCTCCGATGTGGCAAAACCGCCACCTCTGGCACCAATTTTCACACGGCTCTTTTAACATATAAAGTTATTGCCTTGTGATTAGCACTTTGACTGTTAGCATGAACCTGCAGGGGTACCTCTAAAGTACCCACTGAGTGTATAGTTTTAGAAACCATTACCTTGTTTTTGTAGACTTTACACAAACTTTTTACATTAAACTGAGAAGATTCACAGATTTGCACATATAAACACCATGCTATTCCTGCTGTAATTCACTGTGTTTTTCTGTGTTCCAGGGAAGATTCACCATTGCAGCCAAACATCACATATCCATCGCTGAAATATATGAGTCTGAGCTGGTGGATATAGAGAAGGTGTGTTACTGCTTTGATTTTTGAATGTATAATGCACATTACGAGTTTACTAAATCCCAGTATTTATGGCAGGGGGAATACAATCCAGCCAGTATTTTACAGGGCCATATTATTAGAATAAAGCTGTAGTGATCAGTCAGTGGTTGACGGCAGGTAAAATTGCATCGCTGTAAAAGCTCAGCCCTGACTTCTGCCTAGCTGCCTATGTCGGGCTCATCAGTGATCTGGCCTTCATAGGAGTCGATGTGACAGCAGCAGCTCAGCAACATACACATGGCTTTCACAATTTTATTATCTTGTCATTCCAGCAAAAACTACTGGGTGAGGCTTTTCTGTCTTTGCTGTCCTAGTCCCAGGCCTAGGGCAGCACTTTGCAGGGAGGGCAGCACGGAAAGAGTCCCCGCCAGCTTGCGCTACTCTGTTAGTGTAGCGCCAGTCTTATGGGGTGGACTGGGCTGAGAGGCAAATTAGACTAGCGCCCCCATAAAGTGGCCACACTGCTTCCAGTATGCGGGCGGCTGGCATTCCGCAACTGTGGGGGGGGGGGGGGCTGCTACTAATTTTGACTGTCTTATTATTCTGGACCACAAACCTTTCTCACTGTGCTATATGTTTTCTGCTGTACCCTTGGCATGGTTATATCTTCTTAGTCCTCTCCATAATATTATCAGAAACTTGTTTTTTCATTTTGGATAGAGTAAGGGAGGGTTCGAGCCCCTGTCAGTTTAATTTTTACCATCCCTGTCCCATTGCAGAGATTTCCCTTCACTTACTGCCCCATAGCCAAACAGGAAGTGAGAGGAAATCTATGCAAACTAAGGGAATCCATTGCCCCCCCCCCCCCAGGCCCTCAGAACTAGTGTCCCTACTTGAAAATATTAGGGTGGGTCTTAAACAGAAAGGGGTGTGGCCTTCACAGGAAGGGGTGGGTCATATTTAAATTAGGGGGTGCACGAGTTTAGTCAGGCCTAGGGCAGCACAAAACCTAAATACACTACTGGTCCTAGTGCATCTAGATGCAGTACATTTGATGTACTGTAGTGAAGGTTAAAGCAGAACGTCAGTCATTTTTCCGTCTTTAAAATCTTCTGCCCTTGTTGTTTTAACTTTTGGATAGTAAAACTTCTTTTTTTTTTCTGCCAGTAAATACCTTATACAGCCCACTTCCTCTTTCTTGTCTGGTAAAAAGCCTAGGCTTATGACATCATGCACAGCTTATGACATCATGCACAGCTCTCTCCCTCTCCCTCTCCCAGGAAGTGAGGGGGGATGAGTCATAAGAGGGCCAATAAGGGCTGGAGGTGTGTGTGTGTGTGTATCCAGGAAGTGAACAGGCAGCAGCTTCAGCTGCCCACAGTTAAAATGGTTGCAGCCAGACTCAGTGGAGGGAGATT
Organism: Rana muscosa; assembly: GCA_029206835.1. Taxonomy (NCBI): domain Eukaryota; kingdom Metazoa; phylum Chordata; class Amphibia; order Anura; family Ranidae; genus Rana; species Rana muscosa. Next base: position 44,259,239 of record CM055125.1, read on the forward strand.
TCTGCAGCATATTTGGCAAGCACAGAATCCCAGTGTATATAAAATAATATGCAAAGTGGTTGGAGGGAAGCTTCAGAATGAGAAAGATGTCTTTATTACAAATTATGTGAGCAGACTACAGTTTCTCTTTAAATACTGTAGTTCTGTGTGTATTGTCACAAAGACTGCTAATAAATTTCTACACTTGTGTAAAGATTGCGTTACTCCTGGTTTCAGTCTTTTTCTCTTGAATTCATTCCACATGCAATCGCATATGTAGTCAGTAATAAAAGAACAGCGCCTAATAAATACCTAATAGTGGGTATAATACCAGTGTGTGTATATTCTCCCTCTAAGAAATGCCATTTTAGTTGCTTGCATTAAATAAAATGAATGAAATATATTTGCTGCAGCTGCACTAAATATCTGCCTATAGAGAGCCGGTAGCTATTTCTCATATTTGTTCCATGTCTTCCTTGCAGGCAATTGCACACTATGAACAGTCAGCTGATTACTACAAGGGCGAGGAGTCCAACAGGTACACATAGATCACATCAGTTTTCTTTAATTCTGTATCGGCATTCAGTTTAAATGATATTAATGATCAGTATTATTGAAATTGTTTAGAGCAATAATGGGTACACTCCAAAAATGAAAAATTCTGCTTTAGTCTTGAATTTTTGAAATTTGCATGGAAAAATAGCCCTTGTGCATTATGCCACATACAAAAGACATCATACTCAACTCATTTTAAAAATGAAAATGATGGAAATTTACAGATAATAGTATATTTTTATCTATAATAAAAAATGAACTTCAGCACTACTCCAGTGATTGGCCACGAGAGAGGGGATTGTTGAGCGGCTGGTTTGATATCTCCCAAAAGTGAGTACACCCCTCACATTTTTGTAAATATTTTATTACATCTGTTCATGTGACAACACTGAAGAAATGACACTTTGCTACAATGTAAAGTAGTGAGTGTACAGCTTGTATAACAGTTTAAATTTGCTGTCCCCTCAAAATAACTCAACACACAGCTATTAATGTCCAAACCGCTGGCAACAAAAGTGAGTACACCCCTAAGTGAAAATGACCAAATTGGACCCAAGGTGTCAATATTTTGACTTAACCCTCTTGGGCATGGAGTTCACCAGAGCTTCACATCTTGCCACTGGAGTCCTCTTCCACTCCTCCATGATGACATCACGGAGCTGGTGGATGTTGGAGATCTTGCGCTTCTCCACCTTTTATTTGAGGATGCCCCACAGATGCTCAATAAGGTTTAGGTCTGGAGACATGCTTGGTCAGTCCATCACCTTTACTCTTGGCTTCTTTAGCAAGGCAGTGGTCGTCTTTGAGGTGTGTTTGGGGTCGTTATGTTGGCATACTGCCCTGCGGCCCAGTCTCCGAAGGGAGGGGATCATGCTCTGCTTCAGTATGTCACAGTACATGTTGGCATTCATGGTTCCCTCAATGAACTGTAGCTCCCCAGTGCCGGCAGCACTCATGCAGCCCCAGACCATGACACTCCCACCACCATGCTTGACTGTAGGCAAGACACACTTGACTTTGTAGTCCCCACCTGGTTGCCGCCACACACGCTTGGCACCATCTAAACCTAATAAGTTTATCTTGGTCTCATCAGACCACAGGACATGGTTCCAGTAATCCATGTCATTAGTCTGCTTGTCTTCAGCAAACTGTTTGCGGGCTTTCTTGTGCATCATCTTTAGAAGAGGCTTCCTTCTGGGGCGACAGCCATGTAGACCAATTTGATGCAGTGTGCAGCGTATGGTCTGAGCACTGACAGGCTGACCCCCCACCCCTTCAACCTCTGCAGCAATGCTGGCAGCACTCATACGTCTATTTTCCCAAGGACAACCTCTGGATATAACGCTGAGCATGTGCACTCAACTTTTTTGTTCGACCATGGCGAGGCCTGTTCCGAGTGGAACCTGTCCGGTTTAAACCACTGTATGGTCTTGGCCACCATGCTGCAGCTCAGTTTCAGGGTCTTGGCAATCTTCTTATAGCCTAGGCCATCTTTATTTAGAGCAACAATTCTTTTTTTCAGATCCTCAGAGAGTTCTTTGCCATGAGGTGCCATGTTGAACTTCCAGTGACCAGTATGAGAGAGTGAGAGCGATAACACCAAATTTACCACACCTGAGACCTTGTAACACTAATGGGTCACATGACACCGGGGAGGGAAAATGGCTTTAATGGGCCCAATTTGGACATTTTCACTTAAGGGTGTACTCACTTTTGTTGCCAGCGGCTTAGACATTAATGGATGTGTGAGTTGTTCTTTTGAGGGGACCGCAAATTTACACTGCTATACAAGCTGTACACTCACTACTTTACATTGTAGCAAAGTGTAATTTCTTCAGTGTTGTCACATGAAAAGATGTAATAAAATATCTACAAAAATGTGAGGGTTGTACTCAATTTTGTGTGTGTGTGTTAGTGGGTAGCACTTTCACCTAGCAGCAAAAAGGGTTGCTGATTTGAATCCCGACCAAGACACTATCTGCCTGGAGTTTGCATGTTCTCCCTGTGCCTGCGTGGGTTTCCTCTGGGTACTGCGGTTTCCTCCCACACTCTGAAGACATGCTGGTAGGTTAATCAGATCCTGTCTAAATTGGCCTTAGTATATGTATGAATGTTTGTTAGGGACCTTAGGTTGTAAGCTCCCTGAGTGTAGGGACTGATGTGAATGTACAATGTATATGTAAAGCGCTGCATAATTTGATGGCGCTATATAAGTACCTGAAATAATATATAATTTAATTTAAACTGCTGGGTGGCAGGCATTTACTACCAAGACACAAACTTACTGGAATCTTGTTTGTAAACCATTATAATTATGTTTTTTTTTGTGTTTTCTCCTTTTAGTTCTGCTAACAAATGTCTTCTGAAGGTCGCCACTTACACAGCTCAGCTGGAGCAGTATGCAAAAGCTGTTGAAATCTATGAGCAGGTAGAAACTGCATACAAATCTGTTTACTTTAGGTCACCTCTCTAGGATAGGACTATCTGATTCTTCCCCACCTTTTTGGAGCTAACAGCCAGTTGGCAAAAGGCTGGATTGCACTGACTTATGTCCCTTGTACTTCGTTTTTAGGTTGGTACCAATGCAATGGACAGTCCTCTACTCAAATACAGTGCCAAGGATTATTTCTTCAAAGCTGCCCTCTGCCATTTCTGCATCGACATGTACAACGCTAAGGTAGTATGCTTATTTTCTTTGGGCATATAGGTGTTTCAGAATATGAGCATCGTTTCTTATTTGTGTGCCTTGTTACAGCTGGCAGTCCAGAAATATGAGGAAATGTTTCCAGCTTTTTCTGATTCCAGGGAGTGCAAGCTAGTAAAGGTAAAATCTGTCTGTCTATCAATCTTCCTGTCAATTTTAATATACATTTTATCTTTTTGCCTAATGTCTTTCTGTCCTATTCAATACCCAATAGAGGGGAACTTGCTGCAGGAGACTGTTTGTTTCAGACTAGGGACACATATGACTGCTAGAGATCACTGCCATTCTAGTCCCGTTACAGACCAGTGCACCTACAGTAGTGCTCATTCTATACCCTTTTCAAATTACTGGCATTTTATTTGATATACCTCTCTGCAAGTCCCATTAAACCCCAATGGAAAGAAAATATAATAAAAGGAAGTGTACAGCACAGAAAATGTACAAAACGGTGAAAGAAATAAACCTAAGCCAAACCATTAACTCAGCAGAAGCCAGTCTATTGATGTATTATTTTTTCTTTTTTTTCCCCACAGACCCTGAGTAAGCACATATTTAGGGAAAAGGCTGACTACTGGCTGGGAGGATGCGGGGAAAAGGCTGACTACTGGCTGGGAGGATGCGGGGAAAAGGCTGACTACTGGCTGGGAGGATGCGGGGACAAGGCTGATTACTGGCTGGGAGGAATGCAGGGAAAACTCATAACCAAAGGGCTGCATGCAGTCCTCAGGCCACAATTTGGGCACCAGAGGTTGAATCTATCTAATTGACCTATTGTCTGTTATTGGACTGTTTTCCAACAATGCTACACGGAGAATGCTAGAACAATTGAAAAGCTTTACCATAAGCGTGCAGGTTTTTCATCTAAATTCCCCATCTAGTGATGAGATGTATTGTCGTAATTATGTCTAAAGTCTGGTACACGCGGCGGAATGCCCGTTGACATCGGTTGGTTCAATAAAAACCGTCCGACATTTGGCCCGTGTGTATGGCAATATAAAGAACAGGTCAATATCCGCGCTTCTTAATAATGTTAAAAGTAGTATTATGAGCAGCCAACACAATTTGTTGATCAGCAAAACATAAGAATATAAAAGTCCACATGCGGCGCTAAATGAAAAGTAGATCCAGGGAGGGAGAGTTGATAAACCCGTCACCAGCTTCAATGTGTATGAGGAAGAACACAGCTGTAAAAAGCAGCCATGTAATAGACAGACCAAGACCACAGCTCCGTTCTCAAGCTTTAAGTAGTGAGTATGTAGAATCCAAGCCAAGATTGCGGCTAACATCAGACATTCTTATACAGCCAAACTTTCTTGGGCTCCCATAAGGGATGTAGAAACATCTAACCAGATGGCCAGCTGTACCCAATGAAGAAAAGATAATGCAGCCAATAGTGAAGCCCGTATGATAATACATTTTTTTTATTTGTACTAACTTACAATTTAGTACAAGAAAGCATACATCATGATCAGGGGGGTACAGCCCATACATTTGTAATGGGCCCCAGCGTCTGGACGGGCCCGGCCAACTGGCAGGGATATGAGAAGGCAGGGACAGGGAGGATGCTCGTGTGTGTGTCGGCAAGCTGCTGCTGTCGTTGAGCTGACATCAGGCTCTTTGCTGCCACCTCTGGTCATTTCCTGCATATGCACCCCTCTGTGGGGGGTCTGTGTGTACATTTTTGTGTACGTGCATGTCATATATACACGTGTGAGGGGGAGGCTGAGAGCGTACAGGTGTGAGGGGGAGGCTGAGAGCGTACAGGTGTGAGGGGGAGGCTGAGAGCGTACAGGTGTGAGGGGGAGGCTGAGAGCGTACAGGTGTGAGGGGGAGGCTGAGAGCGTACAGGTGTGAGGGGGAGGCTGAGAGCGTACAGGTGTGAGGGGGAGGCTGAGAGCGTACAGGTGTGAGGGGGAGGCTGAGAGCGTACAGGTGTGAGGGGGAGGCTGAGAGCGTACAGGTGTGAGGGGGAGGCTGAGAGCGTACAGGTGTGAGGGGGAGGCTGAGAGCGTACAGGTGTGAGGGGGAGGCTGAGAGCGTACAGGTGTGAGGGGGAGGCTGAGAGCGTACAGGTGTGAGGGGGAGGCTGAGAGCGTACAGGTGTGAGGGGGAGGCTGAGAGCGTACAGGTGTGAGGGGGAGGCTGAGAGCGTACAGGTGTGAGGGGGAGGCTGAGAGCGTACAGGTGTGAGGGGGAGGCTGAGCGCGTACAGGTGTGAGGGGGAGGCTGAGCGCGTACAGGTGTGAGGGGGAGGCTGAGCGCGTACAGGTGTGAGGGGGAGGCTGAGAGCGTACAGGTGTTAGAGGGGCTGAGGCACTGAAGGACTTGGGATGGCTAGTGGGCACTGGGCAGATTCGGTGGGCGGGCTCTGTACAATGTTGGTGGTCAGGCTCGGGGGGGGGGGCCTAAAGCTGTGTAATGGGCCCCACAGTTTCTGATGGCGGACCTGATCATGATGTCCAAATGGACGCGGCTCTCAGCGTGCTAGTGTCAGTCATCGAGCAGAATTTCGTCAGAGGCGTGGCTATATGACACTAGCACACCCTCTTAACTAGATCACAGATGATGCTCCTCCCAGAAGAACAAACCTTCGGGGTGACGCGTCAGCCGGAAGTGAGGTCAGCTCCACCGCCGAGCAGTCTCGCATGGATGATGCCACACCAGAAAAGCGCAGACTGGACATTACAAATGATCGGACAGCACTGAGTGAGCGACATACATATGGACAAACGCTCTAAAAACTCCAAGTACAATAATAACTTTAGCTTAACATTAAACAACATAATTGTATCCTTTAAAGGTAGATAATATAACATTATAGGAGGCTGCCTAAGGAACAATCCATACATCAAAAATCAATATTTAAAATGACATTTAAACGAATGTACATTACAAAAAATTGTGAAAGAGCCATCTAGTGGTAGACCTGAGAAATTGCAAATGCAGATAAACCCAAGCAAATACGGTAAAAAAAGGAAGTATTAATACTGACTGGATCAACAATTATTAATGAAACTGTTCACATCCGAGTCAACATTTAACCCAAAGGGAGTATAACATTTGAGGTCATAGATCCAGCGAGTTCTAACCGCGAGATCTCCCTCTTAGTCATACTCCCCAGCCAATGACGTGTAAATCGATCTATGGCTATGAAAGTTGTTCCAGCTGGATTTTTATTATGACATTCCAAATAATGTTGGGAAACGGTGTGTTTGGGAAACCCTTTCTTAATGTTTTTGCCAGGTGTTCCTTAATCCTAACGCTCATAGCTGTCATAGTGCAGCCTACGTATTGTAGACCGCATGGACAAATCAATAAATAAACCACGTTTTTAGACGTGCAGGTTATAAACGTATTGATATCGTACACCCTGGCAGTAGTGTGGGCATTAAATTTACATATTTTTCTATCTTTGTTTTTGTTAACAAACGGCACATTTTCGGCAAGGAAAAAAGCCTTTAGTGTTATTAAAGAAATAAACTCTATTGGGGGCATCCAAAACGTTTGGAGCAATCTGGAGCTTTAATGGTGGTACTCCCCTAAAGATAACCTGTGGGCGTTCAGGTAAGACAGGGCCCAAAATTTTATCATTAAGCACTTCCCAGTGTTTAGTCATAATTTTTCTAATGTCATAAGGTTAATGCGAATACGTGGTAACCATAGAAAAGCTTGAAAACGTTCATAATTTTTCTATGGTTACCACGTATTCGCATCAACCTTATGACATTAGAAAAATTATGACTAAACATTGGGCAGTGCTTAAGAATGATAAAATTGAGAATGTCTGATGTTAGCCGCAATCCTGGCTTGGATTCTACATACTCACTACTTAAAGCTGGAGAACAGAGCTGTGGTCTCGGTCTATTATTACATGCCTTCTTTTTACAGCTGTCTGGTAAGCAGATTGGATTTCCACGTGGTGTGGTGTTCTTTCTCATACACATTAAAGCTGGTGACGGGTTTATCAACTCTCCCTCCCTGGATCTACTTTTCATTTAGCGCCGCATGTGGACTTTTATCCGCGTGTATGGAAGCCGGTTCCGACAGAAGCAAGCCATCTGGTGAAAACCACCAGCCAACCGCCTCACAACCAGCACTCTCAGCCAATGGCTGAGAGCACTGACTGGAGTGTTCTGGCGGAAGGAGGGGCCATCCCCCTGTCGAACACAATAGCTCAGCGAGGGAGATACTAACATCGGTTTGTTAGTACAGCGGTCCGACCTAAGAAAAAAACTGATGGTGTGTACTAGACTTAAGACAAGTCACTGCTTAAACTGGCCATAAATGGCTTGATTTTAGGCCATCACTGCTGGTTTGGCCAAAATTGGAGCCATGGTTGGCCTTGTAAGCACCACCCTGCTTGACAAGTCTATTTTAAAAATCATCTGAGCCAGGTGGAACATTTTCAGCTGAGTAGTGGGTGCGTCCTATCCAATGCAGTCATTGTTTGGCAGTGCCAATGTATTCAGACAGCCGCAGGTGCTGTGGCTGTCTGAATACAGTAGTAGGCAATGGCGATAAATCCAGCCACTCTGTTAGACCCCATACACATCATTAGATTTTCTGCAGATTTTTGTCTTCAGATTTATCAAAACCATGTAGTGCAAGGGCCTGCCTGATTGCATACGAATTGAAACTCTTAAGGTTTGAGCTCAGATTATATGGTTTTGGTAAATCTGAAGACAAAAATCTAATGGTGTGTATGGGGTCTTAGTGTGAATGATGGAATTGGTTGGTTTTCTCTTATTCAGCTTATTGGCTGAGTCATCAATGTCTACCTTTTTTAAAGTGACCGAATACTGCAGACTCCGTGACAAATATGGTGACTCGAGAGGGGCAGGGCCAACCTTAATTTTACAGGAAAAGTGTAATGTACAGTAACTTCAGCTGTTTGTAACTCTTCTAGTCATTTTATCAAGCAGTACCCTGTGTATACTTCAATTGTCCATAACATTAGGACCACTGGCAGGTAAAGTGAATAACCTTGCTTATCGGGTTATAATGGCACCTGAAGGTAGGTGGGATATATTAGACAGCAAGTGAACATGTCCCTGGACTTGATGTGTTTGAAAACAGAAAAAAATTAGCAAACGTAATGCCGCGTACACACGATCATTATTCACGGCGGTTAAAAAACCGCCGTGAATAATGACATTAAAAACGAGGGAACGGCTTGTTCCCCACACACGGTCGTTTTTTCACGTCATTTTTTCTCTTGTCGAGAAAAACGACCGTCTGTGGGCTCCGCGGCAGTGTTTCCCTATAGGAAAACTGCCGTAGAAAAAATGTCGGAAAAAACGACGAGAAAAATTAGAACATGTTCTAATTTTTCTCGTCGTTTTTAATGCCGTTTTTCTCGTTGAGGAAAAACGACAAAATGCCCACAGACGATCGTTTTTCTCGTCAAAAGGAAAAAATTTCGTTTTTCTCCACGAGAAAAACGGTCGTGTGTACACGGCATTAGGGTTTGAGTGGCTTTGGCAAAGGCCAAATTGTAATGACTAGATGACTGGGTCAGAGCAGCTCCATAACTGCAGCTCTTGTGGGACATTCCCAGTCTGCAGTGGTCCAAGAAAATAAAACCAGCGAACCTGCGACATGGTCGTAGATGAGCCAGGTTCGTTGATGCACGTGAGGAGAGAAGGCTGGCCTATGTAGTCTGGTTCAGTAGAAGAGCTACTGTAGCTTAAATTGCTGAAATAGGTAATGCTGACTTCAAAGGAGACGTGTCAGAACTCGGTGCATTACAGTTTTTTGCGGTTGGGATACCCATACTGACCCATGTTCACAGCCAAATGTGCCTACAATGGGTACGTGAGCATCAGAACTGGACCATGCCGCAATAGAAGAAGGTGGCCTTGTCTGATAAATCACGTTTTCTTTTACATTGTGTGTGTGTGTGTGTGTGTGCGTGTGCGTGTGCGTGTGCGTGTGCGTGTGCGTGTGCGTGTGCGTGTGCGTGTGCGTGTGCGTGTGTGTGTGTGTGTGTGTGTTGCTTACCTGTGGAAGAGATTGCACCAGGATGCCCTATGGGAATTAGGCAAGCTGGCAGAGGCAGTGTGATGCTTTGTCCAGTGGCGTCCATCCCTCTAAAGCCTGGTACACACAATCGGATTTTCCGTGGACAAATCGCAGGACTTTTGTCCGAAGGGCGTTGGCCATGAACTTGTCTTGCATACAAAGGGCAAAGAATTGTCGTCCAACCAACACAAAACTACGTATTTTTTCAGCTCTTTAGCGCCACCCTTTGGGCAACTTCTGCTAATGTTGTCTTATGGTAAGCATTGCTTCTGAGCATGCGTGTTTGTACTTTGGATTTTTTTCAGACGCACTTGTGTACAAACGATCGGAAAATCCAACAAGACAAGTTTGTTGTCGGAAAATTTTAAAGCATGCTATCCCACATTTTGTTGTCGGCAATTCCGACAACAATTGTCCGATGGAGCGTACAAACGGTCGGATTATCCGACAACATCCTGTAATCACACAATTCCCGTCGAAAAATCCGATCGTGTGTACGGGCCTTAAGGGTAAGGGCTTTTTTGGTGGCACATGGGAGACCTACTGAATATTACGTGGGTGGAGAAAATGGTTTGGCGTATGTATGTATTTTTCATTTTATTCTCAGTTTTAATTGCCCAGGTTTGCCCTAATATACTGAAACTCCCACAATACACCCTGTTTCCAGAGACCACATAATCCAAGTTTTGAGCATTTTTTTAAATTAATGACAATAAAAGAAGTTAATGGAAAGTCTGGTTTAATGACAGGGCTACATTATTTTTTGTTTTTCACAGAAACTGCTTGAGGCTCATGAAGAACAAAACCTGGACAACTATACAGATGCAGTAAGTTTTTTTTTTTTGTATTTTTTTATTTATTTCTATATCCACTTCTCTACTGTGCACGAAAACCCCCTTCCTGCCCCAGCCATTTTTCAGCTTTCAGCGCTGTCACACTTTGAATGACAATTGCGCGGTCGTGCGACGTGGCTCCCAAGCGAAATTTGCGTCCTTTTTTCCCCACAAATAGAGCTTTCTTTTGGTGGTATTTGATCACCTCTGCGGTTTTTATTTTTTGCGCTATAAACAAAAGAAGAGCGTCCAGTTTGGAAAAAAAACACTATTTTTTACTTTTTGCTATAATAAATACCCATTTTTTTTTTTTAAATAAAATTTTCCTCAGTTTAGGCCGATACGTATTCTTCTACATATTTTTGGTAAAAAAAAAAAAAATCGCAATAAGCGCGTATTGATTGGTTTGCGCAAAAGTTATAGCGTTTACAAAATAGGGGATAGATTTATAGCATTTTTTTTTTTTTTTTTTTTATTAGCAATGGTCCACTTTCCTGCTCGTTTCCCGGGCAATCGCGGGTGCCCAGCTGCAATCGCGGCCGCCGGGCACGCGCACCGGGGCCTTGTGAACGCGGCGGGTGCGCGGCGCGCCTCCTAGCTCGTTTTAAAGGGAGGACGTCATATGACGTCCTCCCAGAACGAGAGTATCCTCCGCCCGCCGTCTATTGACAGTGGGCGGGGGACAAGTGGATATTGTTATTGCTACTATTATTATTATTATTATTATTATTATTTATTTATTTTTTTACCAAGTACATATGATTGGTGCAGCTCTGCATAGAAACCAGATTTTGCACTCTATAGTTTTAGGCCCTTTTCACATGGACCTGACGGACTCCGCTAGTGGTGCAACGGATCGTCATTGATCCGTGATCCGAACGGGTCAGCGTGTTCGGATCGGCACACCACGCGATCCGCGGATTGAGTTCCGCTGCCTCAGCCATAGGAAAGGCCACAGCTTCGGCCTAGCTCCGGAGCGGCGGCCATCTTGGTACACCCGGCGACAGCCTAGGTGAGCGGCACGCTGTGGGGGAGATGTGGACATTACAGTGGGGGAGATGTGGATATTAGTAATATCCACATCATCCACATCTCCCCCACTGATCCGAAAAATCTTCCGATCCGTGACTGTGATCCGAGGAACGATCCGAACCGTGAGTTTTTTGATCCGTTGCAACCCTAGACTCCGCTTGCTCCGCTGATCCCCGCTGAGCAGGTGGATGACAGGTCTATCTCCGTTTACTGAGCAGAGCGGAGACAGACCCAGTCCCGCTCTCCTCTATGTGGAGATTGGATGAGAACAGACCACCTGTGCACTTTCATCCAGTCTGCCAGGTGAATGGAAAATAGGACCACCATCCGTCTGGATTTTGTGGACAGGATCGGATAACGGCGGATGTCAGCTGACATCCGCCGATCCATAGGGGTGAATGGAGGGTCTGATCAGGTCCGCCTAAAAAACTGACAGGCGGACCTGATTGGACAGCCAGTGTGAAAGGGGTCTTAGTAAATCAACCCCGATGTCTCTATTCTGGTGTCTTGACCTTCACTTTGCTAGCCCTTGTAAAATATTGTGATTCACAGCCAGATTTAACGTATTTTTTTTAAAAAATTCAACATTTAGACTGCACATAAAATACTGTTACAAAATACAAAATAAAATTGTCATCACCCCTGGCATAACTTAAAGCTGCTTTGCTTTTTTTCTCTATATCAGGGATATCCACTTAGCAGACCTCCAGCTGTTGCAAAACTAAAAGTCCCATCATGCCTCTGGGTGTCATGCTTGTGACTCAGTCTTGCTATGCCTCATGGGACTTGTAGTTCTGTAACAGCTGGAGGTCCACTAATTGCATATCTCTGCTCTATATCATTCTGTCCAAAAAACATTTGGCTTAATAAGTTTTTACTCTACAGGTAAAAGAATATGACTCTATCTCCCGTTTGGACCAGTGGCTGACTACAATGCTGCTTCGCATCAAGAAGACCATCAAAGGAGAAGAGGAAGACTTGCGCTAAGGGTTTCATTCTGTATCCCCTTCCCTAGTGATCTAAGCCCACTTTAGGAATTGTGAAGGCGGGTTGTCGGAAATACTGCTTACATTATTGGCATTCAAATATAAGTTTACCCAAAAGATCCTCCATCACCATCTTGAAATTCTGCCCCTGTACTTGAGCCATTTTGTGAATTTTTATCAGCCATATGCAGTCAGTTGATTGGCTGTTTTTCATTAGCGATTCTGACCACAAAATGACTGCTTCTAGTACAGAGGCATTGAATGCATCATATTAAAGGAAGCCTGTAATTTTTAATTTTTTTTGCATTCTTACAGTTAGGGTCTACAGTATTGCAGCTGGAAGGCATGACGTTTCTGCACGTTTTTAAGGTAGCATTGAAAACCTCATTGATAAGCGGGCTCCTTTTTTATACTGTAAACCCCAGGAGCCATCGGTGCAATTTTTCACTTTTTGGGAAAGCTGAATTGTTGTACCAATGCATGGATTTGGGGGCATGTAAAAGGAGGGAATTGGGAGGGCTGAACTCTGGCCACATCACACCACACTAAGCATAATATGAACATATATATATTTTATTTTAGAGAATTGTAAGGCCACAGTCTGGCTTCCATATATGAACGTTTAGTATATCGTAGCCTGGGCAGATCAGCCAGGAAAGCACACCAGGAATACAAAAGGTTTTCGTAGGTAACCGCCTATTTTATTTCTACTTGCAAACTCTTGGTGTGTTAGATTATAAAAATGTATTTATCCAGAAATGTTAGGAAACCATATACAATTTCTATATGATAATGATGTAAACTGCACACTTGAATTCAGCACAAAACTGAGCATCAAGGTTTAGGACCAATTAAATTCGGGGCTTCTATGAAGAAAAAGGTGTTAATTTCCCCATGGTACTTGTATTGCCAGATTTCAGCTATTTTTTTGGCTGAGTTTTTTTCTATGGGAAAACACTTTGGTTTTTACAGTCTGGGATCCATCCTGTTGCAAATGCAAAGCTAAGGCCTAGTGCGCTATACTAGCTTTTGAGATGCCTGCTTACCTGCATCCAGCTTCTTCCAGGAGGGCTGAGGCCTGGATGGAACTCATCGATTTGTCCGATTTTTTTAAAAAACTTTTTACCATCATGCCCCCATTAATAGAAATCTTCTACAAATTTGACATTGCTTTTTTGTGTTCTGCTCTAGATGTGCATATTTCCCATCATTTTATGATGCAGGTTATTTGTTTTTTTTTTGTATTGTCTGTTGTCTTGTGAACCATCTTGTAAAATAAAAAAAAGCGCAGCAAAGCCCGTGTGAAATAAAGCCAGTGGGATATAGTAAGTCTGTGTGCCTAATTCCTTAAAATATCTAAAAGAATAATAAATATATATATATATATATATTTGCCTTCCTTCACCTCTGCTCTTTGGAATCCTTCCCCCCCTCCGGTGTCACATTTGGCACCTTTCAGGGGGGAGGAGGGAGCAGATACCTGTGTAATCCAGGTATTTGCTCCCACTTCCGGGCATAGATCACCGCAGTGACGTACGTCACGTCCAGCGCCTCCTCCGTTCCCTTCGCTGTCTTCTGGGAGACACATAGGTCCCAGAAGACAGCAGGGACCAGTGGGATTGTGCAGCGTGACTTGCACATGTGCAGTAGGGAACCAGGAAGTGAAGCCGCAAGGCTTCACTTCTTGATTCCCTTACCGAAGGTGGCGGCGGCAGCTCCCGAGAGCCGAGGAACAGATCAGCTTCGGGTGCAGACATCGTGGGCGTCCAGGACAGGTAAGTGTACATATTTTAAAAGTCAGCAGCTACAGTATTTGTAGCGGAACTCCGCTTTAAAGTACGTGGCTAACAGTAAGACTAATGTCTTTGACGTACGTTGGTAAAACTGTGCAACTTTGACGTGCGTTAGTAAAACTACATATCGCAACAACTTTGTGTATCCAGGTGGATATACCTTGTTTTTTTTTTTTCAAGAGCTGTCTTTTGGACGTATAGGGTAATGGATATCCCATGAGATTTTTTATTATATTATTATTTTTGTTATTATCAAAGGAACACTGGCCCAAAATAATAATACAAAAAAAACAAAACGTGTGTGTGTGTGTGTGATATATATATATATATATATATAATTAATTTAGCTGTATATTTCTTGCTATTACCATAACTCACCACCAAGGAACAACACAAAATAAATTCTCCTGCTCCTAATGGTCACAGTGATGCCACATATGTGTTATGTTAGTTGTTGGTACCCATAGTAGGGACCAGAAACAACAGTGCCCATTTTGCTTTTTAAATCCGACCGGAAAAAAAAACGGACACTGATATTCATTTTGAAAATCGTACCCAAAATTCTACGGATCCTGGCCTTTGACCTTTACTTTGACCCTAGCACTAACCCTGGCATGGACCTAGATCAAACCTTGAGCTAGCTATTTGTTTTTTCTTTATCTTTTTTAATCTTACACACTTTTGTTTGTTTTTTTACATCTTTCTCTTCTAAATGGAGAGGAAGATGCATTGTATACACAATGGACAAGCTTTACAGTAACTAATCACTCTTATAGCCAATCGGAGGCTATCACAGCGATCATGTAATCGGGAGTCCCGGGTTCCAATCGGAAAGAGAAAAGGATGTTGAGCATATGCAATGAGACCACAGTTAAAGTATATCTGTTGCTTTGCCCTGCATAGACCCTATGACACTCTAAAGTAACCTTATCAATACAGGGGTACTTGCAGTATCTCACAAAAGTCAGTACACCCCTCACATTTTTGTAAATATTTTATTATATCTTTTCATGTGACAACACTGAAGAAATTACACTTTGGTACAATGTAAAGTAGTGAGTATACAGCTTTTATAACAGTATAAATTTGCTTTCCCCCCTCAAAATAACTCCAACACACAGCCATTATTGTCTAAACCGCCGGCAACAAAAGTGAGTACACCCCTAAGTGAAAATGTCCAAATTGGGCCCAAAGTGTCAATATTTTGTGTGGCCACCATTATTTTCCAGCACTGCCTTAACCCTCTTGGACATGGAGTTCACCAGAGCTTCACAGGTTCACTTCCACTCCTCCATGATGACATCACAGAGCTGGTGGATGTTAGAGACCTGAGCTCCTCCACCTTCTGTTTGAGGATGCTCCATAGATGCTTAATAGGGTTCAGGTCTGGAGATATGCTTTGCCAGTCCATCACCTTTACCCTCCGCTTCTTTAGCAAGGCAGTGGTCGTCTTGGAGGTGTGTTTGGGGTCGTTATCATGTTGGAATACTGCTCTGCGGCCCAGCCTCCGAAGGGAGGGGGAAACATGCTCTGCTTCGGTATATCACATAGTGTAGAAAAGGAGGGTAATACCGCGCTAAAAAATTTAATAAAATGGACAACAATACAGCTGCAACAAAAAAACATCAAAATATCTCTATGGCAAACAAGTAAAACGTCAAAAAGTAATTTGCACTAGTAAATAAGTGACATCAAGATTAGTGAAAATAAACTTGATTGGTGACAGAAAACCACATTCAATAATACATTGAGTCTATATGGAATTGAGCAAGCTGATGAAAAACGGAACGAAAGAGTCCAAATGAATGAATAGAGGTCCAGAGTTCATCAACCTTCACCAAAGGAATAGCAGAGGGGGAAGAGAAGATATGCAGGAGTCCCAGTTGGAAAAGATGGTCTCACTCTGTGAGTGGGTACCCTTACCAGATGCGGTGGACCCCCTAAAGAGCAAGGTCGTATGCGCAGGCATAATCAGCCCTCTGCGGGGACAAGTGCATCTCTGTGTCCGGGATCTCCGTGTTGTGATTCGATCTATGTGGTCCTCAATGGAGAGTGAGAGAAGCTGGAACTTCAATCTGGAGAAATCACTACTGGACCGGTAGGCCGTGAGTGAAAAGAGGGACAAGGAGCTCCGATTGTGTAGTAGGTTAAAAGGCATTTATTGCTTAAAACAGTAAGCGGGATCAGCCGCATATACATAAAAATAGCCGGCAAGCATTAAAAAAATCAAACACCTGTTTCCTGGGATCACGTGGGGCATAAAACGTTATGGCGTCAGCACGTCGTGGTACCGCCCTACATGTTTCATCATACGTGACGTCTTCCTGGCACCGCCCCATGTCCTTAGTCTGCTTGTCTTCAGCAAACTATTTGCGTGCTTTCTTGTGCATCATCTTTAGAAGAGGCTTCCTTCTGGGACGACAGCCATGTAGACCAATTTGATGCAATGTGTGGTGTATGGTCTGAGCACTGACAGGCTGACCCCCCACCCCTTCAACCTCTGCAGCAATGCTGGCAGCACTCATACGTCTCTTTCCCAAAGACAACTTCTGGATGTGACACTGAGCACGTGCACTCAACTTTTTTGGTCGACCACGGAGAGGCCTGTTCTGAGTGGAACCTGTCCTGTTAAACCGCTGTATGGTCTTGGCTACCATGCTGCAGCTCAGTTTCAGGGTCTTGGCAATCTTATAGCCTATCTTTATGTAGAGCAACAACCCCCCCCCCCCCAGATCCTCAGAGAGTTCTTTGCCATGAGGTGCCATGTTGAACTTCCAGTGACCAGTATGAGAGCGATAACACCAAATTTAACATACCTGCTCCCCATTCACACCTGAGACCTTGTAACACTAACAAGTCACATGACACCGGGGAGGGAAAATGGCTTTAATGGGCCCAATTTGGACATTTTCACTTAGGGGTGTACTCACTTTTGTTACCAGCGGTTTAGACATTAATGGCTGTGTGTTGAGTTATTTTGAGGGGACAGCAAAGTTACACTGTTTTACAAGCTGTACACTCACTATTTTACATTGTAGCAAAGTGTAATTTCTTCAGTGTTGTCACATGAAAAGATAGAATAAAATATTTACAAAAATGTGAGGGGTGTACTCACTTTTGTGAGATAGTGTATATCCAATAATGTACCTGTTGAAAGAAGAGGGAATATACCTATCTGTCTAGCAGCCTGCCACTGCAAATATTCAACAGGTACAATTGGTCAACAGTGGGGAAGCTGGTGTTCCACACACCTGGTAGTGTGGACAACTTGCAGTGAAGCAATGGTGTTTGAAGACTTTGGCTGTTGAAACAGTAACTATATTTCCTCTTGTTTTACTAAGCATATTACGGTGTATAAATGACTGTGTGATGACAGGGTCACTTGAAGTTCCATTGGTATCCTACATGATTAGGAGTGTTTGATCCTTGTCCTCTGCTTCATCATGACTGCTGGGTCACTGGTCTGACAGCAGCTCCCACCACAGCCTTATGATGGGTCATCTGGCAGCCCAGAATGTGAAAGCGCACAAACAGGACTATCGGTAGCAGCGGTAAGGGCACAAAGGCCTGAACCCATGTATGAGATTACTGCAGCACATCACTGGAGTGACAGCTCCTTGTCTCCTGGGGCTGCTGCTACCTTGTATGAGACAGCAACACTTAGCAGTGTTATGGGGCTTGTTTGATTACCAACTCAAAGCCTTTCTAGGCACATTAAATAATATAAAAGCTAAATTTGCTGAACATGCTTTAGAAACCATAGAATAAAAATAAAAAATAGGGAAAGGGTCTCTAAGTCATTACTGCAGCAGTGGTTTATTTTGGTAGAGAGCACAGACTTGATCCTCATAGACCTTGGGTTATAGGTTGGTTCCTTCAGATGACTGGACATAAACTGAGGACTTATCCCCTCTATAACCCCACTCCGTGAGTTTGTTGCTAGTTTCTATAGGAGATTGACCTCTTCTCCCTTACGGAGAATTCACTCTTAAGGCCCGTACACATACGGTCTGACTTTTTGCCAACAAACTTCAAAATTAGCAAGTTTTCCAAAAAATCCGACCGTGTGTACGCTCCATCAGACCAAAGTTTTCGGTTTTCAACGGACAAAAGTTTGCTCTGCAAACGGACAAACTTTTCGGCAACAAAAGTCCGATGGTGCAAAGTCCGACCGTGTGCAAAGAAATTCATCTGACTTTTGTCCCGAAGTACAAATACGCATGCCCAGAACCAATGTTAAAATCAACCAACAATAGCAGAAGTTGACCAAAGGGTGGCTGTAAAGAGCAGAAAAACCACATGATGTAGGGAAAGTTTACAGAAAAGTCCTGCCGTGTGTATGCTATGGGTGTGCCCGGCCAACTCCCTTCGGACAAAAATCCACAGAAAAGTTTGTTTGAAGTCTGACTGTGTGTACGAGGCTTTAGCTTAACTTCAGGTATATCTAATCCTTAACTAACACCAATCCCACTAATGCGCCACAGAAAAAATGTAATGAATGAAATTAATAATGTGAAAAAAGTATAGTAGATCTGCTCAACTGATTAATTTGCTGCCACTTTCAGATAAAATCAAAAACCCAATACTTTCACCTAAACAAATTCCAATAGGTAAACAGCGGCGCTAAAGTGCATATAATATGAAGCAAAATAACGGTACATGCAATTGATCCATATACTGAAAACCTATAACATATATAAAAAACACCCAGTGATAGGCGAGAAAAAAAAGTCCAGCAATTCGTCCCCCTGTCCAAACAATAGAACAGCAGGGGAGATCGCTGTACTAACATTGGATTGTTAGTACAGCAGCTCCGAGCTGACCCCTCTTTTTTTCTTTTTGTTCAGCCCCCTGGGTTAAACAAAAAAAAAAACTCGGTGTGTTCTAGGATTAAAGCGGTTCTAAAGGCTGAAGATTTTTTACCTTCATAAAAAACCTGTGTGCTGCGCCCCCCAGCCACCCCAATCCTTACCTGAGCTCCCTCCAATCCAGTGATGTTCATAATAGCCTCATCTGTCCTGGGATTCTCCCTCCAAATTGGCTAAGACAGCAGCGGGAGCCATTTGGCTCCCACTGCTGTCAATCACAGCCAGTGAGCCAATGAGGAGAGAGCTGGAGCGGGGCCGAGCTGCAGCTCTGTGTCTTACGGACACATAGAGCAGCAGCTCAGGAACGAACATGCATTGGTGGGGGGGGGGGGGGGGGAGTCAGGGGAACCTGAAAAGGAGAGGATCGTAGCTGCTCTGTGCAAAACCACTGCACAGATCAGGTAAGAATAACGTTTGTTATTTTTAAAAAACAACATTTTTTTAATACCATTTTAAGGAGCCATTCCTCATTCTTCACAAAGATATACAGTAGTAGTCTTGCGCCCAAGACCCTCTCTTCTTTCTAAGGTGGTGTCAGCGTTCTACCTCATCAAAACCATAGTCCCTTCTCTCGTTGTGCCCTGCTTCAAAACACCCGAAGGACATCGTTTTTACTGTCAGGATGTGGTCAGAGCCATCATAGTCTTCCTCAAAGCTACAGCTTCTATCATGAAGACAGACTTCCTATTTGTCCTACCATCGGGACCTCACAAGGGATATTCTGCTTTTAAATCTACCATAGCTTGATGGCTAAAACAACTAATCTCAAGAGCTTAACCTCTAAGGCTGGGTTCACACTCATGTGAATTGGATGCTGGTTTTCCGCATCCAATTCAAATTACAGGAGAGTGTGACGAGCTCTCAATGGAGCCGGTACACACACACACCCCTGGGGCAGCCGCTGTCCGCATTTGGAAAGGGTCCTGTGAGTCTTTGACTCCGAATCAGATGCAAATTCATGCAGAAATTCGCACCTAAATCGGTGAACAGGGACACACCGGACCCCCCTGCTGTGAGCCGTGGCCACAGCAAGTGTGAACTCAGCCTAAGGCTCCATCCACAGCTAGGTGTTCCGGGTCGTGCTCGGAATCACAGCGATTCTGCCTGTGATTCCTTGAATCGCCGCAAAATGCGGAACGCCTAGGTGTGAACAGAACCTAAAGTACAAAGCACCTCCGGTACTAATACATGCTTACTCTACCAGATCAGTAGGAGTTTCCTGGGCATTCCGACATCAAGCCTCTGTTGTCCAGCTCTCTCTCCGTGGTCTTCTGTTCATACCTTTTCCACGCTTTACCAGGTGAGCACCCAATCTTCTGCGGATGCAGCTTTAGGTCGCAAGGTAGGTGCAGCAGCAGTCTAAAGTTGGGTCTGTTGACCCCTTTTATTGTTGGGCCTGTTTGTTTATTGTTGCCTACCTTTCTTAAGCCTAGTACACACTGCTAGTTTTTTTTTTTTTTTTCCACTCAACCCAGCTGGCTGAACAAAAAAAACTGACTGCTCAGGTTGGAGCTGCTGTACTAATAATCTGATTTTGGTACAGTGATCTCCCCTGCTGTTCTATTGTGTTCTGATAGAGGTACGCCCCCTCCCCACCAGAACACTCCGATCAGTGCTCTCAGTCATTGGCTGAGTGCGCTGATTGGATGCTGTCAGCAGACCTTTTTTTCCGGTCATGTCCCTGAGACAGAAGCCCGTCGAACGGCCGGCTTCTGTCGAACTGGCTGCAGTACACAATGGCCAGATGTCCACCGGTTTCTATTGAACCGACCGATGCCATTCAACATTCGACCCGTGTACGGGGCTTTATTCATTGCTTGTAGACATCCTGGGGTCTATGAATATGAAACCTGTGTCCTGTATTCCACGAAAAAGACAAAAAAAGGAATTTTGACCTACCTGTGATTTCCATACCTTGGAATACAGTACAGACCACCTCCCCTTTGTTATTCTGCATTGCTTGCTACAAAACTGAAGATTCATGAAGTGGGGTCTATGAACACTCAGCCTGTGTCCTGTACTGTACTCGAAGATACAGTGAGGGAAAAAAGTATTTGATCCCCCTGCTGATTTTGTAACGTTTGCCCACTGACAAAGAAATTAACAGTCTATAATTTTAATGGTAGGTTTATTTTAACACTGAGAGATAGAATAACAACAAAAATATCCAGAAAACTGCATTTCAAAAAAAGTTATAAATTGATTTGCATTTTAATGAGTGAAATAAGTATTTGATCCCCCTATCAATCAGCAAGATTTTTGTCTCCCAGGTGTCTTCTATAAAGGTAATGAGCTGAGATTAGGAGCACTCTCTTAAAGGGAGTACTCCTAATCTCAGCTTGTCACCTGTAAAAAAGACACCTGTCCACAGAAGCAATCAATCAGATTCCAATCTCTCCACCATGGCCAAGACCAAAGAGCTGTCCAAGGATGTCAGGCACAAGATTGTAGACCTACACAAGGCTGGAATGGGCTACAAGACCATCGCCAAGCAGCTTGGTGAGAGGGTGACAACAATTGGTGCGATTATTTGCAAATGGAAGAAACACAAAATAACTGTCACTCTCCCTCTGTCTGGGGCTCCATGCAAGATGTCACCTTGTGGAGTTTCATGGCTCATGAGAACGGTGAGGAATCCGCCCCGAACTACACAGGAGAATCTTGTCAATGATCTCAAGTCAGCTAGGACCATATTCACCAAGAAAACAATTTGTAGCACACTACACCATGAAGGACTGAAATCCTGCAGCACCCGCAAGGTCCCCCTGCTCAGGAAAGCACATGTACAGGCCCGTCTGAAGTTTGCTAATGAACATCTGAATGATTCGGAAGAGAACTGGGTGATAGTGTTGTGGTCAGATGAGACCAAAATCACCTCTTTGGCATCAACTCAACTCGCCGTGTTTGGAAGAGGAGGAATGCTGCCTATGACACCAAGAACACCATCCCCATCGTCATACATGGAGGTGGAAACATTATGCTTTGGGGGTGTTTTTCTGCTAAGGAGACAGGACAACTTCACCGCATCAAAGTGATGATGGACGGGGCCATGTACCGTCAAATCTTGGGTGAGAACCTCCTTCCCTCAGCCAGGGCATTGAAAATGGGTCATGGATGGGTATCCAGCATGACAATGACCTAAAACACACTGCCAAGGCAACAAAGGAGTGACCCAAGAAGAAACACATTAAGGTCCTGGAGTGGCCTAGCCAGTCTCCAGCCCTTAATCCCATTGAAAATCTGTGAAGGTGGGGGATTATAGGGGAGATCATGGTCAGTTTCTCTTCCCTGCCATGGTTCTTTTAGGTCCCCTCTCTTATTACACGTGTCTTAATACTATGTATGCAGATTTTTGAAGGTACAGAGCTTAGCGAGGATTGTTCGCTTCTCTACTTTATACTGGTTGTTTTTTTTACTCTTCAAATACTCAATAAAAACAATTGAAACAGAAAATACGTGAAGGCAGCTAAGGGTTCAAGTTACCAAACCTCAGCCTCAAAACCTTAAAGTGGAGCTCCACCCTAAATAGCAACTTTTGCTATTTGGAACCCTCCCCCCCTCCGGTGTCACAATTGACACCTTTCAGTGGGGAGGGGGTGAAGATACCTGTCTAAGACAGGTATTTTCACCCACATCCAGGAGTCCTCTCTCCGGGAATCTGCGGGAGTGACGTCACTTCCCGCAGACTTCCCTTGGTGTTCTGGGAAACACTCGGCTCCCAGAACACAGGAGGACAAATCAGAACGGCGCAGCGCGACTCGCGCATGCGCCGTAGGGAACCGGGCATGAAGCCGCAGGGCTTCATTTCCTGGTTCCCTCAGCGAGGATGGCGGAGGGAGCAGCAGAGTGACGAGCGATCGCTCGTCCTCTGCTGCGGACGTCGCTGGACTCCAGGACAGGTAAGTGTCCAAATATTAAAAGCCAGCAACTGCTGTAGCTGTAGCTGCTGGCTTTTAATATATTTTTTTCCGGCGGAGCTCCGCTTTAATGACGTTGAGAGGATCTGCAAAGAGGAGTGGGACAAAATCCCTCCTGAAATGTGTGCCAACCTGGGGGCCAACTACAAGAAACATCTGTGATTGCCAACAAGGGGTTTTCCACCAAGTATTAATCATGTTTTGTGAAGGGGTCAAATACCTATTCACTCATCAAACTGCAAATCAATTCATAACTTTTTTGAAATGCATTTTTCTGCATTTTTTTTGTTGTTAGTCTCTCATGCCCCGTACACACGACCGGGTTTTCAGACGGGAAAACTGCGAAGAGAGCTTTTGGCCGGGAATCCCGGTCGTGTGTATGCTCCCTCGCAGTTTTTCAGACAGGAAAACTGCCAAACCCGCCGGCCAAAAAAAAGAGAACCAGCTCTCTTTTTTCCCGCCGGGATTTCCGACTAACCTTTTCCCGTTGGGAATCCCGGTCGTGTGTACTAGGCATCACTGTTAAAATAAACCTACCAAAAAAATTGTAGATTGATTCAAATTCCCTTTTTTTTTTTTTTTTTTTTTTCAGCACAATGCATGTACATTAGTGGGTTGCCACACTGCAATGTATGTCTATTGGAAGGTAGGTTTGGGTGCCATTAAAAGAAAATTATTTGGTGCAACGGGGGACAAGGATGGGGTTAATAGTCCTCTGAATAATAAGAGTCTTGGGAAGGCTAATCATGTAGTGTCCATCTTTACCACTAAGGTCAGTAAAAAAAAAAAAAGAAGCTCACTCTGCAGCAGCTCAGTTCTGGGAGCAATACGCTACTCTGCTTCCTTTTCTAGGGTGCCATTAAGAAAGGCACCTCATCATATCAAAGAATGTGCATCCCTCATCAACCCAGTGAATTAGTATGTAGATGAATGTGGCCTTAGCCAGCATCGCTCCAGCCTCCTCCCCCCTGTCATGTATCCCCCTGCTCACCGTGGGGCTTGGTCACATCATATCAACACGAAGCCATGGTGAGCGGGGCGAAACATGTCAGGGGCGCATGGCTGGAACGTCTTTGGTTGAGGCCACATTCATCTACATATTAATGCACTGGGTTGGTGAGCGGCACCTATTCTTCTCTTTGATAATGCTCTTACACCTCTAAATGGTGCACTAATGCCAGCTCCCTTCACTGCAACCGGCTTAGAGTGGCACTCCAAGTTTCATTTTGACCACATCATATCAATGCACTTATTTTGTGTTAACGTGCATTCCTGTAAAGATCATTGTAATGCGCACATTACCGCAACAAAAGAGTGGGTCCTTATGGGCAGATCCTCCTTTTTACTGACACTGCACACTAGTGCAAAGAATAAACAAACACCGAGTTTGAAAAATGAAATCCAAAAAAGCATGCTGTAGTGCAGGCTGCCAAAAAGGGTAGAGAGGATGAAGGATCCCTTTCTCTCCCTTGTGCAATGACATGTTCAAGAAACAAATTACACTTTTGGGGCTCTCTCACCAGTAGCCATGCTGGCTGCTGGTGTACGCTGGAAGTTCTATTGGCTGCAGGGATATGCCCACCGTGACGGGCGAAAACAGGAAGTGAGAGGAAATCAATCCAAAATTAGGGAATCTCTGGTTGTCACCAGTAATGTGGTGCCTATACATCAGGCTGACATCAACCTACCCTCAACCACTAGCACCCAAGACTGACACCTGCCTACAGCCCCCCAACCACTGATACTCAGGACTTGACACCCACCCTTGACCATTGATAACCCAGACTTGACGCCAACCTCCAACTATCTACACCTCAGACTGACAGCCACTTACCCCCAACCACTGACACCTGCCAACTCCCAACTATTGACACCCCCCCCCCCCAGAAAGACACCCATCCCCAATTACAATCACCCCAGACTAGCCTGCCTCTTACCACTAAAACCCAGCTGCACTACCCACCCACAAATATGAAGCCAGTGGAAGTGAGTACACAGCCATGGCCAAAAGGTTTAACAATTACACAATTATTAATATATATTATATATACACATTTCTGTATACCGGTATATACAAATATTTATTTTCACAAAGTCTGTTGCCTCAGTTTTGGGATGTCAATTTGCATATACTCCAGAATGTTATGAAGAGTGATCAGATGAATTGCAATTCATTGCAAAGTCCCTCTTTGCCATGAGAATGAACCTAATCCCATTAGAAAAAAAATTTCCAGTGCATTTCAGAAGAAAACTTTGAGGTGCCCAAGAAAGTGCAGCAAGCGCTAGGACCATCTCCTACAGTTGATTCAGCTGCGGGATCGGGGGACCACTAGTGTAGTGCTTGCTCAGGAATGGCAGCAGGCAGGTGTGAGGACATCTACAGGCACAATGAGGAGAAGACTTTTGGAGGATGGTCTGGTGTCAAGAAGGGCAACAAAGAAGCCACTTTTCTCCAGGCAAAACATCAGAGGCAGATTGATATTCTGCAAAAGGTACAGAGATTGGGCTGCTGAGGACTGGGGTAAAGTCGTTTTCTCTGATGAGTCCCCTTTGCAATTGTTTGGGGCATCTGGAAAAAACCTTGTCCGGAGAAGAAAAGGCGAGCGCTACAATCAGTTCTGTGTCATGCCAACAGTAAAGCATCCTGAGATCATTCATGTGTGGGGTTTCTTCTCAGCAAAAGGAGTGGCTCACTCACAATTTTGCCTAAGAACACAACCTTGAATAAATAATGGTTCAAAAACATCCTCCGAGAGAAACTTCCCCCAACCATCCAAGAACAGTTTTGGTGAGGAACAATGCCTTTTCCAGCATGATGGATCACCTTGCCATAAGGAAAAAGTGCTCACTAAGTGGCTTGGGGAACAAAATTTTGAAATTTTGGGTCCATGGCCAGGAAATTCTCCAGACCTTAATCCCATTGAGAACTTGTGGTCAATCCTCAAGAACAAAACCCCCACAAATTCTGACAAACTCCAAGTATTGATTATCCAAGAATGGGCTGCCATCAGTCAGGATGTGGCCCAGAAGTTGATTGACAGCGTGCCAGGGTGAGTTGCAGAGGTCTTGAAAAAGAAGGGTCAACTCTGCAAATATTGACTAAACTTAATGTAATTGTCAATAAAAACCGTTGACACTAATTTATGAAATGCTTGTAATTATACTTCAGTATACCACAGTAACATCTGACAAAAAGATCTAAAAACACTGAAGCAGCGGACTTTGTGAAAATTAATATTTGTATCATTCTCAAAACTTCTGGCCACGGCTGCACAGGGCAGACAGCTGGAATAATTGGAAACTTGATTGTGTTGTACAGTGGTAGTGAATACCAGGGGCCCGTCCATTAAGGGCGCACAGGCACCACCCCCCCCTGTCACAACACCCCCTATATGTAGAATGGAAAGATTCATGCATTGCATGAATCTATCCTTGGCCGCCATGGCCACCCCCTATTCAGGCGTCCGGCCCCTTTTTGGACGCCAGGCGCCTGAATATTTTCTTTTATAACACTGAACCGCCTCTCCGTCAACCAGGAAGCGCGGGTCTAATACCCATCACCTGATTGGCTAAAGGTACAGGCGATCCTATTAGTTGCCTAGCAGAAGGGAAGAACAGACGCACGGGAAGCATGGAGGACACAAGAGCCGTCGCTTGACCCGCTACCAAGATTGGGTAAGTGCCAGTCAGACAGCGAGCGGGTGTGGGAAGGGGGGGGTGTATTAGTGAGGCTGCATTTGATGGGCACAGTGGCTGCATTTTATAGGCACAAGGTTTGCATTTGATGAGCACAGTGGGTGCATTTGATGGGACACAGTGGCTGCATATGAATGATGGGGGGAACAGTGGTTGCATTTGATGGGCACAGTGGCTGCATTTGATGGGCACAGTGGCTGCATATGATGGGGGGGGAACAGTGTCTCCATTTGATGGGGCACAGTGGCTGCATTTGATGGGGCACAGTGGCTGCATTTGATGGGCACAGTGGCTGCATATGATGGGGGCAACAGTGGCTGCATTTGATGGGCACAGTGGCTGCATATGATGGGGGGGAACAGTGGCTGCATTTGATGGGCACAGTGGCTGCATATGATGGGGGGGAACAGTGGCTGCATTTGATGGGCACAGTGGTTGCATATGATGGGAGGAACAGTGGCTGCATTTGATGGGCACAGTGGCTGCATATGATGGGGGGGAACAGTGGCTGCATTTGATGGGCACAGTGGCTGCATATGATGGGAGGAAAAGTGGCTGCATTTGATGGGCACAGTGGCTGCATATGATGGGGGGGAACAGTGGCTGCATTTGATGGGCACAGTGGCTGCATATGATGGGAGGAACAGTGGCTGCATTTAAAGGGGCACAGTGGCTGCATTTGATGGCTTTTTTTCAGTATTTTTCAGAAATTTTCAGTTTGTTTGCACCCTCCCCCCCCCCAAAAAAAAAATTTGAGCACCAGCCGCCACCTGTGAATACAGAGATCTCCGAAGTGCAGGCTGTGTATTCAAATATGAATTCTTAACGCAGAAAGGTCCCTTCTATTTTTTATTTGCTGCTGTGATCTGACTTTCTGGAAGTGGGTAACCAATTATTATAAAAATATTAGGTATTTGCAGCGCTTGCAGAAAGGTATGTGAGCAAAGAAAATGTGTCACAAATGCTTATAGCACAAACATCTATAAGTGAATGGCTTATATGACATATCATCAATTATGGTATAAAACAATAGTGAACAAACTTAAAGTTCATTAAATAGCAGTTATATCACTCCTGGAGAACTGAGTGTTTCCACACCAGAAATCAGTTGTTGGTTCCTAGATGAAAAATCCCTTCTAATGGCCCCGCTCATCAGATAGGGAAATAATAAGAGATCTCACCAACTAAAGTCCAGGCAGACTTCATCTCATGTAGATAGGCTCCATAGTACCAGCAGCAAAGGCATTTAAGTGACCATATGGAAAGAAAGGGAAAAATTCATGTGAAATACCGCTAGTAAACAGACAGCATGGCGCTGCTCACAAAGAGACTCACAGGACTGCAGTGATAAACGAGCGTCAGTGTTGTTTCCCGGGTACACAGCGTGCGTTCCACCGAAACCGGAAGTAGCGTCACTGGTTCTGAATTGGCCGGAAATTACGTCAACGCGTTTCGCCCCTCCTCCAGGGCATCATCAAGGACATCACTTCCGGCCAAGAAAGTGAGAATTTATATGAGCCGAGGTCTCCGCCTCTTAGCAGACAAACCAATTATAATAACAACAGAACCTCTAGGCATAAAAAAACGCCCACTTCCTGATCACATCATTGCCCATCACTTGTCAAGAAAGACAACTTTATTATAACAAAACATTGACAATGATAGCAATAGAAACGATCCGATAGAAGTTCATTTAAACAATAAAATACACTTATTACATTATAAAAATCAATATAAAAATTATAAAAGTTATGCAATTAAATGGGGACTGATTATAAACAAGGTTAATTATAATATAAGCTAGTAGATATTTCGTTGGTGGACATACACATGGAAATGAATATAAAAATAAACAATAAAATTATAATAAAATAAAATAAAATTAAAATTAAAATTAAAATTAAAATTAAAAATAAAATTAAAATTAAAAATTGAAAAAAATAAATAATAAAAATAAATGAATAATGAAATAAAATAAAATATAAATATAATGAAAATAAAAAAGAAGAAGAAAGAAAAAGAAAATTAAAAAATAAAAAATGTGTGTGTGTCCAGCAACATCACCAATTAGATAAGAAACAATTTAAATCTAGTTCGATGTTAAGGCCATTCGGGCTTAAAGTGCCCAGCCTATGTATCCACTGGGTTTTGTTACGTGAAATTGCTTGTTTGAGATTGGAACCTCTCCAATGAGCTTCCACTTTATCAATTCCACAAAATTTCAATCCTCTCGGATCTCTGTTGTGGAATAATCTGAAATGATTAGACAGGCTATGATGTTTAAACCCTTTCTTTATTCTATTTACATGTTCCCTTAACCTAACACCTAATTTTCTTGTGGTTCTTCCCACATAGTGGAGCCCGCATGGGCAAGATAATAGGTAGGTTACATGAGTTGTTCCACAAGTAATACATTTTTTGATTTCATAAGTCTTGCCATGAGTAGAAAAATTAGTGTTTTTTTTCACCTTATTTCTGGAGGTGCGACAGATCACACATCTCCCACAACTAAAGAAACCTCTCTGATCTAGAAAAGTAAAAGTTTTCTTGGGGGGGTTTACAACATTACGTGCCAATTTTAGCCTCAAAGTAGGAGGTTTAGTATAAATAAAATGGGGTGCAACAGGAAGAACATTTGTTAGATCTTTATCTTTTAGTAACAAAGGCCAGTGTTCCCTAATAATTCTTTCAAACTGTTTATGTTGTCTGGTATATCCTGTTAGAAAAGCAGTTCCATAATCTTTTTTTTCATGAGCTTTCTTTTCAAAGAGCTGTTTTCTATCCATATCATGGATATCTTCTCTGGTTCTATTCAGAGTATTGGTGTTATATCCTTTTTCCTGGAATCTCTTCAGAATTACCTGAGATTGGATATCATAATCTTCAATTTTGTTACAGTTGCGCCGTACTCGCAACATCTGGCTTTTTGGTATTCCACTCAACCACCAGTTGTAAATAGTAGAAATTTAAATGCAGATGAGTTTTTTTCACAAACTAGCAATAATTCAGATATTAATCATGACTTTAAAAGTCTTAGGGGTGCTTTGGACAAACTGGTCAAAGCATGGTGAGATGTATTCACTTTAAATAAGTACATTAAAGACAGCATCACTCCCAGGAGACTGAGGTGGGATGTTGCCCCTAATGATGGTCTGTTGGACAAAGACCTTGAAGATGAATGGTTTTCTTTTTTTAATCACACTGAGAAAAAATTGTTGGAAATATTAGTGAATAGAAAAGAAAGAAAATTTAAATTATTGGAGGCTAACATCAATGCCCTCAAAGCCAAATTGGGGCCATTCATCACCACAGGTGAATATAAAGAAAAAATGGAACAACTACAAGATTATATTGAAAAATTAGATAAAGAAACGCAAAAGAAAAAGATGAAAAAATATATCAGAGACACCAATGATTACAAGTCCAATAAAGTATATAGGTGGCAGGAATTAGTAGAGGAACAAAATGATCCTGGAGACCTCATTGAAGAAGTAGGAGTAGGATCTGCACAATCTAAAACACCTATCAGATATGAGGGACAGCGGAAAGATTCTGCTAGGGGTGCCCACTATGGAGGTGGTAGAGGTACCCCGCGACCCTCTACTCCACAATATGGAATTCCCACTCACAATCGGTATGAGCCATCAGATTATGACCATACCCAACAAAATAACAAAGGCTCTCATAGTATGAATGGTTATGACCAAAGAGGAGGTTATGACCATAGAGGTGGTTATGATCATAGGGGAGGTTATGAATATAGAGGTGGTGTCCCTTGGACACCATACTATTATAACCAATATCCACCACGAGGCAGAGGTGGTTATCCGAATCAAAATGACCATAGAGGGGATTTTCAGAGGAGGGGTTTTGGTGGACCTCCGCGGAGACCCCGAGGTGGACCCAACCCCAGAGGCAGAGGGAGAGGCCAATACCCCCAAGATGCAAGGGAAGAAGAATGGAGACCTTGGTACCCCCAGGAGCCTCCTCCATCCAACTAAAATCAATTGGAAGACGGATTAGAGGATGCAGAGGAGGGAAAAGGAAAAGAACAAGCTAAAATCAGGAATTTTTAATTTGAGCAATGCAATTTTTTCGGAAGATGAAAATAAAGTTTTACAATTAGGACTGAAATTTGCTTTGGATAAAGATTTAAATAAATTTGAAGTTTTCATTGACTTCCAGAAGTTTATAAGGAAAATAAACATAAAAAAGACGTATGCTAAACATACAAAAGATATTTCACCAAAAGAAAATATAGAAGAATTTACTCATACTACATTAAGAAACAATTCAATTTTTAATCCAAAACCCAATAATAACCATTTTGTTGAAGTATTCAAATCAGTGGTGGAAGAGGATCTACGAAAATTAAAAGTGCAATCAAGTAGAAAGAAAAAAGACGTCGAACGAGGTTTAGAATTGTTAGAGAAACAAAAAAAATATATAGTAATAAGATCAGCCGACAAGGGGGGGGGGGGGGGTTTAGTGATTCTCAACAAGTCTGATTATTTGGAAGAATTAAATAAATTGGTATCAGATACTGCAACATATGAGGAACTGAAAGGAAATCCTAGTAACAAATATAAAGCCAAATTGAAACAACTGACTAAGAATGCACATCAAATAGGAATATTGAATAAGAAAGAAACTAGATTTTTGGTTCCTGACGCCCCAAGAATTCCGGTAATTTATCAACTACCTAAAATACACAAAAATCCACTCAAGCCTCCAGGGAGGCCGATAGTTAGTGGAGTGGACTCTTTATTTTCAAGAATTGGAGAATATTTGGATAATTTTCTTCAACCACTAGTGCAAAAATGTCCTGCATACCTTAAAGATAGTAAAGATCTTATAACATTCCTTGATCCTCTTTTAGTGGATCAGGACTGTATTCTTGCCAGTGTTGACGTTAATTCCCCTTATACAAATATACAACAACATCAAGCTTTGGAAGCAGTAAAATGGGCTTTGGATACCACCAATATCAAGCCCTTACAAAAAGATTTCCTATTTGAAGCTTTAGAGCTGGCTATGAGCCATAATTTTTTTTGGCACGAGAAAAAATACTATAGGCAAAAAAGAGGGGTTGCAATGGGCACGAAGTATGCCCCATCAGTGGCCAACCTCTTCATGAGTTGGTGGGAGTCTCAAGCTATTTATGGCAAAGATATACCACAGTTGAGCTTCTATAAACGCTATATCGACGATATTTTTATCATCTGGGCAGGATCAAGAGATTCTTTTTATAGCTTTTTGGAAGAGATCAGCAACAACTCATGTGGTATCTCTTTCTCAGAAGTATCCAGTTCCGAGTCGGTTAATTTCTTAGATCTGGTTATCTTTAAGGAGAATGGCAAGTTACTTACACGTACCTTCTTCAAAGAGGTGGACAGGAATGGCTATATACCACTAGGGAGTTGCCATCATCCTAGGTGGTTGAGTGGAATACCAAAAAGCCAGATGTTGCGAGTACGGCGCAACTGTAACAAAATTGAAGATTATGATATCCAATCTCAGGTAATTCTGAAGAGATTCCAGGAAAAAGGATATAACACCAATACTCTGAATAGAACCAGAGAAGATATCCATGATATGGATAGAAAACAGCTCTTTGAAAAGAAAGCTAGTGAAAAAAGAGATTATGGAACTGCTTTTCTAACAGGATATACCAGACAACATAAACAGTTTGAAAGAATTATTAGGGAACACTGGCCTTTGTTACTAAAAGATAAAGATCTAACAAATGTTCTTCCTGTTGCACCCCATTTTATTTATACTAAACCTCCTACTTTGAGGCTAAAATTGGCACGTAATGTTGTAAACCCCCCCAAGAAAACGTTTACTTTTCTAGATCAGACAGGTTTTTTTAGTTGTGGGAGATGTGTGATCTGTCGCACCTCCAGAAATAAGGTGAAAAAAAAACACTAATTTTTCTACTCATAGCAAGACTTATGAAATCAAAAAATGTATTACTTGTGGAACAACTCATGTAACCTACCTATTATCTTGCCCATGCGGGCTCCACTATGTGGGAAGAACCACAAGAAAATTAGGAGTTAGGTTAAGGGAACATGTAAATAGAATAAAGAAAGGGTTTAAACATCATAGCCTGTCTAATCATTTCAGATTATTCCACAACAGAGATCCGAGAGGATTGAAATTTTGTGGAATTGATAAAGTGGAAGCTCATTGGAGAGGTTCAAATCTCAAACAAGCAATTTCACGTAACGAAACCCAGTGGATACATAGGCTGGGCACTTTAAGCCCGAATGGCCTTAACATCGAACTAGATTTAAATTGTTTCTTATCTAATTGGTGATGTTGCTGGACACACACACATTTTTTATTTTTTATTTTATTTTTCTTTCTTCTTCTTTTTTATTTTCATTATATTTATATTTTATTTTATTTCATTATTCATTTATTTTAATTATTTATTTTTTTCAATTTTTAATTTTAATTTTATTTTTTTATTTTTATTTTATTTATTTATTATAATTTTATTGTTTATTTTTATATTCATTTCCATGTGTATGTCCACCAACGAAATATCTACTAGCTTATATTATAATTAACCTTGTTTATAATCAGTCCCCATTTAATTGCATAACTTTTATAATTTTTATATTGATTTTTATAATGTAATAAGTGTATTTTATTGTTTAAATGAACTTCTATCGGATCGTTTCTATTGCTATCATTGTCAATGTTTTGTTATAATAAAGTTGTCTTTCTTGACAAGTGATGGGCAATGATGTGATCAGGAAGTGGGCGTTTTTTTACGCCTAGAGGTTCTGTTGTTATTATAATTGGTTTGTCTGCTAAGAGGCGGAGACCTCGGCGCATATAAATTCTCACTTTCTTGGCCGGAAGTGATGTCCTTGATGATGCCCTGGAGGAGGGGCGAAACGCGTTGACGTAATTTCCGGCCAATTCAGAACCAGTGACGCTACTTCCGGTTTCGGTGGAACGCACGCTGTGTACCCGGGAAACAACACTGACGCTCGTTTATCACTGCAGTCCTGTGAGTCTCTTTGTGAGCAGCGCCATGCTGTCTGTTTACTAGCGGTATTTCACATGAATTTTTCCCTTTCTTTCTATATGGTCACTTAAATGCCTTTGCTGCTGGTACTATGGAGCCTATCTACATGAGATGAAGTCTGCCTGGACTTTAGTTGGTGAGATCTCTTATTATTTCCCTATCTGATGAGCGGGGCCATTAGAAGGGATTTTTCATCTAGGAACCAACAACTGATTTCTGGTGTGGAAACACTCAGTTCTCCAGGAGTGATATAACTGCTATTTAATGAACTTTAAGTTTGTTCACTATTGTTTTATACCATAATTGATGATATGTCATATAAGCCATTCACTTATAGATGTTTGTGCTACAAGCATTTGTGACACATTTTCTTTGCTCACATACCTTTCTGCAAGCGCTGCAAATACCTAATACTTTTTCCTTTTTGAGGTGATAGACCTCTTGTTGCAGCAGCTGCGGAACCATTAATTTATTTATTAATTATCACTGCACAGTCTGTCAGCACGGGTTTTGATTAAAAAAAAAAAAAAAACAATTATTATAGGCTTGTTGAGATTTTTTTTACCAAAAACATGTAGCAGAATACATTTTGGCCTAAACTTATGATTAGATTTTAAAAAAAATGTGTTTTAATAGGATGTGTTTTATAGCAGAAAGTAAAAAAATATTGTTCTTCTAAATTGTCTGCCTTTTTTTGTTTTATAGAGCAAAAAATAAAAAGAGGCGATCATATACCACCAAAAGAAAGCTCTATTTATGGAGAGAAAAAAAATCATACATTTCATTTATGTACAGCATTGTATGACCCCGCAATTGTCAGTTAAAGTAACGCAGTGCTGTACAGCAAAAAAATGGCCTGGTCAGGAAAGGGGGTAAATCTTCTGGAGGGCTAACAGTTATTTTTGGAGAATTTTTAGGGAATCGTTTAGCGTCTGCCTGGTTACACAGTGAAATTGTCCGGTAGGGGGAGCTGTGCACCGCTCGGCTCCTTCCCAGGCTAAAAAGGCCCGCTTCTTTGATTGGAAATCGGCGCATGCGCAGTAGGCGGGAAAAAGTCTCCAGAAGTCTCTTTGCAGCCCCGATCGGCCATCTTTGTATCTGGCAGCTGTGTTTACTGGCGATGTCATTTCCGGCCATGTCTGCCGCTTGCTGTCCGCTCACAGAAGATACGTTCAGCCGTTTCCCGTCTCAGAGCAATGTGTATGGGCTGTCAGTGCTGCCCTGCCCCGGGCCTGGCGGGCACGAACTGCTGGCCGCCACCTTGAAGGGAAAAGTCACCAACTTCAAGTACCAGGACCTCCGGGAGAGAGTGCGAGCAGTGGGCAGGGAGGTGCAGTTCACCTATATACCAGGTGGGGGCAGTGGCGTTCACCTATATACCGGGTGGGAGCGGTGGTGTTCACGGTTCACCTCTATACCGGGTGGGAGCTGTGCCGTTCACCTCTATACCGGGTGGGGGCTGTGCCGTTCACCTCTATACCGGGTGGGGGCTGTGCCGTTCACCTCTATACCGGGTGGGGGCTGTGCCGTTCACCTCTATACCGGGTGGGGGCTGTGCCGTTCACCTCTATACCGGGTGGGGGCTGTGCCGTTCACCTCTATACCGGGTGGGGGCTGTGCCGTTCACCTCCTATACCGGGTGGGGGCGGTGCCGTTCACCTCCTATACCGGGTGGGGGCGGTGCCGTTCATCTCCTATACCGGGTGGGGGCGGTGCCGTTCACCTCCTATACCGGGTGGGGGCGGTGCCGTTCACCTCTATACCGGGTGGGGGCGGTGCCGTTCACCTCTATACCGGGTGGGGGGCGGTGCCGCTCACCTCTATACCGGGTGGGGGG
Organism: Rana muscosa; assembly: GCA_029206835.1. Lineage (NCBI taxonomy): Eukaryota > Metazoa > Chordata > Amphibia > Anura > Ranidae > Rana > Rana muscosa. The sequence continues at coordinate 44,294,505 of CM055125.1, forward strand.
CGGTGCCGCTCACCTCTATACCGGGTGGGGGGCGGTGCCGCTCACCTCTATACCGGGTGGGGGGCGGTGCCGCTCACCTCTATACCGGGTGGGGGGGCGGTGCCGCTCACCTCTATACCGGGTGGGGGGGCGGTGCCGCTCACCTCTATACCGGGTGGGGGGGCGGTGCCGTTCACCTCTATACCGGGTGGGGGGGCGGTGCCGTTCACCTCTATACCGGGTGGGGGGGCGGTGCCGTTCACCTCTATACCGGGTGGGGGGGCGGTGCCGTTCACCTCTATACCGGGTGGGGGGGCGGTGCCGTTCACCTCTATACCGGGTGGGGGGGCGGTGCCGTTCACCTCTATACCGGGTGGGGGGGCTGTGCCGTTCACCTCTATACCGCGTGGGGGGCTGTGCCGTTCACCTCTATACCGCGTGGGGGGCGGTGCCGTTCACCTCTATACCGCGTGGGAGCTGTGTGCCGTTCACCTCTATACCGGGTGGGAGCTGTGCCATTCACCTCTATACCGGGTGGGAGCTGTGCCAATGCCGTTCACCTCTATACCGGGTGGGGGCGGTGCCGTTCACCTCTATACCGGGTGGGGGCGGTGCCGTTCACCTCTATACCGGGTGGGGGCGGTGCTGTTCACGGTTCACCTCTATACCGGGTGGGGGGGCGGTGCCGTTCACCTCTATACCGGGAGGTGGTGGTCACCTCCCCCCCCCCTGTCGTTATTTACATGACGTAGCAGGGAGGTGTTCTGTAGTCCTCCTAGTTAAGAATATTGTAACTGATAAGAGTCAGCACAGGATGTAATCAGCTGACAAGATTTCTGGCAGGATCAACAGGTATTTAGTTGCGTTTATTGAACAAATGTAACAAAGCCCTTCCAATGATCTATTTCTCAGACCAGAATGGATCTAATCAGAGGATTTCATGTGTCTGGGTCACATACACTCCGGCAGGGGGGGGGGGGGAGGGGTGTCACACTCCTGCATTCCCTGTGTGCTGTGTTTACATGGGCCCAACAGGCTGTAGCTGCTAGAAACACAGGAAAAAGTCCCTGACCCCTTCCTAAACCACAGCCGCACAGAAATCGCACAGTGCAAAAGCTCTGCAATTTCCGTTGCATGGGGGGCCATTAAGAATGAATTGTCGTATGTGTTTTGGGTGCAGTACAGCCTGCGATTTCCACCCTGTCCTGCACCCGTAGCAGTGTGAACTCCCCCTAATACACCATGATGTCTGTCCTCCAATATTTATAATCTTTGCTTATTTTTTTCAGTGGATGCTGAAATTGTTTCCATCGATTCCTTCAGCAAGTCTCCTCCCAAGCGCGGTCTGGTTGTGGGAATCACCTTCATTAAGGTGCGATATAAACTGCTTCGTAGGCCGGGATTCTCCGAATGGCACAAGGGGAGGCCAAATGTTGTTTAGCTGTCTTTTCACTCTGTCCCTCTAAAACACAAAAGTACAACTCCACTTATCATCGTTCCCTTCTTACACCTACAGCACCATACAATACAGGAGATCACAAGACTAGATTAGGGAATGGTGAGCAGATCTCACAGTTTTTGTTTTGCTTTTCTGTGTCCCATCGTGGAGCTGAAAGGGAAATCTCTCTAAAGTAAGAGACAGCCTTCTCTTGGATCAGAGGTCTCCAGACTACAGCCCAAGGGCCACAGCCATGTAGTTAGGGACTCTGGGACTTTAGTGGGGACACCGGTGTAAGGGGGGCACTCTGATGGGGACACCGGTGTAAGGGGGGCACTCTGATGGGGACACCGGTGTAAGGGGGGGACACCGGTGTAAGGGGGGCACTCTGATGGGGATACCCGGTGTAAGGGGGGCACTTTAATGTAAAGGGGAATCTCGGCGTGCAGAGCTTGACAAGTGGCACCCCTTGTCAAAATTGCCCATTGAACTCAGTGGTGCCACATTGCAACCACGTGCAATGCATGTGTTCGACATTACAAGGTTAAATCGGGCTTTGAAGAGGTGATATAATGCCTTCTTACTCCCTGCCAAATGCCCTCTGAAAAGTGATCTGAACACAGCTCATTCTTCAGAGGGCACTGCACTTGTGAAAGCCCAAAAGTAATTATAACCCTTCAATTAAAAAAATAAAATAAAAATAACAAACATGTCTATACTTACCTGCTCTGTGCAATGGTTTTGCATAGAGGGTCCCCTGGCGGTGCTCCAGGCTCCTCCTCTTGATCGGGTGCCCCACTGAAAGCCGCTTTCAGGGCCGCCATCAGGGGGGGGGGGGGGTACAGCCCACACTCATGTAAGGGGCCCGGGCATCCCAAGGTGCCCGCATGTCCCGAGCGACTCGGGCCCCTAAGGTATTTTCACCCGCTGCCTGACAGCTACTTTCGGTCACTCCGCCACTCCTGGGGCAACGCCAAGCTCACTCCTTACAGCGCCGCCGATTAGACGCCTTGAGATGCACTTCTGCTGGGATTGGGGGGGCGGTGGGCGGAAAAGCAGAAGTGCATCTGGAGGCTTCTAATCTGCGGTGCCTGTGAGGAGTGAGCTTGGCGTTGCCCCGGCAACCAGGAAGTGTGGCGAAGTGACCGAAAGTATGGAGGGTCTCACAAGAAGAGGACTGAAAAGGGGACTCCTGGTCTCATCTGATGTTCTCCTCCTGCCGCTCCCCCCAGTGCCTGATTTCCTTCACATGACAAGTGGTAGAGCTGCAGTCTGCAGATATTGAGGAGATCGAGCGGCAGGAGGAGAAGACAGAGATCACTTACATTCCACGGAGCTCATCACTGCATCAGATGGAGGAGATGGGGAGCAGAGTGCTGAGGAGGGATCAGAGGTGATTGGCAGGAAGAGCTCTCCCTGACACGCCCCTCCAGTCATCAACCTGCAATGACAGGGCTCCTTTCTACCCCTTTCTGCATCGATGTCCTGGCTCCTCCCCTCTACAGATGCTGGTGAGTAGCTGTGTCTGTACACACATGTACTAAGTGGAATGTTAATGTTAGGCCCCTTTCACACTGGGGCGGTGGGTGCGTCGGCGTTTTAGCAGCGCTTTACCGTCAATTTTGCGGCGCTATTCGACCGCTTGCGGGGCGCTTTTAACCCCCTCTAGCGGCCGAGAAAGGGTTAAAACCACCCGCAAAGCGTCGCTGCAGCAGCGGTTTGCCGGCAGTTCCGCTGCGCTGCCCATTGATTTCAATGGGCAGGGGTGCTATAGGAGTGGTGTATTCACCGCTCCTAATGCACTGCAAAGATGCTGCTGGCAGGACTTTTTTTTTACCATCCTGCTAGCGCACCGCTCCAGTGTAAAAGCCCTCGAGGCTTTCACATTGGAGAGACAGCAGCGGCTCTTTCAGGGTGCTTTGCAGGCGCTATTTTTAGCGTTATAGCGCCTGCAAAGCGCCTCAGTGTGAAAGGGGTCTTGCAGGACACGAAAAAAAAATCCTGCAAGCAGCATCTTTGGGGCGGTGTGGGAGCGGTGAATACAGCGCCCCTGCCATTGAAAACAATGGGCAGCGCTGCCGAAGCACCTGCAAAGCCATTCAGCAGCGGCGCTTTGCGGGCGCTTTTAACCCTTTTTGGCCGCTAGTGGGGGTTAAAAGCGCCCGCTAGCGGCCGAAAAGTGCAGCTAAAACGACGGTAAAGCGCCGCAAAACTAGTGGGGGTGGGGCCAGGCCTAAAGCTGTGTAAGGGCCCCCAAAATTTCTGATGGCTGCTTTCCATGAGGCCACCCGTTCGGGCTGCATCCATTTAAAACAGACAGCCGGACTTGGCCCCGCCCCCTGCTACAGTGTCACAGCTTTTGATTTCAGTCTGTCCAATGAGGAGACCGTTAGGGGCTGGATCAGATTGTGCTCAGATAAGAAAAGGAGGGGGTCTGGGGGGGAAGCTGCAGCACAGAAGGTTTTTCACCTTACTGCATTCTATACCTTAAGGCTTACAACCACTTTTAAAGACAGTGTATTACCCTTTTTTTTTTTTTTTTAAAGACATATACAGTGTGTGTGTGTGTGTGTATAAAATATATATATATATATATATATATATATATATATATATATATATATATATATATATTTTTTGTGTGTCTGTAACCGGTTGCACATTAAATATTTTTAGGATTCGGGAGATAAGGCCAGTCCTTTTCTGAATATTTACTGTGACTATGAGCCTGGATCGGAATATAATCTGGATTCCATTGCACGTAAGCTTCACATGTACACAAATGTTTTGTATAAAATATTATGTAGAAAAACCTTATTTATATCACTACAGCTGAAGAAGTCCACTTAAAGTGGTTGTAAACCCCCTTCGGAAAAAAAAAAAAGACCTGCAAGACTAAAGGCATAATGAGCTAGTATGCATAGCATACTAGCTCATTATGTAATACTCACCTGAGATCGAAGCCCCCGCTCCGGCCGGCGACATCGCTCCCAGAGTTACTTCCGGGTATCGCGGCTCCAGTGCTGTGATTGGTCGGAGGCGCAGGTAACAGCACACTCACTGAAGCAACGGCACGTACATGCCATTGCTTCAGTGCGCATGTGCCGATGACGTTTGCACATGCAGATACAGGGGATATCTCCTAAACCGTGTAGGTTTAGGAGATATCCGGGATAGCTACAGGTAAGCCTTATTATAGGCTTACCCGTAGCAAAAAGTGAATGGTAAGGGTTTACAACCACTTTAGGAACACAGGAGGTTGGCAGCTCGGAATGAACGCCATTCAAAGAATGCTTTGTATTTTCTGAATGAATGCAAAGCATTTTCTAAATGTATGAGGCTGGATGAGGTGGAGAGTGTGACATCACCACCCTATCAAAGATCAGTGATTTCCATCTTCCAGGACATCAACCAGGTATGGTGTGTGTGTATATATACTGTACATAGTTACATTTGTCCCAGCTGCACTATTTAGAAGATGCCTATACCTGGAATTCATCTTTAAGGCTTCATGATACACGAGCGTTTGTCTCAGAAACAAGTCCAATACAGTATCATTCCAGTTACCTTCATTTACTTCACATATTTCAGTCACCTTTGAGTTGTCATTGTGGTGTTTTTGAGCTGCTACTTGTTGCTTTGGGTTGTTTTTGCTTTCACGTTGACTTAAGAGTTGGTAAAGCAACTCAGACACAAACCAAAGTCTGCATACATGGTAATGCACAGTGCAGGGTGTTGCAGTGGCAATCGTGTATAGCACTTTCATGTACTGTACAATGGAGTTCAATGCACATACCATGCATTATGGTGCACTGTGTTGTTAAAACAAAAGTTTGCGTGTTTTTTTATTTTATCCATTGTGGTGCGCTGGCAGCTCAGTCATAATGAACGGGCTGTTAACACACAACAACGCATCACAAGAGATTGCTTAAAGTGGTTGTAATCCTAAAAAAAAAAAATCCTGTTTCCTTATACCAGGCTAAACAGCACAGTGCTTGTGCTGTCTAACCTGTCCCATAAGCTGTAGAAAACCTGGTTTATCCTGCCTGTTCCAGTGTCCCCTTTAGTGTGCTGACCGCGGTAATCATGGCTGCTGATCCATGATTACCACGGTCAAATTATGTGCCTCCGTCATCCCGCTGCACTCTCTCCCCCTCTCCCTCCCTGACTGTGTGTGTGTGTGTGTGTGTCGCCCCTCCTCTCCCATCCTGCCGCTATTAATAGAAAAGTAAAGGTTACTGCCAGACCCTCTCTTTTATGAAGCCATTCTACAGTGTAAATGTTTTGCTAAAAATATGCCTAAAAATACCTTTCTTTATCGTACACCACGGGACACAGAGCTAGTCATTACATAATGGGTTAAGGGTCACCAGCGGTGATTGGACACTGGCACAACCAATGGAAGACAGTTCCCCTCCATATAACCCCTCCCATCAGGGAAGTACCTCAGTTTTTTCGCCAGTGTCGAAAGGTGTTGGACGCGTTAGGAGGTGCTAAAGGAAAGCTCTACCAAAGAGACCCTCTGGGGGTAAAAGAGCTATGCTTTCGGATCCATCCAAGACGCCTACAAATGAGCTGAATCTGGATGGGATCCGGGCCTCATCCATGAGGCGTCGCCTGTAATGTCTCTCTTCGGAGGACTGGGCTCTAAGATCCAGCACTTTCGCTATTTCGCTATAAAGTCCTGGTAAGAGTCTTGTACAAGGCCCAGGGGAGAGGTATCCTTTAAATAGGAACCCATATCCCTGAAGGTTGGCACACATAGCCCACCGTGAAGGGTGAAGTTTGGTATCTGTCTGAAATCTTTCAGCAGAAAAACCTGCGGCGTGGATAAGGTGAGATTAGAAGGTCCATAACTAGGTTGGGACCTTTTTCAAAAAGTGGATGTCTTCTTTTTTTCCACCACTGGGGGGAGTAAAGAGCTGAATATACTCACCTCACTCTGTTCAGTGTCGGCTTCGGCGAAGTACACTGCTCGTCACCTCCGCTGCTGAGCTTGCTGGGGCACCCCAATCCTCCTTTCGGTGGCCGACCAGACACCTGCAGATGCAGGTAAGTGGGAACAAGGGCTGATGAGAGTCCTCTCTCACTATGGCCACCGCCATAGCGCTAAGGGCCGCGCGCGCGGGAGCGCGCTTTATCGGAGGGGGCGAAGGCGTGCGCGGGCACGTGGCGCGCGCAGGCACAGAAACGGCGCCAATTTTAAAAGACTGTCAGTGTGAGAAGCTCTGCAGCAGCAAGCAAGCTCGTTAGTTCTCTTATTCCTGGCAGAGAAACACAGCAGCTATACAGGGACGTAAGACTCCATGTGGTTGGATTGGGTACTTCCTAGAAGACATCCATGTTATGCATAGTTATGTGTTAAAAGTTGCATACTTAATGTATTTGCTAAACTGAACACGGTAGTATATGCATTTAGGTACCTTGTATTTTGTCTAAACGGTAAGCCTTCCAGGGGAAGTAATACGGACAAAAAGAGATAAGAAAGCACCACCGCCTGAGAGGAGGCTCTAACTGTGCTGACTCGGTACCTTTCTCTCCTGTGTTGCTAAATGCACCTGTTCAGGATGAGCCATTACCTCTGTCAGGTATGGCGGCTTCCCCAGTGGAGCCTGGGCCTGTATATGTCACTGAGGACACTTTATCAGCTGCCCTAAATAATCTGGAGGAAAAAATTGCTACCTTAATCGCTAAGTCCTCTAAAAAGGGACAATAAGCGAAGCAGGTCTCTTCCAGTATTGGACCTCCCTTCAGAAGTACCTGAGGGAGGAGGATGAGGAGGAGGAGGCTACATCAGCAGAGGATGAGGAGCCAGATTTTAAGGTCACAGGTACAATGCTATAGCAGTGCATTTAAGTTAACCTCTGCGGAGGTAACGGAATTACCTGTCTCCTCCCTAGGGTCATTAAGATCCCTGCAAGGTGCATGCTCCTTCCCGGTTCATCCGTTACTAGAGGATCTAATATACGCAAACTGGCAACATCCAGATAAGCGTTTCTCACCTCCAAAAAGGTTTAACATTCTTTATCCTATGGGGGAATTTTTTTTTTTTAAAGAAATGGAGCCTGCCTGCGGTAGTTGCGGCTATTTCTTGTGTAAATAAAAACCTGACATGTCCGGTGGATAATGTACAAGGGTTTAAAAGATCCTTCGGAGAGGAAGTTGAAATCCTCCTTCCTTTTGGCCGGCTCAATTACCCAACCTGCAGTAGCAGCAGTCGGTATGGGTCAGGTCATCAGCCAACAGGTAAAGCAGGGGCTGAAGGAACTGCCTTCAGAGCAGGCTAGAAATTGGGAAAAATTTGCCTAAAGCCTTATGCTTCACAGTGGATGCCATGAGAGATTCTATCATACAGGCATCACGCCTTACACTCCAGCTGGTACAGATGCGCAGAGTACTTTGGCTTAAGCATTGGTCAGCGGAGACCCCATGCAAAAAGCTGTTGGCAAGTTCCCGTTCCATGGCGAACGCCTATTTGGGGAAGATTTAGAAAAATATATACAGAAGATCAAGTGGTAAAACGACTTTTACCTGAGAGAAAGAAAAACAAGAGATCTTGTTTTAAACGCTCTCTCCCCAGCTCCCGGGAAATCTGACTCCAACCAGTGGCGGCGGCCTGTTTTAGCCGCCCACAAAAGCCAAGGGGCAAGCTCAGAAGAACAAGAAGCCGTGGGGTGCAAGAGCTAATAAGCAAGCCCCCAAAGCCTCTCAGTGAAGGGGCGCCCCCGTTTGGCCGAGTGGGAGGAAGGCTTTGTCAGTTCTGAGCGACTTGGTGGTCAGAAATCCAGGACAATTGGGTAGTATCCACAATATCCTCAGGGTACAAACTGGAATTTCGAGAGATCCCATCTTCTCAATTCCGAGGTTCAAGACTCTCCAAGGATCCACAAAAAAGAGAATCCTTCTTCAAAGGTTTGAATCACTTAATGGCTCAAGGGGTAGTTACAGACGTACCCCAAAAAGAGCGAGGTTCAGGTTTTTACTCAAACCTCTTTGTGATTCCAAAGCCAAATGGAGATGTCAGACCCATCCTGGATCTAAAATCCCTAAATCGGTTCCTGAACGATCGCCATTTTCGAATGGAAACGATCCGATCCGTGGCCGCCACTTTAAAGGGCGGAAAATTCATGGCGCCCATAGATATCAAGGACGCACATTTACACATACCCATCCTCCCCGCTCACCAAAGATTCCTAAGGTTTGCGGTAGAAGATCGCCACTTTCAATTTGTGGCTCTGCCGTTTGGTGTAGCCACCGCGCCCATAGTATTCACAAAGGTGCTAGCTCCTCTGTTAGCAAACCTAAGCACACGGGGCGTTGCGGTAACAGCCTATCTGGACGATCTACTAGTAATAGATCAGTCAAAGGACGGATTGGGTCACGCTGTACACACTACAGTAGGATACCTGGAGCATTTAGGATGGATTATAAATTTACAAAAATCCTCTCTCCAGGCCCAAAGAAGGATAGGGTACCTGGGCATGATCATAGATACAGCCCAAAACGGGGTATACCTGCCAGAACCGAAGATACAGTCTCTGAAAGACCTGATCCACAAGGTCAAAGCAAACAAGAGGCCGTCTATTCGCCTTTGCATGAGACTATTGGGAAAGATGGTAGCCTCCTTCGAGGCGGTCCCTTACGCCCAGTTTCATTCGAGACTACTTCAAGGCAATATTTTAGCTTCCTGGAACAGGAAGAGCCAAGCTCTGGATATACCCATGCGCCTGTCCTCACAAGTACGCCACAGCTTCGATTGGTGGCTAGAAGCCAGGAATTTACGGAAGGGAAAGTCCTTCCTCCCAGTGGCCTGGAAGGTGGTATCTAGGGATACCAGCCTATCGGACTGGGGTGCAGTATTCGAGGAGGCTTCTACCCAGGGAACCTGGGCCAAGACTCAGGGGATCCTGCCCATCAATGTGCTAGAGATCCGGGCGGTATATCTAGCCCTCAAAACCTGGACATACAGGTTACAGGGCTACCCAGTTCGGGTTCAATCCGACAATGCTACTGCAGTAGCTTACATCAATCACCAAGGAGGCACCCGCAGTCGGGCAGCCCAAAGAGAGGTGAACCGGATCCTGGCATGGGCAGAAGAGCATGTACCTTGCCTTTCTGCAATCTTCATTCCAGGGATGGAAAATTGGCAAGCAGACTACCTGAGTCGTCAGCAGCTGCTACCAGGGAGTGGTCTCTTCACCCCGAGATCTTTCAGGCCATATGTCTGAGATGGGGAAACCCAGATGTAGACCTGCTAGCTGCCAGGTTCAACAAGAAATTGGACAACTTTGTGTCCAGAACGAGAGATCCTCTAGCCTACGGGACAGACGCTCTAATAATACAGACGCTCTAATAACTCCATGGAATCAGTTCTCACTGATCTAGGCATTCCCTCCGATCCTTCTTCTACAAAGACTGCTTCGCAGGATCAAGGAGGAGGGAATACCAGTAATCCTAGTGGCCCCAAACTGGCCCAGGAGGCCTTGGTACGCCGAGATTGTAAAAACGGCGATAGGAAGGCCCTGGAAGTTTCCACTCCGACACGACCTGCTGTCACAGGGTCCAGTATTCCACCCTTCCTTACAAAGGCTAAAGTTGACGGCCTGGCTGCTGAGACCCACATTTTTAAAAAGAGAGGGGTCTCTGGTCCGGCTCTTTCTACGCTCATTAATGCTAGAAAGCCAGCCTCCAGACTCTATCAGAGAGTCTGGAGAGCATACGTTTCCTGGTGTGAATCCAGATGTTGGAATCCTCAGAAGTATGAAATAAGTAGGATTCTTGCTTTTTGCCAGTTAGGAGTGGATATGAATTTAGCCCTTAGCACCATCAAAGGGCAAATATCGGCTCTATCAGTCTTCTTTCAGAGACCATTGGCATCTCACTCCCTAGTTCGGACATTCATTAAGGGGGTACTGAGGATAAATCCTCCAGTTAGGACTCCCTTGTGTCCATGGGATTTGAATTTGGTATTGTCAGTGTTGCAAAAGCAACCTTTTGAACCTATTCGCCATATTCCTTTAATTATATTAAGTAGGAAGTTGGCCTTTCTGATTGCTATAGCTTCTGCTAGGAGAGTATCAGAGCTAGCAGCTCTTCCTTGTAAAGAGCCTTATCTAATTTGTCACAAGGACAAAATCGTACTACGACCCCATCCGGCTTTTCTACCTAAGGTGGTGTCGGCTTTTCACTTGAATCAAGACATTGTTCTGCCTTCCTTTTTTCCAAACCCGTGGACGGCGGGGGAAAAATTATTACACTCTCTAGATCTAGTGAGAGCGGTAAAGGTGTATCTGCAAGCAACCGCTCAGATACGTAAAACAGATGTTTTGTTTATTTTACCAGATGGGCCCAAGAAGGGCCAAGCGGTATCAAAATCCACCATTTCCAGGTGGATTAGACAAGTAATTATTCAAGCTTATGGTTTAAAGAACAGGACTCCTCCTTTTCCTGTTAAGGCGCACTCTACCAGGGCGATAGGTGCTTCATGGGCAGTGCACCACCAGGCTTCGATGGCTCAGATCTGTAAAGCTGCAACTTGGTCTTCAGTCCATACATTTTCCAAATTCTATCAAATAGATGTGAAAGGACATGAGGATTCCGCCTTTGGGCGAAGTGTGCTGCAGGCAGCAGTATAGGGCTTCTGGTCCGCAAGCGGCCTGTTTTGATCTGTGTCTCCCCCCCTTCATATGAGCATTGCTCTGGGACGTCCCATTATGTAATGACTAGCTCTGTGTCCCGTGGTGTACGATAAAGAAAATAGGATTTTTATAACAGCTTACCTGTAAAATCCTTTTCTTGGAGTACACCACGGGACACAGAGGTCCCCCCCTTCTTATGGGAACCTTACTGCTTTGCTACAAAACTGAGGTACTTCCCTGATGGGAGGGGTTATATGGAGGGGAACTGTCTTCCATTGGTTGTGCCAGTGTCCAATCACCGCTGGTGACCCTTAACCCATTATGTAATGACTAGCTCTGTGTCCCGTGGTGTACTCCAAGAAAAGGATTTTACAGGTAAGCTGTTATAAAAATCCTATTTTTTTATTTCAGATCTTTTCTGGCCGGTCACATAACCTCTGGCCGCTCTCCTCCGATCTAAAGGCTACAGCGGGAGGGGCTGAGAGGACAGCACAGTGGTCAGATGACCTCCCTGGCTAACGTCAGAGGGGATATAGGCCCCTCCCACTGTAGCCTTTAGATCGGAGGAGAACAGCCAGAGATTATGTGACCGGCCAGAAAAGATTGGAGATAAGGTATTTAGAGCCATTGTTTTACACTAACATTTACACAGTGCAGGATGGCTTCATATAACAGAGGGGCTGGCAGTGAATTTTTTTTTTTTTTCTTTACAACCACTTCAAGTGTGAAGGGCCCTAAGAGTACCATAACTGCCACCATTGGTGCCACAGGGAATCACAATACAACTCAATACAGCGATTGAAAAAAAATATATGCATAATAACCATGGGACCCAGTTGTGGGTTCTATTCTCATTGGATACGTACCTGCGATCTATAGGTTTTAGAGTATACTATAGAGTATATTGTATTGCAGTTCAGCCACCATTCATCAGGTCTGATGTGCAGTGGTTGAAACGCTATCTGCGGGATACACAGTGATGCATCTTATTTCTTTACTCTGTGCTGTATGATAGGCGTACAGTAATTCCAAATTCTTTCCATAGCAAATTTGGTCCCATCACCTCTATGGTTAGGCAGGATGTTTGCTATGAACAACAAAACATGTTCTCTTTAGGAACACTTTTCATAAGAAGTTGAACTTATTTGCTGCTCACAGTCCACTTTTTTTCTTTTTTTCCTTTTCTTTTTGTTTCTTTCTCAGAAAGTTGCTTAAATCTAGAACTGAAATTTACCCCTTTCCAGCTGTGCCATGCTGAGTGAGTATTTAAAGAACTTCTTGTGTACACCATAGTGCATTGTACTATTTTTTTGTATTCTACCACAGGTGTAATAATGGTGTGGCTGAATCGTTAAAAGGGGAGTTGTTGTCCTTCTTTATTTGAAACTAGAGTGTATCTAAACCCTAAAACCAAAATGTAATATATTTTTGCTTACCAATCATTAAATGAGATGGCTGCATTAAAGAGAAGTATGGGCAAAGCTCTGTTGGTCATACTTCCTATGTGGGGCACAGGAGTAGATTGCACTTATGTGTGTTCTCCTTTGACCCAGAATCGGCCAAAAGCAGGCTAAAGTCTGTGCCAGTTGATGTCACAGACCCGCTCCAGACTCTGGAGGCATCCCGAAAATGTCGGGGGTCCACCAAGATGTCTTTTAAGCAGCTGGCTCATCCTCCTAGCATGCTGAGCCAGCCACTCTTGCTCCCTCTCCTTCCCGGTGCTCCAGTGAGTGCTGGAGGGGCAGAGATTTTCTTTATTTTCACCAGGTGATCCAGGAAAAGCAGGTGGTTGAACCTCCTGGTTTTAATTCCCCCAACCCCCTTTCCTCCCTTCCCAAACAGAACTGAAGTTGATTGGGGCTGTACCCACAATGCTTTTCTTTGCTGCCACAGGAACAGTTATATGGCACCTTCTCACTGCCTAACACCCTTTTAAAAAGCGTTCCACCTCAAATTGTTTTTCAGAGGGCCATATATACAAACTCCTAAAGAAAGTTGTAAAAACACAGCCTTATTGGCAGGATCATCAGACTATATAACATTGTTACAGGGGGACTTGGGAAAAACATAGGGCCAGCCCAATAATTATAATAATGTGGCAAGTTGTGATCAAGAGCAAAAGTCCATATAAAGGAAAGTTCTTCCAATATACAGTAGCGGATATTAACGCATAGCATAACATCCATCCATAAGGTGTCACTAGGTGCGTGAAAGGTTGTCATTTAAAAGCAAGAATCCATATAGAGAAAAATTCTTCCAATACACAGTTGCTAGTAGTAGTAGTAGTAGTAGTATTAGCTCACCAGAAGTAGCAGATATTAACGCATAGCATAACATCCATCCATATGGTATCACCAGGTGCATAAGGACAACTCCACACATGAGCGTTCACCCAAACAATGCACTGCCCAGATAAAGGAAATTAATAAGCATCAATCGATAGCTAGGACTCAATCCTCTTCAGTATATGCCCTAGGTTGGGGGATAATATCCAGAATGCCTCACTAGGTAAAAAACGCTCACCAATCAGGAGCCCAAGAAGATTTATATAGTGTAGTATTTATTAACTTAAAAATTTGCAGCAGTATTAAAACATATAAGTAAGTGCACTTACATTGTTAGGAGCCATTCCAAATGCATGGAAATGATCAGATGACCAGCCGGCTCTCTCCTTTCTTCCTCTGTCAGATACATTGGGAGGCGTAGAGATTTCACCTGCTAATGTCGGGAGGGGAGGAGGAGAGAGCTGGCCGGTCATGTGATCGCAGATCTCCGCTCTTGAATTAAATATTTACAGTATTTTTTTCAAATAGATCACACACACAGGGGGACACTTCAATAGGAGACAGTGCTGATGGTGCATACACGTTACAGTTATGCAAGCAGCAGGAGGGGGAGGGGAGAAGGACACAGGAGCAGAGAGGAGACCGAGGGCAGGGTGCGGATGACGGAGGCACATAAACTGACCACTGTGTCAGGGCTCAGCAGCCATGATACACTGGTCAGTTTACATAGGGGAGGGCAGAAACTGGCAGGATTTTTGGGGTTAACAAACGCTTTAATGTTATTGACAGCCTGCATTATATGTGCTGTTTTTGTGCCACTTTTGCTTTAGTTGGTATAATTAACATCCAGTGTAGTCTACTGTTTATTGAATGTTTCATTTTTTTTTCCTATTATTAGTATTCTGCTATAATAGAGATATGAAATATGCCAGAACTGAAAATTTGAAGGTGTAAGCTGTGGGCTGTGTGTATTAGGTGTACTGGCACCGTATGTATGTATGTATGTATGTATGTATGTTCCAAGTCAGTTGATAAGTCCAAAAAAGAACAATGACAGCCTTGGAGCGTGCACCTTTAAAAAACAGTTTGGCAATGGCAGCTCCCATCTAGTTATATACAAGTACCTTTTAAAATCTGTTCTATAATTTTCACAGGGTTCAGGATGGAGATCAGCAGGAGACAGTGTTCTTACTGGGAGGCAATGATCAGTACATCCATCTTTACAAAGAGGTAAGACACTTTGCAGCTGATCTGTCATGTAGAGATGGGTATATATTAAAATAATGCTGTTGCTTTTAGCATCTTAGACCCAGAGATAAAAGTGACAGTCTAACCACAGTTCACTGTAGTAATGTAGAAAAAAAAATACAGTGCCTTGAAAAAGTATTCATACCCCTTAACATTTTCCACATTTTGTCATGTTGCAACCAAAAATGTAAATGTATTTTATGTGATAGACCAACACAAAGTGACACATAATTGTGAAGTGGAAAGAAAATAAATGGTTTTCAAGAGTTTTTACAAATATCTGAAAAGTGTGGCGTGCATTTGTATTCAGCTCCCTTTACTCTGATACTCCTAACTAAAATCTAGTGGAACCAATTGCCTTCAGAAGTCACCTAATTAGTAAATAGAGTCCACCTGTGTGTAATTTTATTCTCAGTATAAATACAGCTGTTCTGTGAGGCCCTCAGAGGTTTGTTGTAGAACCTTCGTGAACAAAGCATTATGAAGGCCAAGGAACACACCAGACAGGTCAGGGATAAAGTTGTCCAGAAGTTTTTAAAGCAGGGTTGGGTTATAAAAAAAAAATATTCCAAGCTTTGAACACCTCACAGAGCACTGTTCAATCCATCATTTGAAAATGGAAAGAGTATGGCAAAACTGCAAACCTACCAAGACATGGCTGTCCACCTAAACTGACAGGCTGGGCAAGGAGAGCATTAATCAGAGAAGCAGCCAAGAGGCCCATGGTAACTCTGGAGGAGCTGCAGAGATCCACAGCTCAGGTTGGAGAATCTGTCCACAGGACAACTATTAGTCGTACACGCCACAAATCTGGCCTTTATGGAAGGGTGGCAAGAAGAAAGCGATTGTTGAAAGAAAGTCATAACAAGTCCTGTTTGCAGTTTGCGAGAAGCCGTGTAGAAGAAGGTGCTCTGGTCAAATCAGACCAGAATTTAACTTTTTGGCCTAAAAGCAAAATGCTATGTGTTGCGAAAAACTAACACTGCACATCACCCTGAACACACCATCCCCACCGTGAAACGTGCTTGCAGCATCATGTTGTGGGGATGGTTTTTCTTCAGCAGGGACAGGCAAGCTGATAGGAGTTGATGGGAAGATGAATGGAGCCAAATACAGGGCAATCTTAGAAGAAAACCTGTTAGAGTCTGCAAAAGACTTGGGACTGAGGTAGAGGTTCACCTTCCAGCAGAACAACCCTAAACATACAGCCAGAGCTACAATGGAATGGTTTAGATCAAAGCATATTCATGTGTTAGAATGGCCCAGTCAAAGTCCAGACCTAAATCCAATTGAGAATCTGTTGCAAAACTTGAAAATTGCTGTTCAGACGCTCTCCATCCAATCTGACAGAGCTTGAGCTATTTTACAAAGAAGAATGGAAAAAAATTTCACTCTAGATGTGCAAAGCTGGTAGAGACATCCCCAAAAAGACTTGCAGCTGTAATTGCAGTGAAAGGTGGTTCTACAAAGTATTGACTCAGGGGGGCTAAATACAAATGCACCCCACACTTTTCACATTTATTTGTAAAAAAATAAAAAAAAAACCATTAATTTTATCATTTTTCCTTCCACTTCACAATTATCTGCCACTTTTGTGTTTTTGGTCTATCACATAAAATTCCCAAAAAATACATTTACATTTTTGGTTGTAAAACGACAATGTGGAAAATTTCAAGGGGTACTTTTTCAAGACACTGTACATACCGTCAGCGGGCTAATAACAAAGAAAAAACGGATTCTCCCTTCCACACAAGCGAGGGGGAAGGAAAAATCTTCCCTGCTGTGCTATTGTATTCTGACACTGGGACTCCTCCACTGTCAGTACGCTGATCAAAAAATTCCAATATTCTGTTCAACACAAGTCGATCATTTAGATTGACTTCTGTCAAGTGGGAATGGTCATGGATGGATCGAAATTTGTCTGGTAGCTGCTGAATCTTTAAAGCTGCCTGAATACATTCAGGTTGTTACAATGTTATACAGATCTGATGTGTTGGACAAAACTGTCCTTTTATCACTGTCACATGCTAATTTTTTTTCCTTTTTTTTCCACGGTTTGTATCTTTGTAATAATGAGGAACAAAAAGACAATAAAACCCTGTTATTAAAAAAGATTGCACCAATATTCAGGTGTAATTGACATTACCAGTTCATCTGCTATGTAGTAATGGCAGGCATATTTTAATGGGTGGTCTTGAGAAAGGATTGGAGCAGCACACTATTTACCAAATCATCCATTCTCCATTATTATAAATATTAATTTTGCAGTGTTTATACTGTATAGCATCAGCAATTTGCACAGCATTTTACAAGGTAAAGGGGGACAGTACAGTTTACAATGCAATTCAAGACCAGAGGGTTAGAAGAGCTTTGCTTGTGAGAGCTTACAATCTAAAAGACTGGTGCAAGTGGTACAACAGGTAATAACTGTGGGGGGGTGAGTTAATAGAAAAAGTAAAAGTTATTGTCCGGTAGAGGTGGGATAGGCTTCCTTTATAGAGATGAGATTTCAGAGATTGTCTTAAGGTAGACGGAGTAGAAGGTAGCCAGATGGGTTGGGGTAAGGAGTTCCAGAGGCTGGGAAAGCCTCTGGGAAGTTCAGGAGGCAAGCATGGAAGAAGGTGACAAGGAAGCTAGAGAATAGAAGGTTTTGGGAGGATGGTTTAGGTGATCTTTTGAGATGAAGTTGGTGATGTAGCTCGGGGCAAAGGCTCTGTTCACTTGATGCGACTTTACACTCTCTGGCACTTAAGTTGCAAGAAAGTTGCATCAAAGTAGTGTCAAAACTTTTTCAAAGTTGCTGCATAGATTGGAACAGGTGCTATTGAAATAAATGGGCTACATTTTGTCATGCAACTTTGTGTCCAAAGCCGCATGACAATTTGCAATAGTGTGAATGGAGCCTAATGCCGCGTACACACGACCATTTTTCTCGTCGGGAAAAATGAAATTTTTTCTCTTTGACGAGAAAAACGACCGTGTGTGGGCTTTTGGTCATTTTTCCCGACAAGAAAAACGGCATTAATCACGACGAGAAAAATTAGAACATGCTCTAATTTTTCTCGTCGTGATTCACTGCATTTTTTTTCTGCGGCAGTTTTCCCATAGGGAAACACTGCCAGGGAGCCCACACACGGTCGTTTTTCTCGACCAAGAGAAAAAATGACGGGAAAAACGGCCGTGTGTAGGGGAACAAGCCGTTCCTCGTTTTTCCCGTCGGGATTCACGGCGGTGTTTTCACCGCCGTGAATCTCGATCGTGTGTACGCGGCATAAGGCTTTGTATGTTAGTAATGTGAATTTCCTTTTGTTATAAATATGTTGTAATCTTTTAATTTCAAAACAGAATGAAACCCTTCACCAGTTTGAAGAACAACCAGTTGAAAACCTTTTTCCAGAGCTAAGAGATCTCCCCAGCAAGTAAGATGTAATTTTCCTGATACATGTACTGTCTGCTATCACAAGAGATCAAACGTCATCAGGGTGTAGTCATACTTGTGCTTACAGTCTCCTTGCTTTGAGTAAAGAAGAACTCTTCTGGGAACTGCAACAGAAGTAACAAATTGGCCAACTTTCTTCTAGGGCTGGGAAAAAAATCGATTTAAAATCTGAATCGAGTTGGAAGGGCAAATCGATTCAGATTTTGACCGAATCGATTTTTTTTTCCATTTTTTTTTTCATCAGACCGGCGCTCCGCAGACTAGACCGAAGCCGCGGCCTCGCCTAAAAAATCCTGTTCTCCGCGATCCTGGGAAAAGGCCGCGAGGACGGACGCCGCGGACTAGGCCGAAGCCGCGGCCTCGCAGCCTTTTCCCAGGATAGCGGCGAGCTGCAGGCAGGATTTTTTAGGCAAGGCCGCGGCTTCGGCCTAGTCCGCAGACTTTTCCCAGGATCGCGGCGAACTGGGCCGAAGCCGCAGCCTCGCCTAAAAACTCCTGCCGGCGCGGTGTCCATCAGGAAAAAAAACCTTGATTGGAATCGTGAATTGAGTTGTTTTTTTTTGCCCAAAATCGCCCAGCCCTACTTTCTTCTGGCCGTGGGCTTTCATTTTTTTTTTTTTATTATAGATCTAGACCCACTTATTTTATGTATGTGTACCATGTATTGCCATTCATTTAAAGAAAGCATTGCTGTGCTGCAAAAGTATTTGTAATTCTGTTTAGCTTGCTTCCTACCACATTGCACAGCCAAGATGGTTATTTCAGCATCTTCAGCTGTCACCTGATTGCTCTATGGTCAGTAAAGCTGGCCACATACTGTTGGAATCTCGGCCAGTTAAGCAAGGACTGACCGAGATTCAAACCGTGTATGGAAAGGCTGATTGTACCCAAGTTGATCGATCTATCACCTTGAGTGCAACCAGCCTGTTGGATTTTCTGTGCAATAATTGCTGTCCCTGTGTTCTTCCGGCAGGGACAGCTCCCCCTGCATCCCACAGGGAGAACACAATACCTCTGTGGGAAGGATCCCCCCCCCCCCCATCAACACTGATTATGCTGATTAAAACAGTAGTGTGATCCAGGCTAATGCCTTGTTGAAGCACATCAGTGATAATGGCAGTTGCAAAATTAAAGGCTAAGTTCACCTTTTTAAAAAATAAAGAAAAAATGCACATCTTTTTACAGGTAACATTTTTTTATTATTTGGCGATCAGCAGTGCAATGCCTGGATACTTTTTCTACTCGTGCCTCCGATATGGGCAGGCAGATGCTGAGTGGTTGGAAGAATCCATGAACTACAGAGTCACTCGCCAATGTCCTTGCACGTTCATTGAGAACTACAATCCATCAGCCGCAATGGATGATGGTACTTGTAGTCTATTCATTCACGGTACTTGTAGGTGTGAGCGGAGCCCCGCACAGCTTCACTGTTTCCAAATTGTTACGGTGCGTGTGAGGAGAAGGTCCTCTGCCCACTGTCACAGAGCTGAGAGCTCTGGCAGCAGGGGGTGAGTGGATAGAAGCATGTTACCCCCTAAATATGGCTGCAGCATTTAACATGTTCCTAGAGGTGAACCTTTTAAAGCTGAACTCCAGCTAGCAGGAATAGAATTTTATTAACAAGGTACTTGCCTTCCTTGTGCAAAAACACTTTCTTTTTTACAGCCCAGTTTTCCAGTATTTGCTTTTTCCCCAAACAGGTCCCTTATCCCTCCTATTTATTGAGTCTTCCAGGTTGTGCAACTAGATGCTGCTGTTTTTCCCCTATGGTGGTTACTAGTTGCATTTCCTCTTTATTGTAACTTACTAAAGGAGAAGCATGAGGTGAATACATCATGCTTCCATCCGTGGGTGTGAACGATCTCCACAGCACCTGGTTGCAACCTGCCCATTACCATTGATTACCATTGATTGGCAGCTATGCTGTGCCGTAGCACTGAGTTCTGTCCGTATACATGTTAACCTTGTTGTGCATTCCCATTGACTCCCCCTTGCGTCGTGATGTGCGAGGCTTGTTTGGATCCTTCCCCTAGCATCCTGGAGTAGTGAATTTTTCTGATGGAGCCAATGGCATCACAGGACATTTTATCAAGAATTCAACAAAAAGTAAGACATTAATTTAAAGAAGTGTACAGCGTTTTTATTCAGCTAAGGGAGAGAGGGATCTAGGAATCCAAAGTTAACAGAATCCTGGAGTTCAGCTTTAAAGCTGTCACCTGCCTGGCTATGAAGGGTGGCCAGACTTTGTATATCTCAGGACCTATACATATTTGAAGGAATCCAGATGTATACTTATGTGTATTGTTACCCTGTATTTAGTTGTTTGCTCAGAATGATCATTTTTAATTGTGGGGTACTGCTTTGCTTTATTCATGCCTGAAACTTACCACAGCGTTTGTCATTGTGCAGTGTTACGTGGTTGAGTGTTCATAACATCCCAGACACTCAAAGACGCATTACGGCATACGGATGTCAAAGTGGATATTTTTGCGTCTCACATGTTGATCAAGGAAAGCGAGGTAAGAGGAACCTTCTCTGTAAAAAAAAAAAAAAAATAGTCAGTGTTTGCCAAGAACAGTAAAATAAAAAACAATCTTATTGAAAGAAGAATTGCAGGCATGGATATTTTTACATAGTTACATTGGTCCAGCTTAGCGCAATGTAACATTGCATATACCGTAATCAATATACGTGCAGCGCATAAATCAGAATACATATATGTGATAATAGATCAACAAATAATATTGTATAAATATATAGTCCCAATAATAATGTAGTGACAAAAGATTTGAAGTGAAATGGTGTCCACCATTCGTAGATGCCCCAATGAATGCTTGGGCTATGATCAACTATGCACTCGCCAGAGTTAAGACACAACACACAAATGCAGTGTAAAACCGAAGAATTCCACCAGGTGCCACGGAGAATCCAATGAGCCTCCACCGATTATGCAGCATGAAACCTTAATCGGATCTCATTAGCAGTTATTCTTGCCGGCTTCCTGTTCATAGCATGAAATACCAATTAAGAGTACCGACCAACTGCATATAAAAAGCTCACACCACGGAGCCCAGAAAGTACTATATTGTGTAGTATTTTACTTACGAAGATGGCCAACGCTCAGAGAAACCAGAAACACTGTGACGTCAGCACGTAGGCCCTACCAGCGCGTTTCGTATGCACGTCCTCAGGGGATACATCTTTAGGAGGCCTTGTGTTCCAGCAGCTCTATTATTCTGGGCATTCACTATATATTTTCTTGGTGTGTTATGCATAAACCATACCTGTGGGCTCCCTCCTAGAAGATGGAAATCAATGTAGTAGACTCTGCTACAACAGTAATCTCCACGAGATTCTGGATCCCGCGCCGAGCAGCTGCCCTGCTGCATTGTGAACACAGGAGGTTGGCTGCTGGGCATGAGCACCATTAAAGGATAAGTTCACCTTTCGGAACATGTTACATGTCCCACCCGCATGTAACATACTCCAGCAGCTGTAGCCTCTCTCTCTCCCCCCCCCCCCCCTTCTGTGACAGCAAGTGGGGAATCTCCTGGCGCCTGCTGCCGCTATTTTGAAATAATGTGGCCATGCGGGGCTCCGTCCACACGGCCAAGTCAATTATTTACAATTTCCTGTGAATGATTTGAACTACAAGTACATGTCAGCCTTTGCGGCTGACTGCTTGTAGTTCTGAATGGACTGTGAGGTCACTGATTTGCGGCCTCGTAGTTCATTCACAAGCCTTGCAGCTTGTAAACAGCCAGCCTGTATGCAGGTATGGGCTGAAAGCTGGCTGCAGGGCTTGTCTGCAGGAGTCTGCCATTGCACCCCTGATCCAATGCTTTCCAGGCTCCTTAGGGAAAAATATTATAAATACACTTTTTTTTTTTTTTTGTTCCTGCAAAAATATGTACATTTTAATTTTTCACAAAAGGTGAAGTTCTCCTTTTAAAAGAATGCCTTGAGATTTCTCACTAAATGCAAATCTTTCTCTGGTTGGACAAGGTAGAACGTGTGAGGTCACCCCCTGGCTCTCCACCTCGTCCAATCAGAGTGTGCTTTGCATTCATTGAGAAAACGTAAAGTGCACACGAGTCGCCCCGCAAGTCGGATCATCTTGATCCGACTTCTGGTGCGACCTCTATTCAAATCATTGGGCTCCCATAGGGAACCATTGATTTTGAATAGAGAAGCCTCGTCCGGCGTTTCTTTAACACAGCGTTAAGCCTCCTTAAATCGCGTTTAACACCCTTTGCCGGCGTCTGACGTCTTTACAGCTCTAACGCTGGAGCTTCAGAACGCACTGGTCCTGTTTTTTTTTTCCAGCTTAAAAACGGCTATGCCATTTACAGCTCAAAAACGTCATGGTGGGCAGGAGGCCACAGGCTAACATGGAGAGACGTTTTTAAGCTGCAAAAAACGCTCAAAAGTGGCTGTAAAAACGTCCGTGGGCATGAGGCCTTATCATTGGCAACTCGGCACACTTGGATCCAGGCAAACAAATCACCTCCCAGCTTTGCTCATTTGTTTGCCTGGATCCAAGTATGCTGAGTTGCCAATGATGAGAGCTAGCTGGATTACCCACCATTGATTGTTTAAAGGAGGAGATCCTGTGAACTCGTGGGGAGATCGATGTGAGTTTTAACTCATCTGGGAGGCGAGCGCGCATTTTTACTGGTGGTGGTATGCACTCCTTTTGAGGACGAACAATCAGTGGTGAAATAGCGTTGAAACACTGATTATAAGAAGAATTTATTTATGGACATTTATCACCGATTGTTATGATTCATGATTATTGGATATTTGTATTTTTATTTGTTATGCATCAATAGGTTTATGCACATAGCGCTACATTTATTTATCCCCAATTTTGCAACCAGTGTGATGTATCACTTAGAATGTTTAGCAGCTGTGCACGGTTATAATAGGTTATTAACACAGTAATTTATAGCACGGTATTTACTATACTTTTGGCGCTGATTGTTCTCACCATATAATATGATCGCACAATTGTCATTCAAAGTGTAACAGCGCTTAAAATTGGTCTGGGCAGGAAAGGGGGTTTAGGTGCCCAGTAAGCAAGTGGTTATAGCATTTAAAAAAAAAAAAAAATACACTAAAATGAATTTTATTGCACACAGATACAATTTAAACGCCCAGCGCATTCCTACTTTACAATTAAGAAGCCGACTGAACAAGTTTGTAACAAGCTCATGGCTGCTACTGCAGGGTTTTTTTTTGTTTTTTTAACCCCCACCTCAAATGTTTGCTCAGATGGACCAGTAGGTGGCAGTGTTGCATTGTTGGTTTAGGATACAGTAAGGTTCTGTAGCGTTATACATAGGAAAAAAAACCCCACTGGATCAAATGTACTTTCACTACTCACTGCATAAGCTGACAATGTAATAGTGGAGCTGTTAGGGGGAATATAAATATTGAAGGTGTCACTTTAATGTAATAAGACATCTGTCCATCTGTTGGCAGAGATTCTGCAGAGCTGGTCACTGCAACAGGATGGTCCTCTCTCCAAGTTGCTGATCTTCAGGATTCCCTGTGCACAGCGTGCAGCAGAAGCGCGATGTCCTTGGAATGGTGAAGGTACTAACAAGATTTATCAGCCAATGGTTATTTTCTGTATTGTTATATTGTAACTGTGCACTTTATTCATAGATGCTTGCAGTGAACATACCTTTAAGGAGGAGTATAGCGTCCTGGTGACCAGTACTATAGAGCTGTCTGCAGTTTATAGGTCAGTTCTTTCCTTTTGTGTGTGTGTGTGTGTATTGTGTGGTGTTTTTTTTTTTAATTACAATTCGACATGGTGCAGTGGTAAGATACAAAGAGATCAGATATCAAACGGTCCTGGCATATAGTGTGTGTATGTATGTGTTTGTGTGTGTGTTTATATATATATATATATATATATATATATATATATATATATATATATATAATCTCTCACTCACTCACACTAAGAAAGCTTTGTACGAAGTGATTTATCAAATGTATATACACAATCTTTATGACCAAATAAGGCATGTAATGGGCATGAAGATCAATAAAGTAAATGCGCAACTATACCACGCTGTGTTATGTGCAGTTGATGTATTTATATATAGGCAGCTTCAATCATTGCATAAGGGCGTTTTGGGGTCTTGCGCCGGGGGGGAAATAACGTAATGTCTGTACTATATAGCATATGTAATCAGGTCGTGATGCATATAGCATTTTAAACATGTCTTTTTAAATTTGTACCAATAAAATGTGACACTTATCTATAATGGGTTGTGGTACCATTAAAATCTGAATAGTTTGTTGGGTTAGGGTGAGATTATTCAGTGTTGCATTATTATAGGATGTGGTCCAGACAACTTTGTAAGGTGTCTGTTCTTGGATCCCTTCCTCCCCATATTATATATTGCACACATTTTAATAATCTACTGCATTTCCTACAAAATTCTGGACTCTGTATTCACTGTTTTAAATGGCTGTAAAGTCTGAAGGTTTTTTTATCTTAGTGCATTCTGTGCATTAGGATAAAAAGCCTTCTGTGTGCAGCAACCCTCTAATACTTATCTGTGCACCATCTCTGTCCAGCGATGTCCACGGGTGTCTCGGACCTTCGAGACTCTCTCTTGATTGGCTGAGACACAGCAGTGGTGCCATCAAGTCAGTCAGCCAATCAGGAGAGAGAGGGAGCGGTGTCGGGCCACGGCTCCATGTCTGAATGGACACTGGGAGCTGTGACTCGGCTCGGGTGCCCCCATAGCGAGCTGCTTGCTGTGGAGGCACTCAACAGGAGGGGCCAGGAGCACAGAAGAGGGACCAAAGAAGAGGAGGATCTGAGCTGCCCTCACTGCACAGGGAAGGTAAGTATAACATGTTTGTTTTTTTTATAGGAAAAAAAAAAAAACTTTTTACAATCACTATAAGGCTCATGCACATGGGCAGTTTGGCCCCTGTGCATAAAATTCTGGCATTTTTATGCATCTGGGCAGCACTGGTGCCAAGAACTGCCTCACTGTCAGCAGCCTGTCTAAATCTGTGACAGGTTAAAGTATGCGTATGCTGTACCTTGCTTTACTTGCGTATAGGGCTATATGTGTTCACCAGCATATGCCCGGAATGCAGGAATTGTACATTCCAGGCATTAATCCCTGAATGCATACAGCCATAAAAGCAAGTACTGCTCAGTACAGTATCCAGCTGCCATGTATTTCAGCCTGCTGGCAGTGGAGCTGGATGCTGCGCCTGTTCCTCCTGCATGTCCAAAAACACCACCCCTGGGCATGTAGTCTAAGCCAAACCGCTAATACAGCTCGCTGTTATACTTCAGTAACTGAAATCTTTAGTATCATGATAATTTTTTATGAATGTTATTACATATGCTATTTCATATATTTTATTATCTATTTATAAGGCTGTACACTAAAAAAGTGAGGATGGGCAAAGTTCAGTCATGAATGCAGCCAATCAGAATTGCCATTCATCAGAGAGGACCGATCAGAACAATAAAAGATGATTTACCGGGTAATGATTGTTACAAGTGGTTGCTTCTCTTTGCACATTGCTTTGCCTTATTGATACCTGACCGTAACAGTCAGCCATTGAGGCAGTTGGCATCCACAAAGATCTGGGGAGTCTGATAGAACAACAAACACAGTGATTTCATGCATATTGCTTTGTTGTGTATTGTACCTATGGTTGCACCAATACCCGTTTTTTTTTACTGGCGAGTACGAGTACCGATACTTTAGGTCAAGTACTCGCCAATACCTTTGCTGTGTGATTTGAGCCCATGCAGAATGAATGGGCTCAAATCGCACTGCAAAGAATCACATGCAATTTGAACAGGAAAGTGGTACGATTCCAAATTGCATGTGGTTCCCCCCTGCTCCTTGATTTGTATGGGCTCAAATCGCATTGCAAAGGTATCGGTTTCGGGTATCGGAGCATTTTCATGAATACTGGTAAAAATACTCGGTATTGGCACCAACCTAATTGTACTGATATTTCCTTTAATACTTCTCAGGAACATTCTTCAAAATGGACTCCGAGAACAGGTCCTTCTACCAGAAAGCGACCAGTTTGACAGCGTCCTTTGTGCTGTGACAGCTGATGTGGACTTTGACGGAGAGCCAGAGATATTACTGGGAACATACGGGCAGGTGAGGCCAGGAACCTATGTTGGTTCTTCTTTCTGTAATTTTTAAAATTTTATGTGAATTGTGTGTCATTATTTGCTTGTTTTATATAAATGCTATGCTACATGCTTAGCAATTCATTTAATTGTATTTTACTTCTCATCTTATCTCTGTGAAGGACTGTCAGGGTTCTTGGGCTGAATGTGAATTCAATTACAAAAGCTACGGGGTTCATATAAAATATACCAGATCTATAGATAGTGCCAAAAGAAAAATACAAATCAGTATAGGAATCCACTTTATGAGAATATGGCACATCCAGCATGTAAGATTGTGAAGGGCATATAAAAAATGACACAGTTAAAATACATATGTGGGAATTCTGACTTGCAAAAGGATTTCCAGTACTAGAGCTGCACAATTCTGGATAAAATGAGAATCACAAAGACCGGTGCGCAAATACCGTGTGACATAATATATTACAATGACCGCCATTTTATTCTCTAGGTTTCTGTGATAAAAATAAATATAAATGTTTGGAGGTTCTAAGTAATTTTCTAGCAAAAAATACTTTAACTTGTAATCAACAAATGTCAGAAAAAAGGCTTAGTCTTAAAGGGTACGTTCACCTTTACAGAAAATCTGTAAGGTGTAATTACACTGGACCCTCTTCCCATCCCTCCTGGTCCCGCTGACCTTGAGTGCCGCGATCTCCCGCTGTGACACATCGTATAGCCACTTTACCGGTTCGGGGATATGAAATCCCCACGACTTAATCTCCTAAACGTACGTATAGGAGGCAGACCATGTGATGGTGCCGACCAATCAGAAGATGCGTAGCCTGTCCTGTCAGTGGGGGAGAAGAGGAGAGAAAGCCGCAGGGGATTTCAAATCCCCAGACCTGTAAGGCAGCTATATGATGTGTCACAGCGGGAGATCGCGGGACTGGGGGGGGGCTAGGGAGAGGGTTCAGTGTAAGTACACTTTACAGATTTTCTGTAAAGGTGAACTTGCACTTTAAGTGGTTAAACTGACCTCATTTACAGACCGAAGTTCAACCCCGCTGACAGCTGATGACCGATCGGTTGAGGACTCGGCCAGATTCCCAACCCCCTCCTTAGCAACCAGCTATATACAGTGTTTTAAACAGAAAAATTAAAACCGCAAACTGCAAAACACATCAAAAATCGCATCACAAACACAACACTTGCTTTTCTGTTGTGATTCCATTGAAGTCTGTTACACGCAAAACGTGTAAAATAAAGTCCCTGACCCTTTCCAAAAATGCACCGGCAGCAAAACGCATAGATGTGAACGTGTAGGAAACCATGTTAAATGGACTGTAGTGCGTTTCTGCAAACTGAAAAAGGCATCGTTGTGAACCTAGGGTAAATGTGACCTATAAACTGTACAAAGTTGAACAACAAACTGAAATCTTTTAGGTGGAGGGAAGTAAAAATAAAAAAATTAAATAATTTTGGTTGCTTAAGTGTGCATACCCTTACACTAATACTTTGTTGAAGCAGCTTTTGATTGTATTGCAGCACTCAGTCTTTTTGGGTATGAATCGGCATGGGACATCTTGACTTGCCAATATTTGCCCAAAACAATCCAAATCTGTCAGATTGCGAGGTCATCTCTTGTGCACAGCCCTCTTCAGATCACCCCACAGATTTTCAGATTCAGGTCTGGGCTCTGGCTGGGCCATTCCAAAATCTTAACCTTCTTCTGGTGAGGCCATTCCTCTGTTGATTTGGATGTATGCTTTGGGTCGTTGTCATGCTGAAAGATAAAGTTCCTCTTCAGCTTCAGCTTTCTAGCAGAAGCCTGAAGGTTTTGTGCAAAATATTGACTGGTATTTGGAACTGTTAATAATTCCCTCTACCTTGGCGAAGGTTCCAACTGAAGAAAAACAGCCCCAAAGTATGATGCTGCCACCACCATGCTTCACAGCGGGTATGGTGGTGTTTTGTTGATGTGCAGTGTTGTTTTTGCACCAAACATATCTTTTGGAATTTTGGCCAAAAAGTTCAACCTTGGTTTCCTCCGACCATAATACATTTTCCCACATGCTTTTGGGAGACTTCAGATGTGTTTTTGCAAAATTTAGTCGGGATTGGATGTTTTTCTTTATAAGAAAAGGCTTCCATCTTGCCACTCTACCCCATAGCCCAGATATATGAAGAATACGGGAGATTGTTGTCACATATACCACACAGCCAGTACTTGCCAGATATTCCTGCAGATCCTTTAATGTTGCTGTAGGCCTCTTGGCAGCCTTCCTGATCAGTTTTCTTCTTGTATTTCATTATTTATTTATTTTTTTTGGATTGACGTTCTTGGTGATGTCACTGTTGTGCCATATTTTCTCCACTTGATGATGACTGTCTTCACTGTGTTCCATGGTATATCTAATGCCTTGGAAATTTTGTACCCTTCTCCTGACTGATACCTTTTACCAATGAGATCCCTCTGATGCTTTGGAAGCTCTCTGCGGACCATGGCTTTTGCTGTAGGATGCGACTAATGCCCGGTACACGCGATCCGATTATCGGACGAATGATAGTCCATTTTTTTTTTTTGCATGCTAATCTCATGTCGAATCTGATGAGTTTACTAAAGTCCCGAAAATTCTCGTATGACAGAATAAAAAATCGGAAGTGATGTCATGTGTTGTAATACATTTGTATTGCATTTTCGAACGACAGCTGTACTGATTAAACGAAAATCATACGATCTGGCATCGTGCGAAAAAAAAATTCCGTGCATGTCCGATAGAATAATATCGGATGAACTGTCTTGATCGGCTCTCGAAAGCTCTGTACTAACGATCCAATTATCGTACGATCGTTTTGAAAGCAGCATTTTTCATACGATTTTCGGATCGTGTGTACAAGGCTTAAGAAAATGTCAGGAAAGACCTACTAGAACAGCTGAACTTTATTTGGGGTTAATCAGAGACACTTTAAATGATGACAGGTGTGTACTGACTCCTATTTAACATGAGTTTGAATGTGATTGCTTAATTCTGAACACTGAAGCTACATCCCCAGTTATAAGGGGGTGTGCACACTTGTGCAACCACATTATTTAATTTTTTTATTTTTACTACCCCCCTAAAAGATTTTTTTTTTTTTCCCCAATTGAGTTGTACAGTTTATAGGTCACATTAAAGGTGGAAAAAGTTCATTTTTTTTTACATCACAGAAACCTCATATTTTTACAGGTGTGTGTGTGTGTGTTAGTGTGTATACAGTCAGGTCCATAAGTATTGGGACATCAACACAATTCTAATCTTTTTGGCTCTATACACCACCACAATGGATTTGAAATGAAACGAACAAGATGTGCTTTAACTGCAGACTTTCAGGTTTAACTACTTAACGACCGCTCACTGTACATATAATTTGGCAAAATGGCACGGACAGGCACAATCACGTACCTGTACGTGACTGCCTTCCTATGGGTGGGGGGTCCGCCACAGTGAGCAGTCGGTATCGCTCCGGGAGCAAGCCGTGATGAGGGGGCGGCCATTGGTTTCTGGCCACCCCCTCGCGATCGCTCCCGGCGAATCAAATGCTTCCTCTGCCTGTGTAATGTATACACAGGCAGGAGGAAGTGATGTCATCTCTCCTGCGGCGCTCACATATACCGAGCGCCGTGGAGAGAAGACATCGAGGTTAGTGCACAAACAGTACACTGACACCATGACACATAGGCACACGATTGCCCCCCCAGTCAGTGTCACTGATTGCAGTGATCATTTATTTACTGATCACTGCAATCAGTGACATTTGTAACTGTAAAAGTGTCAGGGCAGTTAGTTTTAGGTCCAGGGTAGCCCCCTAACCCCCCCTAATAAAGGTTTAACCCCTTGATCGCCCTCCAGGTAACCCTTTCACCCCCTAGAACCACTGTCACTAAGCGATCGTTTTTCTGATCGCTGTATTAGTGTCGGTGGTGCCGCTAGGTAGTCATTTTTTTAGGTTCGCCGCCAGGTTTTTATAGCGTCAGGTACCCCCATATATTATCTAATAAAGGTTTTAACTCCCTAAATGCCCCTAGAGTTAACCCTTTCACCAGTATAAGTGTCACTGGTGACACTGGGTAGCCAGTTATTTATTTTGTTATTTAGGTTCCCCGTCAGGTTTTTATATAGCGTCAGGTACCCCCATATATTACCTAATAAAGGTTTTAACCCCCTGATTGCCCCTAGTTAACCCTTTCACCAGTGATCACCGTATAAGTGTTACGGGTGACGCTGGTTAGTTAGTTTGCTTTTTTATAGTGTCGGGGCACCCGCCGTATATAACCCAATAAAGGTTTAACCCCCTGATCGCCCGGCGGGTGATATCAATTAGGTTTTAGCGTCGGAGAGGGTCTGCGTCACACCCCAGGCAGCGTCAGGTTAGTGCCAGTAACGCTAACACTCACGCGTGAAGCATACACCTCCCTTAGTGGTATAGTATCTGATCAGCTCAATATCTGATCTGATCAGATCTATACTAGCGTCCCCAGCAGTTTAGGGTTCCCAAAAACGCAGTGTTAGCGGGATCAGCCCAGATACCTGCTAGCACCTGCGTTTTGCCCCTCCGTCCAGCCCAGGCCACCCAAGTGCAGTATCGATCGATCACTGTCACTTACAAAACACAACACACATAACTGCAGCGTTCGCAGAGACAGACCTGATCCCTGCGACTCCAGTGCTGTAGGAGGTGATTTCACCACCACAGTTAACAAAAAAAGAGCATATATGCCGAAGCATTGGGGCAGCAGGGGCGGAGGAGCGATTTTGCTCCTAATGCCACGTACATACGGTCGAAATTCTGACAGAGGCTTGCCCATGGAAAAGTCAGACCGTGTGTACGCGGCATAACTTTTGCGGGAGGATGCCCCCATGCTTCGGCATATATAAATGGTGCATGTATGCCCATCATTAGAAGTGGGTGAATGAAGGGCGGTATTCTAATGGTGGGCATACCCACCGATCAATCTCTTTTTTTCGTTCAGCCAACAGGCTGCATGGAAAAAAAAGATTACAATACATGTCCAACAAGGACCAGCAACGTACTGGTATGTTGCTGGACTTTGAATGGTTATACCAGAATGATGCCTGCAGTTTTAGGTATCATCTTGGTATCATTCTTTTCAGCCAACGGCCGGCTTTCATGTAAAAGCAATCCTAGCGGCTAATTGGCCTCTGGACTGCTTTTACAAGCAGTGGGAGGGAATGTCCCCCCTCAGATGCTTTGAGGGCAGAGGAAAGATCTAGGGTCTAATAGACCCCAGTTTTTTCAAAAAAAAGTACCTGTCACTACCTATTGCTATCATAGGGGATATTTACATTCCCTGAGATAACAATAAAGAAGATTAAAAAAAAATATGTGAGGAACAGTTTAAAAATAAAATAAAAAAGCAAAATTAATAATTAAAAGCACCCCTGTCCCGCCCTGCTCTTGCGCAAAGGAGAACGCAATCGTTGGTCTGGCGTCGTATGTAAACCGCAATTGCATCATGCATGTGAGGTATCACTTCGAAGGTCAGATCGAGGGCAGTCATTTTAGCAGTAGACCTCCTCTGTAGATCAAATGTGGTAACCTGTAAAGGCTTTTAAAAATGTATGTAGTATGTCGCCACTGCGCGTTTGTGCGCAATTTTAAAGCATGTCGTGTTTGGTATCCATGTACTCGGCCTAAGATCATCTTTTTTATTTCATCAAACATTTGGGCAATATCGTGTGTTTTAGTGCATTAAAATTAAAAAAAGTGTATTTTTTCCCCAAAAAATGTGTTTGAAAAATCGCTGCGCAAATACTGTGTGGAAAAAAAATATGCAACACCCTCCATTTTAATCTGTAGGGCCTTTGCTTTAAAAGAAATATATAATGTTTGGGGGTTCAACGTAATTTTCTTGCAAAAAAAAAAAAGTTTTCATGTAAACAAAGTGTCAGAAAGGGCTTTGTCTTCAAGTGGTTAGAGTGGATGTAAGCTTCCTAATGTTGTGGTATAAAATGCCAGAACAGTTCAAAACCCCCCCAAATGACCCCATTTTGGAAAGTAGACACCCCAAGCTATTTGCTGAGAGGCATGTCGAGTCCATGGAATATTTTATATGTTGACACAAGTTGTGGAAAAAAACATTTTTTTTTTTTTTTTGCACAAGGTTGTCACTAAATGATATATTGCTCAAACATGCCATGGGCATATGTGGAATTACACCTCAAAATACATTCTGTTGCTTCTCCTGAGTACGGGGATACCACATGTGTGGGACTTTTTGGGAGCCTAGCCGCGTACAGGACCCCGAAAACCAAGCACCGCCTTCAGGCTTTCTAAGGGTGTACATTTTTGATTTCACTCCTCACTGCCTATCAGTTTCGGAGGCCATGGAATGCCCAGATGGCACAAACCCCCCCAAATGACCCCATTTTGGAAAGTAGACACCCCAAGCTATTTGCTGAGAGGTATTGTGAGTATTTTGCAGATCTCACTTTTTGTCACAAAGTTTTGAAAATTGAAAATAAAAAATAAAAAATTATTTTCTTTCTTCATTTTCAAAAACAAATCAGAGCTGTAAAATGCTCACCATGCCTCTCAGCAATTTCCTTGGGGTGTC
This sequence comes from Rana muscosa, assembly GCA_029206835.1. Lineage (NCBI taxonomy): Eukaryota > Metazoa > Chordata > Amphibia > Anura > Ranidae > Rana > Rana muscosa. The sequence continues at coordinate 44,327,291 of CM055125.1, forward strand.
TACTTTGCAAAATGGGGTCATTTGGGGGGGTTTGTTTTGGCATTTTATGGCCTTCGAAACTGTGATGGGTAGTGAGGAGTGAAATCAAAAATTTGTGCCCTTAGAAATCCTGAAGGCGGTGCTTGGTTTTCGGGGTCCCGTACGCGGCTAGGCTCCTAAAAAGTTCCACACATGTGGTATCCCCGTACTCAGGAGAAGCAGCAAAATGTATTTTGTGGTGCAATTCCACATATAACCATGGCATGTGTGAGCAATATATCATTTAGTGACAACTTTTTGTATTTTTTTTTTTTGTCATTATTCAATCACTTGGGACAAAAAAAAAAAATATTCAGTGGGCTCAACATGCTTCTCAGCAATTTCCTTGGTGTCTACTTTCCAAAATGGGGTCATTTTGGGGGGGTTTTGTACTGCCCTGCCATTTTAGCACCTCAAGAAATGAGATGGGCAGTCATAAATTAAAAGCGGTGTAAATTCCTGAAAATGTACCCTAGTTTGTAGACACTATAACTTTTGCGCAAACCAATAAATATACGCTTTATTGACTTTTTTTTTTTTTTTTTGTACTAAAGACATGTGGCTGAATACATTTTGGCCTAAATGTATGACTAAAATTGAGTTTATTCGATTTTTCTTATAAAAAAGTAGAAAATATCATCTTTTTTTTTTTTTTAAATTTTCGGTCTTTTTCCATTTATATTGCAAAAAAAAAAAATCGCAGAGGCAATCAAATACCATTAAAAGAAAGCTCTATTTGTGGATAGAAAAGGATGCAAATTTTGTTTGGGTACAACATTGTATGTCCGCACAATTTCCAGTTAAAGCAGCGCAGTGCCAAATTGTAAAATCAGCTCTGGTCTTTATGCTGCGTATTGGTCCGGGGCTCAAGTGGTTAATTTGAGGGTATTTACCTCCAAATCAGGTGAACGAGGTAGGAATTACAACAGTTTGTATATGTGCCTCCCACTTCACTTTTTAAGGGACCAAAAGTAATGGGACAATTGGCTGCTCAGCTGTTCCATGGCCAGGTGTGTGTTATTCCCTCATTATCCCATTTACAAGGAGCAGATAAAAGGTCCAGGGTTCATTTCAAGTGTACTATTTGCATTGGGAGTCTGTTGCTGTCAACTCTCAATATGAGATCCCAAGAGCTGTCACTATCAGTGAAGCAAGCCATCATTAGGCTGAAAAAACAAAACAAACCCATCAGAGAGATAGCAAAAACATTAGGTGTGGCCAAATCAACTGTTTGGAACATCCTTAAAAAGAAAGAACGCACCGGTGAGCTCAGCAACACCAAAAGACCCGGAAGACCACGGAAAACTGTGGTAGATGAGCGAAGAATTCTTTCCCTGGTGAAGAAAACACCCTTCACAACAGTTGGCCAGATGAAGAACACTCTCCAGGAGGTAGGTGTATGTGTGTCAACGTCAACAATCAAGAGAAGACTTCACCAGAGTGAATACAGAGGGTTCACCACAAGATGTAAACCATTGGTGAGCCTCAAATACGGGAAGGCCAGATTAGAGTTTGCCAAACAACATCTAAAAAAGCCTTCACAGTTCTGGAACAACATCCTATGGACAGATGAGACCAAGATCAACTTGTACCAGAGTGATGGGAAGAGAAGAGTATGGAGAAGGAAAGGAACTGCTCATGATCCAAAGCACACCACCTCATCAGTGAAGCATGGTGGTGGTAGTGTCATGGCGTGGGCATGTATGGCTGCCAATGGAACTGGTTCTCTTGTATTTATTGATGACGTGACTGCTGAAAAAAGCAGCAGGATGAATTCTGAAGTATTTCGGGCAATATTATCGGCTCATATTCAGCCAAATGCTTCAGAACTCATTGGACGGCGCTTTACAGTGCAGATGGACAATGTCCCGAAGCATACTACGAAAGCAACCAAAGAGTTTAAGGGAAAGAAGTGGAATGTTATGCAATGGCCAAGTCAATCACCTGACCTGAATCCGATTGAGCATGCATTTCACTTGCTGAAGACAAAACTGAAGGGAAAATGCCCCAAGAACAAGAAGGAACTGAAGACAGTTGCAGTAGAGGCCTGGCAGAGCATCACCAGGGATGAAACCCAGCGTCTGGTGATGTCATCGCGTTCCACACTTCAGGCTGTAATGGTGCCCGGGACGAACTGCGTATGCACATTACAACAGCTGAGTTTACGATCAGCTGTTGAGACGGCGCCTGCGCACAATAGCAGATGGAAGAATTTTTTCTGGCAGATTGTGCCCCGCACTGCTGAGGCGTGTTCATGTGGGTGAGGGGCGGATTGGTACATGATGGGGGCGGATTATTAAATGATAGGCAGTGCTGCAAAACACATATTTTTCTGCTATCCTTCCTGGAAGCTTGCGGGCATGTTTAGTAAACTAAAGGGCGGCTTTTTGTATCAGAAATATGTGTTTTGCAGCACTGGGCATAATTAAAAAATCCGCCCCCATTTTAGCAGCACTGCCCATCATTTAATAATCCAGCCCCATCATGTAAAAATCCACCCCTTACAGACATGAATGTGCCTCTGCAGCGCGCGGTGTTCTATCGAGAAGTGGCCGCTATTATGCGCAGGCGCCGTCTCGCTGACGCAACCGCTGATCGCGCAGTTCGAGCCGGGCACTTCTCGATAGCAGGCACTTCTCGATAGAACACCAGTTCTTCGGGTCCCCCATGGGGCTGTCTTGCTTGTGAGAAGCTGGCTGTGACTTTCTGGCTCCCCACTGCACATGCCCAAGTCGAGCTGCACTGTTGAATGGACCCACAGCCTCTTGGGTTGTGTGACATGTTCCAGGTGGTTGAAGGGGGAAGGGAGGGTGCTCTTCTTGCCTAGGCTCCCAAGAAAAAAAGAAAAAAAATACACAAGTGATTGGGGAGGGAGGGGGGTGGGAGAGGATGAGGAAAAGCAGAACTTTCCTTTTTAGGTGAAGTTCCATTTTAAAGCCTTCAAGGAAAACTCCAGTTTCCATAGGGGGATGTTAAACATAAATCCTAAATGGGGTGCCAACTGTCATTTTAAACTTCACCCATATTAAGGGTGTAACATGTTTCGCACAAACCGGCCCCTGCTCCCCCCCCCCCCCCCCATCCTCTGCTCTGACAGCTAGCGGGGATCCGTGGCCAAGTGGAACTCTGTCCGCCTGGCTGCTTCAGTCAATCGGTCCTCTGTTAATAGAAAGCTACAAGTCCCGACAGCCGCAAAGGTTTGTAGTTTTCAATGCACTTCCATAGCACTGTGGTAGTTCATTTATGCTTCCTGTCAGATTGTATCTGCTTGTCTGTACGATATATGGGCACACAGATACACTGATAGGTCTGCAGGACACCTCCTGCATGGCACCAGCAATCTGCTGATCACTGGTGCAATGCTTTAGAGCAGTGGTCTCCAAACTGCGGCCCTTTGCTTGCCTTCATTGGGGCACTATTCCCACCCCCCACTGATGCAAGAAATTTTCTGTCAACTGGCACCAACAATGGGGCACCATTTCTCCCACTGGCACCAACAATGGGGCACCATTTCTCCCACTGGCACCAACAATGGGGCACCATTTCTCCCACTGGCACCAACAATGGGGCACCATTTCTCCCACTGGCACCAACAATGGGGCACCATTTCTCCCACTGGCACCAACAATGGGGCACCATTTCTCCCACTGGCACCAACAATGGGGCACCATTTCTCCCACTGGCACCAACAATGGGGCACCATTTCTCCCACTGGCACCAACAATGGGGCACCATTTCTCCCACTGGCACCAACAATGGGGCACCATTTCTCCCACTGGCACCAACAATGGGGCACCATTTCTCCCAATGATGGTGCACTAATCCTCCCCGAATACCTAATTTGGCGATGTTTACTTTCACTTATGCCAGAAAAATGTACATTCCGGCTGGCCAAAGTCCGCCCCCCCCCCCATAGTCTGAAGGACAATAAACTGGCCTTTTGTTTAGAAAGTTTGGAGACCCCTGCTTTAGCGACTCCAGAAACAAAAAATAATAAATGCACATTTTTTTTTTTTTTAACCTGCAAAAATTGTGCATTTATTTTTTGTCAAAAGGTGAACTTATCCTTTTTAATTGACAGCTGAAGCTGCTAGCAGGCTTTTTAGTGCTGAAGCTTATTTAATACTGCTGGCAATTTTTTTTCTAAAAGGAGAGTCCGCGTTCCCATTAGGATGTTTGCGTATATGCCTGCTTCACATGGGCCTCAGCTTATATAAGACTCCCTTCACACTGAGGCGCTTTGCAGGCGCTATAACGCTAAAAATAGCGCCTGCAAAGTGCCCTGAAAGAGCCGTTTCTCACACTCCAATGTGAAAGCCCTAGGGCTTTCACACTGGAATGGTGCGCTGGCAGGACGCTAAAAAAAGTCCTGCTAGCGGCGTCTTTGGAGCAGTGTTTATACCGCTCCTCCACCGCTCCTGCCCATTGAATTGAATGGGCACCGCGGCTATACCCCTGGCAAAGCGCTGCTGCAGCGGTGCTTTTCGGGTGGTTTTAACCCTTTTTAGGTTGCTAGCAGGGGTTAAAAGCACCCCGCTAGCGGCCGAATACCGACGCCCCAGTGTGAAAGGGGCCTAAGAGCTGTGTTTGCAGAGTTTTCAGCAAGCTGTGTTGAAGTTTTTAAAGTACTATTCGGTTTCAGTTTGTAAATGCTGAACACAGAACCTAATGGGAGGGCTGATTGCCACTTTACACAAGCTGCTAACAAGCTTCAGCATTTCTTGAACCTTATTGAAAGCCTGCTGAAGCTTGCTAGTAGCTTGCCTAAAGTGGCAATCGGCACTCCCATTAGGTTATGTGTTCAACATTTACAAACTGGAGGCACTTGGTACTTTTGCTCTGCAAATGCTTTGTCAAAGTCTGCTGTTCACACTGCTCTTATACAAGCTGAAGCCCGTGTGAAACTGGCCCTAAAGTCTTCAATAGAGCTTGCTGTACACATTGCTTTCATACAAGTTAAAGCCCATGTGAACAAGATCTTAGAGTGGTATAGCAGCCCACAGGAGCCGCACCGCCATCTTCTCTTTCACACTAGTCCTTCTGACAAAAGCCACAATTGCCTGATTGTTGGTCCAAGTGTCCCACCACCCAAGCTCTGTATGTGAAGAGTATGGTCTGCCATGCCACCACATGTGACTGGATCTCTGAAGCACTGAAGTTGCCCTGTTCGGTGAGATTTGTGTATAAATGCCCCCTTCCTCCTCAGGCTCTTCCTTCCTTTTTTTTTTTTTTTTTATGTACGAACAACTTTTATTGAAGAAACTAGAGCACAGATATTGGATCTGTTTCCTGCTGAAGCAAAACTGCAGTTTCCTTACAAAAAATGTTCTCTGGGGGAGGGTGAATGGCGCTGTTACAACTCCTGATTAATTAGATGAATGCCCCTTAGCTCATGTCGGGTGTAGGGGTGGGCGCAGTTGGCAGTGAAGGTGTAAACAATGAATGTAATTAAATAAATCTCAGCTTGTGTGAGATGGAGAGCTCAGTCTTGCCTTTGGCTGAATGTGTGATTTCTGTGTGAAGAGTCCCAGGTTGTTGCGGAGTGTGATCGCTGCATGATAATACTCTCTCTCCCACATAGTAGTTCACTTTGTACTAGCTGGAGTGGTGTGTGTGTCTTTGTCTACTGAGCTGTAAGCAAACATATATTTTTTTCCCCTTTGCTACAGAGATGTATATTAGGCCTCATATAGCTACATGTACAAAGCAAGAACTGACTTTATTGCTCATAGGAGCCAATTAATTTCACTCTTTCTCTGCTGTAGGAGAATAAAGGGCAAAATCTAATTGATATGGGAAACAAAGACATATTTTTTTTTTCTTTTTTTTTTTTAAACTTCTGACAGTATTTTTTTCATTTTAACCCGTACAAAGACAGTATGAACTATTGTGTATATGACTTTTGTGATGTTTGGATTATTAGGAAACACATTTAGAACCAAGTAAATGATTACAGACAATCTTTAATGACTGCAAATTCTGTTACTGCCTTGAATGATTAAAGGTGCTCTTCGCTGAGAATAAAAAAAAAAAAAAAAAAAGCCCTCAAATGCATATGGGAACACAATTTACCTGCTCAGTACTTCATTTTTCAACCAGGCAATGCTTCTCTGCACCAGTCCTTTTTAGTCCCTAACTCTTAAAAAAAAAAACACCTGCAAGGCAATGGCATAATGTGCAAGTATGCATTGCCTACTAATACATTATGAAATATTCACCTTGGAACAGAGTCCTCCAGCGCTGTACTGACGCCACTGAGAGTGCTGACCTTTTCCCCCGGTCCCTCATGCACTGGTGACGTAACTGGCTGCATCAAGAATGAATGTCTCCTATGTCTCCTGTTTAGGAGATATTCATTTTACCTACGGGTAAGCTTCATTATAGGTTTACCTGTAGGTAAAAATGACCAAGCTGGATTTACTACCGCTTTAAAGTGTTACTAAACCCACAACAGTAAAATCAGTCTGTATATGCAGTAAAGCATGCTTGTTATACTCACTGTAGAACCTAAGTGGTTGTTAATCGTGCGCATTGTGTGAAAAGGCTGTTTGATTCTGTCTTCTCTGATCCTCCCCCTTCTTTTACTGGCACCACTCCATCTGCTGATAGAACAGAGCCCTAGGAGGCACTCTGCACATGCTCAGTTTGGTGTGTATTGATGGAGATTTTTTTTTGGGAGGGTGCATGTGACCAGCACAGGGCCAATCAGCACTGTCCAGAGGGTCAGGGATCATGCAGCCTCATAGGGCAGTGAAAACTCCTCTTACAAGCTTTAACCAGACACCGATGGAAGTCACAAGACTGTTATATACTGCTGATGAGAAAAAGTAGATAGCAGTTTATATTTACTAAAATAATTGCATTTCCATGTTCTATGTGCTGTGGGGGATCAGATATAGTGAATCCGGAGTCCTGGACTTAGTAACACTTTAAAACTGCAGGTATCCTCCATGTTCACAATTTTAGCATCTTTCTTCTTCCTTGCTATTGATACCCATCCAATGGATGACTATAGAAAAATAAGGCTGCAGAAGTTCCTTAGTCACCACTTTTCCCCAAATCATCAGTCATCCCTATCCCTTCCCCTCTTAAGGCGATTCCCATTCCTAAACTGATAGCACTGTGCAAAGGAATAGAGCCATCACTGGCTCAGAATGCAGGCCTCCATCTCCCAGTCTAAGTGCTGCATCAAAGGCATTGCAGAAAGCTAGTATAACTGATAGGGGGACACCAGGCACCGTCCCTCTGCCTGTGAGAACTGGCAGCAGACTGTAGTGGCAATCCAGCTACTCCCATTCTTGGAATACAAATCTTCAGTCAAAGATCACTGCCTCGAAAATGCATTGCGACACTCTACAGATGTTTCCAGGTGTTGTATATTGAGTTGCAGCAGAAGAATGCTATTGCTCAAAAGCAGAACTACGCTGCATCTGAGCACCAAAAACGCTATTTAATTATTTTTAATATTCAAAGCAAATCCATCCATCCATGTCTCTCTATGCTTTATTTTGCTGAAAAATCACCCCCTAGCAATTCTGGCTGTGGCTATCTTGAGTAAGGGCAGATGATTCATGTAGCATTTACTTCCTGAAATCCATCTGCCCTTAGCTCAGCTATGCAGGCAGGAGGGTGTGCTTAGCTGAGAAAACCCCTCCTCCCCCCTGAAGACTCCTGGGATGTATGACATAATTTGCCTAGGCATAGGAAACCAGGAAGACACTGATATTTACTTTTTAAACTTTAAAAAAAAAAAAAAAAATGGTATACTTTCCTTTACATTTACTAATGGCAGTTTTATAAGGATTAAAAAAAGGCAAAGTTGACTGAGAGAGTGAAACTCCACTTTAAATGTATTGAATGTGTAGAAGCTGTGTATGACGTTTGGGATGTACTGGAATGCCAGTTAAAGTAGAACTAAAGGCAAAACCTTATTTTTTTAAAGTTTTGGACACACTGTAGAGGGATTAGAACACCTGTCCGTTTTTATTGCAGTCTGTGTCACTGTTAAGGAGATTTACCCTCTCTATTTTTCCTGTTTACTATTATTATTGAAAGTAAAAGGAAAATCCCAAATTTTGAGTTTTCCCCAGAAAAGTAATAGAAGGGAAATCCTCCAATGGGGACACTAGTTCTGGTCCCCAAGGAATTCCTCTAAGTTGCAGGGATTTGCCCTCACTTCCTGTTTGCCTAGGGGACAGGGAGTGAAGGGAAATTTCCCTAATGGGACACAGATGGGGGGAAAAAAATAATCTGACAGAGGTTATAATCCTCCCTTACCTTATCCAAAATGGGGGGGGAGTTTTGCCCATAGTTCTACTTTTTTCGTTTTCCAACAACACAACTCCAAGTGGGGCCTGTCTTCGCCTTGTGCACTTGGTTTTAAAGGTCTGAACACATGACAAGTTAAAAACAATAAAATCAATAATAGGTGTTTAAAGCAGAAGTAAACCCATCGATTTAACAATTTCAAAAAGCAGTTACATTTCCGGCATGCCTGGAATGCCAACTGTCACATTGGTTGTGCTCTCAACCAAACTGTCAAACTATCCAATGGCTGGTGTCATAACTGATCACATGTGCAGCATCATGGCAGTTGAAGATTAAACAGAGGCCAAGATGGCAGCTTCCTTGCCTGAAAATGATAGGAGGGTTTACTTCCACTTTAACTGGTGAGATATTTTCCCCTTGAAGCAGAGTCTGCAGCAATAACAGTACCCTACACTGGAAACGCCTGAATGCAGTAATTTTGAAGGGATGACCGCATACTTTTAGCCATTTGTGTCTTTGCACTAAAGCAGGAGCCGATGTGATTGGTTTGATGCTCTCTGTGATGTTTTGAAAACTTTTGTCAGGACTGAATCAAGGAGTAGAAGAATTAAACAATCTTGGCCCACATTCATTTCTATTGATTTCTCCCTCCCATTTTTTAGGAGCTTCTGTGTTACAAGTACGTACAGCGACCGGATGTGGAGGGACATTTACAGCTACTTTGGCAGAGAAGTTTCCCAAGTCCTCTGCTGTGCATGGCTGTTGTAGATCTGACCTGGGATGGGCTGTATGAACTGGCCATTGTGTGTCTAAAAGGATTGCACATACTGCAGGTGAGTTCTTGCTCACCCTTCCAATTGCTGTGTGTTTGTTTTTTTTCTTTCTTCTTCCTATTAGTGTTTTTAAAATGGTCTACTCGGTAATTTACAAATAAAGTAAGTTACAAATCCTAAGTAAAACATTCCAGATTTGTCACAATATACTGCAACTGAGTAATAAAAACAAAGGATGAAAAATCGACCTAGCATGGAACTCCCGTCAAGTTACTGTGCCTGCCTACAGTCCCGCAACATCCACAAGAGAAGAAGATTGTGGCAGGATAAAGTATTTCCTCCGCCTTTTTTTTTTTTTTCTAGAGGGGGCACTGAACTGTGGTGTATTTTTACACTGACTGGTCACAGGGTGGAAGGCTGCAGCTAATTGAGGCAACGTCTATACTCCCATCCCAGAATTAGGGGATATACTAAAACTGGAGCACACAGAATCTGGTGCAACTGTGCATAGTAACCAAATCAGCTTCTAACTTAAAGCGTTTGTTAACCCCCAAAAAAACAAAACTGATCCTGTTCCCTAAAGCATGTTATACAGCACAGTGCTTGTGCTGTGTCATTTGGCCACCTGTAATACCTGTCTGATCCTGCCTGGCTATAACCCCCCCCCCCCCTCTGTATGCTGACTCCAATATATCAGAGCTGCTGAGCCCTGACACCGTTGTCAGCATACTTGGCTCTGTCAGCTGCAGCCTGCTATCTGTCTCTTGTGCCCTGGTTCACATTGGAGCAATTTTGCATGCAATTTGACATGTAAAATCGCATGCCAAATCGGCGGCAATTGCCGGCAATGGCACCGATTCCCAAAAGTAGTTTCTGTACTACTTTTGGTGACTTCGGGGTGCGATTTCCATTGACATCTGTGCAGCAACCCACAGATGTCCCCGAAATCGCCCCTGAAGCTGGGACTGACATGCGGGAATGAAATTGTGCGAGTTCAGCTGAACTCCCACGATTTTATTGCCGCGGTCAGTGTGAACCAGGGCTTACGGTCATACCTCACATATGGGATGATTGCTATTTGCGTGTGCGCCCAAGCACAGGGGGACGGGGCACTTTAAAATATTTTTTAAATTCTTTATCCCCTCCTAGCCCCTAGCATTGCTTTAACCACTTGCCGACTAGCTACATTCCCGCTAGGATTGCTTTTACAAGAGAGACAACCATCTGCTCTAAAAAAAACAATACCGGGATGATGCCTACAGCTGCAGGTATCACCCCGGTATAACCACTTGAAGTCTAGCGACATACGGGTACATCGCTGGATCACCAGGAAATCCTCCAAAATAGACTTTTTTAACCACTTCCCGCCCAGCCTATAGCAGAATGACGGCTGGGCGGTGGTTCAGTCATCCTGACTGGGCGCCCATGGGGGTGCGCATCGTGGCGATCGGTGGTGCGGCGTGTCAGTCGGACACACTGCTACACCGATCTCGGTAAAGAGCCTCTGACAGAGGCTCTTTACCACGTGATCAGCCGTGTCCAATCACGGCTGATCACAATGTAAACAGGAAGAGCCGTTGATCGGCTTTTTCTGACTCGTGTCTGACAGACGCGAGTAGAGGAGAGCCGATCGGCGGCTCTCCTGACAGGGGGGTCTGTGCTAATTGTTTATCAGCACAGCCCCCCGTGGATGCCCACACTGGACCACCGGGGATGCCACCAGGGAAGCCCCCAACATGTGGATGGCCAGGTACGTCCCCCATGGCCACCAGTGATGCCACAACATGCCCAATATATGCCAATCAGTGCCCACAAATGAGCACTGACTGGCACCATTCATTCATAATGCCAGATCAGTGATGCCCAGCAATGCCACCCATCAGTGCCGCCTATGAGTGCCCATCGGTGCTGCATACCAGTGCCACCTATGAGTGCCCATTGGTGCCACCTCATAAGTGCAGCCGTATCGGTGCCCGTCTGTGCAGCCGTATCGGTGCCCGTCTGTGCAGCCGTATCGGTGCCCGTCTGTGCAGCCGTATCGGTGCCCGTCTGTGCAGCCGTATCGGTGCCCGTCTGTGCAGCCGTATCGGTGCCCGTCTGTGCAGCCGTATCGGTGCCCGTCTGTGCAGCCGTATCGGTGCCCGTCTGTGCAGCCGTATCGGTGCCCGTCTGTGCAGCCGTATCGGTGCCCGTCTGTGCAGCCGTATCGGTGCCCGTCTGTGCAGCCGTATCGGTGCCCGTCTGTGCAGCCGTATCGGTGCCCGTCTGTGCAGCCGTATCGGTGCCCGTCTGTGCAGCCGTATCGGTGCCCGTCTGTGCAGCCGTATCGGTGCCCGTCTGTGCAGCCGTATCGGTGCCCGTCTGTGCAGCCGTATCGGTGCCCGTCTGTGCAGCCGTATCGGTGCCCGTCAGTGCAGCCGTATCGGTGCCCGTCAGTGCAGCCGTATCGGTGCCCGTCATTGAAGGAGAAAACGTACTTATTTACAACATTTTATAACAGAAACAAAAACTTTATTATTTTTTTCAAAATTTTCGGTCTTCTTTTTTTATTTGTTGCACTAAAAATAAAAACCCCAGCAGTGATCAAATGTCACCAAAAGAAAGCTCTATTTGTGGGAACAAAATGATAAAAAATTTGTTTGGGTACAGCGTAGCACGACCGCGCAATTGTCATTCAAAGCGCGACAGCGCTGAAAGCTAAAAATTGGCTTGGGCAGGAAGGGGGTGTAAGTGCCTGTATTGAAGTGGTTAAGCTAGGAGTATGACTGTTTTGAAACATGTCATCGATGATTGCTTTCCAAGCAACTTGAATCTCCAATAAAGTTTGGTTTTGTAGGATTTTGTTTGCCGACCCATTTTATATTGTTTTCTTTGCGAAGCCTGAAGTTTTTTTTTTTTTTTTTTTTCCTGCCATGTACCACGCAATGAGAGCATTGGTGGATTGAAAGGTAAAGCAGCCATATCTTGAGAAAAGAGAAACACACAATGGGAGAGTCCTCGATGGGGGCTGCGCAACCCAGTAACATACAAAAACAAGGAAGGTTCCCCAGGGGTTTTTAAAAGGCAGCAAGAAGTTATATAAAGAGTAATTGTATAAAAATATATATTTTTTATTGATCCAAACAGAAAAATGAATGAAGTGGAGATATACAATAAATAAAAATACATACTCTGGTTGAGAGCACACAAGACATCATACAGCATCACTTAGGGCAAAAGACATCCCAGATAAAAACATGATTTGCCAATTAAAATATACAATATTGATATCCACAGAATACCCCAATGCATTTTCGACCATTAATTTTTTCAGTCTTCTTCAGGGGGTTTTTACGTTCTAGGGAATATATATCAGAACATCAAAAATGAGACATTTAACAGTATACAGAACATCGGTAAAACATTCCGAATTGTGCAAAATTATATTCATGTTCACACGGTGTATTTACCATTAAGTGGATGAAGGAATGAGAGTGTGTTGCAAAAACCAGATAGCTGTGGGTGCCTTCACCCTGGTAGATCCACTGTGGCCGCATGTCCCCCCCCCCGGGTGGGCGGGCGGGCGCATAGTCCATCTAGCTTGCAGGGGGCCACATATGTGGGCCCAGAGGGGAGGGGAGGACAGGCGGCAGGGCACCTATAAAAGGACATGCAGAATTGTCAGTAAACGATCATCAAGAATTATAGGAGTGTCAAGAAGTGCATTGGAACACTGACTGATAATGAATCAATTAGTAAATACATATGGAATTAAAACTATCTTATTCATTGGGTTCTATAATGGGTTTCTGATGATGATAATGGGTGTTAAAAGTAAACTTGTGAAAATTTATAGAAGTGAGTAGGGATATAAATCTACAATTAATCAAATTAGGGTGAATGGTGTAGTTGGGTATTAGTGGGGGAATAGGTGCATAGGAAATGCAACAAAGTGCTGAGAAAATGGTGTGCTCAACCATGGAGATGTGAAGAGTGTGAGGATTAATGAAGTAAATAGCATGAGGTGATAGATTAAACCAAATATAGGGTAGACTAAAGTGAGTAAAGGAATTTTTGAAGGAAAAAAATGCAGTAATTTTGTGATAGGGTGTGGTGCCAGACAATTAAATGCATGGCACTCTTATAAAAGTGTAACAGACCTGAATCTATTGCAAAAAGCAATTGGATGGGTAAAGTGGTATTGAATTAAATTAGGTTGTATTAAATGAAATGCCAAGGAAAGGGCATAAACAATATAAGCCAGTTTGATGTGTTCCAAGCATGGTACTTACTATGCACTCCATCTATCTTGCAGAGATCATCAGAGGAGACCTGGAGGCTGTCGGTTTATATAGTGTGTGCAATTATGTCCATGGTTCACAGGTGTGAAGCTCCTCCCCATCCACCCTCACATGGGTCAGCGCCGCCTATTGGGCGGCGTTTACGTGGTCCCATCGGCGTTCTGGAAGGCAGTGCCCCGACATCCATCATCGCCTCCGACGCAAAAGCGTGAGGTCTGGGAATCCCACGCATACACCTGATGTCACCGACAGTCCGGCGGCGATCAAGGGACGCCGCCAGCACGGTAAGGGCACCCCATGGTGGCCCCGAGGAGCCCAACCATGGGGAACCAAAAGGGGGAGAAGCGCAAACTTAGTCAGCGTCCCCCCCGCCGTGCTGGGAAGCAAAGTGGAAAAGGGGCATCCACCCGGTCTAAATGCATTGGGGTATTCTGTGGATATCAATATTGTATATTTTAATTGGCAAATCATGTTTTTATCTGGGATGTCTTTTGCCCAAAGTGATGCTGTATGATGTCTTGTGTGCTCTCAACCAGAGTATGTATTTTTATTTATTGTATATCTCGACTTCATTATTTTTCTGTGTGGATCAATAAAAAAAAATATATTTTTATACAATTACTCTTTATATAACTTCTTGCTGCCTTTGAAAAACCCCTGGGGAACCTTCCTTGTTTAAGCAGCCATATCTTTGTCTAGTTAGCTGGTTGTCATGTGATGGAGGACAAATACATAGGTTGTCATTGCTAATCTCCTGAAATGTATTATTTGCTTAGCTTTCTTAGGATTCAATACTTGCAGTCCTTGTCCAGGAACAAACGTACAGCAAATAAAGTCAGTACTGCTGATCTATATTCTTGTTGTGGTTTAGTGAAAAATTAAACGATTGGTAATGGCAGCCAGGAAACAAGCATTTTCATTGGGAAGCTGACATATTTCTTGTCACACAAGCTTTATTTAAAGGAATACCTTCTTGTAATACAGAAAAAAAAGCTACATTAGTCTTCCAATGGTGCAAGGAACTTTTTTGATTTGTTGATAGGCGAAAAGCACTATTGTTTGCTTTTTTATTTTCATTAAAGTTGTGTGCTTTAAAAAAAAAAAAAACACACAAAAGCTGTATTTGTATTGGCGATGACCTGTATTACTCAATACTTCCATGTGGTGTCACTGTTTCCATTCATATTAGAATTTCTTCCGTTCCTTAACGGCAAGCCAGGTTCTAGTGCAGAGCAATCTACCGAACTGTAAATCTGATTATTGTTGTGTACATAACATAGATTTATTGGCCTTGCAAATAGAAAACTTTGGTAAGTAACGCATTTAAATACAAAAGGAGGCATAACCCACAAAACTAATTTGAAGCAGACATATCACTAAAAATGCCCTTTTGAAACCCCTTTCACATGGACATTGTCTATTCGGCAGGTGATCAGTTCAGCGTTTGGCTCCAGTTGAAAACTAAAGCGTTCATTTATAACAGACTACCTCAGATCCATTTTTTTCTGGACCTGGGCAGAGGTAAGAGGATGTAAATGGAAACCGGTCCATTTACATATGCCTGCCCCATAGGGGAGCTTCTGATCAGGTCCGCCTGAAAAAGTAACGAGTAGACCTGATCGGACCACCTCTGTGAAAGGGGCTTTTATAGCTTAGGAAGACCTTACCCAATGATAATGAAAAGGTTACAATGTTTTCATATTAGGGCAATCTGGATATCATTCATTCATGTGACCTATGTCATGGCATTGGTCACATGTATAATCTCTTATCTAGAGGACTTTGAGAATGACATCGCCAGTCCTGCTGATGGACAGCTAAGTGTTAGAGGCTTGGTGAAAACATCAGAAATCACTCAAAGGTTTTTCTTTATTTTTTTAAGCATGTAAAAAAAGCCTGTCTATTTGATCTGCACATGCCGGGATTTTTAAAGTGGACACTTGGTATACCCAAAATGTAAATGTAAACAAGTTGCGTGAATATTCTCAACACCTTTTTAGTAAATCAGCCTTGATATGTAATAAGTTTTCACAAAAAGGTATGTTGCTTTTTTATTGATAAGTAAGGTTCTTTATGGTAAACCTGGGCAGTTCAAAGAAAGGTATTATAGAAAAATACATAATTAGTGATCACCTTCATAAAAGTGTATACTTTAAACCCTGGTGGCCAACCTGTGACCCTTTGGTATATGATGTGCGGCCCTCGGACTTCAGCAGTCTGTAGTGGGAACATTGATTAGGGCAATAGCGTTTATCTCTGCTAGCCTCTCCAGGTTTCCTATGGTCTTCTGCAGCATGTCTTCAGGTAAAAAATGTAGCGTGTGCAGACTCTGACCTTTATTTCATCTATTCTATCTGCAGTCTGACAATCCTCTCAAGCATTACATAGATTGAAGATTATGTGCGGCCCTTTGCTGATGTCAGGGGCAACAGTTGAAGCCCCCTTTAGCTCATAAGTTGACAGCCAGTGCTTCAGTAGATCCAGAGATATGAGCAGCAGAAGCCATATGTAAATCTCACCATGCAAGTCAATGGGAATGCAAAAGCAGCTTGATGCAGCTTAGGAGGACACCTGCAGGTAAAATGTACCTGTCAATGCACATCTCAGATTGACCTCCTATGCAAGCAGGATGCCCCTGAAAGCCTATCAACGCCGGCCCTAATAGTTGAGCTTGGTCCCCTCTCCCTTTCGCCTCCTAAGCTGGTTAGTCAGTGAAGATTGCTATCCCATTAAGTAAAAGACCATGTTGACAGCCTCTTGGTCATGTCAGAACTGCTTCTCTCCCCATACAAGATTATAGGAATGCAAAAGCAGCTTGAGCCCTGGTTCACACCAGTGTGATTTGTCATGCAATGGGAAAATTAAAAATCGCATGATAAGCCACACCCCATTCCTGGCCGTGGAACCATTCAAATCGTTGTGACTTTGAAAAAGCTCCTGCACTATATTTTGTGATTTCATTGTGATTTGCATTGCTTTCTGTTAAATGAAGTAGTGCGATTTTCAAAGCCTGCACTGGTGTGAAGCAGGTCAGATGGAGGACAAATGCATCTGTCAATTATGAATCATCTCAGAGACAAGCCTGAAAGACAGTAAATTGGCCCTTTGCTAAGAAAGTTTGGAGGCTCCTGTTCTAGTATGTAGCTGCATGCAGACAGGCTATATAAGTGAATGGCTATGCATTGACTGTACAAACTCACCCACAGAGCAAAATTTGGGCCCTTGTAAGCACTAATCACTCAGTAGAAAAACCCGACAGGCTGATTGCACACAAGTCGATGGATCGACTTGTGTACAGCCAGGGTGCCCATACATGGATTGAAATTTGGCCTTTCCCTGATGAACCAACTTAAGTTTGATCCATATGTGGCCAGCTTAAGGCCCAGATTTGCATAGAAGTAACAGCTTATCGCTCTTGATCTGGTGATTGTTTTGATCTGTGGTTTTCACTGAAGACCTTTGCAGATGCTTTGTTCCATCATATGCTCTGCTTACATTGCCCAGGTCAGTTGCAGGGAAGAGTTTTCCCACATTAAAAACAATCTATTTTTTTCTGTCTAGTTTTTATTACTATGGGTTACTTTAATAATGTCCAAAATTCAGTGTTTAAGCAGTAACCTAAGATATAGAAATGTTTCTCCAGAAAGGCAAGGGACAGAGTACATTTTTTTTCCCTGTAGAGTTGCACTTTGTACTTGAAAAACACTGAAGAGACGTACATCTGAAACAGGTTTGGATTAAATGCATTTCCAGCACTCTGTTTTATCAAGGCAGATAGTGTCCCCTTCTTAACACCTGCTCTGTCGCTGCCATCAGCTTGATTAATACTTACCCACAGGCTCCTAATTAGATGGCTGATGACCGGTATTGTTCCTTGTGGACATTAGCATACCACAATAGACAGCAGGTGCAAAGCTCTTTTGTTGTTTTATAGCCGCAGAAGGTCATATCTCTGGCTACAAATGGCCTGATTGTCCATCACAGCTCTGTGTCCACTTGCAATATGCATCTTTTTACTATTTCTTTGCAGCTATATTTAAATAAGGTTGTAGCCTGGTCCTGCCTTCTGACACATTCCCTGCACAGAAGGGGGGGGGGGGTGGGTGACAGTGATTGATGTGTGAATTTTTGTATCTCTCAGAGCTCCAACCGAATCCCTTTTAGGCCTTACTCACATTTGCATAGTATAGCTGCAGTAATGTGCCATGTACTAAAATAAGCGTCATAATAAATGGTATTACTCTTTCGTCCATGGACCGACACAGCTTCTCTATTGACAAAGTGGGTATTATCCGTTAATTAGGAGTGACTAGGCAGAAAAACTTGTAAAAAGTGTTGCATCACACCTTCTACAGTACCGCCCAGGGGGCGGACCCTCTGGGTATACCCTCTCAGTCTGCACATCGCAGATCAGTTTTTTTCTGTCTAGCAAGGAGTAGGACATGGCTCCCTTCGGGCTCATTGGTCCGGGGAAAAAAGATATATATATTTTTATTTTTTTGCTACATTTGTTGTTTCCTGCGATCTTCGATCAACTGCCGACTGGGTGACAGGCTGGATCCTCGATCCTTGTAGTCTCCCCAGTTTTCGGCCATCGAGCGTGTGCCGACCCTAGCTACGCGCTGGGTTTTCCACGACATGCCCGTCGCTCCACGGGTGGCCGGTGAGCCTACGCTCCAGGGCCTGCATCGGACCGCTCAGCTTCGGCTGACCTTACGGCCGAGTCGCAGCAGCCTGGCCGGTGAGCTTACGCTCCAAGGCTTGCATCGGACCGCTCAGCTTCGGCTGACCTTACGGCCGAGTCGCAGCAGCCTGTCCGGTGAGCGTCATGCTCCAGGGCATACATATGATCGTCCCTTCTGGGTCCAATCACAGCATGCCTGGCCAACAGTCACCTTCCGTGCGCGGACGATGATCTGTTTGGAATGTCTTCCAGCAGAATACATGCAGGATAGGTAAGTAAAACTCCCCTGCCTCGGCTGGGTGATTTAGCTGGACATTCCTGGAGAGATCAAGTAAGTGGTTGTGGCCCCTTTCTTCCCTCTCTCCCTGCCTTTCCCTCCTCCCTGGGCTTCTAGCTAAAGGTTGCTGGGGGTCACCTAGGGGGTCCCACTGGAGCGGGGCTGGCTGTAACTAACATTTAAAAGAAATGTCATTTTTGCTTACCTGTGTTTCTGTGTCTCCATGCTGTCGGCGGCCATTTTGAGGTGGTCCATGCCAAGTTTGGCCTCTTGTAACTGCCTGGCGGCCATCTTCCTGTAGTTCGGCCACACCCACTGGCCCCTATCAGGTGATCGGCGGCCATGTTTGTCCACCCTGTATGCAGATATTGCCGTTCGGCGGCCATCTTTTTTGTGGGCTATGGCTGCCTGACCTCTATCTTCTGTCGGCGGCCATTTTCTTAGAGCCCACATTATCTTCCATACAGACGGTTTTGGCAACCATTTTGCGAGAGCCTCCGGCCTCTAGGGTGCATTACACTGGCGCGAAAATTCACACAGGAAGTGCTGATAAAAGAAGCAGACTGACACAGCAGCAAGGGGACAGCATCATAGGCGCAGCATAGCAGTACCTATCCAGGGTGGTGAGTCCTCTGGGTAACCCAGCATCTCTGCAGCGCAGGAGGGTGGCCTATTGATATCTTGCCTGGAGCCCTGTGAGTGTCAGCGTGTGGTCAGCATGGCATCTGAGCCAGATGTCTTCTCCCCTGAAACACCAGATTTAGCAGCTGGTGTCCCTGAGGTGTCTATGGACGCTATGTCGGCAATCCTAGAGGCGTTTGCTGCCAGGGTGGAAGCAGCACACGGGAATACAGGGGGTAATAAACGCCCCCGTCCCCTGCAATCTTCTGGGGATATTTCTGATGCAGAACCAGGTCCAGCTACGGCTCATGGCCCAGATTCTGATGCATCAGAGACTGCAGACCGTGACCGATCGGACAGTGAGGAGGACTCCAAGTCCAGGTCAGTACGCGAGACGGCTTTGGTATCTGACCTTATTACTGCAGTGCGGGATACGCTAAAGTTGGAAAGGACTGAAGAAGTAGCAGATACTCCAGTCCCCTTTGGGTTTCGTAAACCTGCCCGCACTGCTAAGGTGTTCCCTTGTGTGTCTTATTTTGACAAACTCTTATACAAGGAATGGGAGAACCCACTGAGGGTCTTTACAGCCCCAAAGAGGTTTGCAGTACGGTACCCCTTTGAGGAGAGTTTTCTGAAGATATGGACCTCTCCCCCTATAGTGGACCCTTCGGTGTCCAGACTTAATAGAGCCACCACTATTCCAGTAGAAGGGGCTCCTGTTTTCAAGGACCCTGTGGATAAGAAGGCTGAAGCACTCGCTCGCTACCTATACTCAGTGGTAGGCTCAGCAGTACGCCCGGCATTGGCGGGGGCCCTAGTGTCTCAGACACTTACTGAATGGGCAAAATTGCTACTCCAGGGGTTAAAGGAGCGAGATGCTCCTCCTAATGAGATAACTTTGGCCGACCAGTTGGTCCAGGGCCTTAAGTTTGTCTGCGAGTCAGACATGGATACTATTCCCCTGCTGTCAAGAGCTTCGGTTTATGCAGTAGCAATACGCCGCCTGATCTGGCTAAAGGGCTGGTCTGCGGACCAGACTTCCAAGAAAGCCCTATTGGATCTGCCTTTTAAGGGCGACAGACTTTTTGGGGCTTCTCTGGATGACATCATCAAGGATGCTACAGGAGGTAAAAGCACTTTGCTTCCCCAAACTAGCAAGGGTAGGGGACCACGCCAAGGGCAAGGGCCCTCCTTTACTGCACGTAAGCGGTTTTTTCGCCCTCTTAAGGCGACAGGGAAAAGACCCCAGGCCGATAAAGCGCCTGCCCAAGGACAAAAGCGTCCTTGGTCCCGCAGACCCAACAAGCCTGTGGACAAATCTGCGTCCACATGAAGGTCCGCCCCCACCCAGCTCTCGGGTGGGGGGACGTCTTCGCAAATTCGCGACTCAGTGGACTGCTCTAGTCTCCGACAGGTGGGTTTGCGAAGTAATCTCCTCAGGCTACAAGATAGAATTTCTCTCTTGTCCACCAGACAGATTCATCACCTCCAATCTCCAGCTACTACCGACCCGTCGGGAGGCCCTGTATGGGGCGGTCCAGGGTCTACTGGAACGCGGGGTAGTTATTCCAGTTCCAGAACAGGAACGGGGTCAGGGTTTTTACTCAAATCTGTTCATTGTGCCAAAGAAGGAGGGGGTTCGTCCAATCTTGGATCTCGGAGCCCTCAATTGCTTTGTGAAGGTACAAAGATTTCGGATGGAGTCGGTTCGATCCGTAGTCACGGCTCTCCATCCGGGGGACTTTCTGGCCTCCTTGGACATCAAGGACGCATACCTGCATGTCCCCATATACTCCAGACACCAGAGGTTTCTGCGATTTGCTATCGGGAAGAACCACTACCAGTTTGTGGCCCTCCCGTTTGGCCTTGCCTCAGCACCCAGGACGTTCACCAAGGTGCTCGCTCCGATTCTGGCACTTCTAAGACAGCGGGGTATCGCTATCACAGGTTACTTGGACGACCTTCTGCTGAAGGGCCCTTCAAGCTCAGAATTAGAGGTAAGCGTGTCCATTACCTGTCAGACTCTTCGAGACTGTGGTTGGATACTAAACACGCAAAAGTCAGTATTGGTGCCCACTCAACGCCTAGTGTACCTGGGGTTGATTCTGGATTCCTCAGAGGCAAAGGTATTCCTCCCTGTGGAGAAGTTGCAGACCCTCCGGGCTGCAGTACGGCAGCTGACTTCCAGGAATTGGTCGTCACTCCGTTTTTGCATGCGAGTGTTGGGCCTCATGGTAGCCTCCTTCGAGGCGGTCCCATATGCTCAATACCACACTCGAGTGTTACAGAGGGAAGTTCTGTCCAGATGGAACAGATGCCCTTCATCTCTGGATTATCAAATCCGAGTGAGCCACCTAGTCAGGAGATCCCTGGTATGGTGGCTGACAGCACTGGCTCTAATGGCCGGGAAGTCATTTCTTCCGGTTTACTGGATAGTGATCACGACGGACGCCAGCCTTACAGGTTGGGGGGGAGTCTGGGGTGTCCAGTCGGCGCAAGGTCGCTGGACCCCAGAGGAAGCCCTCCTGCCAATCAATGTCCTGGAGATCCGGGCGATCAAGCTGTGCCTCTTCAAATGGTCTCAGAGACTGCAAGGGCGTCCAGTCAGGATCCAGTCAGACAACGCCACAGCAGTGGCATATGTCAATCATCAAGGAGGAACAAGAAGCTCAGCTGCAGCATCGGAGATCGCTCGCATCCTGAAGTGGGCAGAGAGGAGCGTACCGGCACTGTCGGCCGTGTATATTCCGGGTGTGGAAAACTGGCAGGCGGACTACCTGAGCCGCCAGATGCTGGACCAGGGAGAATGGTCCTTACACCCGGAGGTGTTCCAACTCCTCTGCCAAAGATGGGGCACACCAGACGTAGATCTTCTGGCTTCCCGACTCAATCGGAAGGTATTGAGGTTTGTGGCCCGGTCAAGAGACCCATGGGCAGACGCAACGGACGCGTTGGTAGCATCGTGGGGCCAGTATCGGCTAATCTATGCCTTCCCTCCCTTAAGGCTTCTTCCTCTTCTGCTCCGCAGAGTGGAGGCAGAGGGAATTCCAATGATCCTAATCGCTCCAGATTGGCCTCAGCGTCCTTGGTACGCCGATCTAGTACGTCTGGTAGCAGACGTCCCCTGGCGCCTACCACTACGGAAGGACCTGCTGTCGCAAGGTCCCATATTCCATCCTGCTTTACAGTCATTGGCTTTAACGGCATGGCTGTTGAGAACCAGGTACTGAGAGACCGGGGCCTGTCAGACTCAGTAATTTCTACTATGAGAAGTGCTCGGAAACCGTCCTCTAGGAAGGTCTATCACCGCACTTGGAGGGCCTACATCTCCATGTGTGAGGAAATGAAATGGCATCCGCGTACCTATTTGGTTTCCAGAATCCTGCTGTTTTTACAGCATGGGGTAGACCAAAGGCTTGCCCTAAGTACGATTAAGGGACAGATATCTGCCCTGGCTGTCTTTTTTCAGCGACCCCTGGCGACTCACTCTCTCGTGAGTACATTTGTGCAGGGGGTTCGACATGTGGCCCCTCCGGTCCGCCCCCCGTTACCTCCGTGGGACTTGAACCTGGTCCTCTCGGTGCTTCAGAAGGCACCGTTTGAGAATATTAGAGATATTCCCCTGTTGACACTTTCTCAGAAGGTGGTCTTTTTGGTGGCTGTTACGTCAGTTAGACGAGTCTCTGAGCTGGCAGCCTTGTCCTGCAAGGCTCCCTATTTGATTTTCCACAAGGATAAGGTGGTGCTGCGGCCGCAGCCTTCCTTTCTTCCGAAGGTCGTTTCGGCTTTTCATCTCAACGAAGACATTGTACTTCCATCCTTGTGTCCTCAGCCGTCGAATCCTAAGGAGTCGGCGTTGCATTCCTTGGACGTTGTCCGAGCTTTGAGAGTATACATATCTGCTACTTCCCTGTTCCGGAAGTCAGACTCACTGTTTGTTTCGGTGGCTGGTCCCAAGAAGGGCCAAGCAGTCTCATCGGCCACCATCTCTAGGTGGATCCGACAGATAGTAATCCAGGCTTACGCCTTAAAGGGTCAGGCGCCCCCCTTTCCTGTCACGGCGCATTCGACCAGGGCAATAGGTGCCTCTTGGGCTTTCCGACATCAAGCGTCTGTTTCCCAACTATGTAAAGCGGCGACTTGGTCGTCCGCTCACACTTTCACAAAATTCTACAAAGTTGATGTAGGTGCATCTTCGGATGCCTCTTTCGGCCGCAAGGTTTTGCAGGCGGCTGTTTAGAGTTGCAACTCCTCCGTTGGAGGAGTGCTGTTTTGTGTTTTGGGGTGAAGTTTGTTTTTATGCTGTTACCACCCCTCGTTTTTTCTCTGACACTGCTTTGGGACGTCCCACTTTGTCAATAGAGAAGCTGTGTCGGTCCATGGACGAAAGAGTAAATAGGATTTTTTACTCACCGTAAAATCCTTTTCTCTGAGTCCATGGACCGACACAGCACCCACCCCTCCTTTTAAGTTTGTACTGCTTTTTGACGAACTGATCTGCGATGTGCAGACTGAGAGGGTATACCCAGAGGGTCCGCCCCCTGGGCGGTACTGTAGAAGGTGTGATGCAACACTTTTTACAAGTTTTTCTGCCTAGTCACTCCTAATTAACGGATAATACCCACTTTGTCAATAGAGAAGCTGTGTCGGTCCATGGACTCAGAGAAAAGGATTTTACGGTGAGTAAAAAATCCTATTTTTTGTGTGCAACATGTTTACCTTTGTTGATTGGTAATGAAAAGCGTTGAATGCATAAGTGGTCACTTTGAATACCCAATCGTGTTCAAGGGGAAAAAAAATGTTATACCAACACATAATTGGGCAACAAACTTCACTTTTATTCACTAACATGCACCTTGCTAAGAGAACTGTTTCTTCTCGCCTTTTATTACATAAACACCACTGTTTTCCGCTTGCAAATTCCTTTGTTACTTGCCTGCACAGAGGACTATAAAGGACTATCCTCCAACTGCTGAGATGTTTCCTGTGCTCTCCTCCTTCCGCAGACTACCTAAACTTTTTTTCTTCAGCTCCCAGTACTTGAAAACATATCAAATGTCTGCTTGGCAACTTCCTAATCTGAGTTTTTATGCGTAGGGAAGATAATATACAGACAAACTGATAATAATATATAAACAAACTGCAGACTATTATAGTAGCAGTAAAACCTTGGCTTGTGAGCATAATTCATTCCGGAAGCATGCTTGTAAACCACAGCACTTGTATATCAAAGCGCATTTCCCTATAAGAAGCTATGGAAACTCTGATGATTCGTTCCACAACCATTTATTCATAAATCTTTCAATTTATAGTCCATGTAAAAAGATTATAGCAATGTGATAGGTTGTGTAACCATAAAATGTCCATCCACAAATGAAAGCCTCTACAAGGGGATTAGAAGCTAAATCCAGCAGAAGCCACAGAGTATAAAAGAGAAGAGAGGCGCCTCTAAGTGTAGCAATATGGTTACATTTAATGAAGGTACAACATTTAGCAACTCACATGGTTGATGATTAAAACAGGCACATCTGAGTATGGAGGCATCTGGGATAAAGCTGTCCACATAGACCGTCCTCACCTCTGGCTCTCACCGCTGTCAGTCTACAATCGTGAACGGGAAGACTACTCTGCAGTAGAACGATCTGAAAGCGAGACTGGAATCGCTCATGGTGCGCCATTGACAATGTCACTGGTTGTGAGGAGGACAGTAAATGTGGACTGCTTTACCCCGGATGCCTGCATACTTAGATGTGCCTGTTTTAATCATCAACCATGTGAGTTTCTAAATGTTGTACCTCCATTAAATGTAACCATATTGCTACACTTGAAGGCACCTCTCTTCTCCTTTATACTCAGTTGTGACATGACTCTACTTGTATATCAAGACATCGCTTGTATATCAAGTCAGAGTTTATTAAAACATTTTGCTTGTCTTGCAAAACGCTCTAAACCAGTTTACTCACAAACCAAGGTTTTACTCTAATTCATTTCATATCATAAATAACTTTTTTTTTTTTTATTGACCTAGCATAATGATTTAAAGCAAGGTGGGCACAGACAACAAATTATTCCAGTTTAGAAGACTAGCTAAATTGTATAGTCGGCCTTAAGCCCCGTACACACAGGCAGAATGTCGGTAGACATTTGCCGGTTCAAAAAAAAAAAAAAAACGGCCGACATTCTGCCTGTGTGTATGTCGGTCTGTCCGACAGAAACTGTCCGTTTGCATGGGAAAACCAGCAGCCGACTCCCGATCAGGGCTCTCAGGCAATGGCAGAGTCGGAGTGTTCTGGCGGGGGAGCGTTCCGACCAAAGCTGTGAGTTTTTTTTTTTTTTTTTGGTGTAACCCACTGGTAAAAAAAAAAAATAACTGTTAGTGTGTACCCAACATTACCAAGAGACAAAAATGTTAGTAAAATAGATTTTGAAAACACTAAGGTCTCATGCAGAGAGGACATTTTTTTTTTTTCTCTCTTTTTCCCTCCCCTGTACGCCTTTGCTCTCAGGCAGGACCTGTTTAGGCACGTTCATGGATTCTATTGGTCAGAATACTGATTTATTCCACCCACTGGAACAAATGAATGCTCAAGTGCTAAACATGTCTAGCATGTTTTTTTCCCAAAAGCTTCTCTGCTGAATGTGCTGGTGATGTGTTGTGTTTTTTTTTTGTTTTGTTTTTCCAGGCTGTAAACATGCCTCTTCTAATATGCCCTGTGTGCATGAGGCCTAAAACGTTTAAGGCCCCATGCACACGAGACGCCGGTGCAAACTCTGCTGAACACACGTTTTTAAAGGCTAAAACGGCGTTTAAAAACGCCCGTTTTGCCGCGATTTTAGCGGCGTTTTACCGTGTTTGCGTCTATAGGCATTTAGTTAAGAAACATCATAAGACCCTCCCTAAGCTCAAAAAACATTATTATTTAACCATTTCAGCCATTTTGGGAGACCAGCAGCTGAGAGAGCAGCAGTGTACTTGTATTTAGCGTATCACTTGCCACGTCACCTGCCACAAGCTGTGGATTGTCCACTTGCCACGTCACCTGATACGTCACCTGGCCACGTCACCTGCCACAAGTTGTGAATTGTCCACTTGCCACGTCACCTGCCACGTCACCTGGCCACAAGTTGTGGATTGTCCACTTGCCACATCACCTGGCCACGTCACCTGGCCACGTCACCTGCCACAATTTGTGGATTGTCCACCTGCCACGTCACCTGCCACATCACCTGGCACAAGTTGTGGATTGTCCACTTGCCACGTCACCTGCCACATCACCTGC
This sequence comes from Rana muscosa, assembly GCA_029206835.1. Lineage (NCBI taxonomy): Eukaryota > Metazoa > Chordata > Amphibia > Anura > Ranidae > Rana > Rana muscosa. Next base: position 44,353,492 of record CM055125.1, read on the forward strand.
CATGTCACCTGGCCACGTCACCTGCCACAAGTTGTGGATTGTCCACTTGCCACATCACCTGCCACAAGTTGTGGATTGTCCACTTGCCACGTCACCTGCCACATCACCTGGCCACGTCACCTGCCACAATTTGTGGATTGTCCACCTGCCACGTCACCTGCCACATCACCTGGCCACGTCACCTGCCACAATTTGTGGATTGTCCATCTGCCACGTCACCTGGCCACGTCACCTGCCACAAGTTTTGGATTGTCCACTTGCCACGTCACCTGCCACGTCACCTGCCACAATTTGTGGATTGTCCACCTGCCCCGTCACCTGGCCACGTCACCTGCCACAAGTTTTGGATTGTCCACTTGCCATGTCACCTGCCATGTCACCTGGCCACGTCACCTGGCCACATTATCTGCCACAATTTGTGGATTTCCACCTGCCACGTCACCTGGCAACATCACCTGCCACAAGTTGTGGATTGTCCACTTGCCACGTCACCTGCCACAAGTTGTGGATTGTCTACAGTGCAATGCAAGCAATTACAGTTTTTTTTTCAATATTTTTTTGATGGTTTTTCATAATTTGCCATCATTTTTGAGATTTCTAATGTAAAAAAATAGGTCACCTTTAAAAACGCTAATAAACGAAATCGCGGCAAAACGCCGGTACCGCGTTTAGCGTCTGAAACGTGGAAAACTTTTGCGTCTGAACCCATTTTTTTGCTTCTGGAAAAACGAGGTTAAACGCAACTGCTTAAAAACGGCAATAAACGAGACTGTGTGCATGGACACATAGGATAACATTGAATGGGTTCAGGAGCAGTTGAAAAAAGTGTCCAACTGCCTCTGAACGCGCGTTTAACAGCAAATAACAGTGTCTCGTGTGCATGGGGCCTTGGGTCTGCTTTAACCACTTAAGCCCCGGACCATTTTGTTGCTAAATGACCGGGCCACTTTCTTTTTCGTACATCACGGGACACAGAGCGACATAGTCATTACTATGTGGGATTATATAGATTACCTTCAGGTGCTGGCACTGGCAACTTCCAAACAGAAAGTACCCTCCCCTATATAAGCCCCTCCCATCCGGGAGTACCTCAGTTTTTTGCCAGTGTCTAAGGTGTTGGCCAAAGAGTAACATGTGTTTTTTCACTGGGCTTGCGTACAGGTTCTTTTGGGCCTCGGCAAGCTATTCCGGATCCGACCAAAAAAGCTTCATAGCTAAACGGTCGGTACCCGGGCCTTGCAGAGAAGAGCAAGGTTTTGCCTGTAATGCCTCTCCTAGGAGGGCTGGACCCTGGGATCCAGAGCTCTGGTCATACCCACGACCAAGATGCTTTCTGTGCAGGGTGCTCTACAGGTCCAGGGGAGTGGAATCCTTGGGAACCCGGTCCCTGAAGGTCTACGTACAATGCCTGCCGTGAGAGGTGAAGTTTGGGCTCCTGTGGACCAAACAGAGTCCTGCGGCGGGGAAAAGGTAAGTGGGGGCCCCTCAGGAACTTGGTTCTATTGAGGGGACCCCCAAGCCTAATATGTCTTTCTGCCTGTTACCTAGACGGTATTCCCGCTAATAGCTGTATATGCCTACAAAACTACTAAATCCTAGAAATGTTTTTTTCATAGAGGAAGTTTTGAAAAAAAAAAAAAAAAGACAAGGTGCGGTACCTGTGTTTGTCCACTAGAGGCCGCTGTGGAACGTCTTTTTTCCTGGGACTATTCCTTCCATGGTAAAAGTCCAGGCAGATGGTGGGCTCTCTGTAAGGGAAGCTGCATCCTTCTGTCATGTTGCCCAAAGGTCCCTTCTATCCCCGGGTCCTGGTTGAAGCAGGGACCCTGGCTCCTCTCCCTGGATAGCGCCGATAGCGCACTCGTGCGCGCGCGCACACGCTTTCTTTTATGAAACTGGTCACGAAAAGGGGGCGGAGCCTGGCGGATGACGCGCTCTGCGCGCCGAGCGCTTCTGCGCATGTGCGGGTGTCCCAGCAAGGTAAAAGGACTCAGTCCAAACTACTAGCTGTGGAGAACAGAGCATATAAAGGGGCTGGTAGCATGTTATAGCAGGCTTACAGCAGGCGGTTGATACAGGCATCCCCTAGAAAGGCGCATTGGTAGACACCCACTGATCCACATAGCAGCAAATTGCATTAGACTATTTCAGTAAGGGGTGTATTGCGGCTGGAATACCTCAGTTTTGACTAAGGAATATGCCGCCTAAAAAACTCCGGGATATACCGCTCAGGTGTAGGGGGTCTCCATCGGGCTCTGAGGATCTGGAGCAGTCATCTGCACCTTCCTCCCCTGAGAAATCAGAGGTTAGTACCCATAAGGAACCCCCGTGAGTGCCAGGTACTGCGGCTGTCCTCAGTCCACCTGCTCCTGTGTATATAACAGAGGAGGTTTTTGCCTCAACTCTGGGAGGATTGGAGCAAAGATTGGCAGCATTGATCGCTTCTTCTCTACAGGAAAGAAAGCGCGCCAGATCTCCGTCACCTCCATCAGAGTACCTGTTGGCAGAGCAACAGTCCCAGGAAGGGATTGACCTACCTGAAGGGGATAAGGATGAGGTTGACTCTGTCTTTGAGGAATCGACAGTAGAAGAACCATTCTCAGCATCACAAGCTGAAAGATTGTGGGTTCAGACCCTAACTAACATGGTTCGATCAGCATTTAAAATGCCTCTTGTTGAACCATCAACTACTTCTGTCTCCTCATTGGGGTCATTAAAAGCTCCCCAGACTAATTGTTCCTTTCCAGTTCATCCGTTACTGGAAGGACTTATATACCAGGACTGGGAACATCCTGATAAACTATTTGTTCCACCTAAGAGATTTCAGGTGACCTATCCCATGGAGGATAAGTTCACCCAAAGATGGCATGTTCCTACTTTGGACGCAGCCATCTCTTCTGTGAACAAATCACTGACATGTCCAGTAGATAATGTTTAAATGTTCAAGGATCCAATAGATAAAAAAATGGAGTCCTTGTTAAAATCTGCTTTTTCCACAGCAGGGGCAGTTACACAGCCAGCAGTGGCAGCCATTGGGGTTTGCCAAGCTGTGAAGGATCAGATGAAACTGATCTTAAGGGATTTGCCAGACCAGCAAGCCCAGGCTCTGGCTGATCTGCCTAGAGCATTATGTTTTGCGGTTGATGCCCTTAAGGATTCTATCCATCAGGCCTCCCGCCTTACGCTGTCTTTGGTACATATGCGTAGACTTCTGTGGCTTAAGAACTGGTCTGCCGAAGCTCCCTGTAAGAAGCTCCTAGTTAGCTTCCCATTTCATGGTGAACGCCTATTTGGCGAAGACCTGGATAAGTATATCCAGAAGATTTCCAGTGGTAAAAGTACTCTCTTACCGGTTAAAAAGAGGTCTAGAGGTCCATCTTTTAAGAGGCCTACCTCTCCAATCCCTGGGACGTCTGCTACTAAGCAGTTCCGACGGCCTCCTCAGTCAAACTCCGGAGGTAAAGATCAGGGACAATCACAGGGTAACAAAAGACCCTGGATCCGAAGAGGTACTAAACCAGCCTCCAAGTCAAGCCTATGAAGGGCTGCCCCCACTCAAACGGGTGGGGGGAAGACTTCGGTTGTTCGCAGAGACCTGGCGGGAGACGATCAGAGACAGATGGGTGCTCTCCACTGTAACTCTGGGATACAAATTGGAGCTAAAAGAATCTCCTCCTTCCCATTTTATGTGGTCAGGCATGCCAAAAGACCCTCTAAAAAGGAGGTCTCTCCTGTTGGCGTTAGAACAACTATTGCTCCAAGGAGTAATTATGGAGGTTCCTATGGAAGAGTGGGGGTTGGGTTTCTACTCAAACCTTTTCACAGTCCCGAAACCAAACGGGGACATAAGACCCATATTGGATCTAAAGGGTCTAAACAAATTCCTGAACATCCGATCCTTTCGGATGGAGTCGATCCGGTCGGTAGCCGCTGCCCTACAAGGGAAAGAATGGTTAGCCTCGATCGACATCAAAGATGCTTACTTGCATGTTCCCATCTTTCCAGGTCATCAAAGATTTCTACGCTTTGCGGTAGAAGGGCGCCATTTTCAGTTCAGAGCCTTACCCTTCGGTCTGGCCACAGAACCACGGGTGTTCACAAAAGTTCTGGCCCCACTGGTGGCCGATCTAAGAACACGAGGTGTAACGATAATGGCATACCTAGACGACCTGTTGTTGATGGACCACTCAGTTGCCAAACTAGAGGTGGTAATTCTCGATACGATCAGGTATCTAGAATCTCACGGTTGGATCATCAACCTGGACAAGTCAGCCCTACAGCCAGTCAAAAGTCTGGTGTACTTAGGGCTACGGCTGGATTCAGACCAGAGGAAGATTTTCCTACCTGAAGACAAAGTATCCTCTTTGAGGGACTTGGTCCGCCTACTTTGTGCAAAAAGACAGCCGTCCATACGCCTGTGCATGAGGCTGCTGGGAAAAATGGTAGCATCATTCGAAGCTGTGCCATACGCCCAATTCCACTCAAGGAATTTTCAGAGGGCCATACTGTCAGCCTGGAACAGAAAGGTTCAGGCTCTAGACTTCCCGATGTCCTTATCCCCTTCCGTTCGGAAGAGTCTCTGCTGGTGGTTGATCCCCCAGAATCTCCAGAAGGGAAAATCCTTCAGTCCGATTTCCTGGAAGGTGGTCACTACAGATGCCAGCCTTATAGGCTGGGGGGCAGTACTGGAGCAATGGTCTCTCCAGGGCAGATGGTCAGATACAGAAAAGACCCTGCCCATCAATCTCTTAGAGATACGAGCAGCCCGGTATGCCCTAGTAGCATGGACATCCAAACTCCTAGGGTCCCCTGTCAGAATTCAATCAGACAATGCCACGGCAGTGGCATATATCAATCATCAAGGGGGCACCAGGAGTCGTGCAGCCCAGAGGGAAGTAAGTCACATCCTGGAATGGGCAGAAAAGTATGTCCCATGCATATCAGCTGTCTTCATTCCAGGGGTGGAGAATTGGAAGGCGGACTTTCTGAGTCGCCAACAGTTATGCCCAGGGGAATGGTCCCTTCATCCCGAGGTCTTCCGAGCAATATGTCAGCGGTGGGGAACACCGGATGTAGATCTGCTAGCATCCAGATTCAACGCAAAGGTGGACAGATTTGTCTCCCGGACAAGGGATCCCCTCGCTTGCGGCTCGGATGCTCTGGTGTTCCCTTGGGATCAGTTCAAACTGATATATGCTTTCCCTCCGCTACAATTGTTGCCTCGACTCCTTCGCAGAGTCAGGTTGGAAAAGAGGCCGGTGATCCTGGTGGCTCCAGCGTGGCCCCGAAGGGCCTGGTACGCGGAGATTGTAAAAATGTCTGTGGGGAGTCCTTGGACCCTTCCACGTCGTTCGGACCTGCTTTCGCAAGGACCGATATACCACCCTTCCTTACTAACTCTAGGTTTAACGGCCTGGCTATTGAATCCCACATCCTAAAAAAGAGAGGTCTCTCTAACTCTGTGGTATCTACTATAATCAATGCCAGGAAGCCTGTATCCAGGCAGATTTACTATAGAGTCTGGAAGGCGTACATCACTTGGTGTGAGGCCAGGAAATGGCATCCACGTACGTACGTTATAGGCAGAATTCTGGACTTCCTGCAGTGGGCTGTAGACAGGAAGTTTGCCTTAAGTACTATCAAGGGTCAGGTTTCGGCCTTGTCAATACTATTTCAAAGGCCCCTGGCTATGCATTCACTTGTCAAATCCTTTGTACAATGGGTGACTCGTATTATTCCACCGGTTAAAGCTCCCATATGCCCATGGGATCTAAATTTGGTTCTATCGGTTCTGCAAAAGCAGCCATTTGAACCTTTGCGACACATTTCCTTGGTTCTACTCACCAGGAAATTGATATCTTTAGTAGCCATATGTTCGGCTAGAAGAGTGTCGGAATTAGCCGCCATGTCCTGTAAAGAGCCATATCTAGTCATTTATAAGGACAGAGTAGTGTTACGTCCTCATCCAGCCTTTCTTCCTAAGGTGGTATCGAGGTTTCATTTGAACCAAGATGTGGTTCTTCCTTCTTTTTTCCCCAAACCGAGCTCGGTAGAGGAAAAGTTATTACATTCCTTGGATGTAGTAAGAGCAGTTAAAGCTTATCTAAAAGCCACTGCTCAGATTCGTAGAACGGATACCTTGTTTATTCTGCCGGAAGGCCCCAGAAAGGGTCAGGCAGCGTCAAAATCTACTTTAGCCAAGTGGATTCGACAGGTCATAATGCAAGCCTATGGCTTGAAAAGGAGACCGCCTCCGTTCAAAGTTAGGGCGCACTCCACAAGAGCAGTTGGAACTTCATGGGCAGTGCATCACCAGGCCTCCCTGGCTCAAATCTGTAAGGCCGCAACATGGTCTTCAGTACACACGTTTACTAGGTTCTACCAGGTGGACGTTAGAAGTCAGGAGGATATCACCTTTGGGCGCAGTGTGTTGCAGGCCGCAAAAGATCCTCATGTCTGATAGCGCTCAGCTTATATATGGTGTATCCCCCCCCTCATTTGGCATTGCTTTGGGACGTCCCACATAGTAATGACTATGTCGCTCTGTGTCCCGTGATGTACGAAAAAGAAAAAGGGATTTTTATAACAGCTTACCTGTAAAATCCTTTTCTTGGAGTACATCATGGGACACAGAGCTCCCACCCCTCTTTTTGGGGACACGTATTGCTTTGCTACAAAACTGAGGTACTCCCGGATGGGAGGGGCTTATATAGGGGAGGGTACTTCCTGTTTGGAAGTTGCCAGTGCCAGCACCTGAAGGTAATCTATATAATCCCACATAGTAATGACTATGTCGCTCTGTGTCCCGTGATGTACTCCAAGAAAAGGATTTTACAGGTAAGCTGTTATAAAAATCCCTTTTTTTGCGATTCGGCACTGCGTCGCTTTAACTGACAATTGCCCGGTCGTAAGACGTGGCTCCCAAACAAAATTGACGTCCTTTTTTTCCCCACAAATAAAGCTTTCTTTTGGTGGTATTTGATCACCTCTGCGGTTTTTATTTTTTGCGCTATAAACAAAAATAGAGCGACCATTTTGAAAAAAATTCAATATTTTTTACTTTTTGCTATAATAAATATCCCCAAAAAATATATAAAAAAAATGTTTTCCCAGTTTAGGCCGATACGTATTCTTCTACATATTTTTGGTAAAAAAAATCGCACTAAGCGTTCATTGATTGGTTTGCGCAAAAGTTATAGCGTCTACAAAATAGGGGATAGTTTTATGGCATTTTTATTACATTTTTTTAATACTAGGAATGGCGGCAAACAGCGATTTTTTTTTTTTTTTTTTTTTTTTTTTTTTTTTTATCGTGACTGTGACATTGTCGGACGCATCGGACACTTTTGACACATTTTTGGGACCATTGTAATTTTTACAACGATCTGTGCTATAAAAATGCACTGATTACTGTGAAAATGACACTGGCAGTGAAGGGGTTAACCACTAGGTAGCGCTGTAGGGGTTAAGTGTAACCTAGTGAGTGCTTCTAACTGTAGGGGGGGGGGGGTGGGCTGTGTGTGACACGTCACTGATTGTTCCCGATGACAGGGAACACGATCAGTGACAGTGTCACTAGGCAGAATGGGGAGATGTTGTGTTTACACTAACATCTCCCTGTTCTATCTCTCTCCGTGAGACGATCGCGGCGGTCGAGTTCACGGAGATCGCGGCGGGCTCGCGCGTCCACAACAACTGCTTATTAAAGGGGACGTATATATACGTCCTTCTGCCTGCCCGTGCCATTCTGCAGACGTATATCTGCGTGCGCCAGGCGGCAAGCGGTTAAACAATTGGGTAAAATTTAGTATAAACTTCCCTATCTGCTAAAAAGGTGAGATCCTGCAGTGCTTAGACTGGCTATACACAGCTCAAAATTAGGTCTGTTGGTGGCCCTGTCCATACCACCTTGTCAGCTGAACAGTGACGGCATCCAAACCGATGCAGTAACGGTTAGGGTTTTCAGCAGCCACGTGTCTTGCTGGGTGCTGAATACAATAGCCAGCAGGGTAGATTCCTTCATTCATGCTGTTTAGCGTGGATGGAGGAATCTATTAGATTTCTCTCGTTTAGCCTGTATAGCTAGCCTACGTTAGGTTGTTGGTACAGACCATGCTGGAACTTGGCTACAAGAAGCTCTTTATTCAGCTGTAGGCTCTTTATCATGATCAACACAACATGGCGGGAAGAAGGAAAAGAGTGCGAGAGAGAGCCCGGAAATAACCAACACAAGTGAACCATAAAACATCATAACTCGGAGAGCTCCCTCTGGTGGTACAAAACAGCCTGGAGGAGTTCCACATAGTGTGGACAGAATTGTTTTTTACATTAACTGAAGACACTGCTGACTTCATTGCTCCAGTAAACTGCTGAGACAGCATTAGATTACTTGACCTAAATGTAGGGAGCCAGGAGATGGGGTTGTTAGGCAACTTTTATAAATCCATACAAAATCTCTACCCCCACCATAATAATGCATGCCTGTATGTTTAAAGCAAATTTGTTAACCCCTTCCCACCTGTCCCAGCATCCCTTTACTGAATGCCCGGGGGGCCGGAAGGATGATGCAACCACTGATTGGCTGTCCCGCCGACTACCGATTTTCGAGCTGTCTTTGACAGTTCATCGTCTGCAGGGACAGTGCAGTGATCGCACTCTCAGCACAGAAAAACTGGCTGTCCAGTGACACGTGTGGCATTAGGTGCTAAAGCCCACCCTTTTGCTTCTGCACATATGTGGGCGGCAACAGTTTTAATGTATTAAAGGGCTTTTTGTTTACAGAAGCTGTTTAATAGTGAGATCTATGTCATAATTCCTGATACTGTTCCTGTGCACCTCAGAACTTTCGGATGTTCCCACCTTTTGACAGTTCTAGTACCTCCTGCAGCATTCTCCATAATATGGAAGGTACCCTGTGATCTTTTCACTAAACTTTAGGTCACACATAAGGAACAGTGCGTTTTTTAAAATTAATGACAAGGGCAAAGATTTTTTATTTACTGAAAATAATGTAACTGGAGAATTTTTTTTTTTTTGGGCTAGTTTAAAACAGATGTGTATTAATATTTTCTATATTTTGGTGCTTTCTTCATTATATAATGGCCAATTTTAATCTTTTTCGCTTTTCTCTTTATACAGCACAGTTTGACAAAAACATCTCAGTGCCTCATCCAGCGGCTTCGAGAGAAGGTTGAACGCACCAAGATGTCAGACACACAGAAGGATCCAGATTCTGAACAGCTTCCTGATCACACCACAGATATTCAGATATGACTCCTCTCAGAGGGGACACGTGAAAGAAAGATCAACTTCTGTTGATCAGGTGTAGGTTGGAGAATTGATAGCTGTTTTGAGTTCTATTTTTGCCAAGACCTAAAGGTGAGCTTGTCCTGGCCTAAAGAGTGATTTGAGTGCGCTTTTTTATCTGCCTCAAATGTACATTTATCTGCATTCCATAGCCAAGGCCGTTGCATTGTTGTTCTGCAGCAGAAGTTCATCCACATAGACTTCTATGGGACTGTCTACCTAGTTCCTACAGCCCTGTAAGAGGTTTTTTAGAGATTGACTGCAGAGACAAAAGATTTTTAAAGGCAGGATGATTACGGTGGCTCAGACCACAGCTGTGGGTTGCATTAGCCAAAGGCGGCAGGATGGATTAGTGCACTTTCTGTGAAAGTGCACTTCTCCTTTAAGGTGACAATACTAAGACACAATACTAAGACAACTGCAAGTACATGTGGTAAACCTTAAGCTTATCCCTGTCTGTATGGAGCTGTTTGAATCTTAGGCTCAGACTGTACACAGAGCCTTGAATTCTTTTCAAGTAGAAATGAAGCCCTACCGTTTCTGGTACCTGAGGGTTTATTTCTGCTTGATGAGCAATCAAGGCTTTGTGTATCACCTGTACCTGGGATCCAAGGTTTTTCATGTGGACACAGGAGCTTAGGTAAAAAACCTATATAGTTAGTGCCTACAATTCAGCAGTGTTCTTACCTTAGGCCAGTGGTCTCCAAACTGCGGGCCGGGGGCTGGATGTGACCTTTTGCTTGACTTTATCCAGCCCTTGGGGAACTATTCCTCCCTCTAACACCAACAACGGGGCATAATTCCTTTCACTTATACCAACAAATGGTATTCCTCCTCCTGACACCAATGATGGGACACTATTCCTTCCCCCCGATACCAACAATGGGGTAATATTCCTCTCCTGCATACCTTTTGATGGGACATTTGATTACTCCCATTGATGCCAGGATTTTTTCTACTCTCACTGGCCACAGTCCAGCATCTTCAAAGTCTGAAGGCCTTTTGTTTAAAAAGTTTGGAGGCACTTAGGCACTACTGAGAAAATTTGAAATCCTGTTCAAGAACATACCACGGGTGTTCTGATGGCAGATTTAATTTGCTACACAGAGACTGGAACGTTGAGCAATTTGGGTTTTCCATGTTGGAAAAACTCCATGTACATTAATGTGCATTTATGAAGCTTGCTATTGTACGTTCACACTTGGGTAAACCCAAACAGTGTTATGAGGGGGCCATAATTTTATTCGTAAAAATTTGAATAAATTTTTTTGGTAACTGCCTTACAAAGTAACATTTCATTGAGTATTCTATATTCCTGAATCTTGAGGCACGATGCTATAGATATCATTACCGATGGAAACCAATATTTCTGTAGCTCTTAAAGTCTAGAACCTTTGTGATTAAACACAAAACTAAACATGTACATATTATATAATCTTCCTAGTGCATATCGACAGGAATACATAATAGTCAACCCATACATATACATTTTTAGTATTTCAAGATCCAAGAAATCTTCCCTTTATTAAATCAGTTGAAATTGGAACTGGAATATCCAACCATCTTCCATGCAGATTCCCTATTTAATTTACAGACTATAGGGGATAGTTAACATTTTATAGCGAGTCTTTGGGGGGAGATTTACTAAAACTGAAGAGTGTAAAATTTGGTGCAGCTGTGCATAGAAGCCAATCAGCTTCCAGGTTTAAGGCCTGGTTCACACCTATGCATTTTTTAGTGCATTTTTAGTTTTGCAGAAACACACTACAGTCCATTTAACATGGTTTCCTATGGATGTTGTTCACATCTGTGCATTTTATGGAAAGGGCCAGGAACTTTTTTCTGGTTTTTGGTTCCATAGATGGATCAAAAGCGTGTATTGAAAAATGCACCTGCAATATGCAAACTGCAACCTGCATAGGTGTGAATCTCACCTTATTGTCAAAGCCTGATTGAACAAGCTGAAGTTAGAAGCTGACTGGCTACCATGCACAGCTGCACCAGATTCTGAGTTTTAGTAAATTATACCCCTTTGTTTTAGAGGCACATAAACATCAGCTCTTTGGCCTCATTTCTCCCTGACACTGTCCATGCTTCTGCTGTACTAATTTAGAAAGTAGGAAGCGAAAGATCGTTACTGTAACTGCTCACTTCCTTAGGAATCAATGTAAAGAGCAAATTGCTGAGCGTAGAAACTGAACATCGCGTCCATCAAATAGCTCTAAAGCATATGTCCAGTGGTATGCTGATTACCATTCATTTTCTCCTGTATGATATGTACAAAACTGAAAGTAAATATTCTCCATTTCATTTAAATAAAAAATGGTTTCACGTTTTTTTAATTTATTTCATTTTTTTTTTTTTTTTTTTTTTTAAATGCCATTCAAGATCCTTCCCCTGTTTTACAGGTAGCTATGTTTGCTAGTTTAATTACATGCAGGTACATTGGCAGATTCAGCATGTTTTGTCGATTATTTTAAAAATGGCCGCTGAACTTCAGCAGTATTAAATGAAGAATGTTTATTAATATGTGACTCTATGGGAAACCCCTGTTTAGACCCATTGGGAAGATTTCTCTTCACTTTCTGTCAAACATCTATGTTGTAGGAAGTGAGTAAAAATCCCTAATAGATGCCGGTAAAAAGCAAGCAGATGTTCTAGCCTCCCCCAACCTACTAATTAAAACGTTTTTTCTGCCAGTTGGACCCTATTTGAGAGATTTCTCCTCGCTTCCTGTCCAGTTGAAAGTGTTGTTACCTGGATAGAAAATTTGTGAAAATCTTCCAAATGGGGAATAAGAGAAAAGAATCAGATGTGTTCTAAAGATTGGCTACAGCTATAGTTTAAATCCACTTGACTGGACCATACTTTCCTTCTTGTAAGATTTAATCTATTGACCTTTAAAATGTATTTAAAGGGGACTGTAGTGGTGTTAATGCTGGATTAATTTTACCAGCCTATTCCACCCATGAGCAAAGTAGTTTAATATGCAGATTTTGAACTATGTTGGAAATGGCATAATCCCTGGATTTCAGCAGGATAAAACTCCCTCTATCCAACACATGTACACATCTCTGGAAAATCTCTTCCCTCAATCATTGCCCTGGTACCATATGAACAGGGGAAAACAAAATGCTGGGTGTAAATACATGGGGACTGATGTGTAATGGTTTGTATTCAGAAAGCTGATCAGTTAAAATTTGCAACAAGCAGACTTTTGGTTGGAACACTTTTCCTAAATAAATAATGCCACTGAGTATACAATAATAATTAATGTGTTTTGTAATTCTCAGACATGAAATATGAACAGAGCGTATCCATCTATAATGTGTACGTGTTTCAATCCAGAGCACTAAGTCATTTCTCTCTGGTGCCTCGTTTCTCTGCTCGTTGGCATTTATGGACACTTGGATATCTTGTATTCCTAATGCCTGGGTGCAAGAGATGGCGTGTTAGATTTACAAATTCGTTTTGTTTCCTATCTCCTCCATAGTTTCTAATGTCAAACCACCCTGTGTCCCCTCAGAGATTTGCCATATTGTTTTTGGGCACTATCCGAACTTCTGGAAAAAGGGGTAATCGCCCCAGCACCTGCTGCAGAATGGTTTTGGGGGTATTATTCCAATCTGTTAATTGTCCTAAAACCAAATGGGAGCATTCGCCCCACCTTGGACCTCAAGGCAATGAATATTACCATCCAGCCTAACAAATTGAAGATGGAATTAACCAAATCTGCAGATGCTTCCCTTCACCAGGACGACCTCCTGCTTTTGGTCGACATAAAAGTTGTCTTCATACATGTGCTCAGCTTTCTAGCTCACCAGCACTTCCTGAATTTTGTTGTAGGTCCTTTGCACTATCAGTTAATTTACTTCCATTTGACCTGTCTTTTGTACCTCCAGGTGTTCAACAAGATGTTTTCTTAAGCGTTAGCCCTGTTGCCAATTGGGGGAGACTTGGACATTCTCCTTTTGCTGGGAACAGTCAGCAAGGGTCCTGGATGACATGTCTGTGACTGTCCAGACATTCAGGTGGATCCTGAACCTTCACAAACTTTCACTGACTCTTCACTTGGGGGTACCTGGGACTGGTCCAGGACACTTGTCAAGCCTGAGTGTTCTTTCTCTAAGGCCTTGTTTTCACACTGTCGTGGGTCGGCGGGACACATTTGCGTCGGCACAGCAGCCCATTTATTTGAATGGGCTGGTGTGCCTGCGTTCAGGAAAAAGGTTCCTGTACCATTTTGAAAATGTAGCAACCAAGAAGTCACATGGTGGTTTTTCACCATGCAATTTCCTGTGGTTCCCGCAAACGAGCTTGGTTTTGAATACGTGGGGGTGCCATTAAGAATGAATGGTAGCCCTGCGCGTTTTGAAATAGCAGTGCATTTTGGGTGTGGAAACGGGCAAATCCTGCAGCCACCCACGATAGTGTGAACCTGTTTAAGAAAAACGATGGACTTTAAGGTCTCAAAACCGTGTTTCTAAATCCAGGAGTCATCAGACCCTAGTATCTATGAGGGTCTTGGGTTGCTGGTAGCCTTCTTTCGGAGCTCCTTTTGCCCAATTCTACTCCAGACATTTGCAACAGAACATTATCGTGTCATGGTGGGACACAGCATTGATTGGGTTGATTTAGCTTTCCCTGACTTTGCTCCAAGATCTGGCACTGGAACTGGGGGAAGTTCCTGCTTCCCATGTTCTAAAGAATCCTGATGATCAATGCCAGTTTAGGGGAGGGGCCTGGAATTGTGTGTATTTTGTCGGTGCAGAGTAATCTTGTCACCCATGTTAACATTTTGAGGCTTCAGGTGATATGGCTTTCCCTTCAGAATTGGACCAAACTTTTGTAGGACCACCCGATTCAGTCATCAGGGAGTCATGTGTCAGGAATTCTCAATCAAAAGGGAGACGAGAAGTTTTGCTGTGGCAAAATTAGTAGAGTTGAAACTTCAGGTTCTAGCCCTGTCTGCCATTTATTCTCAGCAGGGACAATTGGCTGGCAGATTTCTTCAGGTGGCAGTGCTCTGATCCAGAAGAGAAGTCTCTGCACCGAAGGTGTTGCAGGATCTGTTTCGCATTGTTTTAGATTTCAGTTTAGTGCACAGGAAGTTACAAGGAGACAAGCTTCAGGGCATGATTACAGATGCCACCACATCTGAGGAATGGTAAGCTGTAGCATATTACATTTACGTTCTTGACTTTTGATATACTATCTGTGATGGAAATGCCTATATGTTAAACCTTTGATAGAAGCAGTCATTCTCCACATGTGTGCTTGCTGCATTCTATTTCTGGGGCTAAACCTTATAGCGACAGAACTAGTCGTGCCAGATGCCCTTAAACAGTCCTGTGCACTTCACATACATAAAGAGCCAGGACAGTAAAGGTCATTTCTATAGAGAAACATGGGGGCTGCCTTTGCTGACATCCTTCTGAAAATGCTAGTTGACAGACTGGCTTCAGTACTTTGAGTCACTAACCTTAAACGGATCTTCACCCTTTTTTATATATATATATATATATATATATATATATATATATATATATATATATATATATATATATATTTAAACCGCTGGCTTCTGGGTCTTGCACAAGGAAGGTACTCGCCCGTCTGTGGATCCAACGTTGTCCCCCTGTGATCCACTTCTCTTCTGCCCCGACTTGGTCCCATCACTGCCATCTTCTTGCATGACATCATTGGGAACCTGTGTATACTAGCTAAAGACTAAGAGAATGGACTTTAAAGGCACACGGGTAAATAATGTAAAAGGGTTAAGGTTTTTTATTGTAAGAAAATATTAAAACGATTATACATATAAAATCTGTATTAATACTGTTAGATGACCCACACACAGGTTCTAATAACACTTCCAAAATACACAATTGTATTACTAAACCCAATGGTATAAGGCAGTGTTTCTCAACTCCAGTCCTCAAGGCGCCCCAACAGATCATGTTTTCAGGATTTCCCTCAGATGAAACAGCTGTGGGAATTACTAAAGCAGTTAAACTGATCAAATAACCTGTGCAAAACAATGGAGAGCCTGAAAACATGACCTGTTGGGGCGCCTTGAGGACTGGAGTTGAGAAACACTGGTATAAGGGTTAGATTTCCAATGACGGTAACCAGATGGGAATGTAAGCATGGAGTGGTGGAATCAAGGTGAAATCAAGTCCAAATAGAAGAAAGGTTCGCTCTACATGTTGCGCTGAAGGGTACACTTCTTCAGCAGCATATAAATCTATCAAATATGTATAAACAGACAAAAAGATAGTAAATAAACGTTATTTGACATAAACATAAAATCACAGTAGTCAAAAAGTATATAACAATTGCTCTGATGTAACCAGGTAGCTGCCGAAGATACCCTCAAATGGCCTCCAGGAGGCAGAGAAGCAAAGCCCTTCAGTTGGGACACACATATATTGTATATGTAGAATAACAGTATGGTTCTACATGGATAGAGACTAACTATAGGCTAGCTAAACATTTAATTGCTGAACATCTCTAAGGCTACTTTCACACTGAAGCGCTGAATGCGCGGGCGGTATAGCCCCGCTATACCGTCGTTTTTGCCGCGATCTGTGGGCACTAGCGGGGTAATTTTAACCCCCGCTAGCGGCCGAAAAAGGGTTAGAACCGCTCGCAAAAACGCCCTTTTCAAGCGTTTTGCTGGCGGTTTGGAGGCGCTACCCCATTGATTTCAATGGGCAGAGGCGCTGTAGGAGCGGTAGTTATACCGCTCCTACAGCGCCTCAAAGATGTCGCTGGCAGGAGTTTTTTTACCCTCCTGCCAGCGCAACGCTCCAGTTCACACTGGATAGAATGGAGCTGCTCTTTCAGGGCACATTGCGGGTGCTATTTTTAGTGCAATAGTGCCTGCAAAGCACCTCAGTGTGAAAGCAGCCTAAAGGACAATAGATACTCACAGAGAAGGCAGTTTATATAAACAACCTAGGCCCCAGGACTTTGACGGTGTATCAAAACAAATGGCCCGTCCAGGATGTATAATCTGTGAGTAAGAATAGGCAATATGTTCCTATGAGCTTATGGGGTATAAATATTTTGTTCAGCAATAACTCACATGTCCGTGTTTCAGACAGTACATGTGAGAGATAGCAATATTAGGTATAATGTTAAAGTCTGGAAATTGTATAAAAGGACGCTTACCATATAGTTCAGCCACAATGGTTCAATGTGATACTTTGCTGGTAAGCAAAGGAATGTCCAGGATAAGTTTGACCAGCACAACAAGGTATATGTGCATACACTAGTGATAGAAGCCAGTGTGCATTGTAAACAGTTAATCTGTCCTGCAATGTGGAAAGAGATATGCTCAAAACGTTAGCAGAGGCCTACAAAGAGGAAAGGACAATGATGTATCAATAAATAGCATGTCAGATGAAAAACAGACAATGTGCCTGGGTAGAGATTATAGCGTTGTTACCTTTAAAGTCTGGATAGTTGTGTGCAGGCAGTAAGTTTTCTGGATCCACAAATGTGGTGTGCTACTGAGGAGCGGTAAGCTCCGTATATATGTGCGTCCCGGCCGGAAGTGCGTTATCCCAGCTGACGCTGCGATAACCGGCCAATGAGATGGCAGCAGAGGCGGGGATAGGGAGGACAAAGACAGTCACCCTGGATCTTCGCGAATCGCCGCACATCCGGTCAGAGCAATAGAGAGGATGAGCGGCGCTGTGCGGCCAAACATGGAGGGCAAGAAAGCCTCAATAACGCTAGAAAAGGAGCAGCAAAGGACATCCTAGTAATGCAAGTTGATAGCGTATATTCTAAAATATATATATATCCATAACTCCATAACAGTTTAGAGAAATATATATTGTGTGGGTATTGTTATATTAAAGTAGGAGGTTTATTACAGTTTAGGAAGGCTGGGGATAAAGAACGGGATTTGGGGGCTGACCATAACAATTGGGCATCTGATTTATGTAATAGCGTAAACGCCTAAAGTAAGAGATGTTTAAAATTGAAGAGTTACTGTATATACTCGAGTATAAGCTGACCCAACTATAAGCCGAGGTACCTAATATTACCCCAATAAACTGGGAAAACGTATTGACTAGAGTATAAGCCTAGGGGGGAAATGTGCCTATTGCCACCTCACTGTGCCAATTGCCCAACCTTACTGTGCCCATTGCCACCTTACTGTGCCCAACCTCACTGTGTCCATTGCAGCCTCCCTGTGGCCGAGTCAGTGTACCTGAAAATCTTCTTATACTGTGGCCGGCGTCCATTGTTTAAATATCGCGGCTTTCTCCTGGTCCCTTCCGTGATAGGCGTTTCCAGCAAACACTGTGTTGAGTGTTCCGCCTACCACGAAGATCCTCTCATTCTCGGACTCCGTTTCCCAGCAGGCACTGTGTTCAGTGTTCCGCCAGTCACGGACGTCTTTTCATCCTCGGACAAGAGAACGTCCATGATAGGCGGAACACTGAACACAGTGTCTGCTGGGAAACGGAGTCCGAGAATGAGAGGACCTCCGTGATAGGCGGAACACTCAACACAGTGTTTGCTGGAAATGCCTATCACGGAAGGGACCAGGAGAAAGCCGCGATATTTAAACAATGGACGCCGGCCGCAGTATAAGAAGATTTTCAGGTACTGACTCGAGTATAAGCCGAGGGGTGTACTTTCAGCCCTAAAAAAAGCCTGAAAAACTCCGCTTATACTCGAGTATATACAGTAATTGAATGATTAAGAAATTAAATTTGAATTGAACAGTGGTAACTGATTAGTTGTGATAACAGCAAACAGTGACAATAAAGTGAACTGAGAAGTTCATATATTAATAATGAATTCACATACATAATAAACATATGGAAGAGTATTGTGCTAGTGAATTATTGAATTGCCAGCATGACTGGTGGCCCCAAGTCTTCTTTGTGAAAGAAGGCAATAGGGGTAAAAATAGTGATAGAGGTAAAAATACTAATAAACGCAGCAACACTGGACACAGCGACAGACTATAAGAAAGGTTTGTAAGATTGAGTTTCATTCAATCCTGGCGTCTGAATGGCATTCAATCTCTCAATCCAAAGGGTTTCTTTTTGGAGAATGATTTTGTCCCATTCTCCACCTCCTGGGGTTTTTGGGGACAACGACCAAGACAACAAAAGAGACAGCGGAGGTATCAAAACGATGATAGAGATCAAGGTGTCGACTGATAGGGGTAAGCATTTTACCATTACCTGAGTAGTAAACATGGTCGTTGATTCTCTGTCTCAGTTGTATCCACAGTGTCACTCTGTGAGGATACACGCTAAATTCAATTTTCCTAAATCATTGGGAACCTGCCAGCCCTTCAGGGTTCAGCCAGTTGCTCTCCCTATTACACACGGCTATGTCCGCCCCCCTTCTTCTTTCTCAGTTAAGGACTATGCCTCCTGGGATCTGTGATGTACATATTCCAGATGTACTTACGGCAACCCTCAGTAATTTGCAACGGAACATCAAGTGCTCTTCAATGCTCTCACTCCAGCAATCCATAACTAAAAGAAGGTGCAAGCATCCTAGAAGTTTGCATTAAATCTCATTGTGTAATGAACGCTGCCCACTACCCGCTCAGCATGTGATCAAATGTGAAAATGACCTCAGCCTTGGAATCACGGGCTAGGAGGAGCAGAAGGTGAGGCTATTTTCACATTTTAGAAAAGAGAGCAGTCCGGATGCTACCCCTTAAAATGAAACAACTCCATCCCGGTTATGTGACACAAAAGGAAATGAGCCCATGGGACTTTGAGTGAGTTGATCATAGAGGCCAAAACAAGCGGGTCGAATAAATGCATTGAAATTTATTGCAATTCCAAGAACATGGTCACAATTTGAACATAAAAACACCATGAAGCATGTAAAACATAAACCATGTCAGATACAGTCCTTAGAAATACATAGTGTACATTGACATCTTATGTACTCAACGCATTTCGCGAGCTCCGCTCGCTTCCTCAGGAGTTGATGTATGTACAGATTATAATGTGGTTGGTAAACCCAAGGGACTGATCCAAAATGGCGACAGCGGAGAGTTCTCCAACCTACCTTGTTTTGCCATGGTCATCTCCCATTGGGCCCCCGACTGGTTGCTGCGAGCCACGCCCCTTCAGCTCCCGGTTGGAGAACTCTCCGATGTCGCCATTTGGCATCAGTCCTTTGGGTTTACCAACCACATTATAATCTGTACATAAATCAACTCCTGAGGAAGCGAGCGGACCTCGCGAAATGCGTCGAGTACACAAGATGTCAATGTACACTATGTATTTCTAAGGACTGTATCTGACATGTTTATGTTTTACATGCTTCATGGTGTTTTTATGTTCAAATTGTGACCATGTTCTTGGAATTGCAATAAATTTCAATGCATTTATTCGACCCGCTTGTTTTGGGCTCTATGATCAACTCACTCAAAGTCCCATGGGCTCATTTCCTTTTGTGATTTTCACATTTTATCACATGCTGAGCCGGTAGTGTGCGGCATCTGTTACACAGTACATTTCCCATATTCCAGGAAGCACATTTGCCTAAGCATTTGACATGCATAGGGGGCAGGCTAGAGGTTTCCTATAAAAAAAAAGCCTTAATTTGCACAGCCGGAGAGAGGGGGGTGGAGAGGAGGCCACATCCATATTAAGGGTGAAGATTTGCTTTAAAGTGGAAATTTACTCTCCCAATCAACATTGATTATTTGTAATCCTAATGCTGCTAGCTATGCTACTTTTTACATTTCTTCAGTTACCTCCTGGTTTCTTGCCTAGGCAAATGATGTTGTACATCCCAGTAGTCTTCAGAGGGGTCAACAACTTCAGAGGGGTCAACAACTGGGTTACTTTTTATGTAACCCAGGAGTCTTCAGGAGAGGAGGGTTTTTTTCAGCTAAGTACCCTCGCCTGTGTGCATGCTTGAGCTAAGGGCAGATGGATTCCAGGAAGTAAAAGCTACATGAATCATTTGCCCTTACTCAAGATGGCCACAGCCAGAAATGCTAGGGGGTTGTTTTTTAAAGTGATTTCTCAGCAAACTAAAGCATTGAGACATGAATGGAATGGGGAGTTTGCTTTGAATATTAAAAATTAATTAAATAGTGTTTGTTGTGTTCAGATGCAGTGAACATCCACTTTAAGTAAGCATGCAGGTCAGAAAAGTCAGAGTAAAGTCAAACACCCGCTTTGCATATGTTTTAAGTGGAAAACTCAGGCAGTAGTTAAAGTGGATGTAAAGCTTCAAGCTTTTTCACTTTAATGCATTCTATGCATTAGGGTGAAAAATCTGTGCTGCAGCTCCCCCAGACCCCCCTTTTTTGTTACCTGAGCCTGATCTGATCCAGAGATGTGCACGAGCCCAGCGGCTCCAGCCGCTGTCTCTCTCCTCATTGGACAGATTGATAGCAGCGGGAGCTATTTGCTCCTGCTGCTGTCAATAAAATCCAGTGACGTGGGGGGCGGGGTTCAGTCATGCTGTCTGTGTCAATGGACGCAGCAGAGGCACCCGATGAAGAGGAGGGGCCTGGAGGGCCAGAGGGGCACCCAAGAAGAAGAGGATTGGGGCTGCTCTGTGCAAAACGATTGCACAGAGCAGGTAAAGTATAGGCATGTTTGTTATTTTTATTTAAAAAAAACAAGGGTTTATAACCCCTTTTAACCGGTTGGCGACCGCCGCCTGTACATTTACGTTGGCAGAATGGTACGGCTGCGAAAAGCAACGTACCTGTATGTTGCTTTGAATTTGCCGCCGTGCGGGCACGCGACGCGCCCCCGCTGCAGAATGGGGAGATGCCTATGTAAACTAGGCATTTCCCTGTTCTGCCTAATGACAGGACAGTGATCTACTGCTCCCTGTGATTGGGAGCAGTGATCACTGTCGTGTCACTTGTAGCCCAGCCCCCTCACAGTTAGAATCACTAACTAGGAAACGCTTAAAGCGGTTGTATACCCGCTGACTTTTTTTTTTTTTACACCTGTAAAGGAAAAGGAATGAAATACTTACCTTAGAACGAGGCGTCGGTGTCCCTCCCGGTCCATGCCGAGGCAGCTGACATTATGCCTCGGCGTGTCTTCCGGGTATCGCGGTTCCAGCGCTGTGAGTGGCTGGAGCCGCGATTCGTCACTCCCGCGCATGCGCGTGGGAGACTTCTTTCCGGCAAGGTCTGGCGTCCACCGGGCCTTCAGCCGAGAATCCCCTGTGCGCATGCGCCGCTGCAGTCAGTGGCGCAGTGCAAGGGGAATATCCTAAACCGTAAAGGTTTAGGAGATATTTTTTTTACCTACAGGTAAGCCTTAGTATAGGCTTACCTGTAGGTAAAAGTAAAAAAAAAAAGACTATACAACCGCTTTAACCCCTTCATCGCCCCCTAGTGGTTAACTGCTAGTGTCATTTACACGGTAATCAGTGCATTTTTATAGCACTGATCGCTGTATAAATGACTGGTCCCAAAATAGTGTCAAAAGTGTCCGATGTGTCCGCCATAATTTCGCAGTCACGATAAAAATCGCCGCCATTACTAATAAAAAATAATAAAAATGCCATAAAACTATCCCCTATTTTGTAGACGCTTTAACTTTTGCGCAAACCAATCAATATACGCTTATTGCGAAAAATATGTAGAAGAATACATATCGGCCTAAACTGGGGAAAACATTTGTTTTTTTATATATTTTTTGGGGATATTTCTTATAGAAAAAAGTACAAAATATTGTTTTTTTCTCAAAATTGTCGCTCTTCTTTTAACCACTTCTCTACTGGGCACGAAAACCCCCTTCCTGCCCAAGCCATTTTTCAGCTTTCAGCGCTGTCACACTTTGAATGACAATTGCGCGGTCGTGCGACGTGGCTCCCAAACGAAATTTGCGTCCTTTTTTTCCCACAAATAGAGCTTTCTTTTGGTGGTATTTGATCACCTCTGCGGTTTTTATTTTTTGTGCTATAAACAAAAGAAGAGCGTCCAGTTTGGAAAAAAAACACTATTTTTTACTTTTTGCTATAATAAATACTCATTTTTTTTTTTTAAATAAAATTTTCCTCAGTTTAGGCCGATACGTATTCTTTTACATATTTTTGGTAAAAAAAAAATCGCAATAAGCGCGTATTGATTGGTTTGCGCAAAAGTTATAGCGTCTACAAAATAGGGGATAGATTTATAGCATTTTTTTTTTTTTTATTAGTAATGGCGGCGATCTGCGATTTTTTTTATTGTGACTGCGATATTGCGGCGGACACATCGGACACTTTTGACACATTTTTGGGACCATTCACATTTATACAGCGATCCCTGCTATAAAAATGCATTGATTACTGTATAAATGTGATTGGCAGGGAAGGGGTTAACCACTAGGGGGCGGGAAGGGGTTAAATATGTTTCCTCAAAGTGTTCTTACTGTGGGGGGAGGTGACCGATGGTTGTCCCTATGTACAAGGGACACACCATCGGTCCCCTCTCCCTCACAGGACGTGGATCTCTGTGTTTACACACAGAGATCCACTTTCCTGCTCGTTTCCCGGGCAATCGCGGGTGCCCGGCGGCAATCGCGGCCGCCGGGCACGCGCACCGGGGCCTTGTGAACGCGGCGGGCGCGCGCCTCCTAGCTCGTTTTAAAGGGAGGACGTCATATGACGTCCTCCCAGAACGAGAGTATCCTCCGCCCGCCGTCTATTGACAGTGGGCGGGGGACAAGTGGTTAATTATAGCGTAAAAAATAAAAACCGCAGAGGTGATTAAATACCACCAAATGAAAGCTCTATTTGTGGGAAAAAAAGGGCGTCAATTTTGTTTGGGTACCACGTCGCACGACGGCGCAATTGTCAGTTAAAGCGACGCAGTGCCGAATCGCGAAAAGTGCTCTGGTCAGGAAGGGGGTAAATTCTTCCGGGGCTGAAGTGGTTAAGCAATTAGATCAGCATGACAGTCAGGAAACTGGTATTTTAGAAGAAGTGAGCAATAGCAGCTTCCACATTTCCTCAATTCAGACTTCCTAAAATCTGCTAGGGGCTTTTTCTTTGTAAATAATGCCATATTGCCCATATATTATACCCCCTGTGTAGTTTAGGAAATAATTTACAGCACCTTCTCTGAAAAAAATAAATAAATGTATGTGGATCCCCGGAACTTCTAGCTATTAGACACGTGCACAAATTTGAATCTTCAGAGTTATGCTTTTCTCAGCATGTCCTATCTGAGCAGATCTGAACTGGTAACTAAAATCAGAAAGGAAAATCTGGACTCCCACGATGCAG
The DNA here is from genome assembly GCA_029206835.1 of Rana muscosa. NCBI lineage: Eukaryota > Metazoa > Chordata > Amphibia > Anura > Ranidae > Rana > Rana muscosa. The sequence goes on from CM055125.1 coordinate 44,377,045, forward strand.
CCCCTTCCTTCCCTTCTCTGATCCTGTATTAGCTGTGCTGTCAATAATTAGTGGACACATGGCAAAACATATGTGATGCTGACAGCGACTGGGCTTTCCATGAAAAGTAGGTTACAAGTGTTACTTATGTTTGTGAATCACATCAGATCTTCACTTTTAAAGGATTTGCTTCTTATTACAGAGACTGGTATTCATTGTGTTGATCGGCAACACACAACATTTCGAGATTTAGAAGATTGCACTGTAACCTACAGCAGTGAGACGCAGCTGGTGGTCCCAAAGTCGCATGCATCCCTACAGTCCTACGATTATAGACGCCTTGGTATGAATAGACTTTATATTTTTCTTTTTATTAACTTGTTTAACAGATAATCTTGGACAGTACAATAAAAGTAAATCCAAATTTTACATTAGACTTTGCCTAAAGTAGAGCTTTATGCACAAAACCAAAATGGAAGAAATTTTTAAAAGGGAGTATGGCCTCGCTGGAGCCCAGGTAAGTACACAGTAGTTCCGCTTTAACCGCTTCAGCCCCGGACCATTTTGGTGGTTAAAGACCAGGCCACTTTTTGCGATTCCGCACTGCGTCGCTTTAACTGACAATTGCGCGGTCGTGCGACGTGGCTCCCTAACAAAATTGACGTCCTTTTTTTCCCACAAATAGAGCTTTCTTTTGGTGGTATTTGATCACCTTTTGTGGTTTTTATTTTTTGCGCTATAAACAAAAAAATAGAGCGTCATTTTTGAAAAAAATTCAATATTTTTTACTTTTTGCTATAATAAATATCCCCAAAAAATATATAAAAAAACATTTTTTTTCCACAGTTTAGTCCGATACGTATTCTTTTACATATTTTTGGTAAAAAAAATTGCAATAAGCGTTTATTGATTGGTTTGCGCAAAAGTTATAGGGGACTGTTTTATGGCATTTTTATTAGTATTTTTTTTTTTTTTACTAGTTATGGCGACGTTTAGCGATTTTTATCATGACTGCGACATTATGGCGGACACATCGGACACTTTTGACACCATTTTGGGACCATTGTCATTTTTACAGCGATCAGTGCTATAAAAATGCACTGATTACTGTAAAAATGACACTGGCAGTGAAGGGGTTAACCACTAGGTGGCGCTGCAGGGGTTAAGTCAGTACTAGAGAGTGATTCTTACTTTTAGGGGGCGTGGCTACATGTGACACGTCACTGATGATCGTTCCCGATCACGGGGAACGGTCATCAGTGACAGTGTCACTAGGCAGAATAGGGGAATGCTTTGTTTACAAAGGCATTCCCCTGTTCTGCCCTTACCGACTGCAATCGCGGGCCTCCCGGGAACATCGAGTTCCCGGAACCCACGGCCGCACTCGCTAGGCACGCGGCGCGCGCGCACTGAGCGGCAAATTTAAAGGGATGTACAGGTACACACATGTGCCTGCCCGTGCCATGTTGTTGACATACATCGTCGTGCGGCGGTCGGCAACTGGATAACCTGTATAAAAAATATCTGCGTACTTACCTATTTTCAATCTGCTCGGTGTGGTCATGTGATCTTGCAGCCCTGTGTAAGGCCTGGTTCACACCTATTCATTTTTAAGTGCTTTTTCAGTTTTGCAAAAACACACTACAGTCCATTTAACATGGTTTCCAATGGGCAGGGGCGTATTATGAAATGAGTGGGCCCATGTGCAAGCTAAAAAGTGGGCCCTAGGCACAGAAAAAAAAAAGTGTCACGCCTAGCGTGGCGAGGTATGGGCGTGGCTTAAATTGCGCTAAAATGTTGGGTGTGGCTAAATAGGGGGTGGTTTAACCACTTGCCTACAGGGCACTTTCACCCCCTTCCTGCCCAAGCCATTTTTCAGCTTTCAGCGCTGTCACACTTTGAATGACAATTGCGCGGTCATGCAACACTGTACCCAAATAAACTTTTTATAATTTTTTCCCCACAAATAGAGCTTTCTTTTGGTGGTATTTGATCACCTCTGCGTTTTTTATTTCTTGCGCTATAAACAAAACAAGAGGGACAAGTTTGAAAAAAAAAAACAATATTTTTTACTTTATGCTATAATATGTAGCGGGTATTACTTTTAAATTCTGGTGAGGACACCAGTGATGCATATTTCCCTGCGGCCCAGCAGGTGACGCTGTCACTTTGGGCCGGGGTTGAACCATTGCTGCAGTGCCGTACCCTTTGTGGCCTCTCGCAGCGGTTGTACGGCGGGGCGGGGAACCTGCCGTGCATCCTGGGAGAAGGTATAAAGGGGGCAGACATCTTCGCCACGAGGTTCGAGTCCCTGGCACCTTCAGCCTGTGGGCTGCTGTTCGTGGTCGGGGTCCAGGCGGCCTAGGCCTGGACACCTGGAGTTCGTGTTCCATCCCCGACACCTTCAGTCTGGGGTGAGGTACTCAGCTGGAGGCCTGGGGCCCAGTACCTTCCGCTGGGTCCCGCGAGGGAGGGATTGTCCTAGGGGGCCCCGGGAGTGGGGCACCCGAATCCAGTGGGGTATGGGACCGGAGGAGGGACTCATCCGAAGACCTGGTGCAGCAGATTGCCAGTGCCGGATGAACCTCTGGAGACCGCGGAGGGGTATCTTCCCAAATAGGGGCCAAGTTCAGAGAGGAAGCGGATTCATGTTCTATGACCGGTGGCAGCTATTCAACTCAGGTCAGTGGCAGAGGCCTGCTATTAGGCCTGTGGCAGGGGCCTCAACGGTTCACCCGGTCGGTGGCAGCGACCAAAACTCACGGTCGGTGGCAGAGACCCTGCGTCAGGTCTATTCGCTAGCAAAGGAATAGGAGAGTTCAGTTGTGCCTGGGCCTACCTCGTATCCACACCCCTGTTTGTTCATAACTGAAAGTTCAACTGATTGTGTTCACCCTGCAAGAAAATAAATAAAGGAGTGTTGGACTTTCGATTGGTGTGGGGCTCTATGTTATTGGCAGACACATTTCCACAGAACAACTAAGGTAATTCAAGTAACTTTGCTCAACCCTCATACACATACGAGGGGAGAGCTTGGCATAGTGTTCCTGCACTCTCCTCTCTCAGATACCCCTAGACACAAGCCATTCACAATAGGCGAGAGGGAGAGTGAGGCTCCGCTACAAATAAATATCCAATTTTTTTTTTTTTTTTTTTAAACAAATTTTTTCCTCAGTTTAGGCCGATATGTATTCTTCTACATATTTTTGGTAAAAAAAATCGCAATAAGCATATATTTATTGGCTTGCGCAAAAGTTATAGCGGCTACAAAAGAGGGGATAGATTTATAGCATTTTTATTATTTATTTATTTTTCACTAGTAATGGCGGCGATCAGCGATTTTTGTTGTGACTGCGATATTGCGGCAGACACATCGGACATGTTTGACACATTTTTGGGACCATTCACATTTATACAGCGATCCTTGCTATAAAAATGCATTGATTACTGTATAAATATGACTGGCAGGGAAGGGGCTAACACTAGGGGGCGATCAAGGGGTTAAATGTGTTCCCTAGGTAGTGATTCTTACTGTGGGGGGAGGAGACTGTCTGGGGGAGGTGACCGATCTGTGTCCCTATGTACAAGGGACACACCATCGGTCTCCTCTCCCTGACATTTTTTTGGGGGTTGGGGCAGAGGACAGTGTGGGGGGGGGGGGGGTGGGGGGGGTGTCAGTTTTTTTATTTAATTTTTTTACCGATCGCTCTCAATGTCCATCTCAGAAAAGGAAGGGCCGGTAAATGACATATTTACCGGGCCCCTTCCTCCGCTCTCCATCCTGACAAATCCCCACCCCACAGCAGCCGACGGGAGAGGAGGGAGTCGGCTGCGGGGGGACGAGGGGGTCAGAGGAGGAGGACACAGTGGGCCGAGGAGAACGGGGAAGCGGAGAAGGAGGAGAACGGGGAAGCGGAGAAGGAGGAGAACGGGGAAGCGGAGAAGGAGGAGAACGGGGAAGCGGAGAAGGAGGAGAACGGGGGAGCGGAGAAGGAGGACAAAGCGGGCTGGGAGAGAACACAGGGGGCGGAGGAGGAGAACAGGAGGACACGGAGAACAGCCCGGGAGGATCGATGCAGTGGGAGGGACAGCTGTAAGCACTAATAGCTGCAGAAGGGAGAGGAGGAGAAGCGGCTGTCATGCAGGGAAATCGGAGCTTACAGCTGTCCCTACCGCCGCACCGATCATCCCCGGCTGTGAACCAAGGGACAATTATCAATGTGTGCAGGGTGGGTCACAGTGGGCCCCCCCTCGGAGGCCCATGTGCAGTGAACACCCTGCACCCATGGACTATGGGTCACATTCACATCTGTGCATTTAATGGAAAGAGCCAGAGAGCAGCAGGTTGTGGTTTTGGTTTCATAGACTTCAGTGGATCAAAAACGAGTATTGAAAAACGCAAAATGCACCTGCAATATGCAAACTGCAACCTGCATAGGTGTGAACCAGGCCTAAATGTGCACTCAACAATGGCTGTGAATTCTGGGAGCTGTGACTTTACCCATAGGCTCCCATGGCCCAGCCGTTGTCGGCGGTTCATTCTCTCCCCTGCAGCAGCCACTCACTGACATAGAGGCGCTAGAGCTGTGGGATCACATGACCGGATTGGATTAAAAATAGGTAAGTGCACAGGTATTTATTTTTAAATACAGGTTAGGCTGGATAGGAGGAGGGGAAAGGGATTTTTTTTTAGAATGGTTATAGTTAGGCTTTTCCTCCACTTTAACTCCGATTATCCAATTATGTCCAAGGGACATTAAAAAAATAAAAGGATGTTTTCATGCACATGATTTGGGTAAATTACACCGCTTCATCGTATTGCTTGATAAGCTCTGTGAAAAATCACTTTGCTAACTGAACAGAAATAACCCCACTGTGGAGGCGATGACTTTTACATAAACTTAACTCGAAACACTGCTAAATCATGTTAAAAAGGTGCCATCTGTTTGATGGAAGCAGAGAAGGAGTAGGTGTCCATTATAAAAGTATGACTCTGTGGGAAATATGCTTGAAGAGTAATCGTGTGTATCAGCCAATTATTAACTGCTGGAGAGACTCGTGTATGGAAATATCTCTCCAGTCATCTAAGTGTGATATGAGTTGCATTTCAGCAATTAAGTACAAAAATCTTTGAATAAAAGTATTAAAGCTGAACCCCAAGATTCAAACTAATGCAGCTCTGTATACCCCCTGTTGCATTTACTGGGCAATACCGCCACCAAACACTGCTTATTCAAGGGAAGTAATGATTGCCATTGCATCAAAGTGGAGCACGATTTTAAGGGTTAAAACAGGTGATGAGGAGGTGACATGTCGCCTCCCAACCACCCTCTAAAAAAAAACCTCACAGCTCAGGTCTGAGCTGCTGTACTAACAATCTGATGTTAGTATAGCGAACTCCTCTGCTGTTCTATTTTGTTGTGACAGGGCAACGCCCCATCCCCCCCCCCCCCCCCACTGCCAGAACACTCAAGTGGCAAATTTTCTGATATGTACTTTGGTCTATAGCCTGTGTATGTGACCTTTATTGATGATTAAATAAAGATTTTGAAAAAAAAAAAAAATCGCAGAGGAACCTTTTTTTTCTCTTTCCAACGCATTGCACCACGTACAGTGCCTTGAAAACGTCTTTACATCTTGTTAGGTTACAACCAAAAACGTAAATGGATTTTATTGGGATTTTGTGTGATAGACCAACACAAAGTGGCACATAATTGTGAAGTGGAAGGAAAATAGTAAATGTTTTTTTTTATATTTTTTACAAATAAATGTGAAAAGTGTGGCGCGCACCCTTTGCTCTAATACCCCTAACTAAAATCTAGTGGAAGCAATTGCCTTCAGAAGTCACCTAATTAGTAAATAGAGTCCACTTGTGAGTAATTTAATTTCAGTATAAATACAACTGTTCTGTGAAGTCCTCAGAGGTTTGTTAAGAGAACCTTAGTGAACAAACAGCATCATGAAGGCCAAGGAGCACACCAGACAGGTCAGGGATAAAGTTGTGGAGAAGTTTAAAGCAGGGTTAGGTTATAAAAAAATATCCCAAGCTTTGAACATCTCACGGAGCACTGTTCAATCCATCATCCGAAAATGGAAAGAGAATGACACAACTACAAACCTACCAAGACATGGCCGTCCACCTAAACTGACAGGCTGGGAAAGGAGAGCATTCATCAGAGAAGCAGCCAAGAGGCCCATGGTAACTCTGGAGGAGCTGCAGAGATCCACAGCTCAGGTGGGAGAATCTGTCCACAGCACAACTAGTAGCCGTACACTCCACAAATCTGGCCTTTATGGAAGAGTGGGAAGAGGAAAGCCATAAGAAGTCCTGTTTGGAGTTTGCAAGAAGCCATGGGGGGGGACACAGCAAACATGTGGAAGAAGGTGCTCTGGTCAGATGAGACCAAAATTGAACTTTTTGGCCTAAAAGCAAAATGCTATGTGTGGCGGAAAACTAACACTGCACATCACCCTGAACGCACCATCCCCACCGTGAAACATGGTGGTGGAAGCATCATGTTGTGGGGATGCTTTTCTTCAGCAGGGACAGGGAAGCTGGTCAGAGTTGATGGGAAGATGGATGGAGCCAAATATGGGGCAATCTTATGCCGCGTACAAACGGACGGATTTTCCGCCAGCAAATGTCCGATGTGAGCTTTTCGTCGTAAATTCCGATTGTGTGTATGCTCCATCGAACTTTTGCTGTCGGAATTTCCTGCCAGCAAAAGATTGAGAGCAGGTTCTCAATTTTTCCAACGGAAAATTTCGATCGTCTGTAGCAGTTCCAACGCATAAAATTCCGACGCATGCTCGGAAACAATTCGACGCATGCTCGAGAAGCATTGAACTTAATTTTCTCGTCTCGTCGTAGTGTTGTACGTTGCCCCGTTCTTGACGGTCGAAAGTTCAGAGAACTTTTGTGTGACTGTGTGTATGCAAGCCAAGCTTGAGCGGAATTCCGTTGGAAATACCATCCAAGGTTTTTCCGACGGAAAATCTGACCGTGTGTACGCGGCATAAGAGGAAAACCTGTTAGAGTCTGCAAAAGACTTCAGACTGAGGTGGAGGTTAATCTTCCAGCAGGACAACAACCCTAAACATACAGCCAGAGCTACAGTGGAATGGTTTGAATCAAAGCATATTCATGAGTAATGCCTCGTACACACGACCGGTTTTCCCGTCGGGAAAACTGCCATGAGAGCTTTTGGCTGGGAAAACCGGCCGTGTGTATGCTACATCGCAGTTTTCCCGACGAGAAAACTGCGGGGGAAAAAAAAAGAGAACTAGCTTTCTTTTTTCCCGTCGGGATTCCCGGCGGACTTTTTCCCGTCGGGAAAACCAGTCGTGTGTATGCTTTTCCGAGGGGGAAAAAAATGCGCATTCTCAGAATCAAGTATGAGACGGGAGCGCTTGTTCTGGTAAAACGAGCGTTCGTAATGGAGATATCACATTCGTCACGCTGAAAATTATTGCATCGTTTAATGCAGCGCATTATTTTCTTCTTTATAATGCTACAATAATGAACTTGTTTTGCTGCCGATATTCACACAGAGTTCTGACAAACTTGTTTCTTTATTATTTCTCGGGATCTCATGAATAATCTTTTGTTTTTGAAAGCCAGATCTCCATAATATTGTTTTTTTTTTATTGTCTTCTTTTTTCAAAGTTTTTAAACAAGATCTGCATTTTTGCGTATTATTTTAAAAATAATTTCTACTGATCTCCATATATATTTTTATTATTTTTGTGTGTAAAGTTACCACAACAACATTATTTTCCAGCACTGCCTTAACCCTCTTGGGCATGGAGTTCACCAGAGCTTCACAGGTTGCCACTGGAGTCCTCTTCCACTCCTCCATGACGACATCACGGGGCTGGTGGATGTTAGAGACCTTGCGCTCTTCCACCTTCTGTTTGAGGATGCCCCACAGATGTTCAATAGGATTTAGGTCTGGAGACATGCTTGGCCAGTCCATTACCTTTACCCTCAGCTTCTTTAGCAAGGCAATGGTCGTCTTGGAGGTGTGTTTGGGGTCGTTATCATGTTGGAATACTGCCCTGCGGTCCAGTCTCTGAAGGGAGGGGATCAAGCTCTGCTTCAGTATGTCACAGTACATGTTGGCATTCATGGTTCCCTCAATGAACTGTAGCTCCCCAGTGCCGGCAGCACTCATGCAGTCCGAGACCATAACACTCCCACCACCATGCACACACTTGTCTTTGTAGTCCTCACCTGGTTGCCGCCACACACGCTTGAACCATCTGAACCAAATAAGTTTATATTGGTCTCATCAGACCACATGAGAAGGTTCCAGTAATCCATGTCCTTAGTCTGCTTGTCTTCAGCAAACTGTTTGTGGGCTTTCTTGCGCATCATCTTTAGAAGAGGCTTACTTCTGGGACGACAGCCATGCAGATCAATTTGATTCACTGTCTGGCGTATGGTCTGAGCACTGACAGGCTGACCCCCCCCACCCCTTCAACGTTTGCAGCAATGCTGGCAGCACTCATACGTCTATTTCCCAAAGACAACCTCTGGATATGACGCCGAGCATGTGCACTCAACTTCTTTGGTCGACCACGGAGAGGCCTGTTCTGAGTGGAACCTGACCTAATAAACCACTGTATGGTCTTGGCCACTGTGCTGCAGCTCAGTTTCAGGGTCTTGGCAATATTCTTAAAGCCTAGGCCATTCTTATGTAGAGCAACAATTCTTTTTTTTTTCAGATCCTCAGAGAGTTCTTTGCCATGAGGTGCCATGTTGAACTTCCGTATGAGAGAGTGAGAGCGATAACACCAAATTTAACACACCTGCTCCCCATTAACACCCGAGATCTTGTAACACTAACAAGTCACATGACACCGGGGAGGGAAAATGGCTAATTGGGCCCAATCTTGACATTTTCACTTCTCACTTTTGTTGCCAGCGGTTTAGACATTAATGGCTGTGTATTGAGTTATTTTGAGGGGACAGCAAATTTACACTGTTATACAAGCTGTACACTCACTACTTTACATTGTAGCAAAGTGTAATTTCTTCAGTGTTGTCACATGAAAAGGTATAATAACATATTTACAAAAATGTGAGGGGTGTACTCACATTTGTGAGATACTGTATATATATCAGCTGCTCTCAATAAAGTATATGTACACATTTTTTTGCTGAATGAAAACCACAATCACAGCTAGAATTTCATTCATGAGAAATTTTACATGCTGTTCATTCACATTTTTGCATCACTATGGTTGAAAATGGTCATCAATTTGATCCAAACAATCAATAGAATATTGGACAACTGTTCCAAAAACGAAACTTTTCGAACAAACCTCTACTGGTGTATGGTTAGCTTAGGAGGATCAATGTTATCATCATAAAGTAGCATTTTTAGAAGGAAAGATCAATAATGGCAGCCTGCTTGTTTCTCTAAAGACCGATTCCATAGTTAAATAGTTAGTGAGGTTGAAAAAAAGACACATCTAAAAGTCCATCTAGTTCAACCAAAAAACCCAAAAAAACAATCCCATATACACAATCCTTCACCCACAGTTGATCCAGAGGATCAAACGTGTAGTTACTGTGCTGCAACTAATGCCGCGTACACATGACCGTTTTTCATGACGAGAAACATGCCATTTTTTAAATTGGTCGTGAAAAACGGTCGTGTGTAGGCTCCAGCGCATTTTTCTCTACGAGAAAAATGGGCATTAAAAATTTAGAACCTGCTCTTTTTTCTCGTCGTTTTTCACATCGTTGTTTTTCTCGTCGTGAAAAACGGTTGTGTGTACGCTTTAACGACGGGAAAAAAACGTGCATGCTCAGAAGCAAGTTATGAGACGGGAGCGCTCGTTCTGGTAAAACTAGCGTTCGTAATGGAGATAGCACATTCGTCATGCTGTAACGGACTGAAAAGCACGGAGACTGAAAAGCGCAAATCGTCTCTCACCAAACTTTTACTAACACGCGGTAACACGAAATCAGCAAAAGCAGCCCAAAGGGTGGCGCCATCCGAATGGAACTTCCCCTTTATAGTGCCGTCGTACGTGTTGTACGTCACCGTGCTTTGCTCGAGCATTTTTTTTCACAATAGTGTGTATGCAAGGCAGGCTTGAGAAGAATCACGTCGAGAAAAACGTAGTTTTTTTTCCATGACATTAAAAACGTGTACGCGGCATCACACATTGAGTAGTATGCTAAAAGATTTTTTTTATTTAATTCCATCAATTTCTCAAAATTGAAATGGTGCCCACAGTTTGTTGTGAAGTGTGAACTGTATATTTTAACCACTTGACAACTGGGCACTAAATCCCCTTCGTGCCCGGACCAATTTTCAGCTTTCAGTGCTCTCACATTTTGAATGACAATTACTCGGTCATGTAATACTGTACCCAAATGATTTTTTTGTCCTTTTTTTCATACAAATAGAGCTTTCTTTTGGTGGTATTTGATCACCTCTGGGTTTTTTATTTTTTGCGCTATAAATGAAAAAATACGGCAAATTTTGAAAAAAAAAAGGCTTTTTTTTAGTTTATGTGATAAAATTTTGCAAATTATAAATTTTTCTTTATAAAATTTGGCCACAATTTATACTGCTACATATCTTTGGTAAAAATAACCCAAATTAGTGGATATTATTTGGTCTTTGTGAAAGTTATAGAGTCTACAAGCTGTGGTGCGGATCATAAACAATTGATCACACCTAATGTACTGGTGGCCTATCTCATTTCTTACGACCCGAACAAGCCAGCAAAGCACAAATACCCCCCAAATGACCCCTTTTTTTAAATTAGACATTCCAAGGTATTTAGTAAGATGCATCGTGAGGTTTTTGATGTTGTAATTTTTTCCCACAATTCTTTGCAAAATGAAGATTTATTTTTATTTTTTTATTTTTTCCACAAAATTGTCATTGTAATAGGTTATTTCTCTCACATGGCATGTGTATACCACAAATGACATCCCAAAATACATTCTGCTACTCCTCCTGAGTATGGCGATACCAAATGTGTGAGACTTTTATACAGCCTGCCCACATACAGAGGCCCAATATTGAAATGGCACCTTCAGGCATTCTAGGAGCATAAATTACACATCTCATTTCTCAACCACCTATTACATTTTTGAAGGCCCTGGAGCACCAGGACAATGGAAACGCCCACAAAGTGACCCCATTTTGGAAAGATAACACCCCAACGTATAATCTATGAGGCATAATGAGTCTTTTGAATGGTTCATTTTTTTCCTGAAGTTTTTGGAAAATGCGGGAAAAAAATTAAAACGCAATTTTTTTACGCAAAGTTGTCCATTTATAAGATATTGCCAAAACATAGCATGTACATAGCAAAAATGACACCTCAAAATACATTCTGCTACTCCTCCTGAGTATGGCGATACCAAATGTGTGAGACTTTTACACAGCCTGGCCACATACAGAGGCCCAACATTGAAGTAGCACCGTGAGGCGTTCTAGGAGCATAAATTACACATCTCATTTCTCAACCACCTATTACACTTTTGAAGGCCCTGGAGCACCAGGACAATGAAAACACCCACAAAGTGACCCCATTTTGGAAAGCTAACACCCCAATGTATAATCTATGAGGCATAATGAGTCTTTTGAACGTTTCATTTTTTTCCAGAAGTTTTGGGAAAATGTGGGAAAAAAATTAAAACACATTTTTTTTCACACAAATTTGTCAATTTATAAGATATTTCCAACACATAGCATGTACATAGCAAAATTACACCCCAAAATACATTCTGCTACTCCTCCTGAGTATAACGATACCACATGTGTGAGACTTTTACACAGCCTGGCCACATACAGAGGCCCAACATTGAAGTAGCACCGTCAGGCGTTCTAGGAGCATAAATTACACATCTAATTTCTCAACCACCTATTACAATTTTGAAGGCCCTGGAGCACCAGGACAATGGAAACGCCCACAAAGTGACCCCATTTTGGAAAGCTAACACCCCAACGTATAATCTATGAGGCATAATGAGTCTTTTGAATGTTTTATTTTTTTCCAGAAGTTTTGGGAAAATGTGGGAAAAAAATGAAAACGCATTTTTTTTACGCAAAGTTGTCCATTTATAAGATATTTCCAACACATAGCATGCACATAGCAAAAATTACACCCCAAAATACATTCTGCTACTCCTCCTGAGTATGACGATACCACATGTGTGAGACTTTTACACAGCCTGGCCACATACAGTGGCCCAAAATGCAAGGAACACCATCAGGTGTTCTAGGGAAACATAACATGCACATACCAAGAATTACACCCCAAAATACATTCTGCTGAGCAAATGGTAAACAAAAGATTACCTGTTTTAGAAGCGCAGTTGTCCGCAGGAGGATAGCACTGGTCCAGGCAACAGGCAGGGACTTGGTCAGCAAAAGCGAATGCAATTGTCCAGGCAACAGGCAGGAATACTGTCCATAGTTCATACAGGCAGCTGGTGAGCATTCTGCAGTACTCCAATAGTTAACAGTCTTTTTGTTATATACAGTCCAGGGTCAGTGCAAGCAGAGATTGTCAGCAGTGACAAAATATTGGTCCTGATAGTAGGCAGGTCCATGTGGTGTGGTCAGTTCATGCAACAGGCAGAGGCATGATGGCATAGGTCCTACAGGCAGCAGGCAGAAGTAGGGCCTCGTTCAGGACTGAATGGGGACAGGGGTAGAGGCTTCTCCCACCCAAATCTCTTTGAAGCCTCCGAGTCTCCAGACCCTAATCTAGGAATGAGAAAACAAAAACAACTGTTTTCTTCATCCAGAAAAACAATTCTGGAGCCCCTCACATATGTGAGACCCCTGTGTTATGAATCCCACTAGTCCACTGGCAGGGTAAAAGATCAGTCCAAGAGGCAGGCAAAAAGCATGGTCAAACATTCCAGGGTCAGTTCCAGATCAGGCAGAGGTATGTACAGAATTGGTAGGCAGAAGCGTGGTCAAATAACAGTCCAGGGTCAGTTCCAGATCAGGCAGAGGTATAAACAGAATCGGTAGGCAGAAGCGTGGTCAAATAACAGTCCAGGGTCAGTTCCAGATCAGGCAGAGGTATAAACAGAATCGGTAGGCAGAAGCGTGGTCGAATAACAAGCCAGGGTCAGTTACAGAGAAAGCAGATGCATAAGGGGCGTAAAGATAAATGGCAGGAAGTGAACTAATAATTTATTTTGGTATGGTAACGGCGGAAACAATCAATCATGCAGAGACCTGGTTCTGAAGGACATTGGGAACAATAATAAATGGTGTCTCTTCTCTCTCCTCCTTTGGAGCACACCCGGCATTTTTTCTGGCGTTTTTGGCCTGTTGGTCTGGGAGGGATTTTATCTGGGAAGTGGCGCTCAGAGAGACGGCTAATGACATCGGATCTAATGTTTACTGATGGGCTGTTCGGATATATAAGGGCAGTGGTGATTTCCTCCTGGAAGAAAAGGAAGGATTTGGGTCTTATAGTGGATTTTTGATATATTACATATGAGTTGTACATGGCCAAATTAAATAAATAAATGGAAACTTTCTTATACCACTGGTATGTTCTTCTTGTGGAAAGGTAGGGTTCGAGCATCTGGTCGTTGAAGTCGACACCCCCCATGAACTTATTGTAATCGTAGATGCATTTGGGTTTTTGTATCCGGCCATTCCTTCTGGTGATTTCAACGAATTCATTGTTGTGGATGGAAGAAAGCACGTAGACGTCTCTTCTGTCCCTCCACTTCATAGCCAAAATTTCCTCATTCCTCAAACTCGCCGTCTCCCCTCTTTTCAATTTTTTGGTGACCAGGCTTTGAGGAAAGCCCTTCCGGTTCGTCCGTACGGTGCCACATGCTGGAGTCTTCATTCTGTGCAAGTTTCGGAACAGGGGCAAACTTGTATAAAAATTGTCCACATACAAGTGGTATCCTTTCTCTAGGAGTGGGTTTATGAGTTCCCAAACTACTTTCCCACTGGTTCCAATGTAGATTGGGCAATTAGGGGGGTTCAGTTCGGTGTCCTTCCCTTCATATATGATGAAGCCATACACATACCCAGTTTCTCTGTCGCACAATTTGTACAGCTTCACCCCATAGCGGGCCCTTTTGCTGGGTATAAATTGTTTTATGCCCAGCCTGCCAGAAAATTTTATTAGGGACTCATTCACGCATATGTGTTTGTCTGGGGTAAACAACTGGGGGAAGGTTTCAGAAAAATAATTTAGTAGCGGCCGAATTTTATAAAGCTTATCAAAATTTGGGTCATTTCGGGGAGGGCACTGGGTATTGTCGTTGTAGTGTAGGAATCTCATAATCATTAGATATCGGGACCTGGGCATTACTGAGGAAAAGATGGGCACATGGTAGATGGGGCGGGATGACCAATATGAACGCACTTGATTTTTTCCGTTTAGTCCCATGCAGAATGTGAGGCCCAAAAAGATTCTAAACTCCTCCACTGTGAGGGCTCTCCACTGGTAGGGACGGGCATAATAGGACGTTGGGTTGCTTGCTATGAACTGTTGGGCGTATAGGTTGCACTGGGCCACAATTGATGCAAGCATGTCGTCAGTGAAAATTTAATTGAAAAAGTCAATCGGGGCAAAATTTTCTGTGTCCACCTGGACTCCTGGCTGGGCAGTGAAAGGGGGAATGTTGGCTTCTCCTGAATTAGGAGGAAGCCACAAGGGGTTCTGAAGGGAATAGGGAAGGCTGGCATGGGACCTAACCCTTTGGGACTGAGATGACACCCCACTGGTACGTGGCCTTGCTTGCCTGGTGGATGGCACTGCAGTGCTGGTGGATGGCACTGCGGTGCTGGTGGATGGCACTGCCTGCTCAGCAGAACGCCTTCGTCTGGCGGGCGGGCCCTCCTCCTCCTCCTCCTCCTCCTCCTCCTCCTCCTCTTCTGAGGCTGTCAGTGTTCCACTGCTTAGGACAGGCTCGTAGTCCACGTCAGACTCATAGTCAGGCTCATAGTCTGAACTTGCGGAGGAATCCGAATCGGAGAGCTCCCTGTTGCTCTCGTCGGCTGCAAGAATATTGTATGCCTCCTCGGCTGAAAATAATCTTCTAGCCATTGTTGGCACTGACGACACGTGGCACTGATACGTGGCACTGATGACACTGATACGTGGCACTTATACGTGGCACTAATGGCAGATGGCACGGGCAGATGGCACTGGCAGATGGCACGGGCAGATGGCACTGGCAGATGGTTCTGGCAGATGGCACGGGCAGATGGCACGGGCAGATGGCAGGGGCAGATGGCACGGGCAGATGGCACGGGCAGAGGGCACGGGCAGAGGGCACGGGCAGATGGCACTGGCAGAGGGCACTGGCAGATATGGGACTGGCAGAGGGCACTGGCAGATATGGGACTGGCAGAGGGCACTGTTTTTTTACTTCACTTTACTTTGATTGTTCTTACAATAAACTCACTGACAGCAGCAGCAGCAGCACAGATCTCTCTCTCTCCTCACACGCGGTCTCTGTGTGAGGAGAGAAAGCCGGCAATGAGAGATGATCTCATATGTTTACATTTGAGATCATCTCTCATTGGGCAGTGAGATCGAGTGCTGAATGGCCTCTGTGATTGGCCATTCAGCACGATCTGTGATTGGCTGTGTCCAAGGGACACGGCCAACACAGATTTTCCCCGATGCGCGCTCTCGGGAGCGCGCAGGGAGGGTGTAAATACAAGGACGTCCTGGGGACGTCCACTCGGCAGTTAAGGTCGGCGCTGCAGCCGTCTTTCGGCTATAGCGCGGATCTGAAGTGGTTAATGCTGCATATATTAATAATATTGAACACACTTTTTTTTCAGCTTGCAGTATCAATGGTGCAATCCAGAAACAACATAAAACCTCTCTACCTACCAGATAACTGTAGGTTTGATTAATAAAGATGCAGTGTCCGTTCCAACTAGAAATTTGCCTATAGTGCAGAGACATCGGAGTAGATGTGAGAAGAAGGATTGTGGATCGCAGAAAACATTTTCTGGTTGCAGAAGCAAAAATACATATGTAGCAGGATCTCTGACCTCTTCTAGTCTAATGGGAACCTTCAAGGCCAAAGATAGCTGACAGCCTTCAATATGTGGTGGGTTGTGAGGCATAGTGGGTGAAACAGTGGTAAAAGTCATTGGGCGCCAGACACTTCTTGGATGTAAAAGAGGTTTTATTTCTTTGACAGTCCTTTTTATATTTTGCAAGAGAAAGAGGGTTAGGGCCAGGACACCCTTATGTAGTTGCAATTTGAAATGGCAGACTCCACAGGAGGACAGCCATACAGGGAAAGGCCCCAGCAAGGTGCCACTTCTGCACGTGCAGGATTGCTGTCTCCTATGGCAACAGTACTTAAACAGTTCCTAACTCAAAGTCACAGTTCTTTCAGCTGTACTACAACTTCTACTTGTAGTTCTTCAGCCCCTTGAGCTCCTGGACTCTCACTGGACCGTCCGATTCACTGACTCTGAATCCCTGGAGCTCCTCAAGGCTTTTGCGGTGGTATCTCCCTCAAGCGTCACCCATGTTTCCCTGCTGGGTGCCTAGCTTGCCACTTCGGATACCTTCAACCTTCACCCCTGCTGACCGCTCGGTCCCTAGCTTGACACACAAGGCTGCTCTGCAAGCATCACCTCCGCTGGTTGGCTCCCTGACTTGATCACCACCTGAAGTTTCCAGATTCTCCACCGTGCCCGTTCGGTGAGAATACTGCTCCGGTACTTGCTTCAGTTACTCACTGTGGTCCCTGGTAAAGGCGATTGGTCCCTTAGTGGTGACAGCTTCCCTTCTACCTCTGACCACGACAGGTTCTCCGGCCGACAGAACCGCCACTTTTGGTTGGACTGTAAGGCGCAGTCCCAACCCTGCGCTGCCCTCTTACTTCTAGATAGGCCCTCGCACAACCTGGCAGCCAGATGCCCCAGGGATAGGCCCAATCTCTGGCATAGCAGCCCGAGGCAGACGACACCAGTCCACTCAGGCGGCGGTCTGGGTGGCACACAAGAACTCGGATCACCTCACCTCCCCCGAATAAATAGACTCTCCAAGCAGACCAAGGGATTCAAGAAAACCCCTGCCCATTGGCTGAGATACCCCATATACCCATAACCTGACCTTGAGTTGTCCTTCTCAATCCAATACCTCCAAGTGCCCGGCCGCCTGGTGGTAGAAGAGGAAAGTACAACCAGGCTAAACTTAGGGAGAAATCAATGGATCCCTAGTAATAAACTACAGTAGCTACTCCTGACAAGGAATTTGGTGAGGAGCTCCCTGACTAAACCCCATGGCGCTACAAGTGGCCCATCGAGTCTGTCCCATTTTTTTTTTTGTCCCGAGTATAGATCTATGTTTGAATCCACTTACTACCTCTGTTCAAAGTCTATTCCATGTATCAACTATCCCTTCGGTAAGATAATACTTTCTACAATTACTTTTGAAGTTTTCTCCTGCTAGTTTGAAGCCATGTCCTCGTGTTCTTTATCTTGGCTTCATATTAAAAAATACTCCCCTCCTGAACCCTATTTACTCCCTTGATGTATTTATAGGTTTTAACTACCTCCGTTCTACCCCCTTCTTAACCAGGCCATTTTTTGCTATTTAGCACTGTGCTACTTTACCTAGTAATTGCGCAGTCATGCAATGCTATACCCAAACAAAATTTATATCATTTTTTTGCACACAATTAGAACCTTACTTTGATGGTATTTGATCACTGCTGGGTATTATATTAAAGAAAAAAAAAACACAATTTTTGAAAAAAAACAAACAATATTTCTCCTATCACCTTCCAAGACGGCACACCTGAGAGATAAGGGCTCCTCCCTACAGAAAACACAATCAATTGACAGCTTGTTATAAGTCCCCACCCTTCCCCTTGATCCCCAGTATTGATTGTGTTTCTCCCGAACACAGCGACATGTTTGTTTTGTTTGAAAACCTATAGACCGGGGAGGGTCTGATGGTACCCCTGTTGAGAAAAGTTTTAGGGAGGCCGGGGAGGGCTAAACTAACCTGTAGGCTTCGGTCTTTCTCACAGGTCGCCCCAAGTATGAACCAGCGCTCTGGCCGCGGGGAGTGCGCGCCATCGCTGTAGTTCAAAAACGCCGCCATCAAGCCGCTCTCCTCACTTCCGGATTCCCTATACAGGAAGCACTGTTCTCCAAGCCTCGTTCTGAACAGCCGCGTCACAGGAAGTGGGCGGCACCGCTGACACAGTGCAACCCGGAAGTGCTAGACACCGGGAGACAGCGTGGAGAGCGGCGCGGACACGGCAGAAAGGGTCGGCTTACGGTACCAGCCTCACTAGCGGTACTCGCAGTCCAGGACCCAGCCAACCTCCTCATGGAACAAGAGGAAGGGAAGGCCACTGCGACTGCAGGCAGATCCAGGTCGGGGACCGGTGAGTACAAGACCCCCTTGGAAAGGGAGGAGGAAAGGGAGTGAGAGTTCCTGGCCCTTAAGGATTTGAAAATCCTGGGACCAGCCAGAACAGGAACTGGACTTCACTTCTCGCTTACCCTTTCCCCTCCCCAGTACAAACCTGCAGTCCTAAGGAAAGACAAAGCAATGTTATGTGTAATTATATTCTTGTCTTTCAGAAACCCCCAGCGGAACCCAGGAGGCCTCAGTACAACCTCCTGCCGCAACAGGGAATAGTTCCTCTAAAAGATGTGGGAACTGCAGGGAGAAACTCCCTAAGTCCCACTCAAAGGCCCTTTGCTATAAGTGTATAAACAATTTAGCAGGGAAGGAGGCTTTTGCAATGATGAAAAAGTTCCTTGCATCTATGCAGATGGAAATGCTGGCAACAGTTAAAGCTTTCCATGAAGCCGCTGGACAGTCAGCATGCCAAGGTCCTGACACAGAGGAGCTTACCCCTAGAGAAGGCACATCTTCCCAAGAAAGCCTCTTTACAGGGGGACCCAGTTCCCTCCTCCCATCCTCACAACCACCTCCTCTAGAGCAGGTAGAGGAAGAAAGGGGGGAGATAGAAAGCCTAGCCAGATCTGGTCACAGCTCAGAGGGGGAGTTGGATATAGAATCCTTAAGCCAGTCTCAGGAGGAGATAAGACTAAGGAGACACCTCTTTGCTGTAGAAGATCTGGATGGACTCTTACAGGCAATATATGCCACAGAAGAGATTCCATAGGGGACTAGGAATATCTGAATCTAGGGTGTTCCCACTCCATCAATCCCTTAAAGACTTAGTCTTACAGGAATGGAAGGAGCCTGAAAGAAGGATTTTCAGACCAAAGACCTGGAAAAGGAGATTTCCCTTTAACCAGACTGACGAAGAGAAATTTTTTAAGCTCCCAAAGTTGGATGCATCTTTGTCTCAAGTCACTAAGTTGTCTGACCTCTCCTTTGAGGACGCAGGCAGTATTAAGGATCTAATGGACCGCAGAGCAGAATCCCTTCTTAGGAAGGCCTTGGAGGCTAACACATCAGCCATGGGTCCAGCCTTAGCGGCAGCCTGCGTAACCAGGAACACAGGTTCCTGGGTGGAGAAGCTTACCAAACATATATCCCAGGGAACCAAATCGGAGGATGTCATTGATTCCCTGACAGTCATAGGAAGAGCTTTTGCTTATCTTGCAGATGCTGCTATTGAGTCAGCAAGAGCTTCAGCTAAAACGGCAGCCTTAATCAATTCAGCTAGGAGAGCTGTCTGGATTAAGGCTTGGGAAGGAGATATGACATCTATGGGTAAACGATGTGGCCTTCCCTTTCAAGGTTCACCGCTGTTTGGCCAGGGCCTAGACGATGTTCTGTCAAGGTCATCTGAAAAGGGTAAAAAGTTTCCAGTAAAACCCAAAAAATAAAGATTTAAGAAACAACAACAACAACAACAACAACAGCATAGAACCAAAAAGGAACCCAGCAAACAGCAAAGTGGGGTTATGGCAGGGGGAAGCCAAAAAACAATCTTCTGTTTACCTCCCCCAAAGTTGGTGCCAAAGAGTGCCAAAGAGTCTAAGTGACGCCAAGATCAGAGTGGGGGGTCGACTGTCCCACTTTGTTCCTCATTGGGAAAAGATTTCGGACAGCATTTACATTTGCCAGATCCTGCGAGAAGGTTATCGGTTGGAATTTCTGGCAAAACCCCCCTCTATGATCACTCTGACACATCCCCCCCAGGGATGCCCTAAAAAGATCTGCCCTCCTGGAAGGTATCCAGGAATTGGTAGAACAGCAGGTGGTGGTACCAGTACCAAAAGAACAACAATACCAAGAATTCTATTCCCACGTATTTGTTGTTCGCAAACCATCAGGGAAGTACCGGCTAATAGTAAACTTAAGAAATCTGAACAGGTATCTAGAATACAAAAACTTTACTATGGACAGTATCTACTTGGTACGCAAAAACCTCATGAAAGGAGCCTTCATGACGACCCTGGACCTCAAGGATTCCTACCTGCACGTGCCAATTCACGTGGAACATCAGGCATACTTGAGGTTCACAGTAGTAGTCAAGGGAGAGATTTTTCACTGGCAATTCAAAGCCCTCCCATTCGGGCTAACAGCCAGTCCAGGGATTTTCACAAAAATCCTAGCAGAGGTAGTAGCCTTTCTACATCTCCAGGGTATATCTCTAATTCCTTACCTGGGCAATCTACTGATCTCCGGACAAACTGCCCCCCAGGTCAGGTTGGATACCAACAAAGCTATTTCAGTCCTGGAAAACCTGGGTTGGATAATCAATACAGAAAAATCCTCCCTCGAACCAGAACAGGTCAAGACCTTTCTGGGCTACATAGTGCACATCAGGCTGCAAAAGCTCTTCTTACCAGAAGACAAAGTGACAAAAATAACTTTGTCAGTAGGGGATATGATAAAAACCCTGTCACATTCCAGAAGGGAAGTATTAAGAACCTTAGGCCTAATCTCGGCAAGTAAACCAGCAATAGTCTGGGCACAACTCCACTCAAGGACGCTCCATTTCTTCTTCCTGTCCTCATGGGACAAAAGGAAGGAGTCTTTGGATCAGGAGATACTGCTAACCCCATAGGTCCTGTCCTCCCTGGAGTGGTGGACAATCCCCAAGAGCCTGAAAGGAGGCAGACCGTGGACCCAGTGGAATCTGTTAAAGGTCACCACCGATGCCAGTTCCTGGGGGTGGGGAGCCCACCTGGAAAAAGAAAAAGCCCAGGGGCAATGGAACAACTCACTAAGTCAGATGTCATCCAACTACAGGGAGCTCAAAGCAGTAGGGGATGCCCTAAAAGCCTTTCAGAAAAACATCACGGGCAAGGAGGTTCAAGTAAGCTCCGACAACGCCACAGTGGTAGCCTACCTGAGTCACCAGGGAGGCACCAAGTCCAGACCCCTGTTAGAACTATCCAAAGAGATTCTGGATTGGGCAGAAGGAAAGGTTCTCTCCATTTCTGCCATCCACATAAAGGGGATAAGCAATACCGAGGCAGACTTCCTCAGCCATCAGGCGATAAGGCAAGGGGATTGGGAACTAAATCCCAAGGTATTTTAAAACCTGGTACAGTGCTTTGGAAATCCAGAAATAGCCCTGTTTGCCAACCGGCAAAACAGAAAAGTAAAGAGATACTTCTCAATTTCCCAAGAGAAGGAATCAGAAGGTCTAGATGCACTGACTCAGACCTGGAATTACAGGCTGGCATACGCCTTCCCGCCCTTGGCCTTGATTCCGCGGCTCCTTCAGAAGCTCAGCAGATCTCCAGGTCAGATCATCCTGATAGCACCCTGGTGGCCAAGGAGAGCTTGGTTTGCAAGCCTGAGATCCATGGCAGTAGTAGAACCATTGAAGCTCCCGTACAGGTCTCTGGACGTAAACAAAGCCTTTGACACTCTGTTGTGGCCTTACCTCATGTCTGTTCTTCGACATTATGGCTTTGGGTCTTCATTTATGCACTGGATGTCTGTCTTATATGACTCCCCTGTAGACGTCTTGTTAGGAACAAATCGCGTCGGGCTATGCATTTTGCTTCTCATGTTGTCTTTTAATATATGAACTGTGATCACTTTTTATCTTTGTATGTTGGTGTTTTTCTGATTAAAAACCCAATTTTTTTGACCTACACCATTGGAGCCCCCTATTTTTTTTCTTCTCTTTGCATGAAATCGGCGAGGAAAAGTTTTTTCAGTTTTCTCCAGTTGGTCCTTCTACAATACCCTTGTCGGGGTATTTTCCATTTAAGTTTGATCGTATCCCATCGTCCGGTTGAATACCGGGATCCAGAGTGCCAGTCTTCTGGTAGGATCTCCAGCCTTGGGGGTACTGCATCCATCAGTTCCACCCAGGATTGAAGACATCCGATCGTCTAGCCGGTATACCTCAACATCCATCAGAGATCTGGGGACGTTCCTGTGGAGCAGCCGTTGGAGATACTCTCAAGCTCGATTGATCCGCTGTCGTATGACATTCGGGTCCAACGTTTCTGGTAAGCACACATGAATGTCACCATCCACGTGAAGAATTGTGCCAGAAGTTTTACATCCATTCCTTGTTATTTACCCACTGTTTTGGACACTCATAAATTTTTTTGTTTTTGTTTATTATTGTGGACATTTTGTATATATATTGGGTAGGGCGTTCAGCCTGCCCCTTCTCACTTTTTTGTGTGTTTCCATTTATGGTCACATTTGAGTTACAGTCCAGTTTTTACTGGCCTACATGTAGCGCTGTACTATTACCTTCCACCTTGGGACTTGACTACGGTGTTAGAGGTGTTATCTAAGCACCCGTTTAAACCTATAAAAGAGGTTCCCTTTAAGTTTCTAACCTTAAAAATAGCATTTTTGTTAGCAATTACTACAGCCAGGAGGGTAGGGGATTTGCAGGGACTATCCATGAAGGAACCATTCCTACTGGTACAGCCAGACTGTCATGGATATGCAGTAGTGTTTGTCTGTCAGCTTACCTTCCTTCCCATGTGTTCATCTTAGAGGCCTGAGCCCTTTCACCTGGCTTCCTTTATAATCTCCTCCCAGCCAGACTCCACCCCAGGCCCTATCACAGAACACTATATTAACCTGTGCACTGCAAGCCTGCTTTGCTGATCAACGTGTTTGTTAGGCATTGTGTGTTTGGGTTCCTGCCTGCCGTGTGCTACGTCTGTCTCTCTGTTACGTTATTGGCTTGTCCCCGACCATCCCTGTCTGCTCGTGACCCTTGACCTTCGGCTCGTTCTTCGTTATCCTTGTCTGCTTGTGGCCCCTGACCTTCGGCTTGTTATTCGGTTCTCTCTATCGTGTGCCGCTGCTTCCCCTTATCCTACGGGGCGTGAGCTAGGAAACTCCAGGGGCCGCGACCTGGTCCCAGCCTGCAGCGTAACATCCTCACCACTAGAGGCCCTGGAGAAGACCAGCTGGGTCTTAGACTCCGCGCCCTGGGGAATCTTGGCTCTCGCTTCCGTTGGGATCCCGGTTGTGCTCCTCTGGTCCCGCTTTCCACAACCACCCAGTTTCCTACCCACAGAAGCCAGCCATAGGGTTCACTACCTCGCGGTGCACTCCTGTCCCCCTACGGTGTGCATCTGTCACCTGGCCACAGGTGACCCTGACAGTTTGATCAGCCATGAACCCGGCTGACATCCCGCTTCCCGCGGATGATCCATTGCAGGGCATAGTTTGCAGACTTGAAACCCAGGAATCGAATCAGACTCAGGTGATGCGATTCCTCCAGGATCTGGCTTCTCGCTTCGAGCAGCTTCAGGCCTCCTTGGGAACCCTGAATCCACAACCTCAAATACAATCAGCGGCTGCACCTATTGCACCAGTCGCAGCCACACACTCACTACAACTGCCAGCTCCGTCCCGTTTCTCTGGGGACTCCAAGGCTTGCAGGGGGTTCCTTAGCCAATGCACGATTCATTTTGAGCTCCAGCCCCAAAACTTCCTGTCTGATCGGGCTAAGGTAGCCTATATCATTTCCCTCCTCTCTGGTGAAGCTTTAGCCTGGGCAGCCCCTCTGTGGGAACTGAATGATCCAGTGGTTTCTAGCCTGTCTGGCTTCTTGAAACTTTTTCGGAATATCTTCGAAGAACCGGCTCGTGTCTCTTCAGCGGCCAGCGCCCTTTTACGTCTCCGCCAAGAGTCTGCTTCTGTGGGACAGTATGCCCTTCATTTCCGCATACTGTCGGCTGAGTTGAGCTGGAACAATGAGGCCTTAGTCGCAACCTTTTTGCATGGCCTGTCTGATAGAGTGAAGGATGAATTAGCAGGAAGAACCATCCCCACTGATCTGGCCGGCGTTATCTCCTTGTGTAACCAGATCGATATTCGCTTTCAGGAGAGGACCTTAGAAAAGCAACGCCAGCACTCCTTGGTTCTTAGTCAGCCTGAGCTCCCCTCTCTTCGACCCGTAGAGCATCTCCTACCAGCTGAGGAACCCATGCAGCTGGGTCGGACCAGGTTATCCCCCGAGGAACGTGCTAGGCGCAGAACTCTTGGTCTGTGTCTTTACTGTGGGGGCAAAGGTCATTTTCGTGACACTTGCTCTCTTTGTCCAGAAAAACGTTCGGGTCCACTTCATCTGGAAAGTGGAGTATTGGACCCAGAAATATCACCTTCCCCTTCTCGTCTTATGCTTTCTGTGTTCCTTCATGTTGGTGCTTCTTCTCATTCGGTCTCAGCATATCTGGATTCCGGAGCCGCTGGTAATTTCATGGACTGGGAAATCGCATCGTCCATGAGACTTACTCTTTTGCCCCTCACCACGCCATTGGTGGTCTTGGCGATTGATGGTACTGTTCTCCCAGGGGGACCTATCCGCTTCCAGACCCTCCCTGTTAAGATGTCGGTAGGGACACTCCACCAGGAGTGGATATCCTTCCTTATCTTACCCAAGGCCTCAACGCCTATCATTTTGGGTCTCCCATGGTTACAGCTCCATTCTCCTCATGTGGACTGGACTACTGGACAGATCCTGGCTTGGGGTCCCTCCTGTTCCTCGTCCTGCCTACCCAAGGTTGCCCCCTGTGAATCTGAGCCGGTCATTCATTCCAGGTTGCATAACCATTTACATTTCTCTGTCCCTAACCACCCTTGGACGCACAGCCAGGCTAGCTTGTCTACAAGTCCTGCAGTCGCTACGTCTTGCGATGCGATTCAGGTAGTCGCTACACCTGACTCAGCTATTCACTCTGCCTCTGTACTAGTTATGCCAGTCCAGCCCATGCCCAGTGAGCCTCCTACTTTTTCTTGTTTGGGACATTCTGCTTGTCCTTCAGCTATTCAGCTTGACTCCGGCGACATGTCACCTTCTAACCAACCTGACTTCAGGGTTCCACTGACATCTGCCCAGTCTGATGGTCCTGTGCAAGATGACCAGTTCCCCTTTAAGGGTCTAGGGGACCCTCCTCAGATTCCTGTTGATCCTCTCATGCCCTTGCTTATTCCTAGAGAGCCTTTGGTCCTCAATAGATCTTCTTGTCATCTCCCTACCTCGTTTTCGGTCTCTGAGGATAATCTTAAGTACGAGGTTAGACAAGTTCTGGATTCTCGGCTCTGCAGAGGCATTCTTCAGTACCTTGTGCATTGGAGAGGTTTTGGTCCTGAGGAGGCGTCTTGGATCGCTGCATCTGATGTCGCTGCACCTCATCTGTTGAGAAGGTTTTATCAGAGATTTCCCTTTAAGCCTGGGTCCAGGCGGGGGAGGGCCCATAAGAGGGAGGGTACTGTCATGGATATGCAGTAGTGTTTGTCTGTCAGCTTACCTTCCTTCCCATGTGTTCATCTTAGAGGCCTGAGCCCTTTCACCTGGCTTCCTTTATAATCTCCTCCCAGCCAGACTCCACCCCAGGCCCTATCACAGAACACTATATTAACCTGTGCACTGCAAGCCTGCTTTGCTGATCAACGTGTTTGTTAGGCATTGTGTGTTTGGGTTCCTGCCTGCCGTGTGCTACGTCTGTCTCTCTGTTACGTTATTGGCTTGTCCCCGACCATCCCTGTCTGCTCGTGACCCTTGACCTTCGGCTCGTTCTTCGTTATCCTTGTCTGCTTGTGGCCCCTGACCTTCGGCTTGTTATTCGGTTCTCTCTATCGTGTGCCGCTGCTTCCCCTTATCCTACGGGGCGTGAGCTAGGAAACTCCAGGGGCCGCGACCTGGTCCCAGCCTGCAGCGTAACATCCTCACCACTAGAGGCCCTGGAGAAGACCAGCTGGGTCTTAGACTCCGCGCCCTGGGGAATCTTGGCTCTCGCTTCCGTTGGGATCCCGGTTGTGCTCCTCTGGTCCCGCTTTCCACAACCACCCAGTTTCCTACCCACAGAAGCCAGCCATAGGGTTCACTACCTCGCGGTGCACTCCTGTCCCCCTACGGTGTGCATCTGTCACCTGGCCACAGGTGACCCTGACACAGACAGAGTCACTCTCAGAGCAGATCCCTTGTGTCTACCAAAAGTGGCATCCATATTTCATAGGACGCAAGAAATAATATTGCCGTCTTATTGTGATGAACCAAAAAATGAGAGAAAGAAAATTTCATTGTCTTGATGTAAGAAGGTGTCTCCTTACCTATCTAGAGAGAACAAAAAACGTTTTAGGAGATCTAACTCATTTTGTACACTGGACCCAGGAAGGGGCTTCAGGCCTCTAAAGCTTCAGTTTCTAGATGGATCAGAGAAGCTATCTCTAAAGCTTATGAATGTTCTGGGAAGCAAGCACCAGCTAAAGTCAAAGCTCATTCAACCAGATCACTAGCAGCTTCCTGGGCTGAAAAAGCAGGGGCCTCCTGGGAACAAATCCGCAGCGCGGCCACTTGGTCAAGTCAACATAGGCTCCTGAAGCACTATCGTGTGGAAGTGTTGTCACAGCAAGACTTGGCCTTCGACCGGAAGGTCCTACAAGCTGTGGTTCCACCCTGAAGGTAGGCCTGTGGTTACTTGATTATCCTCTCAGGTGTGCCGTCCTGGAAGGTGATAGGAGAAAATCTACGTTAGACTTACCGGTAACGGTATTTCTACGAACCTTCCAGGACGGCAGGCCTACTTCCCTTCCTCTTGTGGAGGGAAAGATAAGCTAAACGCTAGGTGGTAAGTACCTATATGGAGTTTTGTCCCTTGTGAACCAGTTCAGGATTACTTTATTGCATACTGGGGATCAAGGGGAAGGGTGGGGTCTTATAACAAGCTGTCAATTGATTGTGTTTCCTGTAGGAAGGATCCCTCATCTCTCAGGTGTGCCTTCCTTGAAGGTTCGTAGAAATACCGTTACCAGTAAGTCTAACATAGGTTTTTCTACTTTCTGATATAAAACATATCCAATAAAAAAAAATCTAATGTCTTCATAAATTTAGGCCAAAATGTATTCTGCTACATGTTTTTGGTAAAAAAAAAATCCCCAAAAACATATATTTCTTGCGTGAAAGTTATAGCGTCTACAAACTATAGTATATATACTGGAATTTTTATTTATTTTTTTAGGCTAGTAATGGCGGTGTTCAGCAACTTCTAGTGGGTCTGTGGTAGTGCAGTGGGCAATCTGACACTAAATGACACTGGATGGGAACTGACTAACTGACACTGACATCACCAGTGACACTAATACAGTGATAAGAGATAACACCATACACTGTCACTGTACTAATGACACTGGCTGGGAAGGAGTTAACATCTCGGGCAATCAAGGGGTTAAAGAGGAAGTAAACCCCCCTGGTTTGTTTGTACCTACAGGTGATACTCGAAAAATTTGAATATCGTGCAAAAGTTAATTTATTTCACTAATGCAACTTAAAAGGAGAAACTAATTATGAGATAGACTCATTACATGCAAAGCAAGATAGTTCAAGCCGTGATTTGTCATAATTGTGAGGATTATGGCTTACAGCTCATGAAAACCCCAAATCCACAATCTCAGAAAATTTGAATATTACATGCAATTAATAAAACAAGGATTGTACATAGAACAATATCGGACCACTGAAAAGTATAAGCATGCATATGTACTCAGTACTTGGTTTGGACCCTTTTGCAGCAATTACTGCCTCAATGCGGCGTGGCATGGAAGCTATCAGCCTGTGGCACTGCTGAGGTGTTGTGGAAGACCAGGATGCTTCAATAGCGGCCTTCAGCTCTTCTGCATTGTTTGGTCTTATGTCTCTCATCTTTCTCTTGGCAATGCCCCACAGATTCTCTATGGGGTTCAGGTAGGGTGAGTTTGCTGGCCAATCAAGCACAGTAATCCCATGGTCATTGAACCAGGTTTTGGTGCTTTTGGCAGTGTGGGCAGGTGCCAAGTCCTGCTGGAAAATGAAGTCAGCATCCCCATAGAGCTCGTCTGCGGAAGGAAGCATGAAGTGCTCCAAAATATCCTGGTAGACGGCTGCGTTGACCCCGGACTTAATGAAGCACAGTGGACCAACACCAGCAGATGACATGGCTCCCCAAATCAAGACAGACTGGAAACTTCACACTGGACTTCAAGCATCTTGCAGTGTGTGCCTTTCCATTCTTCCTCCATACTCTGGGTCCTTGGTTTCCAAATGAGATGCAAAATTTGCTCTCATCAGAAAAGAGGACTTTGGACCACTGAGCAACAGACCAGGTCTGTTTTTCTTTAGCCTAGGTAAGACGCTTCTGACGTTGTTTATTGTTCAGGAGTGGCTTGACAAGAGGAATACGACATTTGAAGCCCATGTCCAGGATCCGTCTGTGTGGCTCTTGATACACTGACTCCAGCCTCAGTCCACTCCTTGTGAAAGTCCCCCCACACTTTTGAATGGCCTTTTTCTGACAATCCTCTCCAGGCTGCGGTCATCCCTGCTGCTTGTGCACCTTTTTCTTCCACACTTTTCCCTTTCACATAACTTTCTATTAATGTGCTTTGATACAGCACTTTGGGAACATCCAACTTCTTTTGCAATTACCTTTTGAGGCTTTCCCTCCTTATGGAGGGTGTCAATGATGGTTTTCTGCACAACTGTCAGGTCAGCAGTCTTTCCCATTATTGTGATTCCTACTGAACCAGACTGAGAGACCATTTAAAGGCTCAGGTACCCTTTGCAGGTGTTATGGCTTAATTAGCTGATTAGAGTGGGACACTTTGAACCTAGAATATTGAACCTTTTAATAATAATCAAATTTTCTGAAATTGTGGATTTGGGGTTTTTATGAGCTGTGTAAGCCATAATCATCAGAATTATGACAAATCACGGCTTGAACTATATTCCTTTGCATGTAATGAGTCTATCTCATATATTAGTTTCACATTTTAAGTTGCATTAGTGAAATTTTCGAGTATCACCTGTATAGGTAAGCTTATAATAAGGCTTACCTGTAGGTACTGTAAATATCTCCTTAACTTGCACCGTTTAGAAGATATTTATGGTATACGCCACTGATTATATCATGCGCTCTGAAGGAACGGGTCTTCGTGCCGTTTCTTTAGAGCCCTGTGCCTTAACTGGTGGCTCCCGCGCACATGCGAGAGAGTGATGTCATCGCGACTCCTGACACTCACAGGGCCGGAGCCCGCAAACCCAGAAAAAGCACCGGGGAAGATGTCAACCACCTCAGTGGTGTGCAGGCGCCACTGGAGGGCTTAGTTCCAAGGTAAGTATTTCATGATGAGCTAGTATGCAATGCATAGTCTGCAATGTTTTTTTTTATTTTATTGGGGTTTACAACCTCTTTAACTGTGTGCCTAAAAAGTGTTAATGAGTGCTTTTTTACTAAATACCTCTTTGTTTCTTATCCATGCTTTGCAAAAGAAACAGAGATCGTTCCTTCTGTACAGAGCCCTTTGTTGTTTGTCAACACAGCCTTCCTTGCTGTGATTGGACACAGCCGATCAGCAGGTCCCAGCCATGAATCATTGTCGGGGACCAGCTGACATAATCCCGCTGTGTCTAATGACAGTGGGTGTCAGCACGGGGGCGCGCATGTGCGCCTTAAACCTGAAAGAGGCCAGCGACGTACATATACGTCATTGTGCCTGTATGGGTCGCCCATCCGTTCTGCATTGCAGGCAGGCAGACCAGAAGAGGTTAATCATGTCCCCCCTTTTTCTTCTTTCTTTCAGGCTTTACTTATTCCTGAAATTATATGTTTTATCCCTCAGACCTTTCACCATTTTTGTTGCCCCTCTGAACTTGTTCAATCTTATCAATATTTTTTTGTAACTTGGGTCTCTAGAACTGGACCCAATATTATAAATTAGTTGACAATGAAATGTGCAGCATGATATGGATTCTCCTGAGGGCTGTGCTGAGCATGTTGTGTCAGGTAAACCGCAGGCATAATATCTATTATACACTCGGGGCTGGAGTTTAGCCTGGGCATGTAGAAGCCTTTAGGAAGATGTGAATGGATTTCTGTAGTATGGTTAAACATGGAAAATGGACCCTCTCCGTTTTATCTAGAGGAACTATTCTGTGATTTGCCTTATGAATGCAAAGAAACATTGTACTTACCAAAGCATATTGGATAACACAGTGGGATTGGTTTATGAAGGCCAAAAGTAAGAAAAGTGGTTGTTGCCATAGCAGCCAATCAAATGCTCCTATTTTACACCTTAAAGTGGTTCTAAAGATAGTTTTTTTAACTTTATGCATTGTAAAATATTGATAATATTCCTGTATTAATAATTGATATTCAATAATTCATATTAATGAGGAAAGTTCCAAGAAAATCAATTCAGTTCTTGTGTAAAAACTCCAAAATTGATTTAATAATAAAATAGCGAAATGTTACAAAAATAACATCAATATGTAGAATATAAAATAGCATCAATAAGTTTCTTATTCTTGAAATTAAGATTGTATAACCCTTTCATGACTAAGCCTATTTCTGACATTTGGTGTTTACAAGTTAAAATCCGTATATTTTGCTAGAAAATTACTTAGAACCCCCAAACATTATATATATTTTTTTAGCAGAGAATCTAGAGAATAAAATGGCGATTGTTGCAATATTCTCTAGACGCCAGAGGTGGCACATCGTGAATCGGGTCTCCCTGTGGGACTGGAGGCCCGGTAAGAGCGGCGGAGGCGGCGGGAGGGGGGGATGTCCCCTCCCGCTCCTCCGGGATAACACCTGAGCGGCTTTTAGCCACATCGGTTGTTATCCCTGGAAAGCCAATCGCCGGCTCTAAAAAATGATACTTGGATGATGCCTGCAGCTGCTGGCATCATCCCGGTATAACCCCCGAAACCCGAGGCCGCATATCTGCGTACACTCGGCGGGAAATGATAAATATATGTTTGTGTGTGTGTGTGTGTGTGTGTGTGTGTGGCTATGTCAGCCTTCTTCCAAGTGTGTCCGGGTGAGTGTGTGTAGCATTCAAGCCTTCCCGTGTGTCAGCCCTGCCTAAAAACTAAAAGAGGACTAGCTCTTATAAATCGCCCTCACTTTTTCTTTTAAAAGAGTGATTTAACGTTACTTGTGGTCCCACAGAAATCCCGCGAATTTCAATGTTCTCCTTACTTACCGAAGGGTGGGGCTACTCAGTCTAAAATTCCTGAGGGTGGGGCTGTGAACTATGTGAGTAGCTAAAATAGGCATTTAACTTGTACAATATAACATCTTTTTACATCTAAAACAAATACTAATATACAGTATTATATTCATAATACCAATGTTCTATATTAATTTCCCAATCAAGAAGTATAATCATATTAAAGAACTTATAACCTTAACTAAAATACTTTTACATCTTAAAAGATGTAACCCTCTGTACTTTATTTGCCATGGGTGGGTTAAGATTAATTGCAACCATATGTTAGCTCTCCATAGGATAGCTTATGAAGCCACAAATGAACTATTTTTATATATTTCACTTTTCCCATATCCAGACACAAATATAAATATATTTAAATGTATCCAAGTCCATTATTCTCAGAGACCCAATCCATTCATTCATTTGTTAATATTGTTAATAGATGAATATTGGATATTAGATTAAAGAAAACTTTATAACATGCATTCTCTGCATTAAGGAAAAAACCTTCAGTATGCAGTACCCCCCCAGCCCCTCTTTATACTTATCTGAGCCCGATTTTGATCCTGCGCTGTGCAAGAGAGCAGCATCTCTCTCTCCCTCCTCAAAGGCTCAGACACAGCAGCGGTATTTATTGCTCCTGCTGGTGTCAATCACAGCCAATGAGAAGGGAGCAGGGGGATGAGGCTGTTCCACACTCTGTGGCTTACTGTGGGGATACTCAGTGGGGGGGGGGGAACCAGGCCCCTAGCATTCACAGCTTCCTCCATCACAGTGTCCCTGAAATCTGTCCCCCCCTCCTCCTTTCCTCTCTAACATCACACACTGCTAACCTCTGCCTCCCCTGCACACTTCTCCAGGCTGTGAACAGTCTGTGTGTCCTCTCCCGGCTCCCCTGCTCCCCCGAGGATGTCATCCTATCAACAGGGAATCACTGCCTGTCTGCTGGTCACCTCTTTCCTGTGGATTGAAAACGTCTACGTGATGACGAAACGCGTCTAGGAGGACGCTCCGTGACATCACCACGCTCGAGGAGTTAGGCTCCTGGTATGCCGGCCGGCAACTATATTGTTACATGCAGTTTTTATCGTTCTACTCTGTAAGTATAACTTACGTTTTTTATTAAATTTTGGAAAACGGTGTTACACTATTGGTCTGCCCTTTTTATCTATTCTGTGTTTGGGGGCCTTACGATCTGGATGTGTGTGGGGTTAACCCGAACGGAGTTCGCCTGCTGACTAAGGGAGGATTACTGCTACAGTATCAAAGGCCGCGGCTGGGTTACAGTCGAATGTCCCAAACCGCTTGCCTTCTGGTAAGCTGCTTCCCTATTTGGTGGTGGATACCTCACAACAAGATTTGATTAGTCACTGTGGTGCTGTACTTTTTTAGATCATTCACTGTGCCATATTTGTTGGACTTCAATTGGTGCAACATTTGTTGGACTATTTTATCTTGATTACCTACCAAGTCAATATATTTTTTAGGTGTTGGAATGGGTTTGGGCTAAGAGGGTTAGCACAGTTTTTTTTCCTTTTATTTGCTTTTGGTGCCTGTCACACTATCACTGCTGCCTATATTTAGGTTTTTTATAAATTTTAGTGCTAGCGCAGTTTTTTACCTTTTAGATGAGGCACAATTCCTCCCAATGACACCAGTGTTGGGGCACAACTCCTCCCACGACAGCATTGAAGGGACACATTTCCTCCCAATGACACCAATTTCGGGGCACAATTCTTCCCACTGACACCAAGGATGGGGCATTATTATTCCCCACTAATGTCGAGACCTTTCCTACTCCCAATGGCCACAGTTCTTCCCCCTTAAATTCTGAGTGACAGTAAACTGGCCCTCTGTTTAGAAAGTTTGGAGACCCCTGATGTAGAGAAATGGCTCTCAGCTGGTGGCCTAGGGGGACCTTGTCACTGCGTTCTAGGCAGCCTGGTCTTTGACTTTCTGGAAGTCGGTATTTGCATAGGTCCAGTCCCACCCAGCACATGAAGGACAATGATTGGGCCTTGAGGATAGCTCACTTAGCTGGCAGCCTTCTTGAATGACTCCAGAAAAAAATAAAAAATTACAGTATACTGTAGGTCATCAATAGTTTTATGTTTAACAAAACATAATGGGGGGGTCTGAACTGATCCCATAGACCTCCACTGATATAAGAGAAGCACAATCACTGTTGTGTTCTACCAAGCAGGAAGCACAGCATGTACTGTATACATAGCAACCAAATATGACTGCCCATGTTTATCATTATAGACATTCAATACACAGAAACAAGGTTTTAATCTCTTTATACATATTGATCTGCAAGATGTTGATGATGTACTGAGGATGTATAGAAACCTGTCATTGCAGGCTTTTGCTTTTATTCCCTGGCTGTCATATTAATTCACAGACTTCATTACTTTCCAGTTCACTGACCCAAAACAAATGGGCGGATTAGATGTTTGGGTAAACATTTAAGGCGCAATTGAACTGGGATCTCCCACCCTGCACAGCCAGGCACAATGAATTTCCACAGTCACTCGGAATTAGAGAGCAGTCCGTGACTTTTTTTTTTATTGAGGGTAATAAACTTGGATGGGGATAAGGGTATTATGGAATGCCCACTCGACTTCAGAACAATCTTTAGAGACATTTCTCCTATATACAGTCTATATACACTCCTCTGCTTCCTCCAGCACTCACTTGCTTGCAGAACTCTGCTGGCACACTGATGGTTAATCTGACACAACACTTAGTCAGATTTTTTAGCAAAAAGCCTGTTATTGGCAGGAACCCGAGGCCCCTTGGTTTTGTAGGATGTCCATCATACATCCCTGTGGCCACTGATCTGAGCACCACCTCTTCAGGCACTGTCAGCCCACCTGGCTGCAGCTGCCCCTTTCACTAGCCCTCCTGGCTAACTTCTCCACAGTCCTCCCAGACTAAACACTCACCAGCCCACCCGGCTGACTTCTCAGGAGATCTCCCAGACGTGCTGACCTGCTCCTGTGCCTCCAGGAAGGGATTCCACTGTGTGTTGTGGGGATCCTTCCAGCAACCGAGCCCCAAGCCTGAGGTCACCCCCAGACTAGGGGGCACCCTCAAGGGCCACCGACAGCCTCCTCAGCACTCTATCTCCATCTTCCACCCGACTGCCCTTGCTAGCATGACTCATGTCCATTTACGAGGTGGCCTGTCCCCTGCCAGCCCATTTACTGGGGATTTGCTAAGGCCCTCATAAATATGCCAAGGAGCTCCTCCTAGCCTCCACCCACTACATCTGGAAGCTTCTCCATGGTTCTGAGTCATCCAGCCTCCCTGAGTCACTCAACCCTGACCCAGATTTAACCCAGGCCTAGCTCTCAGCCAAACCAATTTTTCTACACTAACAGACCTAGTTACATCTAGCACACTAGCTAAAGGGTGCTACATTCAGAAAGAGAGATCACAAATATCATTGTGTTCTCATGATGGGCTTCATTCAACTTTGAGTTTTTCAATGGCAGCTTCCATATTTCTTGCAGTACCGGTTTCATTTAAAGGCTTTGTTAATCATGGTCCCTATGTGCAACGGGGTCCAGAGACGTGGCCAGGAATAGTAGAGTTCACCTTTTCATTTTTAGGTAAAAAGGTAAACTTACCATTTTAGGGCCCCTTAAACGTGACCATCTCCTGTTCCGTGTCAGCTGGGAATTTGTAAACAGATCCCATGTTGAATCCGATCAGAACAGGGTGGATGTCACTTTTTGTGACATCTGTGCCCATTCCAATTTTTCCACCATCTTATGATAGAGAAATGGATATGGGCGATTGTGCATACAGTGTTTCATCTGGTCTGCAAAAATTGACTTTTTCCATTTATTTTTGCTGACCTAAACAAATTCAAATGTGAGCGGATGCAAACAGACGTACATCTCTTTACATCTGTTTACATCCAACACCCCCCCCCCTCCCCATAGGGATCCAATTATATTCAGGTCCATCTAGATCCATATAAAAAACATACAAACGCTATGCTCACATAGAACGGGGCTTAAATAGGAGTTTTGCAAAATGTACCCCTCCAAAACAATTGGTTGCAAACTGAAACAGTACTACAGATCTCTTCATGCATTTTTCTTACATAGAAAAAAAATGCGTTAAGTAAAGTAGGGCAAATAAGTTTAGAAGGCTGGGCTTTTTGACCAGGACAAGTAGACGCAGTTGTAGACACAAAAATCGTATTCAGTTAGAGAATCCTGGATGGTCTAGGTCAGACCCTGTAATCCCGCACAACTCATGGATCAAGAGGCATAATCCTGTAGAGTCCTGTTTCGGGCTATTAAAGCATTCCTCCTGAAAACAGCAGTGATATTATTAGGACCGGCACCACGGGCTGCCCCTACAGGATTATGTCATTATTGATGAGTTTCCTGCAGACTAAAGGATTACATGTATTCCACTGTACAGAAAAAACATGTTGCACATCCTGTAATAAAGAGCAACTCTAAGCAAAAAGTGAAGTCAAACAGTGAAAATCGCTAATGCGATTAATCTCTCTTTTATAAAAGACAAAAAATACAAAAATACAAAAAATACAAAAAAATACAGATTGTGCATACTACTGTGGGTATAGGATTGTGTATGTGAGATTGTATGATTTGATTGGTTGAACTAGATGGACTTGTGTCTTATTTCAACCTGAGCAACTATGTATACTAGTCTTTCACATGAGTATATGATAGACATGTGCACTGCCGAAAAATGTATTTGTTTTAGTATCATTTGTTTTTTTTGGGTTTTTTTCGCGTCTTTCGTTATGATCGCAATTCATGAATTCGAAAATGAGAAAGAAAATCCCAAAATTCGAAAGAACGAAAATCGGAAAATTCTAAATAATAACTAATTAACTAATAATAACTGTAAAAAGAAGTAGTAACTGTGCCAACCCTATGATACCAGTGCTTATATTTACCACTGTGAATATTATTAAATATGTTACTTAACAAATAATTAATATAGTGCTATTCCATGCATAAAGGTGAAAAATAGAAAAAAAGGAAAAAAACTCTAAAACAAGTGATATCCCCTATACGTACATTCACATGTACCTAGAGGAAACAAAAAAATCAAACTAGTGTCAATATTTAAATTATGAAGGTAATATAGTCCCAGTGTGTCTCCTCAGAGATATTAAACTGTATTCCTTGTGCTTAAATCCACATCCATGATCAAAGAACAAAGTATCCACCAATTCGTGCTGCCACCACCACCTTCTGAAGTGGACACTCACCAGAAATTGGATGCAAAAACGCCTTTAGTTTATCTCAGGGTCAACCACTCCACAACTAGGAACCAATCTGTAGTTTATCCGACCGCCATATCAATATTCACTTCATATATCTCCGTAATTGTGAATCTCAAGATCTCATTATAAGCAGAAATTGATCATTGCCTAAAGACCTAAACCTAAATACCGGCATCAAGTCTTTCCAGCAATACTCTAGGAGGCCGGTGTGTAGCGTGTATTTCCCTGTGACTGGCGTGCGGTCCAAGCCTCTGTTCCATGAGGGTTACAGCAGGAAGTGACGTTAACGTTTACCCAGAAGCCTCTACGTGTTTCGCAATAAGTCTTGTGTCATCAGGAACAAGACTTATTGCGAAATGCGTAGAGGCTTCTGGGTAAATGTCAACATCACTTCCTGCCATAACCCACCCACCGAGCTCTGGACAACAGACCCACCCACAGAATCTGCAGTTTTTCGGGTCTCATAACAGACAGAGGGGAGACATTTGACAGGTAAGGATACATGCAGGAGGCATGTATAGCCTTATAGATAACCACTATGGCAATAGTTTAGAAAGGATGAGAGTGGGTTTACATACATTTTAAGGTAACTCTTTATATTGGAAATGGGTAGTGAAATGTTAGTATAAATCAAGTGCTGAAATCTGGGGTTCCCTAATATGCAAATCCTTACTGTCTTGCCAAAAGTCGTCTGGCATAGCCCCTCCCACCTCCCAGAATTTTCTAGCTTGTTGGGCAGCTTCAGTAATCAATAATTGATAAGGCAGGGGTGCCAGATAATCAGTTACTTCATTGTTTCCAAATCCCTCTCCAATATACAGGTTACCTGTACGGGGGCACAATTTTGTATAGACACTTCCTTTAACCTGGAGATTCCATGTCTGTGTTGGTTATAGGACAGGTTAGAAAATGAGAGTAGACTTCCAGCTGATTGTTAATGTCATTTGGCGTTATTTCCCTTGTTTTCTAGTATTTCTGCTATAAAGTAACCCTCACATGTTTTTGTATCTGTCGAACATATAAAGCAGTGAATGTGGTTTTCACGTGACCTTCACTGGCAGTGAATCAAACACTGTCATATAAAATACAGGCACCAGCAAGATTTACCTGCAATAAATGTTTGGTGAATGTCAGATTCACTGCTTTTGGCCTCATTCACACAGGAGTATCTAGGTGTACATCCCTGGAGAGACCTGTGTTTGCCTGAATGGGGTGCACAGGTGTTCCATGTGTCCGCATGCAGGCAAGCCCATTGATGTCTATTGGGATGCTGCAGCTGCACAGACACAACCACTGCTTCCAATCTGACAGCCGTGCCGGTGTTGGTGCATGTCCTTGAATGCTCACTGTCTGCACCTGTACCCCCCATGGCTGTCAAATTGGAGCCAGCAACACTGCTCAGTAGACATGATGGGACTGCCTGCATGTAAATGCACAGAACACCAATGTGCCCCATAGGCCCTTCACACAGATGTATGCTAAGATGCCCATGTGAACAAGGCTGCCCAGAGAATGACATTGAGACACCTGTTATTGTATATTGCTGAAATCTTGGAGAGCGCCTTATTGTCATTCAGTTTGCATTCTACATCTGTGTGTGGAGTAATGATTCTGCTGGCCTGAGCTAATAGAATCAAATGCTCTGAAAGCCAGAGGAGAAATACTGGAGGTGTTGGCCACAGCATCCCAATAGGTTCTAGGTATCAATTCTATAGTGTGGAGAAGAAAAAAATTGGGGAACTCCAACGATGGAACTTAAAGCCCAACACCAGGCGCAACAAAAAATACCCTTGCAATGCCCAACCCTCCCCCCCCCCCCCCACACACACTGCAGGGGTTATATGCAAGCCTAAGGGGTTGCAGAAAAGACTGTATTACATACCGTCTCCTTGCCCCAACAGGCTCCCTCAATTGGTGCGACCGGTTCACTGCAGCCTCCTCTGTAAGCTGCTCCTGGCCGCAATTGCCCCCTGCCCCCACCACTTACAATACAGGGTTAATCACAATGCCCTGTAAATGATGATGCCGAGGCTCCGCCCACAGAGCGGAGCTTCGGAGAGAGGAGTCAGGTAAGGCTGGCCATACCCTAGTAGAGATTTGTTCAAAATGTATCATTTTAACCACTTTCATACCGGGCCAATTTTGGCATTCCTCTCCTACATGTAAAAATCATAATTTTTTTTGCTAGAAAATTACTCAAAAATTCAAAAAATTACATATATTTTTTTAGCAGACACCCTATTGAACAAAATGGCGATCATTGGAATTTGTTATGTCACACAGTATTTGCTGACCAATTTTTCGGGGAAAAAAAACCACACGTTTTTTTTATAGTTTTTTTTTTGCTTTTTTCAATTTTTTCTATTTTTCACCTTTATGCATGGAATAGCACTATATTAATTATTTGTTAAGTAATATATTTAATATTCACAGTGGTAAAAATAAGCACTGGTATCATAGGGTTGGCGCAGTTACTACCTCTTTTTACAGCATTAATTACCCCACAGTATTGGTGGGGAATATCGAATTGCAGCAGACCCATTGCTCTTTTAAATAAATTAAAATTTTTTGCATCAGTGACATTTCTATCACAACTAATAATAACTAACTATTAAATTATAGGTATTGGAATTTCCTTCCAAATTAGTGAACGTAACGAATACGAATTCATCCGAAGTTCCGAATTATCCGAAATAACGAATGCCCCATCTAAACAAATGTAACAGATCGAATTAAAAATAAATAATAATAATGAAAAGTTTTTTTTATTATTATTTATAATTTATTATTATTAATTTGTTACGTTCCATTTGTTTAGATACGGCATTCATTATTTAGAATAATTCGTAACTTCGGATAAATTCGTATTCGTTACGTTCACTAATTTGGAAGGAAATTCCAATACCTATATGTAGCGGGACCCCCAAAAATGGGGTCGCTATGCTGTAAATTTAGGGGCAGTCTGGGCAATAGTATGGCTCAGATTCTACAATTCTGTTTAGTATGGACTCTGCTCTGCCATGTTGTTGCCTGGTGTATAGTTCCCCTGGGCCTGAGGTGGCGCTGTTGCCGGTCTCGGGTTGAACCGCAGGTGGCGTTGTGGTATGATTGGTGTCCTCTCTTGGCTACCATGTGGTGGGCAGGTTCTGCCTGCTGTGCATGCCGGGAGAGGGTACATAAAGGGCAGACGCCAGAGGTGCGGGAGAGTGTGCCCCATGGGGGTGGTGTGCCAGGGGGATTCCAAGGACCCCTGGTGGCGAAGTCGCGCCCTATGGCCTTGCTGGCCAGGGGGTGCGTGAACTGGTCGAGGAGTCTCTGGCACCTTTAGCTCAAGGCTACAATGTTCCAGGTAGGCCCAGTACCTTCAACTGGGTCTGCAACCAACACACTGGAGTCCCAGGGAACCCGTATGAGGGTGGCCCGCTCTGAAGGAGTGAAAACCGGGGGAGGACCTGTCCGATGGATCGGTGGAGAAATTCACGGTGAAGGAGAGGCCTGGTTACCTATCAGAGGGAAGGATTCGTGAGTTGCAGTATAGCTCCTATACACCTATGGTCTCTATTAATCTATGGGAGTTTCAAAGTTCTAACTCAGTGACTAAGGGATTCTGTGGCAGAGTATTACTTAGACTTGTCCGTGAAGTTGACTGACTTAAAGGAACTGTTCGTGTTTCACTCTGGCTGCTAGAACTGTGAGAGGGATCTATCCGGGTGAGCAATTCATACTCAGGCTTGAGTGAAGAATAGGGTAGTTGAGTGTCGCGTGCCTGAACCTGTCCCTCTACCTACTTTATCTCTATCTGTTTGGACATTGGCTTTCTTTAGGAGGAAGAACACAGACTTTTCCCTATACTCTGGGGATGAGAACCAATGGAGGGAGGTAACTCGCTGCAGAACCCAAAGTTGTAAGAACACCGCTCAACCTCTTAAACCAGTAGGATCTGGGCATGTGGCACGGTGTGCCTTTATCCCTGCAAGGCGAAGGTAGGCAGGAGAAAAGGGTCTGTGTGCTACACGTGGGGGCTCGAGTCCGGGATTATTTGCAGCTACCCCCCTGGAAGTTGGACTGTGTTTGTTTTTTTTTCTCTCCCTGTGTGTACTGTGAAAATCGGCCATTTGGAGAATTTGAACTGCGTCATTCCTGTGCAAAATGGAGGTAAAGGCCTGTACTGGACTTTGCTAACTGCGTAGTTCGTGGTCGTGCCTTAAACATAGAAAAGCCCGCGAGCTACGTGCGGAAAGAGTAAAAGGGGAGGAGCCCCCGCCAACTTGTGTGTTTCACGTGGTGCATTGGCGCCAAAGGGACATTACGAGCTGGATCTTTGGAGGAGAAGCAATATGGCTGCCGCCCCATGGATTTCTACTACATCGGGACCCCGGATGTTCCAACCCATCTCAACCATGGACATTGCTCCTCTCACTGCCCCCCTGACGGATACAGGGATCCGGCTAAAGCCTAGGGGTCATTTCGCTCTCTACGTCTGCCGAGATGCGGAGGCCCTGGGTATGCTCTGTCCCAGATGCCAAAGACTAGCGGTGCAACTGCGGCCCTGTGAAAGGTGTCCGTCCTGTGGAGAGTTTCTCTTCGAGGTAGATCAGCCCACCGAGAAACGCCGGGTCTACCAAGTCAACTACCTACGGGTATCGTTACTTCTGAGGAGGAAACTTGTACTCCCGCAGTTGAGCCCCTGCGCACCGCATCAACTGCCACGGATGTGGCCAATGAGGCATCGGCGGGTACCGGAGTGTATGCTTCTTCCGCCACCACCAAAACCTCCATTCCGCCAGCCAAGCGAAAGTTGGGCTATGTTAAGGCCTCCCGCGGCCGAACCTAGCCCCAGCGCCTGCCTGAACCGGATCTTCAAGCTGGAGGGACCTCCAGGAGATCCACGTTAGGGGACGGTAAGGAGGCTGGGGGGACTGTGACATTAAGTTTGCCGGGGAAGGGAGAGAAGCTCATACCCCACACTACTGGGGATGAGTGGACAGCCAGCCGCGGAAACACTCTATTTTTGGGGACAATGTGTCTGTGTCCACCGCAAATTACCTGCCTGAGGAGGAATATGACACCTCCGATTTAGATTCATCATCGGATGTGGGGGATGACCACGAGATTGATGAGGTCTTCATCAAGAAGGGATGGGACAAAGTTCCCGTGACCTCACCCCGCAGCTTAAGGGGGATGTCACCAATGGACTCTGGGGAGACTACACCTAGAGTGGAAGCTCCTGCTTTAAAGGAAGAGGCCATTCTCACACCTGCATTGCCTGCTTCTGTTTCCGTGCCTGCTACTCCGGAGGGACGTCCGCCGTTGCGGCCACCTCTGCCACAGTTGGAGCCAGCTCATATAACAAGGTCTCCGGATGCTATAGTTCTACCAGGAGCTGGAGATCGGGCGACCATGCCACCTTTAGCCCGGTTGCAGTGGCTTCTGAACAAGAAGATTGCCACGGAGTACAGTTGGGAATACCCCTATGTTCCCAAGGAACTGCTTTTTGAGATTGAGGCCTACAGGGAACGATGGTATGCGGATTTTGTTTGGGACCATTTGGAGGTACACAGAGGCAACCGGTATCTAAAATGCTCCGCTATTATGGCCGATCGTTACAAGGGGTGCCGTAAGGAATGGACTTATGGTCGGCACATCCACGTGGACCGTGTGGTAATTTGCTGTAAGGAGAAAGAGGATACCGTGTACTCCATAGAGACCCTAGATAGACAATGGAAGACTCTTGTTCTCCCGGATCCTCAGTATTACTTGTGAAATGGAACTTGTGTTTTTTTTTCATTATTATTCCGTTTCACAGGAATAGCCTGCCCTGAACTCACTTGTAACTTTGCCCTTTGTTGCAGGAAAATCTACTTGACTGAAGGAGTGGGGAGCCGTTGTGTTTTTTTTCTTTCCCCTCAGCTCCGCAAAGAAAAGAAATGTTTCTTTTAACTGAACAGTGGGGTAGTATAGTTAGGGCCAATGTGAGAACCGTCGTGGTCATGGTCAAGATGGAAAGCTCATGTGAAGTACATGTATGCCCACGCGCAGCATGGGGTGTGATGACTTGAGTTGCCACTAGGTGGTGGTGTTTTGCAGAAGATCGGAGTAAGGCTAGGCTTAGCCATGCAAACTAATATATATAACAGAGGATAATCATCTCTTCTCGGGGAGATGGTTCTTTTCTGCAAAATCTTAGAATTGTATATTGTGTTTTTTTTTCTTTCCCTCTGCAGGTGACCTGCAATCAACTCTATCGGAGAATGGGTGGAGTAGATATGTTAGGAGGAGAGGGATTGTATTTTGTCAAGCTATGTGTTTTATACCGAAT
The DNA here is from genome assembly GCA_029206835.1 of Rana muscosa. NCBI lineage: Eukaryota > Metazoa > Chordata > Amphibia > Anura > Ranidae > Rana > Rana muscosa. The sequence goes on from CM055125.1 coordinate 44,420,028, forward strand.
GTAATGTATGTGTTTTTTTTACATGTTCTTTCTCTTCTTCCTCTGCTATTCCCAAAAATCTTTTGGTTCAGGCACCGCCAATGTTTTTTTTTGTTGTACATAGTTGGAAAAGACTGGAACCCACTCAGGATTGAGGGGTCTTTCTGATCTCTTCCAGCCACTGGGGACAGTGGCTTTTCAAGGGGGGGTATGTGTAGCGGGACCCCCAAAAATGGGGTCACTATGCTGTAAATTTAGGGGCAGTCTGGGCAATAGTATGGCTCAGATTCTACAATTCTGTTTAGTATGGACTTTGCTCTGCCATGTTGTTGCCTGGTTTATAGTTCCTCTGGGCCTGAGGTGGCGCTGTTTCCCAGGTCTCGGGTTGAACCGCAGGTGGCATTGTGGTATGATTGGTGTCCTCTCTCGGCTACCATGTGGTGGGCGGGTTCTGCCTGCTGTGCATGCCGGGAGAGGGTACATAAAGGACAGACGCCAGAGGTGCGGGAGAGTGTTCCCCATGGGGGTGGTGTGCCAGGGGGATTCCAAGGACCCCTAGTGGCGAAGTCGCGCCCTATGGCCTTGCTGGCCGGGGGGTGCGTGAACTGGTCGAGGAGTCTCGGGCACCTTTAGCTCGAGGCTACAACGTTCCAGGTAGGCCCAGTATCTTCAACTGGGTCTACAACCAACACACTGGAGTCCCAGGGAACCCGTGTGAGGGTGGCCCACTCTGAAGGAGAGGAAACCGGGGGGAGGACCTGTCCGATGGATCAGTGAAGGAATTCATGGTGAAGGAGAGGCCTGGTTACCTATCAGAGGGAAGGATTCGTGAGTTGCATTATAGCTCCTGTAGTGTGTCCCATTGACACCTATGGTCTCTATTAATCTATGGGAGTTTCAAAGTTCTAACTCGGTGACTAAGGGATTCTGTGGCAGAGGATTACTTAGACTTGTCCGTGAAGGGGACTGACTTAAAGGAACTGTTCGTGTTTCACTCCGGCTGCTAGAACTGTGAGAGGGATCTATCCGGGTGAGCAATTCATACTCAGGCTTGAGTGAAGAATAGGCTAGTTGGGTGTCGCGTGCCTGAACCTGTCCCTCTACCTACTTTGTCTCTATCTTCAACCTATTCCCAAATCTGTTTCAAGCAAAATAAAATAAACTCGTCTGTTGGAGTTTTAACACTGTTTGGACATTTGCTTTCTTTGGGAGGAAGAACACAGACTTTTCCCTATACTCTAGGGACGAGAACCAATGGAGGGTGGTAACTCGCTGCAGGACCCAAAATTGTAAGAACACGTGGCAGGTTTGCCTTTATCCCTGCAAGGAGAAGGTAGGCAGGAGAAAAGTGCTACATATAATTTAATAGTTAGTTATTATTTCAGATTTTCGAATTTTCAGGTATTCTGCTTTTCGAATTTCCTCATTTACGAATTTATGAATTTTTGAATATTCTAATTTACGAATATTCAGAAAAATTTGTTAAAGTGGATGTAAACCCGAATTTTTTTTTTTTTGCTGTCACAATGTAGTGTATAAGATTTCCTATCATCTGTGCCCAGTCTTGCCACAAAGAATTAATCCAGCTCTGAGCAATCCTCTTTTCTTTTTTCAGTAAGATAAACGGACAAACAGGAGAACTTTTTGTCCATTCCGCCCCCTTGCTGTGAATGACAGGCTATTTACATATCTCATGCACTAAGCCTGAGACAGGCATTATTTTTTAATTCCCACCCCCACTCCTTTTCTGAAGTCATGTGGTTACTTTTCTGGATGTTAGTGATCATAGCAGAAGTTCAGTGTAAGGAATATGCATGTTGACAAGGGGAGTGTAGAGGTGGGCGGGGTGTCTACTGACATCACAACTCCACCCACCGAGCTCCAGACAACAGACCCACCCACAGAATCTGCAGTTTTTCAGTTCTTATTCCAGACATAGGGGAGACATTTGACAGATAAGGATACATACAGGAGGCATCTATATCCTTATAGATCAGCACTATGGCAGTAGTTTAGAAAGGATGAGAGTGGGTTTACATCCACTTTAAACAAGTTTTTGTTAATTCGGAACAAATGAATTGCATATGTCTAGTATATGAGTATATGCTGTGCAGCTTCTCCCAGCCATGATGTGCTCAGAGAGGGTTGGTGCTGAAATTAGTGCTTTTTTAATGCAGTGCAACACACAGCATGTTGCGTTGAACATGCATTGCATTAGGCAGCCACACCAGTGCCAAAACCGCATATTACTTCTTTTTGGGAACACAACTCACATTTACAGTTGCAGTGCATTCAGGCACCAGAGTGCACCAATGCAAATGTAGCGGGTATTTACTTTCCCGGGAAAACTTTTGAATTTCCACGGTGACACCGGTGGTGTATCTCCGGCGGTCCACTGGGTGGCGCTGTCACTTTGGGCCGACGGACGAGTCATTGCTGTGTCTAATCCCTTTTTTGTCTTTTTTTCGGCAGCCGTGTGGTGGGGCGGGGAACCCGCTAAGCATGCCGGGGGAAGGTATAAAGGGGGCCGGCCATTTTGTCACGGGGTTCGTTGTCCCAGGCACCTTCAGCCTGCGGATGAAGTTCGTGTTTGTCCTCCGGGCGGACTAGGCCTAGAGGACCACCGGAGGTCGTGTTCCACCTCAGGCACCTTTGGCGGTCCAGAGCTCAGTGCCCAACACTGAGTCCCGCGAGGGAAGGATCCTAGGGTGCTCCGGAGATGGACGCCTGAATCCGAGGTGGGCGTAATGGACCGGGAAGAGCTCCTCATCTGAAGACCCGGTGCAGCATACTGCCGGTGACGGGTGAGCCTCTTGTCGGAGACCGTCCGGAAGGTGAATTTCCCTCGTGCGGAGACCATTGCTCACTCTTTGGAGGAGACTGGAGGAAAGAACTTGTGTCTGGGCCTATATACACATTCACACCTCCTGTTCTGGTTTTGTAAAGCAAGTAAGTCCATGCTGTGTTCAAATAAAGGAGTGTTGGACTTGCAACGGTGTGAGACTCGTTTCCTGGCAGATGACTCCTGAAGGGAGGATTCAATACACAATACAGGCCCGAAGGTAAAGAACTTTTGCTAATACCACTTATACACCTGTGGTGGAGGCCTGGCGTAGCGGACGCACTCCCTTTCCTATCATACCCCTAGACCAGAGACATTTCGAGCGAGAACTTTAATAGAGGGGATTGGGAGTGTGGGACCCCACGTAGGCGCCCGCTACACAAGAAACATGCATTACCACAGAGCAATAACAAAAACTAAAAGAGCTTTAAAACATTCCCTTGCTCATCTCTGTAGCTGCATGTATTGTGGAGTGATTAATCTTCAAAGTTCACAGCACAGACCCTGATGTCCCTTTCACACTTGGGTGATTAAGAATCATGGGCAGAATCGGCGCGATTCTGTCTGCAATTCCAAATTGCAGCAAAAAGTGTGATGCGCGTTTGGGTGCCATTCATCCTGAATGCCATCCCGAATTGCACCCCAAATGTAGTGCAATTTTACAGCGATTGTCGCACGACCAAAACTCATAAGAATTATGGCAAAACAGGCATGTAAAAAGGCGCCTGGCTCAGGGCCAGTCCCTGAGCTTCTTTTGCATGACAAAGGCGAACAGGGCAGCCCATTCACTTAAATGCGTGACACGCAGAAACCCATGTGAATAACACTTTTAAAACCACGAGCGGGAACCCGCATTCCTACTACGCAATATGTAAATAGGGCCTGAAGCTTGTTTCAGTTGGTTTCTAACATCTTACAGCACCTGCTATTATATAAAGTAGTTTTGAAGACAGGCAGGCTGCTAAGTCTCTGCTACCAAAAAACATAGGGAAGAGGAGCTGTGATTTCACTGCTTCTGTTGTAACATTTGAAAATACATTTCTCCACAGTGCATGCAGCTACAGAGGTTAATGATGACGTGTTTTAATGTGCTTTGACTACTTGTACATAGCCTGGGTCCCAGGGCACCATCTTGGTCCTCTTCAGCTAGATGCCTCTTTTGGGATCCCTCAGCCTGCCTCCGATAATTTAACTGGCATGGCCTCCGGCATACTTATTCACATGGGGGGGGGGGGGGGAACCGGGATCTGGGAGCCCCCTTGTTAAAGGAACTTCCATATTCCGATAAGCCCATTGCCCGCAGACCCCCACAACCACCGGCCAAGGTTGTGGGGGAAAGGCCCTTGTCCCCATCAACATGGTTGGTGCTTTGGGGGGGGGGGGCATAGCTGACTATTTACAGTTTGTTAAAAAAACTATGCAAAACGTATCAAAATTGCGTGTCCTAAAGATGTAAAATGCACCGCAAAACGCGACAGAAAACCGCATTACCGCAACCGCATAGATGTGAACCTAGCCTAACAATGTAGTAGAGGAAGGTTAAGGATGACAGCCTTGGAGCATTAAGAAACGAGTCCAATTTGGTAATTCCCATCATTTTTTATACTGCAGTTACATAGCACCTACAGATCTTGCCCCCTTCCCTGGATTGAGACTAGACAGTGAAAGGAAAAGCAGCATTGCTGATGAGCTTATCTGTCTGTCACTCTGCTCTCTCCTCCTATTAGCAGTGGGTTGGAGGGGACCCCATAACTGTACTGTCCTCCCTCATGTTGTAAAGCGCTGCGCAATCTGTTGGCCCTATATTAATCCTGTACAGACAGGGTTGCCAACCGTCAGTAAATTTACAGACAGTTTGTAAAAATCAGTGATTTGTTTTTACAACCGTCAGTAAATATCAGGGGCTGATAATTTGTCATGCTGTGTCGACTTTTTAAGTGTAAATCAGGGAAATTACTTGTTATGGGTGTAGCACTTAGTCACATTTAAGTGACCGGCTGGTTTTGTTTTGGGTCTGCAGCAATTACCTCTCTGGATTGGATCCTTTAGCTCCGTTGTCTAGGCAAACAAAATCTCCAGGAATAAGACCAATGTCCACACATGAGTAAAACCTAATCAGCAAGGCTTTATTCTTTTCCTCTTTGAGTGAACTTGAAGAGAGAGAGCAGGAAGTTGAAAGAAAGTAGGGGAAGGTTCAGGCACGCAACACTTAAGTTCAGTATATACACTCGTCACCAATCAAGCCTGAGTGGGTATTGCTCACCCGGCTAGTCCCTATGAGAGCAGTCCTAGCAACCGGGATGGAGCACGGATATTAGAGACGATGAATCCCCCTTTATGCAAGCTTCCAGGCTTCTCCTCGAGACAGCAGTACCGTCGCTAATCTCCACCGGAACTGATCTCCCCCTGGACCACTTTTCCCAAAGATGGGCCCCCTACAAACGGGCAGCCTGGGATCCTTCTCTGAAGCGTAGGCCCTTGTCAGCGGAGCTGGGCCCACGATGCAGCAACAGAACCTCAGGCTGAAGGTGCCCGAGGCCTAAACACACTCGTGCACCTCGTGCCATGCGGGCCACGAGGCACACTCTCTGGACCAGAGATCCCCCCTGAACGCCTCGGGGTCCCCCTGGAATCACCTCACGCCAAATGGCATCTGCCCCCCCACAACCTCTCCCAGCATGCACAGCGGGCAGACCACGCCCACTGCACGGCCACCAAGAGATGAAACCCAAGGTGCCGTTATACCCCCCGTAGCTCAACCCATGCTGGCGGTGACAGCGCCACCCACAGGCAAAGGAGAACACCACTGCCAGGCAGTATCACACCCAGAACAGAGCAGAATTGAATCATAACTTGGTCTGAGCCCAACTACTGGCCCAGACTGCCCCTAAATTTACACATAGCGCCCCCAAATATTGGGGGGGGGGCCTACATGGGTATTGTGAGTGTTCCTATATCATGTTAATATCATTTAAATATTGATTGTGTTTGTTTTCAATAGGAGTTCTGTCATTTTTCAGCCCGTCAGTAAAAAAAAGTGCTCTGTTAGTAAATTTTCAATGTGTTGTCAGTAAAAAATGCAGTGGAAGGTTGGCAAACCTGATCCTGTATAATAATAATTTACGGAGGTTGTTGAGGCAAATTAATTAGAGCTGACCTTGCAGGAGAAATCATCAGAAGTGTTGTTAGTCACAGATCTTCACTACTTTCGGTGCAATATATAATATTCGTTGTGGTATCTTAAGGTGGCCATGCACTATACAATTTGTTGGTACAATCGCCTTTAGGGCTTGTTCATACTGGCAGTTGAGGGGTGGTAAAACACTGTAATTGAGTCACATTTTTACCACCTCCGGCTCCTTCCCAAATACTCCTCCTTTAGATTCAGAGTGGTGTACACAGGCCACTGCAATGCGCCGCAGCTGCGACAGGAATGATACCCCCCTTTCAAGTGACTCTACAAGCGCCCCACAACCGTGTACAATGCCCTTAGATCTGCCATCAGCTGTTTAGTGAAAGACCTGATCTGATACAAATAAACGGGGTTGTTCAGGTGTGTCCTTCCATAATATAGTTCTGGTAAATCTGAAGGAGTTTGTACAATCAGAATGTATAGTGTATGGCCAGCTTTGGATTTATTGCCCCCAGAACTTCTGTGGCATCCCCAATCCAGCACTGAAATCAACCCTGTATGCCTAAAACAGTCTTTGTTGGAGGTCCCATCTCTAGATCTGTAGTCACACCCCTGAAGGTAGAGTTTGCTGTATCCCTTGCTGGAAGCTGTAATTACCTTTCCTTCCTGTAGAGGTCATGCCAGGCACAGTGTGTAGGATTTCACTAGTGTACTGCCTGGGCATCTTTGGGGATATGTATGTCAATTGAAACACAGATTAATTGTACTGCTGCCAACCAATTACCTGCCGTCATTGCGTTAAAAAAAAAAAAAAGAAAATCTGAAACTCTTGAATATTGAATGTTCAGCACTTTTTCTGAGAACGTGTGGTGTAAAGAGAGCCTATTATTAGACTTCAGATAAATCAGCAAGGCACATGTCAGCATTAACAATTAAATTTTTTGGAAATTTCCCTGTAAAGTGTGCAGTATATATTAATAAAAACTGCATGTATGCTTCCACATGAATACATTCCTGACATGTCATAACCACTTGAGCTCCGGAAGATTTACCCCCCCCCCCCCTCATGACCAGGCCATGATTTGCTATTTGGCACTGTGGTATTTTAACTGACAATTGCGCAGTTATGCAACGCTGTCCATAAATTAAATTTATGTCCTTTTTTTCCACATAAATATAGCTTTTATTTGGTTGTATTTGATCATCACTGGGTTTTTTATTTGTTGTGCTATAAACAAAAAATACCCCGACAATTTTGCAAAAAAATATATATATATATATATTTTACTTTTAAAACACATCCAATAAAAACATTTAAAGAATCAAATTTCTTCATAAATTGAGGCCAATATGTATTATTAGGACCAATATATGTATAATTTTGTTTAAAAAAAAAAAATCCCAATAAGAATTTATTGATTGGTTTGCGCAAACGTTATAGCGCCTACAAACTATGGAATACTGGAATTTGTATTTATTATTTTAATACTAATAATGGCGTGGTCAGCGGGACTGCGATATTATGAAGGACAGTGTGACACTAACTGACACTTTGTGGGAACCAGTGACACTAAAACAGTGATCAGTGACAAAAATATGCACTGTCACTGTACTAAGGACACTAGCTGGGAAGAGGGTTAAACATCAGGGGCGATCAAAGGGCTAAATGTGTGCCTAGCCAGTGTTTATGTGTACAATGTGTGCTGCCTTTACTAAGACCCCTTTCACACTGGTGGCATTTTTCAGGTGCTTTAGTGCTAAAAATAGCGCCTGTAAAGCGCCTGAAAAAAGCCCCATCTGCAATCCCAGTGTGAGAGCCCGAGTGCTTTCACACTGGGGCGCTGCGCTGGCAGGGCGTCCAAAAAAAGTCCTGCAAGCAGCTTCTTTGCAGCGCTTTAGGAGCGGTGTTGCTCCTAAAGTGCCCCTGTCCATTGAAATCAATGGGGAGCACTCCTCAACCGCCGGCAAAGCGCCGCTGCATCGCTTTTACGTCCGCTAGCGGGGGTTAAAAGCGCCCGCTAGCAGCCTAAAGGGGTAAAGCGCTGCTAAAAATAGCGGTGTTTTACCGCCGACGCCCGGGCGCTTTCAGTGGATTTTATTCCCTGGTTTGAGGGAAAACAAAATCCAGCACATCCTCACTGACAGGACTGAGCTTTGCCTTGTTTACATATGTAGAGCTCCATCCTGTGTCTCTTCTCGCTGATCAGCGGGTGCCAGCGGACATCCTTTGGTGGCACCCGCTGATCAGCATCTGCTGTGACTAAACACAGCAGAAGCGGCACCCCCTATGTGGAAGTGAAGAAGTGGATAATACTGTATAATGCAAAAGTGATTTTTTTTTTTGTAAAAGAGCTGTAACTTCTATTAGAACCAATCCCTAAGTGCTAGCCACCAGTGACTTTGCCTAGGCTGCGATGATGTCATTAGCCTGCTGCAGCATTTTCCCAGTCTCCTCTCCCCACCAGTGATCAGTATTGCAGACATTGTAACTTAGAAGCAAGTCCCAAATTCAGAAGCTACAACAGGGGGCTGATCTGTGTCATACATTTGTGAACGCAATCAAGGACTGTGCAGTGTGCCATCTCTGAGCCAGCATCTCAGTCCCGGAAATAGATGCTCACCCTGGATGATGCCTAAACAAAGATGGATATGTCCTTTTGGAAAGAAAATCAGATGATGGAATTGAACTCTGTGAGGGGTAGATAAATACCTATAAAGGTGGCCACACATGTATCAGTTTGACCATGCATTTGATCATCCAATGAGATTAAAATTGAACAAGAATTGTAAACTGCACAAGAGGTCTCTTCCATTTTCCTGTGAGACTTTTACCCTTCAGCTGTCCATTGCTGATTATCTCTCTATGTATATACTACTGGTTTTCCTTGCTCATTGGTCGATGGAGTACACATTAGGGCTCATGCACAATGCAGCTCAAAAACTCCTGATTTACAGGTAATTGAGCTTTTTTTATCTGCCTCTAAATGCCTATCCATGTTAACCTATGTGTCCTAGCACACATAGGCGTTTACAGGCGTTTAGAGGTAGAAAAAAACCCAAGTCGCGTTCAGAGTAGGAGGCCTTACAGCAGAATTTCCACTTTTGGGTGGAGTTCCGCTTTAAAATTAAAATTAAGTCACCCTGTCAGAACACAACAGCTCAGAGGGGGAGATGGCTGTACTAACTAACATTGTATAGTTAGTACATCAAGCTCCTCTTCTTTTTTTTTTTTCATTCAGCACGCTGGGTTAAATGAAAAACAAAAACTGATAGTATGTACCTATAGCATTAGAATGTGCAAGAACTGAACATGAAAAAAATATATCTGATGCTAGGACCACTTTAAGAACATATATCTTTGAAAAAAAAGCAACTAAAATAATATATATTTGTATTAAAGTTACCCGATGTCAAGGGATCAAAGACACCACATCCCAAAAAAGCTATCAAATTATAAAATACTAGAAATTAGGGATTAATCAATACTCCACAAGTGATGCCGCGTACACACAATCAATTTTTTCGACGGTGAAAACACCGTCGAGAAAATCGACGTGAAAAACGAGGAACAGCTTGTTCCCCCCACACACGGCCGTTTTAAATGACATTTTTTTTTTGGTCGAAAAAAACGACCGTGTGTGGGCTCCGCGGCAGTGTTTCCCTATGGGAAAACTGCCGCGGAAAAAAACGACGGGAATCACGACGAGAAAAATTAGAGCATGTTCTAATTTTTCTCGTCGTGATTAATGCCGTTTTTCCCATCGAGAAAAACGACAAAAAGCCCACAGACGATCGTTTTTCTCGTCCAAAGGAAAAAATGTAATTTTTCTCGACGGGAAAACGGTCGTGTGTACGCGGCATCACATTTAGGTATATAATAAAAAACATTTTAAGTTTACAAAATCTTATTAAAAAACCATCAGGATTGAAATATTAAAACCATCACAGAAGAACATGCAGCTTGAGTAATGATGCAGTGACTTCAGCTCTACATGTTTCACCAAAATATGACTTCTTCAGGAGTCTTATGAAGCATAGGCTATCAAAATAAATACAATATACAATTCACAAATGAGAAAACACAACAGTGGAAAATACTGACACATCAAATTAATAACAAATAGACATTTACAGATCATATTCTAGATTACATTGGAGGGATATCCTACCGCGGTGCTCAGAAGAGTTAAAAAAGATAAACACCTCGTGTATCACAAAGGGGGGAAGACTAGCCCCAGAATGTATTAGATGTAAAGATCTTTTGGTGTGATTATTTACTGCTAGGGTCATTTAGAAGATATATGGTGCGATTAACTTTGGTCAATATACATTCTTTATATTTACGTTTATTTGTATTATTTTAATAATATTTTTTGTTATCTACCCATGTTTTGAGGTCAGCCTGGGCTGATAGGAGACCAAACAAATAATTTATTTATTTTGATAGCCTATGCAGCATTCATAAGACTCCTGAAGAAGCCATTTGGTGAAACATGTAGAGCTGAAGTCGCTGCATCATTGCTCAAGCCGCATGTTTTTCTGTGATGGTTTTAACATTTATATTTTTAATAATATTTTGTAAACTTAATAAAATAGATTTCTTTCTCGTACATCACGGGACACAGAGCGACATAGTCATTACTAATGGGTTATATAGATACCGTCAGGTGCTGGCACTGGCAACTTCCAAAACCGGAAGTACCCTCCCCTATATAAGCCCCTCCCATCCGGGAGCACCTCAGTTTTTTGCCAGTGTCTAAGGTGTTGGCCAAGAAGAAACATGTGTTTTTCACTGAGCTTGCGTACAGGTTCTTTTGGGCCTCAGTAAGCTATTCCGGATCCGACCAAAAAAGCTTCATAGCTAAACGGTCGGTACCCGGGCCTTGCAGAGAAGAGCAAGGTTTTGCCTGTAATGCTTCTCTTAGGAGAGCTGGACCCTGGGATCCAGAGCTCTGGTCATACCCACGACCAAGATGTTTTCTGTGCAGGGTGCTATACAGGTCCAGGGGAGTGGAATCCTTGGGAACCCGGTCCCTGAAGGTTTGATTACAATGCCTGCCGTGATAGGTGAAGTTTGGGCTTTTGTGGACCAAACAAAGTCCTGCGGCGGGGAACAGGTAAGTGGGGGCCCCCAGGAACTTGGTTCTATTGGGGGACCCCCAAGCCTAATTTGTCTTTCTGTCTGTTACCTAATGGTATTCCCGCAAAATTCTGTGCATGCCTGTAACTACTAAAAAAATGTAATAATTTTTAATGGTGGTCAAGAAAAAAAAAAAAAAAATTTTTTTTATATATATTTAATATATTAGACTGCGGTACCTGTGTTTGTCCACTAGAGGCCGCTGTGGAACGTTTCTTGTCATGTAGACTAGTTTCTTTTCATCAGAGCGAGTCCAGGCAGATGGTGAGTTCTCTTATGGGAAACTGCTTCCTCTGCCATGTTGCAATGCTCGTCCATCCCCCGGCCTGCGGCAAAGGGGCCCTGGCTCTTGTCCCTGGTTTCCATTTTCGAAATTAGCGTCGAAGGCGCACGTGGCCGGTATATAGAGGTGAGCCGGGAAAGGGGGCGGAGCCTGGGGGATGACGCTCTGTGCGCGCCGCAGCGCTTCTGCGCATGTGCGGGCGTCCCAGCATGTTAAAAACCACAATTTTGTGTGGTGAGCTGGCTATGAGGTACAGAGACAGAGCTGGCAACATTTAAAGAAGGCATACAGCAAGCGGTTGATACAGGCATCCCCTAGAAAGGCACATTAGTAGACACCAACTGTTTCTTATAGCAGCATTTATGCTAGACTATTGTCAGTAACTGGTGTATTTCGGCTGGAATACCTCAGCTTTGTGGCTTAGGAATATGCCGTCTAAAAACTCTGGGACTAGAAATTCCAGGAGGAATAGGGGGTCTCCATCGGGCTCTGAGGATCTTGGGCATGCTTTGGCTGCACCAGTCTCCCCTGAAGAATCAGAGGTTAGTGACCGTAGAGCACCCTCAGGAGTACCTGGTACTGTGGCTGTCCTCAGTTCACCTGCTCCTGTGTATGTAACAGAGGAGGTTTTTTCCTCAGCTCTGGGAGGGCTGGAAGAGAGATTGTCAGCATTGATCGCGGCTTCCCTGTCACAGGAGAAAAGCGCCCGATCTCCGTCTCCTCCCTCAGAGTGCCTGTTGACAGAGCAACAGTCCCATACAGGGATCGACCTACCTGAAGGGGATCAGGATGAGGTCGATTCGGTTGTAGAGGAATCAACAGTGGAAGAGCCGTTCTCAGCATCACATGCTGAAAGGTTATGGGTTCAGTCCCTGACTAATATGGTCCGATCAGCATTTAAAATGCCACTTGCGGAACCATCATCCACTTCTGTCTCCTCGTTGGGGTCGCTAAAAGCTCCCCAGACTGTTTGTTCCTTTCCGATCCATCCTTTACTGGAAGGGCTCATTTACCAGGATTGGGAGCATCCTGACAAAATATTTACTCCCCCCAAGAGATTTCCGGTGGTCTATCCCATGGAGGATAAGTTCATCAGAAAATGGAGGGTCCCTACAGTGGACGCAGCCATCTCTTGTGTGAATAAATCACTGACATGTCCGGTGGATAATGTCCAAATTTTCAAGGACCCAATAGATAAAAAATTGGAGTCCTTATTAAAATCTGCTTTTTCTACAGCAGGATTGGTGACACAACCAGCAGTGGCAGCTATTGGGGTCTGCCAAGCAGTGAAGGATCAGTTGAAACAGGTCTTAAGAGACTTGCCAGATCAGCAGGCTCTTGCCCTAGCTGATCTACCTAGAGCCTTATGCTTTGCGGTGGACGCTATAAAGGATTCAATCCATCAGGCCTCCCGCCTTACGCTGTCTGTAGTACATATGCGCAGGCTTCTATGGCTCAAAAACTGGTCTGCTGAAGCTCCCTGTAAAAAATTGCTGGTCAGCTTCCTATTTCATGGTGAACGCTTATTCGGGGAAGACCTGGACAAATATATCCAGAGAATTTCCAGCGGTAAAAGTACACTTTTGCCGGTTAAAAATAGAGTTAGAGGTCCCTCTTTTAAGAGGCCTGCTTCTCCAGTCCCTAGGACATCGGCTGTGAAACAGTTCCGACGGCCTCCTCGGTCAAATCCCGGAGGTAAAAATCAGGGACAATTGCAGGGTAACAAGAAGCCCTGGAGCAGGAGAGGTACAAAACCTCCCCCAAAGCCAAATGCATGAAGGGTTGCCCCCACCCAATCGGGTGGGGGGAAGACTTCAGTTGTTCACAGAGACCTGGCGGGACACGATCCGAGACAGATGGGTGCTCTCCGCAGTAGATCTGGGATACAAATTGGAGTTAAAAAACTCCCCTCCTTCCCGCTTTATAAGGTCAAACGTGCCAAGGGATCCCCAGAAGAGAGGATCCCTCCTGTTGGCACTAGAACAATTATTGCTCCAAGCAGTAATTATAGAGGTTCCCCTGGAAGAATGGGGGTTCGGGTTTTACTCAAACCTCTTTACAGTCCCGAAGCCAAACGGGGACGTGAGGCCCATATTAAATCTAAAAGGGCTAAACAAATTCCTACATATCAGGACTTTCCGGATGGAGTCGATCCGGTCGGTAGCCACTGCCCTACAAGGGGAGGAATGGTTAGCCTCGATCGACATCAAAGATGCTTATTTGCACATTCCCATCTTTCCAGCCCACCAAAAATTTCTACGCTTTGCGGTAGAAGGGCGCCATTTTCAGTTCAGAGCCTTACCCTTCAGTCTGGCCACAGCACCAAGAGTGTTCACAAAAATTCTGGCCCCATTATTGGCCAATCTAAGAACACGAGGTGTAACGATAATGGCATATCTAGACGACTTGTTGCTGATAGACCACTCAGTGGAAAAACTAGAAGTGGTTGTTCACGAGACAATCAAGTATCTGGAATATCACGGTTGGATTATCAACCGAGACAAGTCAGCCCTAAAACCAGTCAAAAGTCTGGAATACTTGGGGCTAAGGCTGGATTCAGACCAGAGAAAAATTTTCTTGCCTCAAGAAAAGGGGTCATCTTTGAGAGATTTGATCCACTTAGTGGGTTCAAAAAGACAGCCATCCATACGCCTGTGCATGAGGCTGCTGGGAAAAATGGTGGCATCATTCGAAGCAGTACCCTACGGTCAATTCCATTCAAGGAAGTTGCAAAGGGCCATACTGTCAGCCTGGAACAAAAAAGTTCAGGCTCTGGACTTACCAATGTCCTTGTCCCCTTCCGTTCGCAAGAGCCTCCGCTGGTGGTTGGTTCCCCAGAATCTGGAAAGAGGGAAATCCTTCAGTCCGATTTCCTGGAAGGTGGTCACTACAGATGCCAGCCTTATAGGCTGGGGAGCAGTGCTGGAGCAATGGTCTCTCCAGGGCAGATGGTCGGATGCGGAAAAGGCCCTGCCCATCAATCTCTTAGAGATACGAGCAGCCCGGTATGCCCTAGTAGCATGGACATCCAAACTCCAAGGGTCCCCTGTCAGAATTCAATCAGACAATGCCACAGCAGTGGCATATATCAATCGTCAGGGGGGCACCAGGAGTCATGCAGCCCAAAGGGAAGTAAATTACATCCTGAGATGGGCAGAAAGATATGTCCCAGCCATATCTGCGGTATTCATTCCAGGAGTGGAGAATTGGAAGGCGGACTTTCTAAGTCGCCAACAATTATGCCCAGGGGAATGGTCCCTTCATCCCGAGGTTTTCCGGACAATATGTCAGCGGTGGGGAACACCGGATGTAGATCTGCTAGCGTCCAGAATCAACACAAAAGTGGACAGGTTTGTCTCTTGGACAAGGGATCCCCTAGCTTGCGGCTCGGATGCCCTAGTGTTCCCTTGGGATCAGTTCAAGCTGATATATGCATTCCCACCGCCACAATTGTTACCTCGATTACTCCGCAGAATCAGGGTAGAAAAGAAACCAGTGATTCTGGTGGCTCCAGCGTGGCCCCGAAGAGCATGGTACGCGGAGATTGTAAAAATGTCTGTGGGGAGTCCTTGGACCCTCCCACATCGTCCGGACCTGCTTTCGCAAGGACCGATATACCACCCTTCCTTACCAGCCCTAGGTTTGACGGCCTGGCTATTGAAGCCCACATTCTAAAAAAGAGAGGGCTCTCTAATGCTGTGGTATCTACCATGATCAATGCCAGGAAGCCGGTATCCAGTGTGAGGGGGTTAGCTCGGCAGCGGGTGTGTGTGACCCCCGGGATGGGCTCCCCACACAAAAAACAGGCCCAGCAAACGGAGGTTGTGGTTTTCAAAATCAAAAAGGTGCGGTTTATTTTCTATTTACAGTGACAAAACACTGCAAAGCAAAAGAAACATAAATAAAATAAATCCTGGTCAACTTGACCTCTGACTAAACATACAGGTTTCCTAACTAACAACTGGGATCAGCCTAGTGCTGTCCTAGTCCCTAAGTCCCTGGTTTTAAATGTCCAAGCAAATAGCCACACAGGCTTTGTCTCACCGCACAGGGGTTCACTCTCCCTAGACAGTCCACACAGGTCTGGGTCCAGGCATGAGCAAACACCTAATGAATCTGGGAGTTCTTATAGAGGCCTAAATGAGCTGACAAGCTTCAGCTGGTCTCATCAACTCCCTGTCTGCACGACGCCCCACACTCTCCCTAGAGGTATGAGTCATCCATGAGCCCACTAGCCTCAGCTGGGCTTATACAACTCTCCACCTAGTTGTATAAGTCGGCGTAAAGCCTGAATCTGGGCGAAATATATCTACCCCCCTGGATGCAACCAGGTGACTTTACCTTCCTGCTGTCACATACCCCCCCCTCTTGTTTTAACCTCGGGGTTGGAACACCAGCAATCAGGCATTCATGTACTCGAGACAAAGCATCCACATTCCCCATTTGAACGCCAGGGCGATGCTTTACTGTGAAGTTGAATTCCTGGAGGGCCAGGAACCACCTATTCACTCTTCTATTTGTTTCCTTGTTTTGAGCCATCCACTTTAACGGAGCGTGATCCGTAACCATGTCAAAGTGCCTACCTAGCAGGTAGTACCGAAGGGAATCTAGAGCCCACTTCACCGCTAAACACTCCTTTTCAACGGTGGCGTAATTTACCTCATGGGACTTCAACTTCCTGCTGAGGTAAATGACTGGGTGCTCTTCCCCGTTCCAGACCTGGGACAATACTGCTCCTAACCCCACATCTGACGCATCACTTTGTACGACAAAGTCTTTAGAGAAGTCGGGTGAGTACAACACTGGCTGGCTACATAAGGCTTGTTTCAAGAATTGGAATGCTGCCTCAGCCTCGGGGGTCCATTTAATCATGACCGACCCTTTCCCCTTCGTCAGGTTGGTTAGGGGCACAGCCTTAGAAGCAAAGTGGGGAATGAATCGCCGATAATACCCAGCGATTCCCAGAAAGGCTCGTACCTGCTTCTTGCTGTTGGGACGTGGCCAACTCTGGATGGCCTCGACTTTGTTGAGTTGGGGTTTTATTACTCCCCTCCCAATGGTGTACCCAAGATATTTGGCCTCCTCCTGCCCAATGGTACACTTCTTGGGGTTAGCCGTAAACCCCGCTTCCCGAACAGAGTCCAGGACTGCTTGCACTTTTGGCAGATGTGAGGCCCAATCTGTGCTATGGACAATTACGTCATCCAGGTAAGCCGCAGCATACTTCCGATGGGGCCTCAGCATCTGGTCCATTTTCCGCTGGAATGTGGCCGGCGCATTCTGTAACCCGAACGGCATTCTTTTATATTGGAACGCCCCGTCTGGGGTTACAAATGCGGTTTTCTCTTTGGCCGACTTGGCCAGGGGGATTTGCCAATACACTTTTGTGAGGTCAAGAGTCGTCATGTATCGGGCTGTTCCCAGCCGGTCGATCAACTCATCTATACGTGGCATGGGGTAGGTGTCAAATTTTGTAACTTTGTTCAACTGACGAAAATCGTTACAAAATCGCCAGCTCCCATCCGGTTTAGGCACCAACACAATGGGACTAGACCAATCACTTTGGGACTCCTCTATCACCCCTAAGTTCAGCATTTTCTGTACTTCCTCCCGTATTGCCTCCCGTCGGGCCTCTGGGATCCGATAGGGTTTTAACTTCACCCTTTCACCGGGCGGGGTAATGATGTCATGCTCTACCCCAGATGTTTGTCCCGGCAGCTCAGAGAATACCTCCTTGTTGCGAAGCACAAACTCCTTAACCTCCTGTTGTTGGGGTTGTGACAAGGTGGCTGCTATTCCAACCTCAGGAATCACGCAACCAGTTTGAGCTGGTGACCAAGTGTCTGCGACTAGGGACTCTCTATCCCTCCAGGCTTTCAACAGATTAACGTGATAGATCTGTTCGGGCTTTCGCCTTCCTGGTTGTCTGACCTTGTAATTCACTTCGCTCACTTTTTCCATTATCTCATAGGGGCCTTGCCATTTGGCAAGGAATTTACTTTCAACCGTAGGGGCAAGTACCAGTATCCTATCCCCCGGGGAAAAGGTACGGGTCTTGGCTCCACGGTTGTACACTCTCTGCTGTGCTAACTTCGCTTGGGCCAAATGTTCCTTCACGATGGGCATTACCTGTGCAATTCGGTCTTGCATCAGGGCGACATGCTCAATCACACTCCTGTGGGGAGAACTCTCACTTTCCCAAGTTTCCTTGGCAATATCCAACAGCCCTCTTGGGTGTCTCCCATACAGTAACTCAAAGGGGGAGAATCCCGTAGAGGATTGGGGCACCTCCCTAATAGCAAACATCAGATAAGGAAGTAGACAGTCCCAATCCTTTCCATCTCTATCCACCACTTTCTTCAACATTTGTTTTAGGGTTTTGTTGAATCTTTCAACCAGCCCATCGGTTTGGGGGTGATACACAGATGTACGTAATTGCGTCACTTTGAACAATTTACACAGCTCCTTCATAACCCGGGACATAAAGGGTGTACCTTGGTCCGTAAGCAGTTCTTTACAAATACCCACCCGGCTAAACACAAGAGATAGCTCTTTGGCTATGGTTTTGGCCGAGGTATTTCGGAGAGGGATCGCTTCTGGATAACGGGTGGCATAGTCCATTATAACTAATATGTACTGGTGCCCCCTAGCGGACTTGATTATAGGCCCTACCAAATCCATGGCGATCCTCTCAAACGGGACCTCAATGATGGGTAGAGGGACCAGCGGGCTACGGAAATGTGGCATCGGGGCCGACCTCTGACACACAGGGCAGGAGGAACAATAATTTTCTATGTCCTTCATCACCCCCGGCCAATAGAATCTCTGTAATACCCTCTCTCGGGTTTTCTCTGTCCCCAGATGACCTCCAAGAATGTGCCCATGGGCCAACTCCAACACCAACTTCCTGTAAGGTTTGGGCACCACAAGCTGCTCAACGGTTTCTTCTGCCCTTTTTGCCACCCGATACAGTAGGTCCTTCTCTACGCTGAAGTATGGGTAAGTGCAGGTATTATCTGGGTTCACTAACTCGCCATCTATTTTCACTACGTTTTCCCGTGCCTTTATTAGGGCAGGGTCTTTCAACTGTTCTGTGGCAAAGTTTTCCCTGTGAACCTCAAGATCAGAAAACTCCACAGACGGTAGGTTTTCGTCTGAGGAGGTGGGCTCCTCTCCAGTTTCTTGAGTCTCCCCTGCCAATACTGATAAGGGAAATTCCGGAGAGTCCTCACCACTCTCAGGGGAGTTCTGGCTATCACATTCCTGGTACATAGGGGCACCAGTGGGGGGCTCAGGATCATCCCACAGTTCCCAGAACTTCGGAAAATCCCTTCCCACAATGGCGTCATGCGGTAACTGAGATACTAAGCCCACTGGATGAGAGAGGGTACCTTTGGGGGTCTCGAAACACACTGTAGTCACTGGATACTCTCGGGTGTCCCCATGCACACAAATAACAGCTACCTTGCTATTCCCAAAGACCTCTGTTTTAACTAACTCAGCCTTTATCAGGGTCACAAGGCTACCTGAATCCAGCAATACCACAACATTTCTACCATTAACACACATTTTGCATAAATGTTTCTCAGTTCCTCGAATGGCAGTGCATGCGACTGTCGCACACAGCGACTGACGTCTGCCCGTCAGAAAGTCACACTGCATGGGTTCCTCCACAACCGGGCAATTGGCTGCAATATGTCCCGCTTGCCGGCAGCGGTAGCAAACGATCCTTCTTGCCGCCTCTTGAGCCGCTGATTTCCCAGGCTGTTCTCGCCAAACTTGGGGTAGAGCTCCCACCCTCTCACTCTCTCCACCCTCACCCCTTGGAATCCTCTTATCCGCCCCTGGGGATGGTCTGGTCTTAGGGTGGAAAGTCCGAGTGTCTCTGGAAGAGGCCGTCAGGTTCTCTGTAGCCAAGTATTTCTCCACACGATCCACAAGACCATCGGCCGTCTCTGGGTCTCCATGGCTTACCCACTTTTGGATGGCAGTAGGAAGAGCTCTCAAAAACCGATCCATTACAACACGTTCCACAATCTTTGGTGCGGACAAAGTCTCTGGCTGTAGCCACTTTCTGCTCAGGTGAATGAGATCATACATTTGAGACCTGGGGGGTTTTCCAAGCTGGAAAGTCCAGTTATGCACACGCTGAGCCCGGACAGCCTGGGTGACACCCAGCCTTGCCAAAATTTCAGCTTTTAGCATCACATAGTCTTTTGCTTGGTTAGGCTCTAGGTCATAGTAAGCTTTCTGCGATTCACCAGTTAACAGAGGAGCCACCAGTCCAGCCCACTGCTCCTCAGGCCACTTTTCTCTTTCAGCGGTCCTTTCAAATGTGGTCAAAAATACCTCTGGATCATCCTCTCCAGTCATTTTTGTCAATAAACGACTCACCCCAAAGGACGCGGTATTAGTGGGACGGCTTTCCTCACTGGTCTGCGGACGTTGCTGCATTACTGCTTCCATCTGTTGTTGTAGTCTCTGCTCTTGCTTCTGCAACAGGTCTATGAAGCGGGCCTCAGATTGCTGCTGGGCTTGTTGCTGAGCCTCCAGACTCTGTTGCAAAGTTGTGTTTGTCTGCTGCTGGGCTGCAAGGCTCTGTTGATGAGCTTGCTGCTGGGCTGCAAAGTTCTGTTGTTGAGCTGCAAGGCTCTGTTGATGAGCTGCAAGGCTCTTTTGCAAACCTGCATTTGTCTGCTGTTGATTGGCATTTGCTAGAGCCAGCTGCTTCAGTATCTCCTCCATGCTGGCTTAAAAAAAAACTGCCACTGGTTCTCCACCAACTGTGAGGGGGTTAGCTCGGCAGCGGGTGTGTGTGACCCCCGGGATGGGCTCCCCACACAAAAAACAGGCCCAGCAAACGGAGGTTGTGGTTTTCAAAATCAAAAAGGTGCGGTTTATTTTCTATTTACAGTGACAAAACACAGCAAAGCAAAAGAAACATAAATAAAATAAATCCTGGTCAACTTGACCTCTGACTAAACATACAGGTTTCCTAACTAACAACTGGGATCAGCCTAGTGCTGTCCTAGTCCCTAAGTCCCTGGTTTTAAATGTCCAAGCAAATAGCCACACAGGCTTTGTCTCACCGCACAGGGGTTCACTCTCCCTAGACAGTCCACACAGGTCTGGGTCCAGGCATGAGCAAACACCTAATGAATCTGGGAGTTCTTATAGAGGCCTAAATGAGCTGACAAGCTTCAGCTGGTCTCATCAACTCCCTGTCTGCACGACGCCCCACACTCTCCCTAGAGGTATGAGTCATCCATGAGCCCACTAGCCTCAGCTGGGCTTATACAACTCTCCACCTAGTTGTATAAGTCGGCGTAAAGCCTGAATCTGGGCGAAATATATCTACCCCCCTGGATGCAACCAGGTGACTTTACCTTCCTGCTGTCACACCAGGCAGATCTACTATAGAATCTGGAAGGCGTACATCGCCTGGTGTGAGGCCAAGAAATGGCATCCACGTAAATACGTAATAGGTAGGATTCTGGACTTCCTACAATGGGCTGTAGATAGGAAGCTTGCCTTGAGTACTATCAAGGGTCAGATTTCGGCCTTGTCAATATTTTTTCAAAGGCCCTTGGCTTCGCATTCACTAGTCAAAGCCTTTATACAAGGAGTGATGCGTATTAGTCCTCCGGTTAATATTCCCATATGTCCATGGGATCTAAACTTGGTTCTGTCGGTTTTACAGAAACAACCATTTGAACCATTACAGCATATTTCCTTGGTGCTTCTCACCAGGAAATTGATTTTTCTGGTAGCCATTTGTTCGGCTAAAAGAGTGTCGGAATTAGCAGCTATGTCCTGTAAAGAGCCATATCTGGTTATCCATAAGGACAGAGTAGTATTACGTCCTCAGCCAGCCTTTCTTCCTAAGGTGGTATCGAGGTTTCATTTGAACCAAGATGTGGTTCTTCCTTCTTTTTTTCCCCAGACCTACTTCGGTAGAGGAAAAGTTATTGCATTCTTTGGATGTAGTAAGAGCAGTTAAAGCTTATCTAAAAGCCACTGCTCAGATTCGCAGAACGGATACTTTGTTTATTCTGCCGGAAGGCCCCAGAAAGGGTCAGGCAGCGTCAAAATCTACTTTAGCCAGGTGGATTCGACAGGTCATAATACAAGCCTATGGCTTGAGAAGGAGACCGCCTCCGTTCAAAGTTAGAGCGCACTCCACGAGAGCAGTTGGAACTTCATGGGCAGTGCATCACCAGGCCTCCCTGGCTCAAATCTGTAAGGCCGCAACATGGTCTTCAGTTCACACGTTTACTAGGTTCTACCAGGTGGACGTTAGAAGTCAGGAGGATGTCGCCTTTGGGCGCAGTGTGTTGCAGGCCGCAAAAGATCCTCATGTCTGATAGCGCTCAGCTTATATATGGTGTATCCCCCCCCCCTCATTTGGCATTGCTTTAGGACATCCCATTAGTAATGACTATGTCGCTCTGTGTCCCGTGATGTACGAGAAAGAAAATAGGATTTTTATAACAGCTTACCTGTAAAATCCTTTTCTTGGAGTACATCACGGGACACAGAGCTCCCGCCCCTCTTTGGGGACACTTATTGCTTTGCTACAAAACTGAGGTGCTCCCGGATGGGAGGGGCTTATATAGGGGAGGGTACTTCCGGTTTTGGAAGTTGCCAGTGCCAGCACCTGACGGTATCTATATAACCCATTAGTAATGACTATGTCGCTCTGTGTCCCGTGATGTACTCCAAGAAAAGGATTTTACAGGTAAGCTGTTATAAAAATCCTATTTTTTATTATATACCTAAATGTTACTTGTGGAGAATTGATTATGGCACCCTGAAAATCCTTAATTTCTTGTATTTTGTATTTTAAGATAACATTGAATGGAAACCATTGCAGTTCTCATTTAGGCAGCTGTAAAGTGAATACAGGCTCACATTAATGAGTTCAGGGTCAGAGTTTAATATCACCCTTTTAAAATTCTCACACCCTTCAGAAATAAAAGTACCAAGGCTAATGTTCACCATCCTTCATCGGCTTCATTACAGCATATCAATTTTCCCTAGACTATGGATAACATAGTTCAAAGAACAATTGTGTAGTAACCCACGCAAGCCAATCAGTCAAAAATTAGCTTCCATCATCCTGATAACTGTGACCCGTTGAGCTGTATGTTCACTGTATGTCCTATTGTTTTTTGGTAGTGTTGTATCACGTGATCGTTTACGTTTTTGGGGTTATAATCGATATGTGCAAAGAGAAATCACACAAATATTTATAAAAGTATTACATTTATGAAAACTCATTACAGTTACAGATAATATTAGAAAATATAACAAGAATACTTAAAGGGGAGTTCCACCCTTTTTTTATGTTTATTAAAAGTCAGCAGCTCCAAAAAGTGTAGCTGCTGGCTTTTAATAAACATACACTTACCTGCTCCACTGTCCAGCGACGCGCCGCCTGGAGCTCCGCTCCTCTCCCCCTTCCTCCGCCGGCGCGTCCATTCACAGTATGGGCACCCGGCCGTGACAGCTTTCGGCTTCACGGCCGGGCACTCACTGCGCATGCGCGAACGGCGCAGCGCTCTGTGAGTGGACAGGCGATCGCCTGGGACCTGTCACGTCCCAGGTGATCGCCTACAGGGAGGAGCCGCCACAAGGCGATATGACGTATCGCCTAGGCGGCTCCAGGGCGGAAGGAGGAAGTGGGACAGGAAGTCCCACTCCTACTGAAGCCCCCCCCCCCAAAAAAAAAATTACATGCCAAATGTGGCATGTAAGGGGGTGAGGAGTGGAATAAAAAAAAGGAAAAAAATTGGGTGGAACTCCACTTTAACTAAAGATGCTGTTTCTACCACGGAGTCCTGTCTGCTTACACAGCACACAGGTGATCACAGACACATGCATGATTGCAAGCGCTGAGGTGAGAAATTTCCCTATAAGGGCTCCGAAGTGAAGAGTGAATGTATACATGCAAATTAAGATTTTAGGGTACAATTCCCATTTGCAGTGTAAAGAGTGATCAATGAATGCCAACTTAAACCTTTGTAAGTTCATAGGAATCACTGATTGATCCCCCTTTTGATAACTATGAATGACCATTGACAGAATTGTGTTATGATTATGGTGAATATTACTGTGTAGCACCCTCTAGTGGTACTAGGATGTGTACAGTTAATTTTTTTTTTTTTTTAGTGTAGGAAAATTTAAGAAGGCTTAGCAGGCAGCCAAGCCTGTATTTTGATTCTGGGTTGGCAGGAAACCACGAAGAGCTGGGTATCTCAATATGCAGCATTACTGAGACCTCCCACTTGTTTCCAGAACATGCTAGAATCTATTAGAAAGAAAGGAGGAGAGGAGAGGTGGAGCTGCCTGGAGTATTTTGAGGGCCCTGACCAATCCCCAACTTGGATTGGCAGGGCTCAGGCCCCCTCAAATACTCAGGGTCAATCGAGCTGGGGAGGAGTTGTGATCAGGTGAAAGCTGGAGACGGAGTGTTAGGCTATCAGGGCCTTTGATGGGGCTCCCCAGTCTGGGGGGGGGGGCGACCTTGGACCTGGGGCTTGGGTGTGGATAGGACGGGCGATGCACACTGGCAGCCATTGATGGGGCACAGTAGCGGCAATTGGTGGGCACACTGGCAGCATTTGATGGGACACAGTAGCGGCAATTGATGGGCACACTGGCAGCAATTGATGGGCACAGTAGCGGCAATTGATGGGCACACTGGCAGCAATTGATGGGTACAGTAGCTGCGTTTGATGGCACAGTGGCAGCAATTTATGGGTACAGTGGCTGCGTTTGATGGCACAGTGGCAGAATTTGATGGCACAGTGGCTGTGTTTGATGGCACATTGGCTGCGTTTGATGGGCACAGTGGCGGCAATTGATGGGCACAGTAGCTGCGTTTGATGGGCACAGTGGCTGCAATTGATGTTTTTTTTTTTCAGTTTGTTTAGCGCCCCCCCAAATTTTTGGAGCACCAGCCGCCACTGAGCACAGTAGTGACATCCCCAGATCTCACTCTTAATCTCATGAATTAATGAGCGCAGATCCACAATGATTCAGAAATAAAACAGAAGCCAAGAGCATCATGCACTTTTAAGCCCTTAGGTATAGCTTCCTCTCCAGCAAGCAGCAGTCAGTGGCGGTGCGTCCATAAGGGGTGCATGGGCGCCGCCCCCTCTCTCCTGGCACTGCTCTATCACCATAGATAGATTTATGCATAGCATGAATCTATCTATGGTCGCCGCTGACACCCCCTAATCAGGTGTCCGGTCCCTTTTCAGGCACCGGGCACCTGAATTACAGCGGCGGGGGTGTTTTTTGGAGGCACCTGATTAGAGCCGTAGGCTCTAATAGGCGACCAAAAAGTTGAACAGCGGGCGCCATGCTGTGCGTTCGCTGTTCACTCAGCGGTGTGTTAGCAAAGCGAAGGAATTCGCTTTGCTAACACTGAACCGCCTCTCAGCCAATCAGGTGCTCGGGTCTGTTACCTGTCACCTGACTGGCTGAAACGTCAAGCGCTGTGATTGGACTCCTGATAGAGAGGACGGAAGAAGACACCGAGGACGTGCAGGACACCGCCGCTGATCATCTGTAAAACAAGTAAGTGCCGGGCGATGCACACTGGCAGCATTTGATGGGCACACTGGCAGCATTTGATGGGGCACAGTAGCGGCAATTGATGGGCACATTGGCAGCAATTGATGGGCACAGTAGCGGCAATTGATGGGCACACTGGCAGCAATTGATGGGCACAGTGTCAGCAATTGATGGGCACACTGGCAGCAATTGATGGGCACACTGGCAGCAATTGATGGGCACAGTAGCGGCAATTGATTGGCACACTGGCAGCAATTGATGGGCACACTGGCAGCAATTGATGGTACAGTAGCTGTGTTTGATGGCACAGTGGCGGCAATTTATGGGTACAGTGGCTGCGTTTGATTGCACAGTGGCTGCGTTTGATGGGCACAGTTGCTGCGTTTGATGGGCACAGTGGCTGCGTTTGATGGGCACAGTGGCTGCATTTGATGGGCACAGTGGCTGCATTTGATGGCACAGTGGCTGCGTTTGATGGGCACAGTGGCTGCGTTTGATGGGCACAGTGGCTGCACTTGATGGGCACAGTGGCTGCAATTGATGGGCACAGTAGCTGCGTTTGATGGGCACAGTGGCTGCAATTTACCTTTTTTTTTTTGTTT
This sequence comes from Rana muscosa, assembly GCA_029206835.1. NCBI lineage: Eukaryota > Metazoa > Chordata > Amphibia > Anura > Ranidae > Rana > Rana muscosa. The sequence goes on from CM055125.1 coordinate 44,445,588, forward strand.
GTTTAGCGCCCTCCCTCCCAAAATTTTGAGCACCAGCCGCCACTGAGCACAGTAGTGACATCCCCAGATCTCACTCTAAAGCCGCGTACACACGGTCGGACTTTTTGCCAACAAACTTCAAAATGAGCAAGTTTGACAAAAAATCCGACCGTGTGTACGCTCTATCGGACAAACTTTTTTGGTTTTCATCGGACAAATGTTCGGTCTGCAAACGGGCAAACTTTTCGCCAACAAAAGTCCGATGGAGCAAAGTCCGACCGTGTGTACAGAAAACCATCTGAATTTTGTCCGATGGACAAAACAAATAATGGTAAAATCAACCAACAATAGCAGAAGTTGACCAAAGGGTGGCGGTAAAGAGCAGAAAAGAGCAGAAAAACCATGCAATGTTGGAAAAAGTTTTGGTAAAGTTTGCAGAAAAGTCCTGTGGTGTGTATGCTATGGGTGTGCCCGGCCAACTCCGTTCAGACAAAAATCCACGGAAAAGTTCCATGAAATTCCGACCGTGTGTACAAGGCTTTAAGCCTTGTACACACGGTCTGACTTTTTGCCAACAAACTTCAAAATGAGCCAGTTTGACAAAAAATCTGACAGTGTGTACGCTCCATCGGACAAACTTTTTTGGTTTTCATCAGACAAATGTTCGGTCTGCAAACGGACAAACTTTTCGCCAACAGAAGTCCGATGGAGCAAAGTCTGACCGTGTGTACAGAAATCCATCGGACTTTTGTCCGATGGACAAATAAGCATGCCCAGAACCAATGTTAAAATCAACCAACAATAGCAGAAGTTGACCAAAGTGTGGCGGTAAAGAGCAGAAAAGAGCAGAAAAATCACGTGATGTTGGAAAAGTTTTGGGAAAGTTTGCAGAAAAGTCCTGCCGTTTGTATGCTATGGGTGTGTCCGGCCAACTCCCTTCGGACAAAAATCCATGGAAAAGTATGTTTGAAGTCCGACCGTGTGTACAAAGCTTAACAGTCATAGGCAGCAGTGCCTTAGAAGATCATACAGTGCAGATATACAACTACGAGGCTCTAACCACAGAAGTGGACTGCTGTTTGTCTGGAGAAATTTAAGGCAAAATGTAAATTTTAATGTACTTAGGTACAATTAACATTCTAGATGTTCTGTACAAAGTAGCAAATTGTCGCCTTCACTTTAAAATCAGAACCACTTTAAAGGTGACTTCCGAATGGTTGCTGTGGATAACCGTACAATAAAGCGGAACTAAACCCTCCTATCATTTACAGCCCAGGGAGCTGCCATCTTGGCCTCTATTTGATCTGCAGTTGCCATGGTGCTCCACATGTGATCAGTTATGACACTATCCATTTGAATACTTGACAGTTCACATGAGAGCACAAGCTATCTGTGACAGTTATCATTCATGTCATGCCTTGAATGTAACTGTTTTGATAAACAGTGGTTTTAGCTCTGTTTTTAAAAAAGGAATTCGTTTTTTCCTAAAATAAATATTCAGGGTGCTTTCAGCTTCCAATTCTCTAATTATTGTGACAATTCAAGTTTTAAATGATAAGTTCACTTTTGGGAAAATGTAACATGTTCCCACTCCTGCAGCTGCTCCCCGACCTGCCACCTCTAGTGACAGCGAGCCGATGATCTCCCCGCACTCGCTGTCACTATTTTAAAAAAAAAAACGCGGTCATGCGAAGCTCCGCCTGCCTGGCCGTGCATGTGAGAACTACAACAACCGGCAGCCTTTGCGGCTGTTGGCTTGTAGTTCTCAATGAACTACCAGGGTGCTGTTGAGCATTGTCTCTCCCTGTCAGTATGAGGTACGAGCAGATGGCTTACACTGACAGTCTGCAGGAGTCCTGCATGGCACCTGCGATCTGCTGAGTGAAGATTCAATGTGTTCCAGGCTCCTAGAAAAAAATTAAAATAAACGCAAATTTTTTTATCTGCAAAAAGATGTGCATTTTTTTTTTTTACAATTGTGAACTTATGCTTTAAAAGTTTAAAAGCATCTAAAACCCAGGTATATCCATCGGCCCACAACCCATTTGTGTGAACAAGCTTACGCTTTCTCAGAAAAGTTGTATACTGATTCTCTCACAAGTCCCAGCTTTCCCCACCAGCGGATGCCAAATTAGGTATTATTTGTGTTGGTTCTGTTAATTATTTCATTGGTTAAATGTATTTCTTTCTCGTACATCACGGGACACAGAGCGACATAGTCATTACTAATGGGTTATATAGATACCGTCAGGTGCTGGCACTGGCAACTTCCAAAACCGGAAGTACCCTCCCCTATATAAGCCCCTCCCATCCGGGAGCACCTCAGTTTTTTTTGAGCTTGCGTACAGGTTCTTTTGGGCCTCAGTAAGCTATTCCGGATCCGACCAAAAAAGCTTCATAGCTAAACGGTCGGTACCCGGGCCTTGCAGAGAAGAGCAAGGTTTTGCCTGTAATGCTTCTCTTAGGAGAGCTGGACCCTGGGATCCAGAGCTCTGGTCATACCCACGACCAAGATGTTTTCTGTGCAGGGTGCTATACAGGTCCAGGGGAGTGGAATCCTTGGGAACCCGGTCCCTGAAGGTTTGATTACAATGCCTGCCGTGATAGGTGAAGTTTGGGCTTTTGTGGACCAAACAAAGTCCTGCGGCGGGGAACAGGTAAGTGGGGGCCCCCAGGAACTTGGTTCTATTGGGGGACCCCCAAGCCTAATTTGTCTTTCTGTCTGTTACCTAATGGTATTCCCGCAAAATTCTGTGCATGCCTGTAACTACTAAAAAAATGTAATAATTTTTAATGGTGGTCAAGAAAAAAAAAAAAAAAAATGTTTTTTATATATATATATTTAATATATTAGACTGCGGTACCTGTGTTTGTCCACTAGAGGCCGCTGTGGAATGTTTTCTTGTCATGTGGACTAGCTTCTTCTCAGCAGAGCAAAGTCCAGGCAGATGGTGAGTTCTCTTATAGGAAACTGCTTCCTCTGCCATGTTGCAGTGCTCGTCCATCCCCCGGCCTGCGGCAAAGAGGGGCCCTGGCTCCTGTCCCTTGTTACCATATTTGAAATTAGCGCCGAAGGCGCACGTGCCCGCGCGCGTGCACGCGCCTCTATATATAGAGGTGAGCCGGGAAAGGGGGCGGAGCCTGGGGGATGACGCTCTGTGCGCGCCGCAGCGCTTCTGCGCATGTGCGGGCGTCCCAGCAGTTTAAAAAAATCACAATATTGTAGTGAGCTGGCTATGAAGTACAGAGACAGAGCTGGCAACATTTAAAGGCATACAGCAAGCGGTTGATACAGGCATCCCCTAGAAAGGCACATTAGTAGACACCAACTGTGATATAGCAGCAATTGTGCTAGACTATTCTCAGTAAAAGTGGTGTATTACGGCTGGAATACCTCAGCTTTAGGCTTAGGAATATGCCGTCCAGAAGCTCCGGAACTGAATCTTCCAGGAAGCGAAGGGGGTCTCATCGGGCTCGGAGGATCTTGGGCATACTCCTGCTGCACCAGTCTCCCCTGAAGTTCAGAGGTAAGTGACCGTAGAGACCCCGCAGGGGTACTTGGTACTGTGGCTGTCCTCAGTCACCTGCTCCTGTGTATGTAACAGAGGAGGTTTTTTCCTCAGCTCTGGGAGGATTAGAGAGAGATTGTCAACATTTATCGCTGCCTCCCTGTCAGGGAAAGCACGCCCGATCTCCGTCTCCTCCTTCAGAGTGCCTGTTAGCAGAGCAACAGTCCCATACAGGGATCGACCTGCCTGAAGGGGATCAGGATAAGGTTGATTCTGTTATAGAGGAATCAACAGTGGGGGAACCTTTTCTCAGCATCTCAAGCTGAAAGATTATGGGTTCAGTCTCTGACTAACATGGTCCGATCAGCATTTAAAAATGCACCTTGCGGAACCATCAACCACTACTGTATCCTCGTTGGGGTCGCTAGAAGCCCCCAGACTGTTTGTTCTTTTCCACTTCACCCTTTACTGAAAGGGCTCATTTACCAGGATTGGGAACGTCCTGAGAAAATATTTATTCCCCCAAGAGATTTCCGGTGGTCTATCCCATGGAGGATAAGTTCATCAAAAAAAAAAAAAAAAATGGAAGGTCCCTACAATGGACGCAGCCATCTCTTGTATGTATAAATCACTGACATGTCCAGTGGATAATGTCCAAATGTTCAAGAACCCAATAGATAAAAGATTGGAGTCCTTATGAAAATCTGCTTGGTGATACAACCAGCAGTAGCAGCTATTGGGGTCTGCTAAGCAGTGAAGGATCAGTTGAAACAGGTCTTGAGGGACTTGACAGATCAGCAGGCTTTGCCCTAGCTGATCTACCTAGAGCCTTAGGCTTTGCGGTTGACGCCATAGAGGATTCAGTCCATCAGGCCTCCCGCCTTACACTGTCTATAGTACATATGCGTAGGCTCCTATGGCTCAAAAACTGGTCTGCTGAAGCTCCCTGTAAAGAATGGCTGGTTAGCGTCCCATTTCATGGTGAACGCTTATTCAGGGAAAACCTGGACAAATATATCCAGAAAATTTCCAGCGGTAAAAATACGCTCTTGCCGGTTAAAAGCAGAGTTAGAGGTCCCTCTTTAAGAGGCCTGCTTCTCCAGTCCCTGGGGCATCGGCTGTGTAACAGTTCCGACGGCCTCCTCGGTCAAATCCCGGGGGTAAAAAACAGGGACAGTAGCAGGGTAATGAGAAACCCTGGGTCAGGGGAGGTACAAAACCTCCCCCAAAGTTAAATTCATGAAGCCCCCACTCAGTCGGGTGGGGGGAGGACTCCAGTTGTTCGCAAGAGACCTGGCGGGACACGATCAAGACAGATAGGTGCTCTCCGCAGTAGGTTTGGGATACAGTTTGGAGTTAAAAGACTCTCCTCCTTCCCATTTTTGAGGTCAAACGTGCCAAGGGATCCCCGGAAGAGAGAGTCCCTCCTGTTGGCACTAGAACAACTATTGCTCCAAGGAGTAATTATGGAGGTTCCCCTGGAAGAATGAGGGTTCGGGTTTTACTCAAACCTCTTTACAGTCCCGAAGCAAACGCGGACGGGAGGCCCATATTAATTCTAAAAGGGCTAAACAAATTCCTGTATATCAGGACTTTCCGATGGAGTCGATCCGATCGGTGGCCACTGCCCTACAAGGGGAGGATTGGTTAGCCACGATCGACATCAAAGATGCTTATTTGCACATTCCCATCTTTCCAGTCCACCAAAAATTTCTACGCTTTGCAGTAGAAGGGCGCCATTTTCAGTTCAGAGCCTTACCCTTCGGTTTGGCCACAGCACCACGAGTGTTTACAAAAATTCTGGCCCTTTATTGGCCAATCTAAGAACACAAGGTGTAATGATAATGGCATATCTGGATGACTTGTTGCTGATAGACCACTCAGTGAAAAAACTAGACGTGGTCGTTCACAAGACGATCAAGTATCTGGAATCTCACGGTTGGATTATCAACCGAGACAAGTCAGCCCTAAAAACCAGTCAAAAGTCTGGAATACTTGGGGCTAAGGTTGGATTCAGGCCAGAGAAAAATATTCTTGCCTCGAGGAAAGGTGTTGTCTTTGAAAGATTTGATCCACTTAGTGGGTACAAAAAAGACAGCCGTCCATACGCCTGTATATGAGGCTGCTGGGAAAAATGGTGGCATCATTCGAAGCAGTACCCTACGGTCAATTCCATTCAAGGAATTTGCAAGGGGCCATACTGTCAGCCTGGAACAAAAAAGTTCAGGCCCTAGACTTACAATGTCCTTGTCCCCTTCCGTTCGCAAGAGCCTCCGTTGGTGGTTGGTTCCCCAGAATCTGGAAAAAAGGAAATCCTTCAGTCCGATTTCTTGGAAGGTGGTCACTACAGATGCCAGCCTTATAGGCTGGGGAGCAGTACTGGAGCAATAGTCTCTCCAGGGCAGATGGTCGGATGCAGAAAAGGCCCTGCCCATCAATCTCTTAGAGATACGAGCAGCCCGGTATGCCCTAGTAGCATGGACATCCAAACTCCAAGGGTCCCCTGTCAGAATGCAATCAGACAATGCCACAGCAGTGGCATATATCAATCATCAGGGGGGCACCAGGAGTCGTGCAGCCCAGAGGGAAGTAAATTACATCCTGAAATGGGCAGAAAAATATGTCCCAGCCATATCTGCGGTATTCATTCCAGGAGTGGAGAATTGGAAGGCGGACTTTCTAAGTCGCCAGCAATTAGGCCCAGAGGAAGGGTCCCTTCACCCCGAGGTTTTCTGGACAATATGTCAGCGGTGGGGAACATCGGATGTAGATCTTCTAGCATCCAGATTCAACGCAAAGGGGGACAGGTTTGTCTCTCGGACAAGGGATCCCCTAGCTTGCGGCTCGGATGCCCTAGTGTTCCCTTGGGATCAGTTCAAGCTGATATATGCATTCACACCGCCACAATGGTTACCTCGATTACTCCGCAGAATCAGGGTAGAAAAGAAACCGGTGATTCCGGTGGCTCCAGCGTGGCCCCGAAGAGCGTGGTACGCGGAGATTGTAAAATTTCAGTGGGGAGTCCTTGGACTCTCCCACGTCGTCCGGCTTTCGCAAGGACCGATATACCACCCTTCCTTACCAGCCCTAGGTTTGACGGCCTGGCTATTGAAGCCCACTTTCTAAAAAAGAGAGGGCTCTCTAATGCTGTGGTATCTACCATGATCAATGCCAGGAAGCCGGTATCCAGGCAGATCTACTATAGAATCTGGAAGGCGTACATCGCGTGGTGTGAGGCCAAGAAATGGCATCCACATAAGTACGTAATAGGTAGGATTCTGGACTTCCTACAGTGGGCTGTAGATAGGAAGCTTGCCTTGAGTACTATCAAGGGTCAGATTTCGGCCTTGTCAATATTTTTTCAAAGGCCCTTGGCTTCGCATTCACTAGTCAAAGCCTTTATACAAGGAGTGATGCGTATTAGTCCTCCGGTTAATATTCCCATATGTCCATGGGATCTAAACTTGGTTCTGTCGGTTCTACAGAAACAACCATTTGAACCATTACAGCATATTTCCTTGGTGCTTCTCACCAGGAAATTGATTTTTCTAGTAGCCATTTGTTCGGCTAAAAGAGTATCGGAATTAGCAGCTATGTCCTGTAAGGAGCCATATCTGGTTATCCATAAGGACAGAGTAGTGTTACGTCCTCATCCAGCCTTTCTTCCTAAGGTGGTATCGAGGTTTCATTTGAACCAAGATGTGGTTCTTCCTTCTTTTTTCCCCAAACCTACTTCGGTAGAGGAAAAGTTATTGCATTCTTTGGATGTAGTAAGAGCAGTTAAAGCTTATCTAAAAGCCACTGCTCAGATTCGCAGAACGGATACTTTGTTTATTCTGCCGGAAGGCCCCAGAAAGGGTCAGGCAGCGTCAAAATCTACTTTAGCCAGGTGGATTCGACAGGTCATTATGCAAGCTTATGGCTTGAGAAGGAGACCGCCTCCGTTCAAAGTTAGAGCGCACTCCACGAGAGCAGTTGGAACTTCATGGGCAGTGCATCACCAGGCCTCCCTGGCTCAAATCTGTAAGGCCGCAACGTGGTCTTCAGTTCACACGTTTACTAGGTTCTACCAGGTGGACGTTAGAAGTCAGGAGGATGTCGCCTTTGGGCGCAGTGTGTTGCAGGCCGCAAAAGATCCTCATGTCTGATAGCGCTCAGCTTATATATGGTGTATCCCCCCCCTCATTGGGCATTGCTTTAGGACATCCCATTAGTAATGACTATGTCGCTCTGTGTCCCGTGATGTACGAGAAAGAAAATAGGATTTTTATAACAGCTTACCTGTAAAATCCTTTTCTTGGGAGTACATCACGGGACACAGAGCTCCCGCCCCTCTTTGGGGACACTTATTGCTTTGCTACAAAACTGAGGTGCTCCCGGATGGGAGGGGCTTATATAGGGGAGGGTACTTCCGGTTTTGGAAGGTGCCAGTGCCAGCACCTGACGGTATCTATATAACCCATTAGTAATGACTATGTCGCTCTGTGTCCCGTGATGTACTCCCAAGAAAAGGATTTTACAGGTAAGCTGTTATAAAAATCCTATTTTTCTGCTGTGTTAGTTGCACTGCTTAGTTAATGCTGTCCAACATAAGCGGTGCAGCTTGGTAGGTAAGGGTTAACTCTGCTAGCCAGACTTTCCAAGCTTTTCTGAGGAACACCACCCTCTGCTGGACAAAGCACATAAAAAATTCTGCTGCTAGACTAATACACCTCACTAACCGATCCGTTACTGCTGCTTCTCTCTGCCAATCCCTTCACTGGCTTCCCCTACCCCACTGTATAAAATTCAAAATGCTAACCACAACATACAAGGCCATTCACAACATCGCCACCATCTACATCACCAACCTCATCTGCAGATATCGCCCACATCGTCCCCTCCGCTCCTCCCAGGACCTCCTGCTCTCTAGCTTCCTTGTTACCTCCCCCCATGCTCGCCTTCAGGACTTCTCCAGAGCTTCTCCCTTCCTCTGGAACTCCCTGCCCCGGTATGTGCGATCAGCCTTAAACCTCTCCACCTTTAGAAGATCCCTGAAAAATAATTTATTCTGGGAAGCCTATCCCACACCCACCTAACAACTGTCCCCAAGCCACTCCCATCAAATCATTCTCCGCAGCTATTTCCTTTTGTACCACCACCCCCTCCCTTTAGAATGTAAGCTCTATTAACAGGGCTCTCCTGTACCTTTTGTATTGAACTTTACTGTAATTGTGCTGAACCCCTCTACATTGTAAAGCGCTGCATAAACTGTTGGCGCTATATAAATCGTGTATAATAATAATAATGTGTTAGAATGGCCCAGTCAAAGTCCAGACCTAAATCCAATTGAGAATCTGTGGCAAGACCTGAAAATTGCTGTTCACAGACGCTCTCCATCCAATCTGACAGAGCTTGAGTGATTTTGCAAAGAAGAATGGGCAAAAAAGGCACTCTCTAGATGTGCAAAGACTTGCAGCTGTAATTGTAGCAAAAGGTGGTTCTACAAAGTATTGACTCAGGGGGGCTGAATACAAATGCACGCCACACTTTTCACATATTTATTTGTAAAAGATTTTGAAAATCATTTATCATTTTCCTTCCACTTCACAATTATGCCCCACTTTGTGTTGGTCTATCACATAAAATCCCAATAAAATAAATTTACGTTTTTGGTTGTAACATGACAAAATTTGGAAAATTTCAAGGGGTATGAATACTTTTTCAAGGCACTGTAGTTCCACAGTGTCCCCGCTAGGGCGTCTGAAGCCCCGCCCACATGTTGGCTATCAAGGCATATCTTGGATCAGAGCATATGGAGGCCAAAATTGGCCATTATAGTATAGTTTTTATGTGTAACTTCTAGAATTATATTTTTTTCAAACTTTCATTAGTCCAGCTGTGCTCGATGTAAGTATCTGTATCTGATATCCAGAGGGTCGCTGTGGATGCTGAAAATCACTGTAGTAGTCCGTGCTACATACACTAATGAACATGATCTTCCAGGTGCTGCTCTAGCAGCTTCCCCCCATGTACAAAAAACACAGGGGGTTGCTTGCCCAGCACTACTGCCATTTAAGGAACATCTTGTATTTTTTTTTTTTTTGTAAATTCAAGGTGTTCTCTGCTTGGACGAGGTAGCGAGGAGGGGTGGATGCTGTCACAATCTCCACCTCTTCCAATCATAGAACACATTGTATTCAATAAAAAATACAAGGTGTTCTCTGAATGAGGGTGATGCTGAGCGAGTGGCCTCCTGTAGTCAGTGTGCAGAGGGGATTCTGTTATGCCGCGTACACACAATCGTTTTTCATGACGAGAAAAATTTAATTTTTTAATTTGGTCATTAAAAACGATCATGTGTGGGCTCCAGAGCATTTTTCACGACGTGAAAAATGGGCATTAAAAATTTGGAACATGCTCTAATTTTTCTCGTCGTTTTTCTCGTCATGAAAAACGGCCGTGTGTAGGCTTTAACGACGTGAAAAAAACGCGCATGCTCAGAAGCAAGTGATGAGACGGGAGCGCTCGTTCTGGTAAAACTAGCGTTCGTAATGGAGATAGCACATTCGTCACGCTGTAACGGACTGAAGAGCACGAGGCTGAAAAGCGCGAATCGTCTCTTACCAAACTTTACTAACACGAGGATCAGCAAAAGCAGCCCAAAGGGTGGCGCCATCCGAGTGGAACTTCCCCTTTATAGTGCCGTCGTACATTTCACGCTTTGCTCAAGCATTTTTTTTCATGATCGTGTGTAGGAAAGGCAGGCTTGAGAAGAATCACATTGAGAAAAACGAATTTTTTTTCAATGACATTAAAAACGGTCGTGTGTACGCGGCATTAGAGCAGAACATGGAAGATCACAGCTATAACTCTATGTAGAATGGACTACCGCAGCGATTTTCAGATATGGATACTTACGCTGAGCCTAGCTGGGCCAATTTATGTTTGCAAAAAATATAACACCTGGAGATCTGCTTCAAAGAATCTTGCAAATCCAGCAAGATCTTATGGATGTGTTTCCAATTATGCAGCTTGCAATGCCTTTATTACTAGCGTTACTTGCCAATAATTTTTTTTTTTTTGTGTTTTATTTCCAGCTGCCTATTGTGTTGTGGCCTGCATGTAAAGAATGGAAGATGTTACATATTAGAGGATGAGTCCAGGTTGAAGAAACGTCCTTCCTGAGGCATTTTTCCGGAGATTGGAGCAAGGATCAGATGTACGGCAGATAACTGCAGTGCACACCCTAAGGGTATTCCATATGTGCCTGAGTATAGAGCTGATTGACAGTCCCAGGTTGCTATGGAGCTTTCTTGGTCGGTTTGTGCCCATGTAATGGGAGACTGCATCATATCATTACCTGCGGTCAGGTTACATAAACACTCTCCCCCCCGTTTGTCATCCTACATAATGTATGGTGGAGTTCACAAGGTCATCACAAGAAACGCATTTCAAGGGTTCTCCTGGGGAGAAAGCAAAGCATCTTCCAACTCCCAGGGTCAAGGACTAGGCCATGAATTATTGAGGATCGGAGGCTAGGCTTCCTTATCTTCACCTGTGAATATTCCTTATATATCCTAATATTTTACAGATATCAGTGGTGGAACAAAAGCTGTTAAACTCTATGGAATGTGTTCACGAGGGTGGTGTCAAGGTTTTTAGCTTTGAAATTTGACGTGTTTATTGCTGGGTTTTCTGTTTTTATCTATTAGTTAGCCACCATGAAAGTCTTTCAATGTTTTTTTTTTCTCTAAAGCCTAGTACACACGACCGAAAATCTCGTCGTAAAAAAAAAACGTTGTTTTTCTCGACGAGATCCTTGTCAAGCTTGACGAGATTCTTGTCAAGCTTTCCTTGCATACACACTGTCAATTCCAAATCTCGTCAAGCGCGGTCACGTACAACACGTACGACGGAAGTATAAAGGGGAAGTTCGATTCCAATGGCGCCACCCCTTGGGCTGCTTTTGTTGATCTCGTGTTACCGCATGTTAGTAAAAGTTTGGGGAGAGACGATTCGCGCTTTTCAGTCTTCGTGCTTTCAGTTCGTTTTAGCGTGACAAATGTGCTATCTCCATTACGAACGCTAGTTTTACCAGAAGGAGCGCTCCCGTCTTATACTTGTGTAGCGGGGTTCCTTTAAAGACTCTTGAACTACTGTTCCCAGAACCCCACTGGTTCCCAGGATGTTTTGCTTCTGCCCCAGAGACTCATGGGTGCGGAGATATAAGGGAGGGGCGAGGCCTGGCTCGGCCTCTTTGGTCAGCTCCGGAAAGGCCCCAGGCTTCAGGCTCTACCCAGCGCAGGTCCGCACAGGTGTATCAGTCTCTGCCGTCCCGTGTCCAAAGAGGCCGAGCCAGGCCTCGCCCCTCCCTTATATCTCCGCACCCATGAGTCTCTGGGGCAGAAGCAAAACATCCTGGGAACCAGTGGGGTTCTGGGAACAGTAGTTCAAGAGTCTTTAAAGGAACCCCGCTACACTTGATTCTGAGCATGCGCGATTTTTTAAGACTGGGAAAAGCATACACACGACCGGTTTTCTCGTCAGGAAAGAGAATCCCGACGAGAAAAACGAGAATCCTGACGAGAAAATAGAGAGCAGGTTCCACACGAAACCATACACACGAACGGTTTTCTCGGCAAGAAAGCTCTTCCAGCAGTTTTCTTGTCGTATCTTGACGAGAAAACCGGTCGTGTGTACGAGGCTTAAGAGCCAGTTTACACCACAGAAACACAGATGCATTTCTACAGGTGCATTATCAATGCGTTCCAGTGTGTTTTTTTTTCCCACTCTTGTTTTTTTCCCCCAGAGTTTCCTGGTTTATTAACCTGTAATACTGCTGTGTTTTTTTATGTGTTTAGATCAGTGTTTCTCAACTCCAGTCCTCAAGGCGCCCCACAGGTCATGTTTTCAGGATTTCCCTCAGATGAAACAGCTGTGGGAATTACTAAAGCAGTTAAACTGATCAAATAACCTGTGCAAAACAATGGAGAGCCTGAAAACATGACCTGTTGGGGCGCCTTGAGGACTGGAGTTGAGAAACACTGGTTTAGATGCGTTCCAGTGCATTTTTGATGCGTTTTGCCACATTCCAGTGCAGTTCCTTGCAGAAAAAATGCAGCATGTTCTACTCTTGTTGACTGTAATGAAACACACTGCAATTTTGTGAACTTTGCCATTGAAATCCATGTAACCTACTGTCCATGTTTTTTTTATTTTTTAAAGAATTTTTATTCACATTTTACAAAATACATCAAAGATTAGGAATAAAAATGTGGTGCATACACATCATTGGATAACATATACAGATGAAGTTAGCCAACAGTCAAGAATCACAAAACAATACAATAAACCATATCTAAGTGGATAGTGTCCAACCGATATGAGCAAGAGCATCCAAGAAATTTGAGGGAATGTCCATGGGTTTTTGATGCTCTGGCGCAAGTTGTCCCGTCAAAGGGAGCTCAAGTCTGAATGCTCACTGATGAACTCCTTTCTTTGCAATCCTAAAATACCGGATAGCCTGACCCACCAGATGTGCTGGCCTTGGGCCTCACGGAACTTGTTCCATTTCGGCCATCTCGTAGACCCTAGATCCCGTAAACTGCTGCCATTCTTGGAGCTCCAAACAAAACATGAATTGCCGTGACAGGTGTTCTACAGTTATCTACAGATCAGACATTTTGTCCAAACTATAGCCCCGCATCTCCAATTCTCCCCACCCTCTTCATTTGAACATATTATACTGGAGTTGCTCTTTTTTAGAGGACTGATCTCAGACATATACCAGATTCTAAACGCATACATCATACCAGTACGTGGAATACGTGCTATAGTGGGAGAGAGATTTGGGAGAGGAACTCCCAGTGGAGGCTTGGCAGGCCGTCTGGAGGTAGGCTGCCAAAAGCTCCTTATGTACCCTCTAAAAAGAAAACGCGTATAAGATTCTCTTTTTTTGGTACCAGACCACAGCTGTACTCCATAACATTTATCCCTCCACCTCTGACCGATGCTGGCGTTGCGCAACGAGACAGAGGCTCTCTCTTCCACATTTATTGGTCCTGTCCTCTCATAGTCCCGGTCTGGCAATCAACACAACAACTACTAAACTTGTTAGGCCTCTCTCAGCCAAAAATAGCCAAACCATACAAGAAATTGCTCAGACATATTCTAACAGCAGCTCGATGCCTAATTGCCCTTAACTGGAAGAAAACCTCACCCCCATCCCAAGAGGCCCTGTATTCCAGGGTCAAGGATGTGGAACTAATGGAGAAGATGACGGCTAGAATGCAGGATCATAGTTGCCAACAGTCCCGATTTTCCCAAGACAATCCCGATTTTGGGACCCTCGTCCCGATCGGAGGCTGTCCCGAATCGGGATTTTGGCTTTTGTCCCGGGAAAAACGGGAATGTTTGGCTCTGCAGCATTTCTGGCTCCGGGCTCCAACAAAATGGCTGCCGCCGCAGTGGATAGGGGAGGGTCCGATCTGTGCAGCCAATGAATCGGCTCCTCTCTTCACAATTCTCCAGCCGGAGTTAGCTGCACGGATCGGCCCCGCCCCTTTCCACTGAACACGAGGAACGAGAGGAGATGTAGCTGCACTGCAGCCAATACCGTCCATGAGCCTGTCAGAATTTCTGTGGGAGTTCTCAGTGTATTGGTCACTATATAAAGTCTCCTGACTTTGTGAATCATTCATCGCTCTGACACTAAGCAATGTGCTTGTAGTTAATCACAGAGAACAGCAGAACTTAAATTAAGTAGAACACAACCCTCCATCTGCAGCCAACCCTCCGCTGGGGACACTGATTTAAGAGGCACTCCACTGGGGACACTGACCACTGGGGACACCTGATGTAAGAGGCAATCCGCTGGGGACAACTGATGTAAGGAGGGACTCTGCTGGGGACACCTGATGTAAGGAGGGACTCCGCTGGGGACACCTCATGTAAGGAGGGACTCTGCTGGGAATGCCTGATGGAAGGAGGCACTCCGCTGGGGACACTGACCGCTGGGGACACTGACCGCTGAGGACACCTGATGTAAGAGGCACTCCACTGGGGACACTGACCGCTGGGGACACCTGATGTAAGAGACACTCTGCTGGGGACACCTGATGTAAGAGGCACTCCGCTGGGGACACCTGATGTAAGAGGCACTACACTGGGGACACTGACCGCTGGGGACACCTGATGTAAGAGGCACTCCACTGGGGACACTGACCACTTAGGGCAACTTTTATAAGAGGCACTCCACTGGGGACACTGACCGCTGGGGACACCTGATGTAAGAGGCACTCCGCTGGTGACACTGACCGCTGGGGGCACCTGATGTAAGAGGCAATCCGCTGGGGACACCTGATGTAAGGAGGGACTCTGCTGGGGACACCTGATGTAAGGAGGCACTCCGCTGGGGACACCTGATGTAAGGAGGGACTCCACTGGGAATGCCTGATGGAAGGAGGCACTCCGCTGGGGACACCTCATGTAAGGAGGGACTCTGCTGGGGACACCTCATGTAAGGAGGGACTCTGCTGGGAATGCCTGATGGAAGGAGGCACTCCGCTGGGGACACTGACCACTGGGCACACTGACCGCTGGGGACACCTGATGTAAGAGGCACTCCACTGGGGACACTGACCGCTGGGGACACCTGATGTAAGAGACACTCCGCTGGGGACACCTGATGTAAGAGGCACTCCGCTGGGGACACTGACCGCTGGGGACACCTGATGTAAGAGGCACTCCACTGGGGACACTGACCGCTTGGGACAACTTTTATAAGAGGCACTCCAATGGGGACACTGACCGCTGGGGACACCTGATGTAAGAGGCACTCCGCTGGTGACACTGACCGCTGGGGTCACCTGATGTAAGAGGCAATCCACTGGGGACACCTGATGTAAGGAGGGACTCTGCTGGGGACACCTGATGTAAGGAGGCACTCCGCTGGGGACACCTGATGGCATCTGGTGGCAGGCGACGTGGCAGGTGACACACTTAAGGGTCCCACTGATTCTGCATTATGGTGAGTTGAATGATTTCATTCTATATTACAATGTAATAATAGAAATAATGCGCTTCAGTCATCCTGACACCATAACAACCTTGGTGCCGGGATGATTGAAGCGTCAACACCAGGTGTTTGGAGTATCTTTATCTGCTGATTGTTAAACTCTGGAATACACATATTTCTATTGTGATGTAGCTATAGCCGCCAGCAGCGATCACTGAATTCAGACATCCCATGGTTGAAGAAAATTGGGTTAACTGAGGTCAGGACTGTGTGCAGGCCATTCAAGTTCCTCCACCCCAAACTCACTCATCCATGTCTTTATGGACCTTGCTTTGTGCACTGGCGCGCAGACATGTTGGAACAGGAAGGGACCATCTCCAAACTGTTCTCATTATGTTGGGAGCATGAAATTGTCCAAAATGTATTGGTATGCTGATGCCTTAAGAGTTCCCTTCACTGTAAATAAAGGGGCCAGGCCCAACCCCTGAACAACAACTGCATACCATAATCCACCCTCCGCCAAATGATTTGGACCAGTGCACAAAGCAAGGTCCATAAAGACATGGATGAGCAGGTTTAGGGTGGAGGAACTTGACTGGCCTGCACAGAGTCCTGACCTCAATCAGATAGAACACCTTTGGGATGAATTAGAGCAGAGACTGTGAGTCAGGCCTTCTCATCCATAATCCGTGCCTGACCTCACAAATGTGCTTCTGGAAGAATGGTCAAACACTCCCATAGACACACTCCTGAACCTGTGGACAGCCTTCCCAGAAGAGCAGAATCTGTTATAGCTTCAAAGGGTGGGCCAACTCAATATTGAACCCTACAGACTAAGACTGGGATGCCATTAAAGTTCATGTGCGTGTAAAGGCAGGTGTCCCAATACTTTTGGTAATATAGTGTATATACATATTGGTAGGTGCTCCCTCTTGTGGCTAGCTGTATATCAAGAAAAATGCTGAAAGACAGCTGTCATGAAATCAGTTAACCACATGAAGTGTCTTCTGCTTTCAGAGCTTGTTCACACCAGGCGATGCCTGCTGCAAACCATGTGGGTGCCATTCATTTCTAATGGCACCCCCATGCATCTGGCAAATGTGCATGTGTTTGCGGCTGTCAAAATGCATAGTGCCATTTAGTTTGGTGCACCGCGATTGTAAAAATTGTGCCGATTTATTTGTGCATGTTTCATGCATGTAGGGCAACACATTGAAATGAATGAGCTGCACTAAATGCACTGCAAGGGAATGCATAAAAATGTGCCTTATGGTGTGAATGAGCTCTCAATCATTCTCTTCAGACTGATTTTACTCTCAGAGAAACAGCAGAGCACACAGTCTTTCTGCGGAAACCCTAAGCATGAAGCAAAGCTTACGATGAAATTATAAAACAGGGTTGCCCCCAGGCACATACATAAGTGTACATAGAATTATACATAAGGTTTTTAAAACATAAATGTACTGTACATGGATAAGAATATTTATATCTAGCTGATCATATTGACAGAAATAAAAAAAAAAGACTATTGTTTCCATTTATATTACCTCGCTAATCAATTTAGGCCTGCCTATCACTTCTAACACTCTCTCCCTGTAAATCATCCTATTCCCCATCCTGTAACGTGGTCTCTGTATTCATGTAATTAAAGTAGATGTAAACCCCAACTGAATGGCACTTATGCTGGCCACACATGGATCTAAATTCATTTGGTTCAGCAGGGACCAGCCAAATATGGATCCATGTATGGGCACCTTGGTTGTACAGAAGTTGATCTTTCAATTGACTTCTGTGCAAGACCCTATTAGGTTTTTACCAAACGACCAGTGCCACTGGCTATAGCCCGCAACCCTGTTTTCTGACGGCAGGGAAGGCTGTGGTATTCTTTTAAATAACATTCTGTTTTTCCTTCTCAGTGCTGCTGATCTTCTCCAGCCTTCTTTTGCCACTTCATGCTTATGTAGCACACAGATCCCTTCTTTGCTTACCTCCGCTAGCAGGTGGGACACACCATGCACATGCCCAGTGTCCTCCTTGTTGAAGAGGGTGAGCGGTGTTATCTGATTTGGGTCCTGCAGCAAATTACCTCCTTCCGTTGGTTTTCTTCCCTAGAGTGTAGGAAAGAGTCTATTCTCTTTATTTCAAGAAGGCCATTGTCCAGACCGTATTAAACCCAAAAAAGAAAGGTTTATTTTGCTTGCTTGATAACTTGACAGGAAAGTTGGAGATAGAGAAAAATGAACAGGGAGGTAGGTTCAGGCACGCGGCACTTAACTAACAATCATCGCCACTCAGGCCTGAGTGGGATTTGCTCACCTGAATAGTCTCCTCTCACGGTTCTAGCAGCCGGTGTGGAGCACAGAACATTTACTTGTAATTTCCTAGGGATACGATCAAGAGACAGCTTCCAAATCTTGAACTTCCCAGCGCTTGCAATATATATGTCCTTAGGTGCCAATGGGGCACATTACTAGGCTTGTGGCGGATTATGAAGACCTTCCCTCTGATAGATAACCAGGCCTCTCCCGAGACAGTGACTTCCTTCACCGACCCCCCTTGGATAGGTCCTCCCCTGGTTTTCTCTCCTTCAGAGTGGGTTACCCCTACTTGAGCACCCTGGGACTCCTCTTCTAATGCAGGCCTCAGCTAAAGGTGCTGGGCCTACCTGGAACGATGCAGCCTCGGGCTAAAGGTGCCCGGGACCGAATACACATGCACGTACCCCTGGCCATGAGGGCCACCGAAGGAGGGGGTACGCGCCTAGGACCAAGGGGTCCTCTGGATCACCTCCGAACTCCCCGCTTAATAGCGTCTGCCCCATTAAGTACCCTCTCCCGGCATGCACAGTGGGTAGACCACACCCACTGAACAGCTGCCGAGAGAGGACACCCAATAGCGCTGCAACGTTACCCGTGGTTCAACCCTAGCCAGGGGCAACAGTGCCACCCACAGGCCACAGGGAACTGCACTGCCAGGCAACATTACCTTAGAGCAGAAGTCAGTTTGAAGAATTCAACAGCCTGAGCCCAACTATTAGCTCAGGCTACCCTTTAAATTTAGGCATAGCGACCCCTATTATTGGGGGGTCTGCTACATTTACATGCACTTTGTTCTGTGATGGCTGCACGACTCTTGACTAGCTTCTTGATGGCGAAAACAGTAGACCATGGCTGAGCAGTGTGTGCTGGCACAACTGCTTGTACCCTCAGCTAGGAGCACAATGCAGAAGCACAGTTGTGTGACGTCCCCGCGGCTCTGGCCAATCACAGCGCCGGAGCTGCGATACCTGGAAGTAACTCCGGGACAACATGTCGGCGGCCGGAGGGGGAGACGTGGACCGCTGCGGGGGCTTCGATCTGAGGTAAGTAATACATAATGAGCTAGTATGCTATGCATACTAGCTCATTATGCCTTTGTCTTGCAGGTTTTTTTGTTTTTTAGTTTTTTTTCGGAGGGTTTACGTCCTCTTTAACATGTTGAAGCTTGTATGAGCTGTTGGCAATTAGGTTTAGATCTACTTTATATTCTTTTATTACTCCTTCTCATCCAGGGTTCTATGAAACCTCCAGTTTTCTCCTGAGGTTGCTAGGGGTTTCTTTAGCAGATACATTACCAAAGACACCAATGATCTTTTTGGCTATTTGTAAGTAGGGCAGTCTTCCAATTGGCCATCAATAAAAATGGAATGTTTCCCACTGACCACTTATGCAAAGATCATTCTTCCTGTTGACCACCACTGTAATGGGGCCTTTCTCGACTGACCATCAATAAAAGGGTGTCCTTATCCCACTGACCATCAATAAAAGAATGTCCTTATCCCACTGACCATCAATAAAAGGATGTCCTTATCCCACGGACCATCAATAAAAGGGTGTCCTTTCCCACTGACCATCAATAAAAGGGTGTCCTTCTCCCACTGACCATCAATCTAAGGGGCATCTTCATTGACCACCAATGTAACAGTGGCCACCAGTGTAGGGGGCATTACAATGACCGGCAACGTAAGGGGGAACTACACCAACAAATTATTTAAGGGGACACTACACTGATCACCAGTGTGAATTGGCATTTCACTGACCACCAATGCAAGCAGGTTCTTTTCAACTGACCATTAGTGTAAGGGGGCAAAGTTCCAGTAACCACCAGTGTAATGGGGCCTTTCTTCACTGACCATGAATGGGTGTCCTTGTCCCACTGACTACCAATCTAAGGACATCTCCTCACTGGCCACTAGGCTTGTGCAATTCGTTTCGTAACGAATCAAAATTCGTCCGAATTTAGCAATTTTCGGACATTCGGAAGCATTCGAATTTCCGAACAAAGTAATTACGAATAAAACCGAATCCGAAACAAATTATATCGCAAATAGCGAATGCCCGAATGTCTTCGGCATAATTCGTTATGAAAAAAGTTACGAATGTACGAATCCATATGAAGCACAATAACACTCACTCTGCTCTCTGCTTCTCCCTCACCGTGCTGAACTCCCTCTCAAAATGGTGTACAGGGGCGGAGGCTATAGCCGCATGTAAAAAACGAAAGTAAAATACGAGATTTCAAATCATTACAAATAACTGCTATGTATTTAGAAAAGTACAAATCCATTCGAAGCACATTAGGCATAATAGGCAGCGTCGTTGTGAGAGAGACACGGAAAATTACGAATCAACGAACCCAAAAAAAGTTACGAAAGTAGGAGTTGTGTCCAGAATCAACGAAAAACAACGTACTCTACCGAAAGTACGAATTATAAATCAACTAAAAATAAGGCTTACATTAATACAAATCATTCCAATTCAACGAAAAATGTTGCTTGCGAAAATACGAATTAGTCCGAACACGAAAAATCCGTCTAGCAAAATTACGAACGATTACGAATCAACAGGACCGAAAAGAAACGAACCGAAACTAAACAAATTTTTCCGTTGTGCACAAGTCTACTGGCCACTAGTGTAACAGTGACCACCAATGTAAGGGGGCACTACACACTGCCCAACAATGTAAGGGAGGGCTGCACCGACTAACTATTTAAGGGATTGCTACTGGCCACCACTACAAGTGGATTATTTTTCACTGCCCAATAGTGTAAGGAGACAATTTTTCAATGACCATCAGAGTAATGAAGCTTTTCTCCACTGACTATCAACGTAAGGGTCAAATGAATAAAAAGTCATCCAAGAGTGTCATGGATATGCATTAATGTCTGTCTGCCATCTTACCTTCCTCCTCATGTGTTCATCTAGAGACCAGACCTCCTTCACCTGGCTTCCTTTATAATCTCCTCCCAGCCTGACTCCACCCCAGGCCCTATCACTGAACACTATATTAACCTGTGCACTGCAAGCCTGCTTTGCTGATCAACGTGTTTGTTAGGCATTGTGTGTTTGGGTTCCTGCCTGCCGTGTGCTACGTCTGTCTCTCTGTTACGTTATTGGCTTGTCCCCGACCATCCCTGTCTGCTCGTGACCCTTGACCTTCGGCTCGTTCTTCGTTATCCTTGTCTGCTTGTGGCCCCTGACCTTCGGCTTGTTATTCGGTTCTCTCTATCGTGTGCCGCTGCTTCCCCTTATCCTACGGGGCGTGAGCTAGGAAACTCCAGGGGCCGCGACCTGGTCCCAGCCTGCAGCGTAACATCCTCACCACTAGAGGCCCTGGAGAAGACCAGCTGGGTCTTAGACTCCGCGCCCTGGGGAATCTTGGCTCTCGCTTCCGTTGGGATCCCGGTTGTGCTCCTCTGGTCCCGCTTTCCACAACCACCCAGTTTCCTACCCACAGAAGCCAGCCATAGGGTTCACTACCTCGCGGTGCACTCCTGTCCCCCTACGGTGTGCATCTGTCACCTGGCCACAGGTGACCCTGACAGTTTGATCAGCCATGAACCCGGCTGACATCCCGCTTCCCGCGGATGATCCATTGCAGGGCATAGTTCGCAGACTTGAGACCCAGGAATCAAATCAGACCCAGGTGATGCGAATCCTCCAGGATCTGGCTTCTCGATTCGAGCAGCTTCAGGTCTCCTTGGGAACCCCGAATCCGCAACCCCAAGTACAACCAGCGGCTGTACCTATCGCACCAGTCGCAGCCTCACACTCACTAAGATTGCCAGCTCCGTTCCGTTTCTCTGGGGACTCCAAGGCCTGCAGGGGGTTTCTCAGCCAATGCACTATTCATTTTGAGCTTCAGCCTCAAAGCTTCCTATCTGACCGGGCTAAGGTAGCCTATATCATTTCCCTCCTCTCCGGTGAAGCTTTGGCCTGGGCTGCCCCCCTGTGGGAGAGGAACGATCCGGTGGTTTCCAGTCTGTCCGAATTCTTGAAGCTCTTTCGTAATATCTTCGAAGAGCCGGCTCGGGCTTCTTCAGCGGCTAGTGCTGTCTTACGTCTTCGCCAAGAATCTAGTTCAGTGGGGCAATATGCTCTTCAGTTCCGTATCCACACAGCTGAATTGAGCTGGAATAATGAGGCCCTGGTCGCTACCTTTTTACATGGCCTCTCTGACCGAGTGAAAGACGAATTAGCGGGAAGAGCCATTCCCGTCGGTCTGGACGATGTAATTTCATTATGCAACCAGATCGACATTCGTTTTCAAGAGAGGTCCTTAGAAAAAAGACGCCAGCACTCTCTGGGTCCTAGCCAGTCTGAGCTCCCCTCCCTTCATTCCGTGGAGCATCCTCTACCTGCTGAAGAACCTATGCAGCTGGGCCGGACCAGACTAACCCCCGAAGAACGTGCTAGGCGCAGAACTCTGGGCTTGTGCCTCTATTGTGGGGGCAAGGGTCATTTTCGTGACTCCTGCTCGCTTCGTCCGGGAAACGCTCGGGTCTAATACATTTGGAAGGTGGAGTATTGGACCCAGAAACATCACCTTCTCGCCTGCTCTTGCCGGTGTCCCTTCATGTAGGCACTTCTCCTCAGTCAACCCTTGCATACCTGGATTCCGGGGCTGCCGGCAATTTCATGGATTGGAGAACTGCTTCTTCTATGAAGCTTACCCTTTCACCTCTCACTACCCCATTGGTAGTCTCGGCAATTGATGGCACTGTTCTCCCAGGGGGCCCTATTCGCTTCCAGACGCTACCCATTAGGATGTCGGTAGCGATTCTCCACCAGGAGTGGATATCCTTTCTTATTCTACCCAAGGCCTCTACCCCAGTTGTATTGGGCCTCCCTTGGCTACAGCTCCACTCTCCACATGTGGACTGGGTCTCTGGGCAGATCCTGGCCTGGGGTTCCTCATGTTTCTCGTCGTGTCTTCTCAAGGTGACCCCCAAGGAGAGTCTTCCGGTTGCTGCCACTTCCGTTTCTTCTGATCTTCCCGCCGCATACAGCGATTACCGGGATGTGTTCTGTAAAAAATCAGCTGAGGTGCTTCCTCCCCACAGGTCTTTTGACTGTGCTATTGATCTTGTCCCCGGAGCAACTCTACCCAGGGGTCGTACCTACCCTCTGTCCATCCCAGAGACCCAGGCCATGTCGGAGTATGTAGCAGAGAATCTGGAGAGAGGGTTCATCCGGAAATCCTCATCGCCTGCAGGGGCAGGGTTCTTTTTTGTTGCCAAAAAGGATGGTACCTTAAGACCCTGCATCGATTATCGGGGTTTAAATGCAGTTACTATTAAAAATCGATACCCCTTACCCTTAATATCTGAGCTATTCGATAGGTTGAAGGGTGCCTCCATTTTCACCAAGTTGGATCTCAGAGGCGCGTACAATCTCATTCGAATACGGGAGGGTGACGAATGGAAGACTGCATTTAACACTAGAGACGGGCATTACGAATATCTGGTGATGCCTTTTGGTCTGTGTAATGCTCCAGCCGTGTTTCAAAACTTTGTCAATGAAATCTTCAGAGATCTGCTGTACCAGTTTGTTGTCATCTATCTGGATGACATTCTGATCTTTTCTGAAAATCTGCTCGTCCACAGAAACCATGTCCGCACTGTACTTCAACGTCTTAGAGAGAACAATCTCTATGCCAAGCTGGAGAAATGTTCCTTTGAATGTTCTGAGGTCCTGTTTTTGGGGTGCTTTGTCTCATGTTCGGGGCTTCGTATGGACCCTGGGAAGGTCTTGGCTATCACCAACTGGCCTCTTCCTGCTAGCCTCAAGGCCACACAGCGCTTTCTTGGCTTCACTAATTATTATAGGCAGTTCATAAGGAATTACTCTTCCATTGCCGCGCCTATTATCGCTTTGACCAAGAAGGGTGTGAATGCCAGAGACTGGCCTCCCGAAGCTGTCTCTGCATTTCACAACCTGAAACAGGCCTTTGTTTCTGGCCCCCTCTTGAGGAGACCAAATCCTGGGAATGCATTTTTTATTGAAGTGGACGCTTCCTCAATGGGGGTGGGAGCTGTGCTTCTTCAAATCTTTGAGAAGAGACGCCAACCATGTGCGTTCTTCTCCAAAAAATTTTCTCAGGCAGAGAGGAATTATGCCATCGGTGATCGGGAACTTCTCGCTATTAAATTGGCGTTAGAGGAGTGGCGTCATCTCTTGGAGGGTTCCCCTCACTCCATAACGATCTTTACCGATCACAAGAATTTACAGTATCTACAGAATGCTAAACGTCTGAATCCTAGACAGGCCAGGTGGAGTCTCTTCTTTGCCCGTTTTAATTTCACGATTACCTACAAACCTGGTTCCTGCAACGGTCGGGCTGATGCGCTCTCTAGGTCATTTGACACTTTGGACGAGGAGTCCGCCCCTGAACCTGAGCCGATCATTCCCACCTCATGCATTGTTGCCCACTCTACCACCCTGAAGTCTAAAATTCCACCTGGTAAGACCTTTGTCCCCACTGAGCTAAGAGCTAAGATCCTTCGTTGGGGACATGATTCCAAGGTGGCAGGGCATTCTGGATTCCTCCGATCCTTCCTACTCATCAGTCGTCACTACTGGTGGCCTAATCTCCGCTCAGACGTCAAAGACTACGTTAAAGCTTGTCATGTCTGTGCTCAGTCCAAATCCTCCACACAAGCTCCTGCTGGTCTCCTCATGCCCTTGCCTATTCCTAAGGAACCCTGGGCCCATATTGCCATGGATTTTATCACCGATCTCCCACTGTCTGAGAATAATACAGTCATTTGGGTGGTAATCGATCGATTCTCCAAGATGGCTCATTTTGTTCCTCTTCCTGGTCTTCCTTCTGCCCCTGCCTTGGTTCCCATTTTCATTCGAGAAATTCTCCGCCTACATGGGGTCCCTTCTCATATTGTTTCCGACAGGGGAGTCCAATTCACGTCTCGTTTTTGGAGAGCCTTTTGCAAATCCCTCAATATTGTCTTGGATTTTTCTTCTTCTTACCATCCCCAATCCAATGGACAGACTGAGAGGGTTAATCAGGAGTTAGAGGTCTTTCTTCGCACCTTTGTGTCTTCTCACCATGACGATTGGTCCTCTCTACTCCCGTGGGCAGAATTCTCCCATAACAATCATGTGAATACCAGTTCGCAGAAGACACCCTTTTTCACAGTTTATGGAAAACACCCTCAACTTCCTCTTCCTATGATCTGTTCTCCAGACATTCCAGCTTTGGCTTCGGTTCAGGAGTCTCTCAATTCCGTTTGGGGTCACGTTCATGATTCCCTCCGGGCAGCTGCTGAAAAATTCAAAGGCTTTGCAGACCGCCGCAGGCGTAAACCGCCTTCTCTTCAGCCAGGGGACAAAGTCTGGCTCTCTACCAGGAACATCAAGCTCCGAGTTCCTTCTCTGAAGTTTGCTCCACGATTCATCGGTCCATACACGGTAACTGCTAAACTGAATCCGGTTTGTTTCAAACTCCAGATTCCTAAGAGCCTTAAAATCACTAACTCCTTTCATGTTGCTCTTCTAAAGCCTTTAGTCCTCAATAAATTCTCTCGTCCTCTTCCTACCGTGGCGCCTGTCTCGGAGGATAATCAGGAGTACGAGATCAGTCAAATTCTGGACTCCCGACTCTGTAAAGGCGTTCTTCAGTACCTCGTTCATTGGAAAGGGTTTGGTCCTGAGGAGAGGTCTTGGATCACTGCATCTGAGGTCTTTGCACCTCGTCTGTTAAAGGAGTTTCATCTGAAGTTTCCCTCTAAACCTGGGCCCAGGCGGGGAAGGGGGAGGCCTCGTAAGAGGGAGGGTACTGTCATGGATATGCATTAATGTCTGTCTGCCATCTTACCTTCCTCCTCATGTGTTCATCTAGAGACCAGACCTCCTTCACCTGGCTTCCTTTATAATCTCCTCCCAGCCTGACTCCACCCCAGGCCCTATCACTGAACACTATATTAACCTGTGCACTGCAAGCCTGCTTTGCTGATCAACGTGTTTGTTAGGCATTGTGTGTTTGGGTTCCTGCCTGCCGTGTGCTACGTCTGTCTCTCTGTTACGTTATTGGCTTGTCCCCGACCATCCCTGTCTGCTCGTGACCCTTGACCTTCGGCTCGTTCTTCGTTATCCTTGTCTGCTTGTGGCCCCTGACCTTCGGCTTGTTATTCGGTTCTCTCTATCGTGTGCCGCTGCTTCCCCTTATCCTACGGGGCGTGAGCTAGGAAACTCCAGGGGCCGCGACCTGGTCCCAGCCTGCAGCGTAACATCCTCACCACTAGAGGCCCTGGAGAAGACCAGCTGGGTCTTAGACTCCGCGCCCTGGGGAATCTTGGCTCTCGCTTCCGTTGGGATCCCGGTTGTGCTCCTCTGGTCCCGCTTTCCACAACCACCCAGTTTCCTACCCACAGAAGCCAGCCATAGGGTTCACTACCTCGCGGTGCACTCCTGTCCCCCTACGGTGTGCATCTGTCACCTGGCCACAGGTGACCCTGACAAAGAGGCACTGGAAATTTCATATAAGTTTAAAAAAAAGGTAGTAAGAGGGCAAAAACATTTGAAAAGCCCATTGACTCAGTTTAGGCTGCTCACGACAGACAAGGCTACCCTCCAGTGGGTACCCCAGCAGGTTACTAGAAAAAAAGCATGCATCAGGGCTTCAGTTATAAATGAGCACCTTGAATTGACTCAAATTAAGGCCTTCCTGTGTAAATCTGTGCAGGGAAGATAATTGCTGGATAAGAAGAATTACTCGCCAGTAGTATCTGCATGAGCAATCAAGGTATCTTGATTGCTTTGACGAAGGGGGAGATCCTTTGAACCCTGAAATGTGTTGGCTTTCTTTTAGCACAATACCATTAAATGAAATTAGACTCTTTTATCTTTTGGTCTGGTGCTCTTTCCATGTATTCATGTTTTTTTCCATTCAACGTAAGGGTGTTCTTCTCCCACTGGGGTTCAAACCGACCCGATGCTGCTAGGCGGAAGCGCTAACCACTTTACCACTGTTAAATGTTTGTTAGGTCTAGGGGGAAGGGGGAGATGAAGAAGCTTCATTACTTATAGTGGGGGAAATAATTATTTGATCCCCTGCAGATTTTGTAGGTTTGCCCACTTACAAAGAAATGAAGGGTCTATAATTTTCTATCATAGGTGTATTTTAAATGATAGATACAGAATATCAACCAAAAATCCAGAAAAAACACATAAAACAAATGCTATAAATGAAGTTGCAGTTCAGTGAGTAAAATAAGTATTTGATCCCCAAGCAAAACATTACTTAGTACTTGGTGGAGAAACCTTTGTTGGCATGCACAGAGGTCAGACGTTTCTTGTAGTTGGTGTCCAGGTTTGCACACATCTCAGGAGAGATTTTGGCACACTCTTCTTTACAGATCTTCTCTAAATCCTTAAGGTTTCTTGGCTCTCTCTTGGCAACCTGAAGTTTCAGCTCCTGTCACGTACCTGGTGGTGAGCCTGGAATGCAGGGAGCGGCCTCTTTTGCACCTCTTACTCCGGAACCCCTGATGGTGGGAACAGGGAGCTCGGGAGTGCAGAGTCGCACAAGTGCCTATCACGAAAACTGGTGCAGAGATGGAGCTGGACTTCAGGAAGCTCTGTGCAGGTGTCAGCGACAGCAGGAAAGCTGGAACAGCAGGCAGGCCTGGCACACAGGAACACAGATGTGAGGCAGCAGGTAGCGGGGAAGGTGTCCTATAGTACAGGGCACAGACAAGTCCAAACAGGCCGGGTCAACCACTGGCTGGCAGATCAGGTTCAATTCCAAGGCAGAGGCAGAGTCGTTATTCAGGCCGGGTCGGCAACGGGCAGGCAGCAGGTGGCACAAGGAGCAGGCAGAAGCAAGGTCAACAAGCCAGGAGTCAGAGGGCAGGCGGAAGGCAGGAAGCGTCAGGAACAAGCCGGGTCACAGGAACAGATCGGTTAGAGTATCTATCAGGTTGCAGATGGGTCTCGGGGACGCTGTAGACCAGACAGCAAGGAGCCCAGGCATCAGCCCCTTTAAATAGCCCCAGATTGGCGCCAATAAGTGTCACTGCGCGCTCCCGCGCACACCCGCGCACCGTTGCCGCGCATGCGCAAACGCCGAAGCGCCGCTATTGCGCAGGCGCGCACCAGCGGGCGCCGAAGTGCCATCACCGCGCACACGCGCACGCGCGCACCAAAGCGATGCAAACTTGCAGGTTAGATTGCCCTTCATGACAGCTCCTCCCATAAATCTTCTATAGAATTAGGTCTGGAGACTGACTAGGGCCACTCCCTGACCTTAGAGTGCTTCTTCTTGAGCCACTCCTTTGTTGCCTTGGTGGTATGTTTTGGGTCATTGTCATGCTGGAAGACCCATCCATGACCCGTCTTCAGTGTTCTGGCTGAGGGAAGATTTATGGAGGGAGCTGAAACTTCGGGTTGCCAAGAGACAGCCAAGAAACCTTAAGGATTTAGAGAAGATCTGTAAAGAAGAGTGTGCCAAAATCCCTCCTGAGATGTGTGCAAACCTGTGGACACCAACTACAAGAAACGTCTTACCTCTGTGCATGCCAACAAGGGTTTCTCCACCAAGTACTAAGTCATGTTTTGCTTGGGGATCAAATACTTATTTTACTCACTGAACTGCAACTTCATTTATAGCATTTGTTTTATGTGTTTTTTCTGGATTTTTGGTTGATATTCTGTATCTATCATTTAAAATACACCTATGATAGAAAATTATAGACCCTTCATTTCTTTGTAAGTGGGCAAACCTACAAAATCTGCAGGGGATCAAATAATTATTTCCCCCACTTTAAGTAATGAAGCTTCTTCATCTCCTCCTTCCCCCTAGACCTAACAAACATTTAACAGTGCTCATTTATAACTGAAGCCCTGATGCATGCTTTTTTTCTAGTAACCTGCTGGGGTACCCACTGGAGGGTAGCCTCGTCTGTCGTGAGCAGCCTAAACTGAGTCAATGGGCTTTTCAAATGTTTTTGCCCTCTTACTACCTTTTTTTTAAACTTATATGAAATTTCCAGTGCCTCTTGGATGACCCTCTTCCCTCAGCCAAGATTTTACAATACATGGCCCCGTCCATTGGCCCCACAATGCGGCAAAGTCGGCCTGTACCTTTAGCAGAGAAACAGTCCCAAAGCATAATGTTTCCACCGCCATGCTTGACTGTAGGGATGGTGTTCTTAGGGTCATAGTCAGCATTTTTCTTCCTCCAAACACGGTGAGTCGAGTTAATGCCAAAGAGCTCCATTTTGGTCTGATCTGACCACAGCACCTTCTCCCAATCCTTCTCTGAATCATTTAGATGTTCATTGGCATGACTGTACAAGTGCCTTCTTGAGGAGGGGGACTCATCGTGTTTAGAGGAAGAAAAATGCTGACTATGACCCTGTAGCAAAGTCTTTTACCTCTTCCAGTCTAATGAGAACCTTTTGAGGCCACAGACCGCTGACATCCTTCAATATGTAGTGGGTCCCTAACTTGATCATCGCCTGAAGTTTCCCGTTTCTCCACCGTGCCCTTTCGGTGAGAATATGGTTCTGGTACTTGCTTCAGTTGCTCACTGTGGTCCCTGGAAAAGGTGGTTGGTCCCTTCGTGGCGACAGCTTCCCCTCTACCTCCAACCAGCGTCAGGTTCTCGGGCTGGCAGAACCGTCACTTCTGGTTGGACTGCAAGCCGCAGCCCCAACCCTGCACTGCCCTCTTACTTCTGGATAGGCCCTCACACAGCCTGGCAGCCAAATGTCCCCGGGATAGGCCCAATCTCCAGCCTAGCAGCCCGGGGCGTACGACACACGTCCACCCAGATAGCCGTCCATGTGGCACAGAACATAGATCACCTGACTCCAAATGAATATATAGGTTCTCCCAGCAGGCTAAGGGATTCAAGAAAACCCCTGCGTATTGGCCGAGATATCCCATACACTTATAACTTGACCTTGAAATGTCCTTCTCACATCTAAAGCCACTAAGTGCCGGCCACTAGTGGCAGAAGAGAAAAGTACAACAAGGCCAAACTTAGGGAGAAATCAATGGATCTCTAACAACTATCTACAGTAGATACTCCTGCCAAGATATTTGGTGAGGAGCTCCCTGACTAAACCACAGGGCCCTACAACCCTTAGAACATCATCCCTATAGTCAAGCATGGAGGTGGAAACATTATGCTTTGGGGCTGTTCGTCTGCTAAAGGTACAAACCGACTTTACCGTAATGAGGGGCCAATGGATAGGAACATGTACTATAAAATCTTGGATGAGAACATTCTTCCCTCAGCCAGAACACTGAAGATGGGTCGTGGATGGGTCTTCCAGCATGACAATGACCCAAAACATACCACCAAGACAACAAAGGAGTGGCTC
The DNA here is from genome assembly GCA_029206835.1 of Rana muscosa. NCBI lineage: Eukaryota > Metazoa > Chordata > Amphibia > Anura > Ranidae > Rana > Rana muscosa. The sequence continues at coordinate 44,475,739 of CM055125.1, forward strand.
AAGAAGAGGCACATTAAGGTCATGGAGTGGCATAGCCAGTCTGCAGACTTTAATCCTATAGAAAATTTATGGAGAAAGTTGAAACATCGAGTTGCCAGGCAGCAGACAATAAACCTTAAGGATTTAGAGAAGATCTGTAGAGAAGAGTGGACCAAAATCTCTCCTGAGATGTGTGCAAACCTGGTCAGAACTAGTAGAAACGTGTTACCTCTGTGCTTGCCAACAAGGGTTTCTCCACCAAGTACTAAGTCATGTTTTACTTGGGGATCAAATACATATTTTACTCTCTGAACTGCAAATCAATTTATAACACTTGTATCGTGTTTTTTTCTGGATTTTTGGTTGATATTATGTCTCTAATATTTAAAATACACCTGTGATAAAAAATGTAGACCCTTCATTCCCCTGTAAGTGGGCAAACTTACAAAATCTGCAGGGGGATCAAATAATTATTTTCCCCACTGTACGTTACCCCCATTCCAGCCAGCTCTGGTGCTGCCCTCTTCTTCCTCTCGCTGTGGAATGCCCTGTGGCATCATGTCATACAATGCAGGGCTAATTATCCTGCAATGTATGTGAAGGAGCCAGGCATGCACCTGAGGCTGGAAGTGACTTAGGGAGGACCTGTCGCACCGCTAGAGGGACCCTGGTGGAGTTAGGAATACAGTAAGTATTACTCCTTATTTCTGCACTCTTAAGCCTCGTACACACGGTCGGACTTCCATCTGACTTTTCCGTGGATTTTTGTCCGAACGGAGTTGGCCAGCACACCCATAGCATACACACCACAGGACTTTCCTGCAAACTTTCCCAAAACTTTTTCCAACATCACGTGGTTTTTCTTCTCTTTTCTGCTCTTTACCGCCACCCTTTGGTCAACTTCTGCTATTGTTGGTTGATTTTAACATATGTGTTTTGTCCATCGGACAAAAGTACGATGGTTTTCTGTACACACGGTCGGACTTTGCTCCATCGGACTTTTGTTGGCGAAAAGTTTGTCCGTTTGCAGACCGAACATTTGTCCGATGAAAACCAAAAAAGTTTGTCCGATGGAGCGTACACACGGTCGGATTTTTTGTCAAACTTGCTCAAAATGAAGTTTGTTGGCAAAAAGTCCGACCGTGTGTACGCGGCTTTAGACTGAACCAGCAGTTAAAAAGGTTAACTTCCCCCATTTCGGGGGAAGGAGCCACACATGATGTCACCCGCGGCCATCTTACTGGATTATATGTGTATACACAGAGCGCTTATTTGTGACAAGTGCCAGAATTGTAAGTGGTTTTACATTTATTGAATAAATATGACAGAGAGCACTATATTCTTTCTATTTGCTTTTATATCGATATGCACAATCCCACGGAGTAATTGGCTGTCACGGATCCACTCAGACCATTGGAAGACTATTAAGCCCTGTACACACGATCGGAATTTCCGATGGTCTAAAATCTGATGGAATTTTCCGTCGGAATTCCGTTCAAGTTGTCTTGAATACACACTGTCAGACGAAATTCCGACCTTCAAGAACGCGGTGATGTACAACACTACGACGAGCCGAGAAAAATTAAGTTCAATGCTTCCGAGCATGCGTCGACTTGATTCTGAGCATGCGTGGTTGGAGTTCCACACAGACGATCAGAATTTCCGATAAGATTTTTTTTCATCGGAAAAAAATAAAACATGTTCTATTTCTAAACTCCGACGAAAAAAGTTCGATGGGGCCCACAGACGGTCGGAATATCCGATGAAAAAATTCCATCTGACTTTTTTCATCGGAAATTCCGATCGTGTGTACAAGGCATTAGATCCCTTCATGGGAATGCTTCCTTTTGGTTCAGGGGGTCATGGTCCTAAGGTGAGCGGCCATCTGTGTGTATGGTGGAGGTGCTGCACATTATATGACACCTGCATGTTCAATCTAGAGACACCACTTTGCACCATCCGGGATCTTTTTTATGAACTTTTTATGGAAATTTATTTGGACTATCTCTTATATATTTTATAAGATTTATATGTTTTTTAATATATTATTATTTCTTGCGCTGCACTATTTATATTTATTAGCTTATGGACTCTATTTACTAATTAGGTGACTTCTGAAGGCAATTGGTTCCACAAGTTTTTAGTTAGGGATATCAGAGTAAAGGGGACTGAATACAAATGCACGCCACACTATTCAGATATTTATTTCTAAAAAAAATTGAAAACTATTTATAATTTTCCTTCCAAGTCACAATTATGTACCACTATCTGTTGGTCTATCACATAAATATCCAGCAAGGCCCCTTTCAGACTTGTGCGACTTGACCTGCGACTTGGGACTGCAAAGTCGCATGACAAGTCATACCTCATGATTTCCAATGAGTACCATTCATATCTATATGACTTCAAGTCGCACCGACTTCAAAGTAGTCCCTGCACTACTTTGGTCTGACTTTGATGCAAGTCGAGGTCCATAGACCTCAAGTTTACACAGGCATTCCCTGAAATCGCGTCAAAATCACGGCCGCGAAATCGGGGTAAAATTGCGGCAAAATCGCGTGACTTTGAAGTTGCGGTAGTGTGAAAAGGGGCCTTAGATACATTTACGTTTTTGGTTGTAACATGACAAAATGTGTAAAATGTCAAGGGGTATGAATACTTTTTCAAGGCACCGTAAAGTCAATATATTAGTAACTCTTTCAATTCTTCTTTCTAGCCGCACCCATTGGTTATTGGCTGTCCCTTCTCCCGGGAGCCCTTACTTTTGCTTAGGCCAGGCAGGTGCCATGTGCTCCCTTGCCCCCCTTGTGAAATATTCAGGCGTGATGCTGAGTGGGCAGGGATGGAGATTTCTGCTTGGCGCTGTCCAGGTGCTGAAGCTGGGGGAAGAAGAGAAGCTGGAGAGAGAAGTGGAGAGGGAGAGCTGACAAGAAGAGGTGGGTGATGTGTGGAAGGGACCAGAGGGTGGAGACACTGGGAGGGGGACGCAATATGCGGATCCAGACAGGCAAGGGAGAGGGAGTGGAGGTGGAGAGAAGCTGGAGGCGCAACAGCTGTGGAGGAGAGGAAAGAGAAAGAGCAAGGGGGGTGGGAGCTGAGGCTTTTCCGCAGACACTGATACTCCTGCATCCCCCCCCTTTCACTGAGCAGCAAGGGACCCCCTCACTGAGCAAGGCAAGGACAGACATGCATTGGAGCGTGTGATGTGGGGAGAGAGACCAGAGAGCAGGTAAGCAGATATATGTCAGCGTCTTGTCTCCTATTGAATAGTATCAGTCCTCTTTCTTCCTTTATTTCCATGTCTCATGTTGTCTGTGTGTGGCTGTGCCTGGCAATGCTCTCTCTGCTTCTTCATTCACAATAGCTGCTGTCTCTGCCTTTACCTCGCTTTTCCCCGCTCTCACATCTGCTACCCTGTATCACTCTGTGCTCCGCTTTATCCTCCTCCCTAGTCTTAATTTGTATAATTGCACCTCTGTCGATCTGTCTTCCTCTCTCACATAAACACCATATTATCCCGGGTGATCCCATGCTGTGTTCTGCCCCTCTTCATCCCTCCACCATGCACCAAGCTGCCCATGTGTCACCTATATATTCCATTTACTATCAGTACCGCTTCCCCCGTCATTACAGCACGTTACCTGTTCCTTTATATCATCTGTCATCTTCCTCTGCCTTCTGATTTCTTCCTCTCCATCCTCCTGACCCTCCCTCCTCCCATCTGTCAAGATCCATGGTCTCCGAGGGCTAGTGTCCCAATGGACTGATGTCTTATGTGGACACTGCCCTGTTTCAGGTTTGGTCCTGTCCTTGCAGCCTGCTCAGTGATGGAATCCCCATTCTGAGCTGGAATTCCTATTCCTCCATTGATGGGAACCCCTACCTCCTATTCTGTCTCCTGTGCTTCCTTAATTAATTTCCAATAACCATTCTACAAGCAGCTGGCCTGGCTTCCAGAACTGGATTGCCCATTTCTCCATTTCTAGGAGCCCCTACCTCCAATTCTGTCTCCTGTGCTTCCTTCCTTAATGAATTTCCAATAACCAGTTTACAAGCAGCTGCCCCGGCTTCCAGTACTGGATTACCCAATTCTCAAATTCTGGGAGCCCCCACCTCCAATTCTATCTCCTGTGCTCTCTTCCTTAATTAATATCCAATAACCAGTCTACAAGCGGCTGCCCCGGCTTCCAGTACTGGATTCCCCAATTCTCCATTTCTGGGAGCCCCCACCACCAATTCTGTCTCCTGTGCTTCCTTCCTTAATTAATATCCAATAACCAGTCTACAAGCAGCATCCCCCGGCTTCCAGTACTGGATTCCTGGATTCCCCAATTCTCCATTTCTGGGAGCCCCCACCTCCAATTCTGTCTCCTGTGCTTCCTTCCTTAATTAATATCCAATAACCAGTTTACAAGCGGCTGCCCCGGCTTCCAGTACTGGATTCCCCAATTCTCCATTTCTGGGAGCCCCCACCTCCAATTCTGTCCCCTGTGCTTCTTTCGTTAATTAATATCCAATAACCAGTCTACAAGCAGTTGCCCCGGCTTCCAGTACTGGATTCCCCAATTCTCCATTTCTGGGAGCCCCCACCTCCAATTCTGTCTCCTGTGCTTCCTTCCCTAATTAATTTCCAATAACCCGTCCACAAGTGGCTGCTCCGGCTTCCAGAACTGAGCGTGGAGCACGTGGCAAAGAAATATGGTTTTCACTCAAGCAGTTAATTAAGGCTCCATATTTCCCCCTTTAGTACAGCTCCGGGCTATTAATCAGCTTGGCCGTCTAGTAGGGGGCTAATGGGCGAAAGTCTGTTAGCCAAATGGGCTAATTTAATACGGGATCAAGCAAAATGCAGTAACCCATAGCAACTGGAATCATAGTCCATTGTCCATTGTTCTGATTGTTTAATGCTTGGAAAAAGTGAAATCGAATTGGTTAATAGCAGTCCGGGGGAACAAGCAGGGTGCAGTAGTCTGTAGCAACCGACCAGCAATCATCATTTATTGATAAATGGTAAAATCTGATTCGTTGAGAGGGGCTGGAGGTTACACCCCCATTGTTAATTGCACTAGGATCAGCATATTTGATGGATGCATGGACACAACATCCAGCAGAGGTGGTTAATAGAATAGTAACAGGGTATATTAAGGAATGCTGAGAAGGATTTGACTGCTTAGCTGCTTTACAACCATCTTATCTATCTGATGGAATGAGTTTAATGAAAGGTCCAAGTGTAAAGCCGCAGCATTAAAAAAGAGGATTTCACAGCTGACAGAATTGGTCAGTGGCTCCCATTATATGTAAATAATTACTCCTCCTAATTTACTTGCTTGCAATGTGTTCAGCATAATCCACATGCAGGATGCATAATGAATAATAATGTAAACAGTATGTGTCCTGGGAAATATCATTGGGTCAGCTGTGAGATCTGACCTTATTAGCTGCCTGGAGGCCTTGTGCCTAAAAAGATTTTATTAGAGCTTAATATATTAAGATTGGGATGGTAAAGTGGTCTTATAAAGGGGGGTGAAATTAACACTAATCTGGAATTCATTAGAAAACATATTTTTTTTTTAATGAGAGGTGTATAAAGAGGGAGACAGAAAAAGAGTAGATAGATAGATACAGTACATACCTACATATGATGAATAGATAGATACAGTACATACCTACATATGATGAATACATGTGCTAGATAGATAGATAGATAGATAGATCATACTGTGGATTAGAGCGTGGTATCGCATCTATAGCAAAAATCTGATTCTAGATAAAAAAGAAGACACACATATGATATTACATATACAAGGGCAACTACATACCACTGAGGTACAGCCCCAGGAGAAGTGATGGTGTCAATCGAGTTCTCTGTTTCTTACAAAAATACGAGTTTGCTGATTTAGCACTACACCTCTTGTTAAGATAAATGTGTCACTTGTTCTTTCAGAAGGGGGGAAGTGACATACTGCTAAATCCAGAATATCCCCAAAAAACATGTTGCTAAGCAGAATGATAATAGTGAGTTACAACTAGGGTCAGATCATAGCCACCTCCTACTTCAGGGACGTTATGTGTAGGGACCCATGCGTGTGATGTCATGTAAATGTGATTTCACTCTTTTTACTTCCTTCTTCTTCCTTCACTCACTTCCTTTCTTCCTCTCTTCCTCCCTTCCTTCCTCTCTTCCTTCCTTTTCTCATTTCCTTCTTTCCTTCCTTTCTTTTTTCTATCATTCCTTCCATCTTCCACTTCCCTCCTTCCGTTTATCCTTCCTTCTCTCCTCCCTTCCAGTCTTTCTTCCTTCTCTCCTCCTTTTTTCCACACTTCCTTCCAGTGCCGGCTGGTGCTCCAAATTTTTTGGGGGGGGCGCAAACAAACTGAAAAATTCTGAAAAAACCCCCCCCATCAATTGCAGCCTCACTGTGCCCATCAAACGCAGCCACTGTACCAAACGCAGCCACTGTGCCATCAAACGCAGCCACTGTGCCATCAAACGCAGCCACTGTACCATCAAACACAGCCACTGTGCCAATCAAACGCAGCCACTGTGCCCATCAAACGCAGCCACTGTGCCAATCAAACGCAGCCACTGTGCCCATCAAACGCAGCCACTGTGCCATCAAACGCAGCCACTGTGCCCATCAAACGCAGCCACTGTGCCATCAAACGCAGCCACTGTGCCCATCAAACGCAGCCACTGTGCCATCAAACGCAGCCACTGTGCCATCAAACGCAGCCACTGTGCCATCAAACGCAGCCACTTTGCCCATCAAACACAGGCACTTTGCCAATCAAACGTTGCCACTGTGCCCATCAAACGCTGCCACTGTGCCCCAAGTGCTGCCACTGTGCTCCAATTGCTGCCACTGTGCCCCAAATTCTGCCACTGCGCCCTAGGTGCTGCCACTGTGCCCCAATGTTGCCACTGTGCCCCAAGTGCTGCCACTGTGCCCCAGGTGCTGCCACTGTGTCCCAAATGTTGTCACTGTGCCCCCCGCCTGCCCGGCACTTACCTTGTCTCGGGTGGGCAGCAGGTGACAGCGGCAGGCGGCGAGCGGTGTTCGGTGTCCTCCATTTTTTCCCCGACCCCGATGTCTTCTCCCGCCCGCTCCTCCTCTCATCCTCTGCTATGATTGAATGCTTGATAAGCGTCCAATCACAGCGCCTGTCGTTTCAGCCAATCAGGTGACAGGTAACACAGACCCGGTGTACCTGATTGGCTGAGAGGCGGTTCAGCGTTAGCAAAGTGAATTCCTTCGCTTTGCTAACATACAGCTGAGTGAGAAGCGAACGCACGGTGTTCTGCCCGCTTCTCACATTTTTGGACGCCTATTAGAGCCTCTAGCTCTAATCAGGTGCTTCCAAAAAACACCCCCACCGCTGTAATAGATGCCCGGTGCCCGAAAAGGGGCCGGACACCTAAATAGGGGGTGTCAGCAGCGACCATAGATAGATTCATGCAATGCATGAATCTATCTATGGTAATAGAGCAGTGACAGGAGAGGGGGGGCGGCGCTCCTGCACCCTTTATGGGCGCACTGCCACTGCTTCCTTCCCTCATTCCCTATGACCATTCCTGCCCTATTTCATCAATATTCTGTGCTGAAACCCATGTGTGTGATGTCATATAAATATCATTCCAGCGTCTTTTTTCCTTTCCTTTTTCTTCCTTCTTCCCTCATTTCCTTCCTTCCATCCTTTACTTCTTGCCTTCCTTCCTCCTTTCCTCTCTTCCTTCATTTCCTTCCTCCCTTCCTTCCTTCTTTCCATCTACCCTTTCAGGCTTCCTTTTTTCCTTCTTTCCTGCCTTCTCTTGACCACCCCCCTATTTCATGGATATTATGTGCAGAAACTGATGCGTGTGATGTCATATGAATGTCATTCCAGTGTCTTTCCTTCCTTCCTACTTTCCTTCCCATGGGTCTGTCTGTATCTGTCTTTCTGTTATCTGATCATTCCATCTGTGTGTTTCTCAGCAGTGTCTTTCTTTATATTTTGGTCTTTTGATCTCTCTCTGCCTCGCAAATAATATTCATCATTTTGTGCTAAATCCATTATTCTACAATATATGAGCAGAGACATTTTAAATAGGACCTCTGTCATGGTAAAAATCAATATCCAAATTTTCAGGCTTGTGTGCCTAGTGCTCCTTTTCTTTTTGACGTGATTGCAGTGAATGTTACAAATCTGTTCTCTTGTGTTGAGGATTTCTGATGATGGTATGTAGATAGATAGATAGATAGATAGATAGATAGATAGAGCGTATTCTGATGTGTAATGTGGTCTCCAAACCACAGAAGCAGGACATTGTCAGGGGCTTAAAGCGGATGTAAACCCACATTTTTTTTTCTTAATTATGGATTGCACCTTGTACAGTATAGGATTTCAAGTCACCTGTGCCCAGTCTTGCCACGAAGAGTTAATCCAGTTCTGAGCAATCCTCTTATGTTTTTTCAGTGAGATAAAAACTGACACACAGAGAAATAGGAGTCCATTTCTCCCCCTTGCTGTGCCAGACAGGTGATTTACAAATCTCATGCAGGAGCCTGAGAGAGGCATTCTGTGTACTTCAGATCCCCCCTCCTTTTTTCTCCAGCTCTTCCAGGATTGGCTGATCCACACCTCTGCATGATTGGGCATGCTGAAGTCATGTGGTGACTTTCCCAGGTTTTGACTGGATGTTAGTGATCGTGGCAGAAGTTCAGTGTAAAAAATACACAGGAGAAAATGCATGTTAACAAGGGGAGTGTAGAGGTGGGCGGGGGAGTCTACTGACATCACGATTCCACCCACCGAGCTCCAGACAACAGACCCACCCACAGAATTTGCAGTTTTTCGGGTCTCATAACAGACAGAGGGGAGACATTTGACAGGTAAGGATACATGCAGGAGGCATGTATATCCTTATAGATCAGCACTATGGCAATAGTTTAGAAAGGATGAGAGTGGGTTTACATCCACTTTAAGGTAACTCTTTGTATTGGAAATGGGTAGTGAAATGTTAGTATAAATCAAGTGCTGAAATCTGGCGTTCCCTAATATGCAAATCTTGACTGTCTTGCCAAAAGTCGTCTGGCATAGCCCCTCCCACCTCCCATTTTCTATTTTTAGCTTGTTGGGCAGCTTCAGTAATCAATAATTGATAAGGCAGGGGTGCCGGATAATGAGTTACTTCATTGTTTCCAAATCCCTCTCCAATATACAGGTTACCTGTACGGGGGCACAATTTTGTATAGACACTTCCTTTAACCTGGAGATTCCATGTCTGTGTTGGTTATAGGACAGGTTAGAAAATGAGAGTAGACTTCCAGCTGATTGTTAATGTCATTTGGCTTTATTTCCCTTGTTTTCCAGTATTTCTGCTATAAAGGAACCCTCACATGTTTTTGTATCTGTCGAACATATAAAGCAGTGAATGTGGCTTTCACGTGACCTTCACTGGCAGTGAATCAAACACTGTCATATAAAATACAGACACCTGCAAGATTTACCTGCAATAAATGTTTGGTGAATGTCAGATTCACTGCTTTAGGCCTCATTCACACAGGAGTATCTAGGTGTACATCCCTGGAGAGACCTGTGTTTGCCTAAATGGGGTGCACAGGTGTTCCATGTGCCCGCATGCAGGCAGGCCCATTGATGTCTATTGGGATGCTACAGCTGCACAGACACAACCACTGCTCCCAATCTGACAGCCGTGCCCAGGGCTGGACTGGGACCAAAATTTGGCCCTGGACTTCATCCAGACCGGCCCACTTTAATTCAATAAAATGCTGCCCCCCACCCCCCAAAAAATCACGCCCACTAAAAGGCCCCTACATCCATTATTGTATATCATGAGAGGGTGAGCGAGAGGGGAATGAGAGAGAGAGAGAGGGAGGGTTGAGGGAAAGGGGATGAGAGGGGGTGGGTGAGAGAGGGGGGTGAGTGTAAGAGAGAGGGGGTGAGTGTAGGACTCCTTACACACTGAGGCGTTTTTCAGGCGCTTTTGGGCTAAAAATAGCGCCTGTAAAGCCCCTGAAAAACGCCTCCGCTGCAGTCCCAGTGTGAAAGTCCTCCAAGCAGCATCTTTGGGGCGGTGGAGGAGCGGTGTACACACCGCTCCTGCCCATTGAAATGAATGGCTGAGAGACAGAGGAGGGGGCTGAGAGACAGAGGGGGAAGCTGAGAGACAATGGGAGGGAACTGAGAGACAATGGGAGGGAGCTGAGAGACAATGGGAGGGAGCTGAGTGACAGAGGAGGAACTGAAAGACAGAGGGGGAGCTGAAAGACAGAGGAGGAACTGAGAGATAGAGGGGGAAGCTGAGAGACAGAGGGGGAAGCTGAGAGACAGAGGGGGAAGCTGAGAGACAGAGGGGGAAGCTGAGAGACAGTGGAGGGGAGCTGAGAGACAGTGGAGGGGAGCTGAGAGACAGTGGAGGGGAGCTGAGAGACAGTGGATAGGTCTGAGAGACAGTGGAGGGTTCTGAGAGACAGTGGAGGGCTCTGAGAGACAGGGGAGCTGAGAGACAGAGGAGGAGAGCTGAGAGACAGAGGAGGGGTCTGAGAGACAGAGGAGGGGTCTGAGAGACAGAGGGGAGCTGAGAGAGAGAGTAGGGGATAAAAGAGGGGGGGACTGAGAGACATGGGGACTGAGAGACAGAGGGGGGGACTGAGAGACAGAGGGGGGTCTGAGAGACAGAGGAGGGGTCTGAGAGACAGAGGGGGAAGCTGAGAGACAATGGGAGGGAGCTGAGAGACAATGGGAGGGAGCTGAGAGACAGAGGAGGAGCTGAAAGACAGAGGGGGAGCTGAGAGACAGCTGAGAGACAGAGGGGGAAGCTGAGAGACAGAGGGGGAAGCTGAGAGACAGAGGGGGAAGCTGAGAGACAGAGGGGGAAGCTGAGAGACAGAGGGGGGAGCTGAGAGACAGAGGGGGAGCTGAGAGACAGAGGGGGGAGCTGAGAGACAGTGAAGGGGAGCTGAGAGACAGTGAAGGGGAGCTGAGAGACAGTGAAGGGGAGATGAGAGACAGTGAAGGGGAGATGAGAGACAGTGAAGGGGAGCTGAGAGACAGTGGAGGGGAGCTGAGAGACAGTGGAGGGGAGCTGAGAGACAGTGGAGGGGAGCTGAGAGACAGTGGAGGGGAGCTGAGAGACAGTGGAGGGGTCTGAGAGACAGTGGAGGCATCTGAGAGACAGAGGAGGGGTCTGAGAGACGGAGGAGGGGTCTGAGAGACAGAGGGGAGCTGACAGAGAGAGAGGAGGGGATAAAAGAGGGGGGGACCGAGAGACACGGGAACTGAGAGACAGAGGGGGGGACTGAGAGACAGAGGGGGGTCTGAGAGACAGAGGGGGGTCTGAAAGACAGAGGGGGGTCTGAAAGACAGAGGGGGGAGCTGAGAGACAGGGGGGGAGCTGAGAGACAGGGGGGAGCTGAGAGACAGGGGGGAGCTGAGAGACAGGGGGGGAGCTGAGAGACAGGGGGGGAGCTGAGAGACAGGGGGGGGAGCTGAGAGACAGGGGGGAGCTGAGAGACAGGGGGGAGCTGAGAGACAGTGGAGGGGTCTGAGAGACAGTGGAGGGGTCTGAGAGACAGTGGAGGGGACTGAGAGACTGACAGAAGGGGGAGGTGAGAGATAGAGGAGGGGGCTGAGAGACAGTGGGGGGATCTGAGAGACAGAGGGGGAGCTGAGAGACAGAGGAGGAGAGCTGAGAGACAGAGGAGGAGAGCTGAGAGACAGAGGAGGAGAGCTGAGAGACAGAGGAGGAGAGCTGAGAGACAGAGGGGGGGGGTTCTGAGAGACAGAGGGGGGTTCTGAGAGACAGAGGGGGGGTCTGAGAGACAGAGGGGGGTCTGAGAGATAGTGGGGGGGCTGAGAGACAGAGGAGGGGGCTGAAAGAGGGGGGACTAAGAGACAGAGGGGGGGGCTGAGAGACAGAGGGGGCAGAGAGACAGAGGGGAGGGCTGAGACAGACCACATAGCACTGTCCCTTTCTGAAGTCCCTCCTCTGCTTACCTCCCCGCTGTCTCAGTGTTCTGGCATGTTTGTGTAGGATGCCAGGTACCTGATGGCCATCAGCGGCAGCGCCGAGTCTCCCTCTTGATCCGGGGGGTGCTCACGTTGCTCTGCTCCTTACAGCGGCACATGTTCTCTTCCTCCGGGCTCCCTGTCAGCCTGCCCTCCGGCCCAGGCCACATGGTTCCTGGAGCAGAGAAGAGATGGAGGAATCAAGGTTCTGGGAGCGCCGGGGTGGCCGCGCTCGCTACTGTCCGCCTCTTCGGTGGTCAGGGAGGGGGTGGAGCTCTTCTCCCTCGGAATTTTACATCCAACTGCCCTCCTCGATGGCCACCTTCCCCGAATCCCCGCCGCTGTTTGCTGCCACGCTCCCGCTGCCGCCGAACTGCATAAAAAAACGGGCCACAAATTTTTTTTTTGTGAGGGCCGCTGTTTGCTGCCACGCTCCTGCTGCCACAAAACTGCATAAAAAACGGCCCACAAGAAAAAAATAAATAAATATTTTTTTAAATGTTTTACTTTTTTGTGAGGGCCGCTGTTTGCTGCCATGCTCCGGCTGCCGCCGAACTGCATAAAAAAACGGCCCACAAAACAAAAATTTTTTTTTTTTTTTTTCAACATTTTTTTCTTTTTTTTTTTTAAAACGGCCCACTGAGCCATCGGCCCACCGGGAAACTCCCGGTAGTCCCTATGGCCAGTCCATCCCTGGCCGTGCCGGTGTTGGTGCATGTCCTTGAATGCTCACTGTCTGCACCTGTACCCCCCATGGCTGTCAAATTGGAGCCAGCAACACTGCTCAGTAGACATGATGGGACTGCCTACATGTAAATGCACAGAACACCAATGTGCCCCATAGGCCTTTCACACAGATGTATGCTAAGATGCCCATGTGAACAAGGCTGCCCAGAGAATGACATTGAGACACCTGTTATTGTACATTGCTGAAATCTTGGAGAGCGCCTTATTGTCATTCAGTTTGCATTCTACATCTGTGTGTGGAGTAATGATTCTGCTGGCCTGACCTAATAGAATCAAATGCTCTGAAAGCCAGAGGAGAAATACTGGAGGTGTTGGCCACAGCATCCCAATAGGTTCTAGGTATCAATTCTATAGTGTGGAGAAGAAAAAAATTGGGGAACTCCAACGATGGAACTTAAAGCCCAACACCAGGCGCAACAAAAAATACCCTTGCAGTGCCCAATCCCCCCCCCCCGCACACACACACACACTGCAGGGGTTATATGCAAGCCTAAGGGGTTGCAGAAATGGCTGTATTACATACCGTCTCCTTGCCCCAGCAGGCTCCCTCGATTGGTGCGACCGGTTCACTGCAGCCTCCTCTGTAAGCTGCTCCTGGCTGCAATTCCCCCCTGCCCCCACCACTTACAATACAGGGTTAATCACTCTGCCCTGTAAGTGATGATGCCGAGGCTCCGCCCACAGAGCGGAGCTTCAGAGAGAGGAATCAGGTAAGGCTGGCCATACCCTAGTAGAGTTTTGTTCAAAATGTATCATTTAAACCACTTTCATACCGGGCTAAGTTTGGCATTCCTCTCCTACATGTAAAAATCATATTTTTTGCTAGAAAATTATGCAAAACCTCCAAAAATTACATATATTTTTTTAGCAGACACCCTAGTGAATAAAATGGCAATCTATGCAATTTTTTAATGTCACACAGTATTTGCTCAGCAATTTTTCTGGAAAAAAACCAACACATTGATGAATTAAAAATAAAAACAAAACAATATTTACCCAAATTGTTTGTATAATGTGAAATATGATATTACGCTGAGTAAATAGATACCAAACATGTCATGCTTTTAAATTGCGCACACTCGTGGAATGGCGCAAAACTTAGATACTTAAGAATCTTCATAGGCTATGCTTTAAATTTTTTTACAGGTTACCAGTTTAGAGTTACAGAGGAGGTCTGGAATTATTGCTCTCAATATAACGTTTGCGGCGATAACTCACATGTGTGGTTCAGATGCAGTTTGCATGTGTGGGCACCACCTACATATGTGTTTGTTTCTTTGTGTGAGCACGAGGAGACGGAGGCGCGCTAAAAATTTTTTTTTTTTTTTTGCACTGTCCCTTTAATTTAAAAAAAAACATTTTTTTTCCTCTTACAAAAAAAGTAAAGAACCCTTATAATAGGAGTAATGCATGACAGGTCCTCTTTATGGAGACATCTGGGGTCAATGAGACCCCAGATATCTCCTCTACCCTGGAAAGCATGAGATAAAAAAAAAAAAAAAACATAGATCTCCATTTCCAGGGAAAAAAACTGACAGTGTTTACATCTGCCAGTGCTGGAAATGGCGTCGCTTCTGGCCTCCCAGGGTCATAGAGATGGCCAGGGACCATTCGGTCCACTGCCAGCTCTATGGTAATCCGGTGGCGGCGCCAGGTCTTTATTCCGGCTTCCTGATCGCACAGGAGGGGGAATGTCCTTTCCCGCTGCCTGTAAAGGCAATCCATTTCATTACCGGCTGAAAACACAGATATCCCTCCCCCTGCACCCCCTGCACCACTTTTCTCTTGATGTCAGGAAAACACCTCAATCTTCTCTCCAGCACAAACACTTGCTGCGCACCATTCCTCCTCCAGCACTTCCCTTGCTGCAGACTGTTTCTCCTCCAGTTTAGCTAGCACCGCATGGGTAGGCCTGACACTGCTTCAGTCAGGCCTCAATGAACTGCCTTTTGCGGGCAGGGACCCCGGGCCCCTGTGGTGTAGAAATTGTTTAGGTGCTAGCTATTCTCTATTCAGCTACCTCTCCCTGATAGCTCTCTTCAGGCCCTGCCAGCCAGCCTTTTTCCGCTGCCCTTTCCACATTCCTCTTTTCTGGTTCTGCACCCATCTCAAACTGCAATCTCCCAGTTCTCTCAGGTGTGCCTCCCAGTCCTCCTGACTGTGCTCACTCACCAGCCCTCCTGGCTGTGACCAGTTGTCCTCCCTGGAGACTCTTAGAAGTGTTCTCACCCACTGTCCTCTGCTTGCTCTCTCATATGCCTCTCCTTCCAAGATCTCGTCACTCCTCCTGGATGCACCTGAGCCCCAGCCCAGGGTCACCCCCCCCCCTAGACTGGGGAGTCCCTCGTGGGCCCTGACAGCCTCCACACTCTCTCCCTCCAGCTCTTCCACCCGACAACTCCTCCCCAGCTGGGCTGACCCCAGGTATTTAAGGAGGCCTGTCTCCTGCCAATCCAAGTTGGGGATTGGTCAAGGCTCCTTAAGATACCCCAGGCAGCCCCACCTCTCTTCCCCTCCTCTCCTTCTAGCACTTTCTAGAATGAAGAGGGAGGTGACAGTGAAGTGATGCAGCCTATTAGTCACCAACTGCTACCCTGAGCCACTCCCAGCCCAGAATGAAAACAACAGGCCTAGCAACCAGCTAGGCCTGCCTAAATTTACCTACTTTGCCAATAAAAATCCTCAATCTAGCACCTACCTAATTAGAGGGTGGTACACTGAATACATGAGTTTCCACTTTTTGAATTTAATTACTGAAATAAATTAACCTTTTGATGATATTCAAATTTTTGGAGATGCACCTATATTTTCAGCCACCGACAAAACGAAGATCTAGCAACACAGTCTTTCTAAGGATAAGCATAGGCAATAATAAAATGTCCTGATTATAAATGCTGTCTGAATATGCTGTCATATTGGGGATTTGAGGTCTTGGATGCTCACTCCATTACACTTTTATACATCCAATATTCATCATGTATGATATCAGAATGGTTGCAGCTGCCTCAATTATTCCAGTCTGTATTGTTCTTGCTCATCTCAGTTGTTATGTATCTTGTTGAAAACCAGCCAATATTTTATTTTAGTGTGGAATAAGGTGGGAAGGGATCATAATCTCTGCCAGGTTTTTATTGCTGTGACCCCCACTGGGAAAAGCTTCCTCAGTTAGGCCCCTTTCACACTGGGGCGGTAGCGGCAGTGGCGGTAAAGCGCTGCTATTTTTAGTGGCGCTTTACCGCTAATTTTGCGGCGATATTCGTCCACTAGCGGGGGTTTTTAACCCCCCGCTAGCGGCCGAAAAAGGATTAATACCGTGTAGCGGGTGTCAAATTTAGTGGGGTGTATCTGGGCAATAGATGGCCAGATACATTGATTTTAGGGATTTATAGACACTTTGGAGTCTGGGAGGTATGAATGGTGTCATGTTTCCTGCGGTCCCTGGGTGGCGCTGTCACCTGGGACCCGGGTTGAACTACCATTCTAGAGCCGTGCCCTTTTTGTCCTCTCGCGGCAGTAGTACGGCGGGGCGGGGAACCCGCTGTGCCTGTTGGAAGAGGATATAAGAGGGGGCGGACATCTTGCACACGAGGTCCATTCCCCAGGCACCTTCAGGCTGCTGCGGTTCGTCTGTGCCCAGGCGCCCTTGGCCTGGGCGCGTGGAGTCGAGTTCCATCCCAGGCACCTTCAGCCTGGGGTGAGGTACTATACCAGGAGGCCTGGGGCCCAGTACCTTCGACTGGGTCCCGCGAGTGCGAAGCATTCCTAAGGTGCCTCCGGTATTGGGTGCCTGAATCCTGGGCGTAAAGGACCGGAGACGTGACCTCCCCGAGGAGCCAGCGCAGCATTTGCTGGTGCCGGTGGAGGCCTCTGGTGACCGTCCGGATGGATGTCTTCCTCTGACAGGGGTCGTTTGTTCTAAAGAAGGTATTTCATGTTCTCATGGTCTGTGGCAGAGACCCATGTTTCTCAGGTCAGTGGCAGGCCTTATCCAAGGCCTGTGGCAGGGGCCTTAACGTTCACCCGGGTCAGTGGCAGTGACCAAATTCACGGTCAGTGGCAGCGACTGTGCGCCAAGCCTGTTTGCACTAAACGGAACAGGAGAAAGTTTAATTCATTAGTTGTGCCTGGACCTACTCTTTCCTACACCTTGTCTGTTCTTTTAAAAGTCAACCAGTTTCAAGGCAATAAAATAGTGTTGGACTTTTCTTGGTGTGGAACTTGTGTTACTGGAAACTAAGTGTCCCTGTCAGAGAGCTCATATCTCTGCATCCTAAATCAGAGAGCCGAGCTGGTGGTGTGCATCTTTGCCCCTTCTCCCAGATACCCCTAGACGAGTAAAACCAGCCGTGAAGAGAGGGGAGAAGCTGGGGGAGGACCGCTACAACCGTATAGCCGCGGTTTCCCATTGCTTTCAATGGGAAAGAGCGGTGGAGGAGCGGTAAACACACCGCTCCTCTCACCACTCCAAAGATGCGGCTAGCAGGACTTTTGGAGCAGTCCTGCTAGCGCACCACTCCAGTGTGAAAGCCCTCGGGCTTTCACACTGGAGAAACTGCAGCCACTGTTTAGGTCGGTTTGCAAGCGCTATTTTTAGCGCAATAGCGCCTGCAAACCGCCCCAGTGTGAAAGGGGTCTAAGTTCCTTTTCTGTTGATCATAATCACCATGGATTTCCATTACATATTGTCCTTCTTGTTGCGTAGAGTAACATCTATACTTATCATGTAAATATTCATTACTGTAGATAGGATTAATTTAAAAGTGGAAGAACACACATAACTCATTGCAAGAAAACATACATGAACATCTACAGTATGATTTAAAGCATCACTAGTGAGAACGGGACCTTTTAGTATAACTAAAGGGACAACTTTGTTTTTAGTTTTGGATAGAGTGGAGAGGGATCTTTTATTGCTGCCTGTGCTCCCGTTATAGAGATTCACCCTCTCAATTTGTCCTGTTTATGGTTATTACTGAAAGTGAAAGCACATCCCAAATTTTGGATTACATAGTTACATCAGTAGTGTATTTAGGTTTTATGCTGCCCTGGGCCTGACTAAACTCATGCACCCCCTAATTTAAATATGATCCACCCCTTTCTGTCAAGGCCACACCCCTTGCTGTTTAAGAACCACCCTGATGAAATAAACTGACTGGGGCTATAACCCTCCCTTATTCTATCCAAAATGAAAACAAAAAGTGTTGTCTATAGTTCAACTTTAACCACTTGCCGCCCGCCCTATTACAAGAAGACGGCGGCAAAGTGGTTTCAATATCCTGACCGGCCGTCATATGACGTGATCAGGATATTGAGCCGCGGGGGCGCGCATTGCGGCGATCGTTGTTGTCTGACACCCCTCAACACTGATCTAGGTAAAGAGTCTCTGAGTCCAATCACGGCTGATCACGATGTAAACACGAAGAACCGATGATCATCTTTTCCTCACTCGCGTCTGTCAGACGCGAGTAGAGGAGAGCCGATCGGCTGCTCCTCTGACAGGGGGGTCTGTGCTGATAGATTATCAGCGCAGCCCCCCCGAGGATGCCCACACTGGACCAGCAGGGATGCCACTAGGACCACCAGGGATGTCACCACCAGGAATGCCACCCTAGACCACCAGGGATGCCAAAAAGTGCCCACATTAATGCCAATCAGTACCCACAATGGATGCCAATCAGTGCCCACAATGGGCATCACTGATCGGCAAGCATTATTGTTTGGCACTGATTGGCATCCATCAGTACAATACATTACAGTACATCAGTGCCCATCCATGCCCATCCGTGCCACCTATCAGTGCCCATCCGTGCCGCCTATCAGTGCCCATCCTTGCCGCCTATCAGTGCCCATCCATGCCGCGATCAGTGCCCTTCCGTGCCGCCGATCAGTGCCCATCCGTGACGCCTATCAGTGCCCATCCGTGCCACATATCAGTGCCACCTATCAGTGCCCATCAGTGCCGCATATTAGTCCCCATCATCAGTGCCACCTCATTGGTGCCCCTCAGTGCTGCCTTATCAGTGCCCGTCAGTGCAGCCGCATCAGTGCCCATCAGTGAAGGAGAAAACTTACTTATTTACAAAGTTTTGTAAATTAAACAAAAAAAAAACATTTTTCCCCCCAAATTTTTGGTCTTTTTTATTTGTTTAGCAGAAAATGAAAATCGCAGAGGTGATCAAATACCACCAAAATAAAGCTCTATTCGTGGGGAAAAATTTATAAATATTTTGTTTGGGTACAGTGTAGCATGATTGCGCAATTGTCATTCAAATTGCGACAGTGCTGAAAGCTGAAAATTGGTCTGGGCAGGAAGGTGTATAAGTGCCCTGTATGGAAGTGGTTAAGCACACATTTCCAATAATTTCATGGAGAGGACTAAGAAGATATAACCATGCCAATGGTGCAGCAGAAAACATATAGCACAGTGAGGAAGGTTTGTGGTTCAGGATGATAGGACAGTCAAAATTAGAAGCACCCCCCCGCAACAGTTGCGGAATGCCGGCCGCTCGAATACTGGAAGCAGGGGCGCTAGACTAATTTGCCTCTCAGCCCAGTCCGCCCCATAAGACTGGCGCTACTCTAACTGGCGCAAGCCGGCGGGGACTCTTTCCGTGCTGCAAAGTACTGCCCTAGGCCTGGGCCTTGTTGGCCTAGGCCAGGATACAGCGTTGAGTTACATAGTAGGTGAGGTTGAAAAAGACACAAGTCCATCAAGTCCAACCTATGTGTGTGATTATATGTCAGTGTTACCTTGTATATCCCTGTATGTTGTGGTCGTTCAGGTGCTTATCTAATAGTTTCTTGAAACCATCGATGCCCCCCCGCTGAGACCACTGCCTGTGGAAGGGAATTCCACATCCTTGCCGCTCTTACAGTAAAGAACCCTCTACGTAGTTTAAGGTTAAACCTCTTTTCTTCTAATTTTAATGAGTGGCCACATGTCTTGTTAAACTCCCTTCCACGAAAAAGTTTTATCCCTATTGTGGGGTCCCCAGTACGGTATTTGTAAATTTAAATCATATCCCCTCTCAAGCGTCTCTTCTCCAGGGAGAATAAGTTCAGTGCTCGCAATCTTTCCTCATAACTAATATCCTCCAGACCCTTTATTAGCTTTGTTACCCTTCTTTGTACTCGCTCCATTTCCAGTACATCCTTCCTGAGGACTCGTGCCCAGAACTGGACAGCATACTCTAGGTGCGGCCGGACCAGAGTCTTGTAGAGTGGAAGAATTATCATTTTATCCCCTTTTTAATGCATGCCAATATTCTGTTTGCCTTGTTAGCAGCAGCTTGGCATTGCATGCCATTTCTGAGCCTATCATCTACTAGGACCCCCACATCCTTTTCCATCCTAGATTCCCCCAAAGGTTCTCCCCCAGTGTATAGATTGCATTCATATTTTTGCCACCCAAATGCAGTATTTTACATTTTTCTACGATGAACCTCATTTGCCATGTAGTTGCCCACCCCATTAATTTGTTCAGATCTTTTTGCAAGGTTTCCACATCCTGCGGAGAAGTTATTGCCCTGCTTAGCTTAGTATCGTCCGCAAATACAGAGATTGCACTGCTTACCCCATCCTCCAGATCGTTTATGAACAAATTAAACAGGATTGGTCCCAGGACAGAACCCCGGGGGACCCCACTAATCACCCCGGACCATTCCGAGTACTCCCCATTTATCACCACCCTCTGAACTCGCCCTTGTAGCCAGTTTTCAATCCATGTACTCACCCTATGGTCCAGGCCTACGGACCTTATTTTATACAGTAAACGTTTATGGGAAACTGTGTCAAATGCTTTTGCAAAATCCAGATACACCACGTCTACGGGCCTTTATCTAGATGGCAGCTCACCTCCTCATAGAAGGTTAATAGGTTGGTTTGGCAAGAACGATTCTTCATGAATCCATGCTGATTACTGCTAATGATACCGTTCTCATTACTAAAATCTTGTATATAGTCCCTTATCATCCCCTCCAACAGCTTACATACTATTGATGTTAGGCTAACTCGTCTGTAATTCCCAGGGATGTATTTTGGGCCCTTTTTAAATATTTGTGCTACATTGGCTTTTCTCCAATCAGCTGGTACCATTCCAGTCAGTAGACTGTCAGTAAAAATTAGGAACAATGGTGTGGCAATTACTTGACTGAGTTCCCTAAGTTCCCTTGTCACCAGAACATTAATAGAGGGGAAATCTTCCAACGGGGACACTAGTTCTGGTGACAACCAGGGGTTCCCTCAATTTGGAGGGATTTTCTCTCTCTTCCTGTCTTGCCTTTGGAACAAGACGTGAAGAAAACCTCCCCAATAGTGATGAGCCGAACACCCCCGGGTTCGGTTCGCACCAGAACCCGCGAACGGACCGAAAGTTCGTACGAACATTAGAACCCTATTAAATACAATGGATGCGAACGTTCGAATTCTAAAGTGCTAATTATAACAACTATTATGCATGTTATTGTCCTAAAAAGGGTTTGGGAACCCGGGTTCTGCACCAGGGGACATGTATCAATGCAAAAAGAAGTTTTAAAAACGGTCGTTTTTCGGGAGCAGTCATTTTAATGATGCATAAAGTGAAAAAAAAAAAGTCAAATATTCCTTTAAATATCGTACCTGGGGGGTGTCTAAAGTATGCCTGTGAAGTGCCACATGTTTCCCGTGTTTAGAACTGTCCCTGCACAAAATGACACTTCTAAAGGAAAAAAAAGCCATTTAAAACTGCTTGCGGCTTTAATGTAATGTCTGCTCCCGGTAATATGGATGAAAATCTTTAAGAAAAATGGCATAGCTACCCCATGACCCCCCCCCCCCCTACCCCAGCCCAGTACCAGCCCCTTTGGGTCTTGTATGGATATTAAGGGGAACCCCGCACATAAAATAAAAAAGGCCCTATATACTCTGAACAGCCGTATACAGGCGGTGCATACAAGACAGGGACTGTAGGTTTGTTCTTATGTAGAATCTGTTTGTAATTTTGAACAGGTACATTGTTGAAGTGTAGCTCCAGCCCAAAAATCTATTTTTAAACTTTTTGGAAAACATAGGCAAGGGTTATCACCCCTGTAACATTTGTTTTGCTGTCTGTGCCCCTGTTCAGAACATTTCACCTCACTTTCCGTCCCAATGACAACTGTTTTTGAAATGTGGTGTTTTTCTTGAAACAAGGATTGCTGATAAAGCATCAGTACAGAGGAGACACCTTTCTCCCATATTTATTCTTACAGGAGAGAATTTTCCTTCCTAGTGGTAGATTTCCTCTCACTTCCTGTTGTCTTCTTGCGTTTGCAAGTAGGAGTCGTTTGTAAGTTGGATGTTTGAAAGTAGGGACCTGCCGTATATACTCTGCAGAAATAGGCCCCTTAGTTGTTGGTGTTGGCACAACACTGAAAGCACTCACAGTTACTCTTGGTTGGTGCTGGAACGCCCTGCTGTCAACTATTATATCAGGAATTTTAATTACATATAATTGTTGAACAGTGGTAGTAAAAATTGGGCCTTTGATGGTGGTGCTGGTGCCACAACACTGTAAGCCCTGACAGTTACTCTTGGTGGGTGCAGCAATGGGCCCTGCTGTGAATTATTAGATCAAGAATTGTAATTGCATGCCCCTGTTGAACAGGGGCTGAAAAATTGGGCCTTTCGTGGTGGTGGTGGTGGTGGTGGTGTTGCCACAACACTGTAAGCCCTCAGAGTTACTCTTGGTGGGTGCAGGAATGGGCCCTGCTGTGAATTATTAGATCAAGAATTGTAATTACATGCCCCTTTTGAACAGGGGCTGAAAAATTGGGCCTTTCGTGGTGGTGGTGGTGGTGGTGGCGTTGCCACAACACTGTAAGCCCTCAGAGTTACTCTTGGTGGGTGCAGCAATGGGCCCTGCTGTGAATTATTAGATCAAGAATTGTAATTGCATGCCCCTGTTGAACAGGGGCTGAAAAATTGGGCCTTAGGCACTGGTGGCACAACACTACAACCCCTCACAGATACTGTACTTGGAGCACAGCAATGAGCCCTGTTGCAAAGTATTGCTTCAAAAATTGTAATGACACGCCCCTGTTAAACAGGGGCTGAAAAATTGGGCCTTAGGCACTGGTGGCACAACACTACAACCCCTCACAGATACTGTACTTGGAGCACAGCAATGAGCCCTGTTGCAAAGTATTGCTTCAAAAATTGTAATGACACGCCCCTGTTAAACAGGGGCTGAAAAATTGGGCCTTAGGCACTGGTGCCACAACACTCCAACCCCTCACAGATACTGTACTTGGAGCACAGCAATGAGCCCTATGGCAAATTATTGCTAAAAAAATTGTAATTACACGCCCCTGTAAAACAGGGGCTGAAAAATTGGGCCTTAGCCACTGGTGGCGGCACCCATAAACAAAAATGATCTTCCAAGCTATCATCATCAATCGTATCATTGAGGACTCGGAGGAGGAGGATAGCCAGTCAACATAACAGCACAGGCACTCAGCATCAGCATCAGTCTTGAAGGGATGTGACATGTTAAAATCAATTAGTCTGTTATATCAGCATCAGGTGTGTGGTAGCTGGTGGTGATCCAAGACTGGTTCATCTTGATGAAAGTCAGTCGATCAACCGAGTCGGTGGACAGGCGCACCCTGTGATCCGTGACAAATCCTCCAGCAGCACTGAATGTGCGTTCCGAAAGAACGCTGGATGCAGGACAGGCCAGTAGCTCAATTGCATACTGTGCAAGCTCTGGCCAGTGATCCATCCTCAAGACCCAGTAAGCCAGAGGATTTTCGGTGGGGAAGGTGTCCAAGTCTGACCTTGCCCCTAGATATTCCTGCACCATGTTTATCAGACGCTGGCGATGGTTGCTGGAACCGATCATACTTTGGGGCTGCGGACTAAAGAATTGTCTGAACGCATCGGTCAGACGGCCACCTTCCCCACCGCTCCTTCTTTGACTGGCCGAAGCCTCAGCAACTCGTTGTCCAGGACCAGGAGTTTGTAACCTCCCAGTCTCTGGGAACGCGTTGCACAGACCTTTCTGCAAGGCCTCCCGGAGTTGTCTCATCCTCTGCTCCCTCTGCGAAGGTAACATAAGGTCCGCAACCTTACCCTTGTACCGTGGATCAAGGAGAGTGGCCAGCCAGTAATGGTCCCTCTCCTTGATCCGAAGAATACGAGGATCCTTCCGCAGACTTTGCAGGATCAGGGAGGCCATGCAGCGTAGGTTTGCTGAGGCATTCGCTCCGGAGTCCTCTGGGTCACTAAGGACGACATGATCCGCAGCCACCTCCTCCCAGCCACGTACAAGTCCACTGGTTTCTTGGGACTGTAAATCATCCCTAAAAGACTGCTGCTGATGATGCTGAGTGCCAGCCTCCACCTCCATGCTGACACAATCCTCCTCCTCCTCCTCCTCCTCCTCCTCTTCCTCTTCCTGTGCGATGGGTGGGACAGAAGGAACACTGTCTGGGTAAAGGGGGCCTTGAGAGGCAAGGAAGTCCTCCTCTTCCTGCCTCTGTTCTGCCTCAAGTGCCCTGTCCATTATTCCACGCAGCGTGTGCTCCAACAGGTGGACAAGAGGTACAGTGTCACTGATGCATGCACTGTCACTGCTCACCATCCTCGTGGCCTCCTCAAATGGTGCCAGGACAGTGCATGCATCCCTGATCATGCCCCACTGGCGTGGAGAAAAAAAACCAAGCTCCCCTGACCCTGTCCTGGTGCCGTAGTCGCACAGGTACTCATTGATGGCCCTCTGCTGCGTGTGCAGCCGCTGCAGCATGGCCAACGTTGAGTTCCACCTGGTGGGCATGTCACATATAAGGCGGTTCTTGGGCAGGTTCAACTCCTTTTGCAGCTCAGCCAGGCGAGCACTGGCATTATAAGATCTGTGGAAATGCACACAGACTTTCCTGGCCTGCCTCAGGACATCCTGTAAGCCCGGGTACCTGCCCAAGAACCGCTGCACCACCAGGTTAAGGACGTGAGCCACACAGGGCACATGGGTCAGTTGTCCCTGTCGGAGGGCGGAGAGGAGGTTGGTGCCATTGTCGCAAACCACCATTCCTGGCTTAAGCTGGCGTGGCGTCAACCACCTCTCGGCCTGGCCCTGCAGAGCAGACAGGACCTCTGCCCCAGTGTGGCTTCTGTCCCCCAAACACACCAGCGCAAGCACGGCATGGCATCTTTTTGCCTGCGTACTTGCGTAGCCCCGTGAACGGCTACGGAGCACCGCTGGTTCATAGGACAAACCACAGGAAGAGGCCATGGAGGAAGAAGAAGAGGAGGGGGTGGAGGAGAGAGGTGTGTCACAACCAGTAGTAGCATTTTGGAGGCGTGGCGGTGGAACAACCTCCAACACTACTGCACCTTGTCCTGCATCCTTCCCAGCTGCCAAAAGAGTGACCCAATGGGCCGTGAAAGAAAGGTAACGTCCCTGTCCATGCCTGCTGGACCATGAGTCAGCGGTAATATGCACCTTACCGCTGACCGCCCTGTCCAGCGAGGCCAAGACATTGCCTTCCACATGCCGGTAGAGAGCCGGAATAGCCTTCCGTGAGAAAAAGTGGCGTTTGGGAACCTGCCACTGAGGAACCGCACATTGCACAAACTCACGGAAGGGGGCCGAGTCTACCAACTGAAAAGGCAGCAGTTGAAGCGCTAGCAATTTAGCCAAGCTAGCATTCAACCGCTGGGCATGTGGATGGCTGGGAGTGAACTTCTTTCGACGGTCCAGCAGCTGGGGCAGGGAAATTTGCCTGCTAGAATCGGACGTCGGTGTACTGCTAGCAGAGTGGCCGCAAGTACTTGGCTGTAACACACCTAATTCTACACCTTCATTCCTCTCAGTGCATGTTTCAGAGAGGACTGAAGTTATAGTGGGGTTGGAGATCCCAGCTGATGCGGTGCAAGGAGAGGTCCGCTTTGTTCTTTGGTGTGGGTCTTTGAGGTAGGCTTGCCAACGAGCTGCATGGCAGGTCAACATATGTCTGGTCAGGCATGTGGTACCCAAGCGGCTGATGTTTTGGCCACGCGATATACGCTTGAGACATATGTTGCAAACAGCAGCTGTGCGATCTGATGCACTAGCCTCAAAAAAGGCCCACACCAAGGAACTTTTTGAATGACGGGCAGAGGCTGCGCCCTGCACAGGCGGAGCTCTGCGGTGTGATTCCGTCGGTGTACTGCCCTTACGCTGGCCACCAAAGGGCATCCTGCCTCGTTGGAGATGTGCCTCCTCCTCATCCTCCTCCTCCTCCTCTCTCCTATTAGGCACCCACGTGGAGTCAGTGACCTCATCATCCCCTCCCTCCTCATCACTGGAGCCAATCTGGCAGTATGCTGCAGCTGCTGGAACATGACTGCCAGATTGGTGTCCTTCTTGAGCATCCCCTCTGTCTGCTCTCACGCTACTGCCTTCCTGTAGCTGGGTTTCATCATCAGACCCTTCGAAACGCTGGGCATCCTCCTGGAGCATGTACCCAACACTGTGCTCAAACAGTTCGGGGGACTCCTCAGGAGGAGGACATGGTGGGTCTAGGGAAGGAGTGACTGATGATGAGTCTGACATTGATACCAGGGAAGAGGACGCTTTGGCAGCTGCTTTGCCAGTACCCTGAGCCTGGGTGAGAGAGGATGAGGAGGAGGAGGAGGGCTTGGTCATCCACTCTACCAAGTCTTCGGCATGATGTGGCTCAACATGTCCAGCTGCCGAAAAGAAGGACAAGCGTGTCCCATGGCCATGTGCTGATGACAATGCACCGCGTCCACGACCAGCACTGTTGCCCCCAGACACAGAGCCTGCTTGCCCTCTTTTATTGCCTCCTGACTGTCTGCCTCTCCTTGTTTGCCTTCCAGACATTCTAATAGATGGCCTGCAGGGAGATGGGAAAAAAGCAATAAGGGCTACCTTCAGGTGTCCTTCTCTGTCCCTTTACTTAAGGATTTCTAAATATGGTTGAGGATTATTGCTTTTGCACAGAATAGCACAACGACAATTTCCCTGACTGTCCAAAAAACAAGGATTTCAAAGATGGTTGATGAGGAATGCTTTAGCACACTATAGCACAAGGAGAATTCCCCTCACTTTCCTTCTTTGTCCCTAGAAACAAGGACTGGCACAGTGAAAGAAACTGACACTCTCCCTACCTAGAGTTTTCTGTCCCTAGAAAAAATGTTTTTTTAAAGCACACTATAGCACAAGGAGAATTCCCCTCACTTTCCTTCTTTGTCCCTAGAAACAAGGACTGGCACAGTGAAAGAAACTGACACTCTCCCTACCTAGAGTTTTCTGTCCCTAGAAAAAATGTTTTTTTAAAGCACACTATAGCACAAGGAGAATTCCCCTCACTTTCCTTCTTTGTCCCTAGAAACAAGGACTGGCACAGTGAAAGAAACTGACACTCTCCCTACCTAGAGTTTTCTGTCCCTAGAAAAAATGTTTTTTTAAAGCACACTATAGCACAAGGAGAATTCCCCTCACTTTCCTTCTTTGTCCCTAGAAACAAGGACTGGCACAGTGAAAGAAACTGACACTCTCCCTACCTAGAGTTTTCTGTCCCTAGAAAAAATGTTTTTTTAAAGCACACTATAGCACAAGGAGAATTCCCCTCACTTTCCTTCTTTGTCCCTAGAAACAAGGACTGGCACAGTGAAAGAAACTGACACTCTCCCTACCTAGAGTTTTCTGTCCCTAGAAAAAATGTTTTTTTAAAGCACACTATAGCACAAGGAGAATTCCCCTCACTTTCCTTCTTTGTCCCTAGAAACAAGGACTGGCACAGTGAAAGAAACTGACACTCTCCCTACCTAGAGTTTTCTGTCCCTAGAAAAAATGTTTTTTTAAAGCACACTATAGCACAAGGAGAATTCCCCTCACTTTCCTTCTTTGTCCCTAGAAACAAGGACTGGCACAGTGAAAGAAACTGACACTCTCCCTACCTAGAGTTTTCTGTCCCTAGAAAAAATGTTTTTTTAAAGCACACTATAGCACAAGGAGAATTCCCCTCACTTTCCTTCTTTGTCCCTAGAAACAAGGACTGGCACAGTGAAAGAAACTGACACTCTCCCTACCTAGAGTTTTCTGTCCCTAGAAAAAATGTTTTTTAAAGCACACTATAGCACAAGGAGAATTCCCCTCACTTTCCTTCTTTGTCCCTAGAAATAAGGACTGGCACAGTGAAAGAAACTGACACTCTCCCTACCTAGAGTTTTCTGTCCCTAGAAAAAATGTTTTTTTAAAGCACACTATAGCACAAGGAGAATTCCCCTCACTTCCCTTCTTTGCCCCTAGAAACAAGGACTGGCACAGTGAAAGAAACTGACACTCTCCCTACCTAGAGTTTTCTGTCCCTAGAAAAAATGTTTTTTTAAAGCACACTATAGCACAAGGAGAATTCCCCTCACTTTCCTTCTTTGTCCCTAGAAACAAGGACTGGCACAGTGAAAGAAACTGACACTCTCCCTACCTAGAGTTTTCTGTCCCTAGAAAAAATGTTTTTTTAAAGCACACTATAGCACAAGGAGAATTCCCCTCACTTTCCTTCTTTGTCCCTAGAAACAAGGACTGGCACAGTGAAAGAAACTGACACTCTCCCTACCTAGAGTTTTCTGTCCCTAGAAAAAATGTTTTTTTAAAGCACACTATAGCACAAGGAGAATTCCCCTCACTTTCCTTCTTTGTCCCTAGAAACAAGGACTGGCACAGTGAAAGAAACTGACACTCTCCCTACCTAGAGTTTTCTGTCCCTAGAAAAAATGTTTTTTAAAGCACACTATAGCACAAGGAGAATTCCCCTCACTTTCCTTCTTTGTCCCTAGAAACAAGGACTGGCACAGTGAAAGAAACTGACACTCTCCCTACCTAGAGTTTTCTGTCCCTAGAAAAAATGTTTTTTTAAAGCACACTATAGCACAAGGAGAATTCCCCTCACTTTCCTTCTTTGTCCCTAGAAACAAGGACTGGCACAGTGAAAGAAACTGACACTCTCCCTACCTAGAGTTTTCTGTCCCTAGAAAAAATGTTTTTTTAAAGCACACTATAGCACAAGGAGAATTCCCCTCACTTCCCTTCTTTGTCCCTAGAAACAAGGACTGGCACAGTGAAAGAAACTGACACTCTCCCTACCTAGAGTTTTCTGTCCCTAGAAAAAATGTTTTTTTAAAGCACACTATAGCACAAGGAGAATTCCCCTCACTTTCCTTCTTTGTCCCTAGAAACAAGGACTGGCACAGTGAAAGAAACTGACACTCTCCCTACCTAGAGTTTTCTGTCCCTAGAAAAAATGTTTTTTTAAAGCACACTATAGCACAAGGAGAATTCCCCTCACTTTCCTTCTTTGTCCCTAGAAACAAGGACTGGCACAGTGAAAGAAACTGACACTCTCCCTACCTAGAGTTTTCTGTCCCTAGAAAAAATGTTTTTTTAAAGCACACTATAGCACAAGGAGAATTCCCCTCACTTTCCTTCTTTGTCCCTAGAAACAAGGACTGGCACAGTGAAAGAAACTGACACTCTCCCTACCTAGAGTTTTCTGTCCCTAGAAAAAATGTTTTTTAAAGCACACTATAGCACAAGGAGAATTCCCCTCACTTTCCTTCTTTGTCCCTAGAAACAAGGACTGGCACAGTGAAAGAAACTGACACTCTCCCTACCTAGAGTTTTCTGTCCCTAGAAAAAATGTTTTTTTAAAGCACACTATAGCACAAGGAGAATTCCCCTCACTTTCCTTCTTTGACCCTAGAAACAAGGACTCGCACAGTAAAACACACTGACACTCTCCCTACCTATCCTTCTCTTTCCCTAAACTAAAGGAATCCAGGTTAAGCAAGAAAGAAATAAATGTCACTGTCCCTGCCTATGCTTGTCTTTCCCTGCTCCGGAACACACTACACTAGGCCGCCGTGCTGGCGGCCTTTTATAGTGTGGGGCGTGTACTAAACACCCTCAGCAATAATTGGCCACAGGCATCCTGCCTGTGGCCAATCATTGCTCTCCTCGCTGCCGGCGCTGTGATTGGCCAAGCATGCGGGGTCACAGTGCATGCTTGGCCAATCACAGCGCCTGGATGACACTGCGATGGCGTAGTGCATTGTGGGCCGTTCGCGTCACTCGAATTTGGCGCGAACGGCCCAAATCGTTCGATCTTCGTCGAACGATCGAACAGCCGATGTTCGAGTCGAACGTATGTTCGACTCGAACACGAAGCTCATCCCTACTCCCCAATAGAACATGGGTGGAAAAAAGAACTGACAGCGTTATACTCCTCCATTACGCTATCCAAAATAAAAAAAGTGCCTTTCCTTCTACTTTAACCACTTCAGCCCCGGAAAGTTTTACCCACTTCATGACCAGGTAATTTTTTGCGATATGACACTGCATTACTTTAACCACTTCCAGACTGCCCACCGCACAAATTCTGCGGCAGGGCAGCCCAGCTGCACGAAACAACGTACCTGTACGCTGTCCGTGCGACCTGGTCTGGGGCATGTGCGCTGCCAGTGAACTGCTTCAGCTGTGATTGGACACAGCGGGAGCCAAATTAGTGGGCCCGTCGGCCATGATGGCTGCCAGCCTCACACGATCGCTCCAGGGAATGACAAACTGGCGGTCTGCTGATGTAAACAAAGCAGACCATCCTTCTGTCAGACAGGAACGGAGAGATCTGTGCATCCTGCTTAACGGGAACACAGATATCTCTGTTCCTGCAGTGAGTCCATCTCCCACACAGTTATTTAGCACACTGAGGGAACACAGTTAACACTTTGATCGCCCCTGATGTTAACCCCTTCCCTGCCAGTGTCATTATACAGTGTCAATACATTTTTTTTAGCACTGATCACTGTATTGGTGTCACTGGTCCCCAAAAAGTGTCACTTAGTGTCCAATTTGTCCACCACAATGTCGCAGTCCCGCCAAAAAATCGCTGCCATTACTAGTAAAAAAATAAATAATTTTTGGACTTTTTGCTATAAAACATTCCCAATAATAATAATAAAAAAAAACTTCTTCATCAATTTAGGCCAATATGCATTCTGCTACATATTTTTGGTGAAAAAAAATCCCAATAAGCGTATATTGATTGGTTTGCACAAAACTTATAACGTCTACAAACTATGGGATATATTTATGGAATTTTTATTTTTTACTAGTAATGGTAGCGATCAGCGACTTATAGCGAGACTGCAACATTGTGGCAGACAAATCGGACACTAAGTGACACTTCTGAACACTTTTTGGGGACCAGTGACACCAATACAGTGATAAAAAATATGAACTGTCACTGTACTAATGACGCTGGCAGGGAAGAACATCAGGGGCAATCAAAGGGTTAAATGTGTACCTAGGGAGTGCTTTCTAACTGTGTTTGGGGGGGGGGGGTGCTTGTACAGTAAGAACACAGAGATCCGTGTTCCTGCTTAGCAGAAACACAAGATCTTCTCCTGTCACCGAACAGGAATCTGCCTTGTTTACATAGGCAGAATGCCGTTCTGTCTGCCTCTGGAACGATCGGCGGGTCCTGGCGGACATCGGGTCTGCCGGACCCACTGATTGGCTCCCGCTGTGTCCAATCAGCGCCCCAGACCCAGAAGAAAAAAATCACCTAGAGGTTCATGATTTCATGCTAAAGGGTCGCCCCACCAAAGCATATGTACGTGGGGCGGTCCTTAAGCGGTTAAAGTAAACCTGATCTCATCGCAAATATTTTAAATGTAACAATGAAGCTGAAGTGCAGGCACTTTGTGTCACTGGTGACTGATTAAGGTTTTAGGTTAGGGCAAGGGATTAGGTTTTGCCAAACTAAGCCCGTCACCCAACTGCTAAATGCAGTGCAACTCTCTGCACCACATGTCACCACACTGCAGCACGTGGCAGCACGCTGCTGTACATAGAGCTGAGAGAAATGTCATCTTGTGATATTTTAATAAAGTTAAAAAAAAAAAAAAGTGCCAAGATTTTTGACGCCCTAGGCGAAACCTAATTTTGCCCCCCCCCCCACCTGGCTCCACTCCCTTTGCCCTGCCCATGTATACCCCACCTTTTTAATGAAGTGCCCTTCAAATGCAGCCTCACCAGTGCCCATTAATGCAGCCTATCAGGGCCCATCAATGCAGCCTCACCAGCGCCTATCAAACGCAGCCTCACCAGCGCCCATCAAATGCAGCCTCACCAGCGCACATCAAATACAGCCTCACCAGTGCCCATCAAATGCAGCTTACCAGCGCCCATCAATGCAGGCTATCAGGGCCCATCAATGCAGCCTCACCAGCGCCTATCAAACACAGCCTTACCAGCGCCCATAAAATGCAGCCTCACCAGCGCACATCAAATACAGCCTCACCAGTGCCCATCAAATGCAGCCTACCAGCGCCCATTAATGCAGCCTATCAGGGCCCATCAATGCAGCCTCACCAGTGCCTATCAAACGCAGCCTCACCAGCGCCCATCAAATGCAGCCTCACCAGCGCTCATCAAATACAGCTTTACCAGCGCCCATCAAATGCAGCCTACCAGCGCCCATCAATGCAGCCTTACCAGCGCCCATCAAATGCAGCCTAGCAGTGCCCATCAAATGCAGCCTACCAGCGCCCATCTATGCAGCCTACCAGCGCCCATCAATGCACGGCCCCTTAACACCAGCCCACACATGTTATAGCTTTAAAATCTTATATATTCTTCTGTTTTTTTAAAAAATATTTTTATTGGAATAGTTTCCACAAAAGAGAATACAAAAGTTATGACAATTGTTACAGATCCTCCACTATGTGAAATACATACAAAATACGTATTGAACCATAAGTTGTAAAGTAAAATGGAAATATAAAATAAAATCTCATATATTCTTTAACATGTTGTTGTCAAAAACCCCACCGCGCCCCAGAAATGATGTGCAGTTGGAGCGCATGCTTATAGACATGAAGTGGTTGCAAGAAGCATGGAGGAGATCAGTGGTGTTGATATGCAGCAAAGGATGAAAAACAGAGAAAACTGTATTGTAAAGGCAATTATCTTTGATACATAGTGCTTTAGCTAACTAGATTTTGTTCAGTTATGGTTTACATCTACTGTAAAGTAAATTGTTTATATGACGTTCCCTTTTTTACTGCCTTGCTCTTTCCATTTTGCCATTGTATAATATATATGAATAGTTGTAGATCAGCCATTAGAGGGAGCTCTCAGTGGTTCAGTGCAATCAATATCTTTTTGCTTGAGATAACATATCAGCCTAACTGGAAGGGCATATTTTACAGTAAGCCGACTGACTCGGGTGCGCAATGCTTTAGTAAAAAACACCATAGCCTTGCATTATGAGAAGTAAAGCACAACCATTGTGTAGCACTACATAGTACACGTAATGATAAAGTATGGCTGTACACTGGTACATGACATTTTTGCTTGCCTTATTGGATGATGGACGTCAGCTCATTTACTAAGCTAACGGAATGTTCCCTTGCAAAGTGAATAGCCAATTCCATTTAGTGATTCAATCCTATTGATTACGTTATGTACATCAAGCTGATTTCTTTTGTATGTTTAGAAATGCAAAAAACCTATGCAGACGCCTCCCTTACCCCCCGTTTCTGCCATGCAAACCCCCAACGGTCAGCTTTTTGAGCCGCTAAGTACTTCTAAGGATTTACCACGCTGGGAGCCGTGCGGTTTTTACCAGCATGATAAAATACAGCCTTGGAAAGCCATGAATAGCAAATAGCAATCGCAGGCTAACTATGTCATGCCGAAAAAAAAAATCAGAAGCTCAAAAGCGGCATTAGCCTTGGAGTTGCTTAGCAATTTCTTTTAAACAACTGGTTAGCGGAGAAGGACTCTGTTATTGTACTGGCAGCGGGGGCACCTGGTACGTGAGATGCAGAAGGCCTCTATAACCACTTACCTACCGGGCACTTTCACCCCCTTCCTACCCAGGCTAATCTTCAGCTTTCAGCACTGTCACACTTTGAATGACAATTGCGTGGTCATGCAAAACTGTACCCAAATTATGTTTTTAGCATTTTTTGGAGACAGATAGAGCTTTCTTTTGGTGGTATATAATCACTCATTTAATAAAAAAAAAAAATCTTAGTTTCGGTTTTTAAAGGGGTTGTAAAAGTTTGTGTTTTTTCACCTTAATGCATCCTATGCATTAAGGTGAAAACACCTGGCTGTCACGGGCCCCCCAGCCCCCCCGTTTTACTTACCTGAGCCCGTTCACCTGCTGTGTGCGTCCCCCGGCGTCCTCTTCTCCACTGAGTCTGGCCATTGATTGGATTGATAGTAGCACAGCCATTGG
The DNA here is from genome assembly GCA_029206835.1 of Rana muscosa. Taxonomy (NCBI): domain Eukaryota; kingdom Metazoa; phylum Chordata; class Amphibia; order Anura; family Ranidae; genus Rana; species Rana muscosa. Next base: position 44,509,740 of record CM055125.1, read on the forward strand.
CTCCCGCTGCTGTCAATCACATCCAATGACACGGCCGCTGGGGGCGGGACCGAGTCATACACTCGGCGTCTATGGACGCCAACTGTATGACACTGGAGTGCGCCCGCAAGCTAACCCCCTCGGGAAAGAGCTTCCCCCGAGGGGGTTAGCTTTAGCAAGGAGGAGCCGAGACAGCCAACGTGGGACCCCAGAACAGGAGGATCGGGCCACTCTGTGCAAAACAAACTGCACAGTGGAGGTAAGTATGACATGTTTTTTTTTTTTTTTTTAAATCGAACCTTTACAACCCCTTTTTTTTTTTCCTTCACTGATAGGCACTCATAGGCTGCACTGATAAGCAGCACTGATGGGCACTGATAGGCAGCACTGATGAGTCTCCACTGATGGGCATTGATAGGCTACATCGTACCCCTACCCATTCACCTGGTGGAAAAAAAATGTCAATAAAAAAACACACTACACAGGTTTTAAAGTAATTTATTAGGCAGCTCAGGAGGTCTTCTTTCGACTTCGGGGGTCTTCTTCCAACTTCGGGGGCCTCTTCTGACTTTGGGGGTTCTCTTCCGACTTTGGAGGTCTCTACTTTTGCTCTCCGGTGTCGTCTCCGCGCTCTCTGGTTCTTCTCCCGCTCTCTGGTGCCTTCTTCCTTCTGCCTGGCGCCTCCGCTATCTTCTTCCAGCTCTTTTGCTAGCGGGGGCCCGGTCTTCATCGTCGTCTTCTTCCCTCTTCTCTCCTCCCGATGTTGACTCGTCGCTCTCTGCCGCTATAATGCCGTGTGCGCGGAGCGCAACAACTTATATAGGCATGGGGCGTGGTCACCGGGTGATGCCACCCGGTGACCCCGCCCCCGTATGACGTCACAGTCCCGGGGAATGATGGGACTGTGACGTCATATGGGGGTGGGGTCACCATAGGATGCATTAAGGTGAAAAGACACGAACCTTTACTACCCCTTTAAAGCAGTATTAAACCCAAAAGCAAACCTTTTATTGCAGCTTACCAGTTCTGAGATGTGAAGGCTGCACTAGTTTTTTATTTTTTTCACCTGGTGATGTGGCAGGTAAATCTGTTGTTTTTCAACAGAACAAGCTATGCTGCAGATGTAGTAGTTAGTAAGGTTGAGACAAACCACTTACCACTGACAGGTGTGCTTAAAATGATCAGCTTTTATTTGTTTATGTAAAACTTTTAACCCAAAAGACAAGAAAACTGTTGCTGTAACTGCAGTGTTAGCTGGTTGTTAGTGTATTTAAATCGGCTAGTACATCTAATACTCTCCTCCCCCCAGACTGATAATGCTGCTGTCTGCTGTGCCCCCTGTGCTCCTTCATCCAGAGTGGGGGGGGGAACTCTAATACAGCAGGTGTGTCACTGGCCAGATCACCAGGTGAAAACAGAAAAAAGGCTAAAAAAATATAGAAAACAAATGCAGCCACCACATCTAATGAATGGTAAGCTGCAATATATGACATTTTCCAGTTTTGGGTTTATTACGGCTTTAAGTGGGCCACCAGCCAACGATTTTGAGTAAATGTGTGCTGTGACTCACCATGAATTATACTCTATTGTCCTGTGTGTTGTGCGATATACACATCTGTTGTAGGCTCCCTCTGTCCCGACTCCCCACCTCTCCTGTGTCTCCCAATTGTTCCATTCATTCAGCACTGTGGAAAGGGATTACTTTACAAATGCGGAATGGAAAATCAGGCTGCAGGGACTTGGTATAAACTGCCTATGTTTTTCTTCTATTTGGATGTGATGGTAAAGGAAAGAAAGACTCAATGGATATTCAGAAACGTTGGATAGAGTATGGAGTTGGATTTGGGTGAACTGGCAATGCCCAACTAACCAAATTGTTTGGATTAAAGCCCAAATAAACTTTAGGTTAAATCAGCCAAATATATTCTAAAAAAAACACACAATTCTGAGTAGAAAAGTCTGTTCCCTGCCAGCATGTTGTGGACTGAGTGGTCTCTCCGCAGACGTCCAAACCCCCCACTGCTGTCCCAAAGCTAGAACTTATCAGCTAAATACATTCTACGCACATCAAAACAAAACGGTTTCAGTTCATTTTCTTTAGAAAGAAGCCACATATTTGGGTATAAAAGCTCTGCCAGCATTTTGTAAAGAAGGACTCTTGCGCTCTGTGGAAGCAGTGAACTCTCTGCAGAGGTCCAACACAACCCCTGCTGATTCAGAGCCAAAATTTGCGAGAATGTGACATCATCGCTCTGCCTCTCCATCCCATCCAATCAGAGAATGCTTTGCATACATTAAGAAAATGCAAAGCGTTCTATGAATAGCACCTGTGCCAAGTGAGCGACCTCCTGTGTTCACAATGCAGCAGAACAGCTGCTCAGTTAGGGACTTAGAAGATACAGTAAAACCTTGTTTTTTGAGTAACTTGGTTTGAGAGTGTTTTGCAAGACAAGCAAAATTTTTAAATACATTTTGACTTGATATACAAGCGATGTCTTGATATAAGAGTAGCGTCATGTCACAACAGAGTATAAAAGAGAAGAGAGGCGCCTCTAAGTGTAGCAATATGGTTACATTTAATGAAGGTACAACATTTAGCAACATATAGCTACACTTAGAGGCGCCTCTCTTCTCTTTTATACTCTGTAGCTCCTGCTGGATTTGGCTTCTAATCCCCTTGTAGAGGCTTCCATTTGTGGATGGACATTTTTTGGTTACACAACCTATCACATTGCTATAATCTTTTTATATGGAATATAAAGTGAAGGATTTATGAATAAATGGTTGTGGAACGAATCATTTGAGTTTTAATTATTTCTTATGGGGAAATTTGCTTTGATATACAAGTGCTTTGGATTACAAGCATGTTTCTGGAACGAATTATGCTCGCAATCCAAGGTTTTACTGTAGTTCATATCACTGCAGTAGTGGTGCCAGACATTATTTCAAGCTTTTACAGGGACCCCACCGGTATGGTATAAACATAGCTTCCAAGCTGGATCAATGTAAAATATCCATACCTGAAATTCTTCTTTAGGCCCCTTTCACACTTATACAGCTTGTACCACAATTTTGGACAGCAAAATCGTATGACAAGTCATTCTACATCATTTTGAATGACTACCATTCATATTGGCACGACTTTAAGTTGTGCCGACTTCAAAGTAGTTCCTGCACTACTTTTTTTCTGAAGTCGGATCAAAGTCGGATTCCGTATTAACAGATCCAACTTTGGCATGCGACTTGTACACGACTTGTGCATGAAGGGGAACTCCACGCCAATTTTTTTGAAAAAAAAACCCGGCATGGGCTCCCCCTTCATGAGCATACGGGGCCCATGGGTCTGGTATGGATTTTAAGGGGAACCCCTGTGCCGAAAAAACGGCGTGGGGTCCCCCCCAAAATCCATACCAGACCCTTATCCGAGCACCAGCCCGGCCGGTCAGGAAAGGGGGTGGGGATGAGCAAGCACCCCTCCTGAGCCGTACCAGGCCGCATGCCCTCAACATGGGGGGGTGGGTGCTTAGGGGCAGGGGGGTCCTGCGCCCCCCCACCCCAAAGCACCTTGCCCCCATGTTGATGAGGACAAGGGCCCCTTCCCGTCAACGCTGGACGTTGGTTGTCGGGGTCTGCCGGCGGGGGGCTTATCGGAATCTGGGAGCCCCCTTTAATAAGGGGGCCCCCCACCCTATGTGAATGAGTATGGGGTACATCGTACCCCTACCCATTCACCTGGAATAAAAAGTGTAAAAAAATAAAAACACACTAGACAGGTTTTTAAAGTAATTTATTAGGCAGCTCCGGGGGTCTTCCATCTTCGGGGGTCTTCTTCCGACTCTCTGGCCTCTTCTCCCGCTCTCCGATGCCTTCTCCGCGCTCTCCGGTTCTTCTTCCCGCTCTCCGGTGTTTTCTGCCTTCTGCCGGGCTCCTCCGCTATCTTCTTCCAGCTCTTTTGCTAGCGTTGGCCCAGTCTTCTGCGTCGTCTTCTTCCGTCTTCTCTTTCTCCGATGTTGACTCGCGCTCTGTCCCGCTGTAATGCCGTGTGCGCAGTGCGCAACGACATATATAAGCCTGGGGCGTGGTCACCGGGTGATGTCACCCGGTGACCCCGCCCCATAGGACGTCACAGTCCCGTGGAATGATGGGACTGTGAAGTCCTATGGGGCGAGGTCACCGGCCGGGCTGGTGCTCGGATAAGGGTCTGGTATGGATTTTGGGGGGGACCCCATGCCGTTTTTCGGCACTGGGGTTCCCCTTAAAATCCATACCAGACCTATGGGCTTGGTATGCTCATGAAGGAGAAACCCATGCAGTTTTTTTCAAAAAAAATTGGCGTGGAGTTCCCCCTAATTATTGGGGGATCAAAGTCGCGTCCCTGCTCATTGAAGTCGTACTTCAAGTCATGGCGCAAAGTCGGATCCACAGTCGTAAAAAATCGTCAAACAATCGTCAAAATCGTGGTCGCGAATCACAGCAAAATAGTGGTAAAATTGCGCGACTTTGAAGTCGCACAAGTGTGAAAGGGGCCTTAGGAAGATTTTTAACCACTTAAGGACCGCCGCCTGTACATATACGTCAGCAGAATGGCACGGCTGGGCATAAGCACGTATATTTACGTCCCCTTAAGATGCCTAGCCATGGGTCGCACGCGCGCCGCAGCTGGCGCGCTCTCGACCTGGTCCAGAGCTCCGTGACCGCGCGTACCCGATCGCCGCCGGTGTCCCGCGATTGGGTCACAGAGCTGAAGAACGGGGAGAGGTAAGTGTAAACAAACCTTTCTCCGTTATCCTAGTGAGAGTGTCACTGATGGTCTGTTCCCTGTCATAGGGAACGACGATCAGTGATGTCACACGCCAAGCCACGCCCCCACACAATAAGAATCACTCATTTGGTCACACTTAACCCCTTCAGCGCCCCCTACAGGTTAACCCCTTCACTGCCAGTGTCATTTTCACAGTAATCAGTGCATTTTTATAGCACTGATCGCTGTAAAAATGACAATGGTCCCAAAATTGTGTCAAAAGTGTCCGATGTGTCTGCCATAATGTCGCAGTCACGATAAAAATCGCTGATCGCCGCCATTACTAGTAAAAAAAAAAAATTAAAAACAGTCCCCTATTTTGTAGACGCTATAACTTTTGCGTAAACCAATCAATAAACGCTTATTGCAATTTATTTACCAAAAATATGTAGAAGAATACGTATCGGCCTAAACTGAGGAAAAAAAAAAATTTTTTATATATTTTTTGGAGATATTTATTATTGCAAAAAGTAAAAAATATTGCATTTTTTTCAAAATTGTCGCTCTATTCTTGTTTATAGCGCAAAAAATAAAAACCACAGAGGTGATCAAATACCACCAAAAGAAAGCTCTATTTGTGGGAAAAAAAGAATGTCAATTTTGTTTGGGAACCACGTCGCACGACCGCGCAATTGTCAGTTAAAGCAACGCAGTGCTGAATCGCAAAAAGTGGCCTGGTCTTTAACCAGCCAAAATGGTCCGGGGCTGAAGTGGTTAAAATGTTACTAATATATGTAGCACTGCCCCCACAGGGGCTGCTGGTAACTGGTCCCCCTATACCTGCACAGCCAGGCAACACGCATTTTCCACTTTCATTCGGACACAAGAAAACAGTCTCTGTGCTTAGTTTTGTTGTTTTATTAGGGGTAATAGCTTGGATGGGGTAAATTGGTTATAGGATTCCCAAATTGACCGAAAAAACAATGAGTGAGGGCAACTTCTTTCCTATGTACAAAATCCTGGACTGTCCTCCTTCTTGGGCACCAATAGTCTTTAGTGATCAAAAGCAAAAGTCCCTTGAGGACTAGGAGCTCTTAAGCCTCGTACACACGGCCGAGTTTCTCGTCGAAAAAAACACGTCGTTTTTTTCGACGAGATCCTTGGACAAGAAACTTGTCCCGGCCGAGTGTACAGACGCTCGATTCAAAGAACCCGCGGTTCTTTGAATGGAGCGTACGCGGTGACGTCATCGAATACGACGAGCATGCGCTTGTCACATTCGATGCCGTCGCCGCCATCTTGGTATACCCTACCTATGCCTAGGAAGCTACCGCGCATGCGTCAAATTCATTTCGAACATGCGCGGGCTTCCGGGAGGACAGGTAAGTGTACACACACTCACTTTTCTCGTCGAGAAACAGGCTGACGAGAATTTCGACGAGAAAATAGAGAGCAGGTTCTCTATTTTCTCGTCGAGATTACTTGTCGGTTTTCTTGACGAGAAACCATACACACGAACGAATTTCTCGGCAAGACATCTCTGCCAGCAAGTTTCTTGCTGGTTCTTGCCGAGAAACTCGGTCGTGTGTACGAGGCCTTAAGTCCCCTTTATAAAATAGCACAATTGTGTTGTAAACTGCATACAGGAGTATCTCCTCTCCTCTATAGAACTGTTCCCATCTCTACTGCTTGTAGGAACTACCAGCTGCTTGTCCACCAGCCCACCTGGCTGCTCTGAATATCTCCCAGGGCAAGGGATAGGAAGGGTTAAGCACAGCGCTGTCCTCCTGAAAGCTTGCTACATGTGGCAGTGAATCCCTGGGTGTGCTGATGTTCCCAATCTGTCCTCTTTGCTTCCTGCTCCTTAGGCAAGATTCCCCCTCAATTTGAGATGCTGATAGGATCTTCCCAAGCCAGCCCAAGCCCAGCCTGGAGGCAGAGCCCCCCCAGACCCAGGGGTCCCTCCAAGCACTCCATGTTCTACCCAACTCCTCTACTGGCATGGCACCACCATACTTAAGGGCTGACCCAGACAAGGATGAGCGAGTTTGGGGTGGAGGAACTTGACTGGCCTGCACAGAGTCCTGACCTCAACCCAATAGAACACCTTTGGGATGAATTAGATCGGAGACTGCGAGCCAGGCCTTCTCATCCAACATCAGTGCCTGACCTCACAAATGCGCTTCTGGAATTATGGTCAAACATTCCCATAGACACACTCCTAAACCTTGTGGACAGCCTTCCCAGAAGAGTTGAAGCTGTTATAGCTGCAAAGGGTGGGACAACTCAATATTGAACCCTGCGGACTAAGACTGGGGTGCCAGTAAAGTTTGTGTGCGTGTAAAGACAGGTGTCCCAATACTTTTGGCAATATAGTGTAGTTAGGATTTGGATCTCATGTTTTATTAATTTATCACATTCATCATTATTATATCACCTTCTCAAACGTCTTGTGTGAAGGATGCAAAAGAATATCAGCTGCACTCCGCTTAGCTCCTCTTTGTATATTTTTTAATAGCTAATGAACAGACAGCATACAGCAATGTCTATACCCAAGAAGCCCCCTTCCTCGACGCGTTTCACCACTCCTGGCTTGCTCGAACACTAGGAGTGGTGAAACGCGTCAAGAAAGGGTGGATCTTGGGTAGAGACATTGCTGGATGCAGTCAATTTCATTGAAGGATGTGCTAGTAGGAGGTAAGTGGAGTGCGGCTGATATTGTTTCATATTTTCAATGGAGAGTTTGAGACAGACTATAGTGGCCAGCACCCAGGTTGTCTATGTATAAGAGAGGCCAGTCTTGAGGAGAACTATGGATCTGTGTGTGTTTGGGCTTCTATAGGATGTCCACACATTACATCATGATTGTACAATCTCTTTTACCTTATTTAACAACTATGTAATACAAGGACCTGTCTGATTGGCTATAAAGCAATACAATGTTTAGGTAGGCCCCCTGCAACTACCTAGTTACTGGTAAATTTAAAGCATGCCATTACTGAGTGTCTGCTTCTCTATGCAATGCAGGCAGATTATGGCTGGTGGGAGGGGCTGGCAGGGTGCTGTAAGTAGCTATCCTCAGCCCTTTTCCCAAGAGCCATAAACCCTAATGCAAGCTGTTGGACTTGCTCTTGGAAAGAGCTATGCAATCATGAAAATGCACCCATGGGTGGATGCAGGGCCGCCATCAGGAATTTTGGGGCCCCTTACACAGCTTTAGGCATGGGCCCTCTGGAGCAGAGGAGAACCGGGGCGGGGGTGGGGGGGTGCTGCCGCCGCGAATTGAAAAGCAGGGGGGGGCTTCCGCAAATTGAGAAGCGGGGGGGTGCCACGAATTAAGAAGCAGGGGGGTGCTGCCGCCGCAAATTGTTGAGAGGTCGGGGGGGCTTTGGGTGCTGACGTACATCAAAAAAAAAAAAAAGAACAAAAAAAAAAGGGGGGGATTGCCATCCGGGGCCCTGGGGATCTCTGGGCCCCTTACAAAAAAATAAATAAAATTTTTATAAAAATAAAAAATAATAATAATTTTTATAAAAAAAAAAAAAAAAAAGGGAGGTTGCCACCCGGGGCTCTGGGGATCTCTGGGCCTCTGGGGACCTCTGGGCCCCTTACAAAAAAATAAATAAAAAAACGTAAATAAAAAAAAATATTAAAATGAAATAAAATAAATAAATAATAAAAAAAATTATAAAAAAAAAAAGGGGGGGTTGACATTCGGGGCCCTGGGGAACTCCGAGCCCCTAGGGACCTCTGGACCCCCCCCCCCCCCAAAAAAAAGTGGGGGGGCCATCTGGGCCCCTTACAGGTATACTGCCTGTACCCCCCTGATGGCGGCCCCGGGTGGATGTCTGTCTGGAGGAAAGGGGTCAAATAGTCCTGGGTAGTGCCCTCGTGTGATGCTGAGCTCTATGATTGAAAGAACTGATATCCAATGAATGAAAGGAGTGGGACCGGAACACTAAAGCTAGGGAGGAAAGATCTAGATGATGCTGGATGTCCTCCTGCCAGGTAATTAGGCAGGCTCTGTCTAACTTGCTGTACTGTAGATTCTAATGAACAAAGCAATCAACTCACAGTGTGCAGTAAAATCAGAATAAGTCATTTCAGTACAGAAGAGGAGCTTTAGAGACGCACGCAATATTCTTTATGAATTGACTGTGACATACAAACTACATCAAACATCAATAATATAACATGTAATTTAATTGATCCATGTGACAATACCTTTAGTGAACTGAAAACACATTTTTCGATCTTAAAAATTAAAAATGAAGTCATCCACGGTGATTAAAATACGACATGGATTATGCTTTAGTGAATTGACCATAAAGGTAAACGATCGCTTTAATTCATCTAACAAGGCGGAGAACAATGTAGCGCATTAACCCACAAAAAGCTCCCTGACTGCGGGAAACTATTATCTAATCGCCTGCTATGGATTTTCTGTTTTTTCACATTGTCATTGTGATAATTTTTTTTTGTTGCTTCATTGAACAGTGAATACATTTTATAACATTTAAAGAGACCCGGCAACCAGGAACTCCAGATATGGATATATTTTACATAGTTACATCAGTCCAGCTTAGTCCAATGTAACTCTGTTTATCCACTTCATCTCTGGAAGGTTTTACCCATTTCATTACCAGGCCATTATTTGCTATTCAGCACTGCTCTACTTTAAAGTGGTTGTAAACCCTTTACAACCACTTTAACCTACAGGTAAGCCTAGATTAAGGCTTACCTGTAGGTGCAAGAAATATCTCCTAAACCTCCACAGTTTAGGAGATATTTACTAAAATCACGGGCGCCGCCATCTACGGCGCATGCGCCATAGACAGCGGCGCAGGCGCACTATAGTGTGCCGTTCCTTTTTGAGACCGGGCCGTCAATGCCGGCTCCCACGCGCATGCACGGAAGTGACGTCATCGCGGCTCCGGCCAATCAGAGCCGCGATATGCGGAAGTAACCCCCGGGCAAGATGTCGGCTGCCCGGGCGTTGGAAGAGGATGGGGCTTCGATGCCCCAAGGGCATAATGCAGCTCATTATGCCTTTGCCTTGCAGGTGGCGGTTTTTGTTTTGTTTTTATGCCTGGGTTTACTTCCTCTTTAACTAGCAATTGCACGGTCATGCAACACTGTACACAAATTAAATGTTCCATATATACTCGAGTATAAGCCAAGTTTTTCAGCACATTTTTTTGTGCTGAAAAAGCCCCCTTTGGCTTATACTCGAGTCTCCCGCGGTGTCATGCAGTCAGTCGGCGGCCGTCTGTCTGTCCAGTCCATCCAGGAGGCGGCCGTCCAGTGTAACAAAGCCCCGCCTCCTCGTCCGTGATAGGCAGAACACTGGGAAACTGAATCAGTGTTCCATCTATCACGGACGAGTAGGAGGTGGGGCTTTGTTACACTGGACGGTGGCGGCGCTTGCGCATGCGCAGAACCCTCGGTTGGAGAATTTGACGGGTTGGAAACAGAACACCGGCCACCGACTGACTGCATGACACTGCGGGAGACTCAGGGGCTTTGTTACACTGGACGGAGATCAGGTACATGAGGCACAGTGAGGCATGCAGATGGGCCCAGTGAGGCATGCAGATGGGCACAGTGAGGCACAGTGAGGCATGCAGATGGGCACAGTGAGGCATGCAGATGGACACAGTGATGCTGCAAATGGGCACAGTGAGGCATGCAAATGGGCACAGTGAAGCTGCAAATGGGCACAGTGAAGCTGCAAATGGACATTGTTGACCCTCTTTTCCACTTAAAGTAGCTGCTGCATTTCCCACCCTAGGCTTATACTCGAGTCAATACGTTTTCCCATTTTTTTGTGGTAAAATTAGGTGCCTCAGCTTATATTCGGGTCGGCTTATACTCGAGTATATACGGTATATAATTTTTTATTCACACATATAGAGCTTTCTTTTGGTGGTATTTGATCCCCTCTGAGTTTTAAAAAAAAAAAAATATTTTTTTAATAATCTTTATTTTATACATTTTTTCATTTTAAACAACATACATAGAAGAAATTCGACAAGGAAAAATGTATATTCTATACAATAAACGTATTTGTTGGAGATATCTCTTTTCATTCTCCATTTACATTACCATATTGAAATCTTACAGTAGAACACTTTCTCATTGACAATGGATTTAAAATTGTGCCTAAGCTTTTTTATTTTTTTTTATTTTTTATTATATACATTCATAAATTTAGGCCAAAATGTATTTTGCTACATGTCATTGGTAAAACAAAAATCCCAATAAGTGTATATTGATTGGTTTGTGCAAAAGTTATAGCGTCTACAAACTCTGGGATATGTACTGGGATTTTTATTTATTTATTTATTTATTTTTATACTAGTAATGGCAGTGATCAGCGACTTATAGTGGGACTACGATACTGCGGTGGGAAATCTGACACTAACTGACAATAAGTGGGAATGGACTAACTGCCACCGACATCGCCGGTGACACGAATACAGCGATCAGTGCTAATAATATACACTGTCTCTGTACTAATGACACTGGCTGGGAAGGGGTTAACATCTCAGGTAATCAAGGGGTAAGTGTGTGCCTAACAATGGATAATATGTGTAATGTGTGCTGCTTTTTACTAAATATCTCTTTGTTTCTTATCCCTGTTTTGCAGGGATGAGAAACAGAAATGGTTTTCTCTGTATGGGGCCCTGTGTTTATTGTCAACACAGGGCTCTGGGCTGTGATTGGACAAAGCCGTTCATCAGGTCCCGGCCATGGCTGGGACGTGCTGACTAAGTCCCGCTGTTTTCAATCACAGCGCGCCCTGAACCCGGAAGCAACCTGCGATGTACAGGTATGTTACGCTGCCTGTAGGAGCCACCCTTCCGCAGTACATATACTGGTCGGCAAGTGGCTAAATCATACCTGGCTGATGCCCCTGGAAGGTGGAAATTACTGGAGTAGACCCTGCTACTTCAGTGATCTGCAGTTGCTTCAGAGTCCCATGCCAAGCGACTGCCCTGCTGCTATCAGAACACAGGTCTTCTGCCCAGCCTGGGTACCATTTAAAGAATGCTTTGTATTTTATCAATGAATGCAAAGCGTTCTCTGATTGGACAAGTTGGGGAGGTGGGGCGGTGATAACAGCCCAATCAATTTTGGAGTAATGAGAAGGACTGCCACAGAGTCTTGACAAGTTTGGTTTCTATTTACTCAATGCAACCCAATCTTTTATACAGTGGAACCTTGGATTACAATCATAATCCGTTCCAGGAGAATGCTTGTAATCCAAAGCACTCGCATATCAAAGCGAGTTTCCCCATAGAAGTCAATGGAAACAAAAATAATTTGTTCCACATTGACTTCTATGGCATGCAATACCGCATGTGACCAGAGGTGGGGGGGCGCTGAAGAGACTCGTAAATACTCGGAAATCGTTCGGCTACCCTCGGAAACCCCCGGAAAGGCGCAGAAACACTCGGGAAGGTAGTATTTCCAAACGGCTCCGGCGCCCCCGCACCTCTGGCCAAATGCGGTACTGCACACCTCCGAGGCTTGAATCCTGCTCGCAAACACTCGCAAAGGCGCGACAACACTCGTAAACCGAGTCAGGATTTAAAAAGAAATATTGCTCGTATTGCGAAACGCTTGTTAACCGCGTTACTCGCAATCCCAGGTTCCACTGTATTTGACCAGAAATTGGGTATTATATTGTGTATGTGCAATAAAACTCATTTAAGGCTGGGTTCACACTTAAAGGGTAAGTTCACCTTTACAGAAAACTCTGTAAGGTGAATTTACACTGGTCCCCCTCCTCGCCCCCTCCGGTCCCGCTGACCTGGACCGCGGCAATCTCCTGTTCTGACCCGGTATATCCACGCCAGGAGTCCGGGGCTTCGAAATCCCCTGAGCTGAATGTCCAAAAGGTCCCTCATCAGGAGAGACGTTTTGGAGCATTCTAATTGGTCAGTGCCATCACATGGGCAACCCTGACCAATCAGCAGCCGCACAGCCCATCCTGTCAGCTGGGAAGAAGAGGCGTGGATGCTGAGGGGATTTCTAAGCCCCAGACTCCTGGCGTGGCTATAACGGGGCGTAGAACGGGAGATTGCCGCGGTCCAGGTAAGCGGGACTGGGGGGGGCGAGAGGTGGGGGTCCTGTGTAAGTTCACCTTACAGATTTTTCTGCACGCTCACAGCAGGGGGGTCCAGAGCGTCTCCATTCACCATTTAAGGTCCAATATTTGGGCTAAATTCGGGCCTGAAACAGACCAGAAAACGCACAGAACCCTTGTGCAATTAGCACCGGAGCCACTCCGGAGATGTGTGAACCGGCTCCATAGAGAGACAGTCACACTCTCCTGGCATGCAAAATGGATGCGGGGAAACCCATATCCAATTAGTGTGAACCCAGCCTTATGCCCCATACACACGATCGTTTTTCATGCCGTTAAAAATTCCATTTTTAAAAATGGGCATTAAAACCGATCGTGTGTATGCTCCAGAGCATTTTTAACAGCGTAAAAAACGGCCATTAAAAATTTCGAACATGCTCTATTTTTTCACGTCGTTTTTCATGTCGTTTTTTTTAACGACGTGAAAAACGATAGTGTGTATGCTTTTACGAGGTGAAAAAAAATGCACATGCTCAGAATCAAGTATGAGACGGGAGCGCTCGTTTTGGTAAAACTAGCGTTTGTAATGGAGATAGCACATTCGTCACGCTGTAACGGACTGAAAAGCACGAGGCTGAAAAGCGCGAATCGTCGCTCAACAAACTTTACTAACATGAAGGGTGGCGCCATCCGAACGGAACTTCCCCTTTATAGTGCCGTCGTACGTGTTGTACGTCACTGCGCTTTGCTTGAACGTTTTTTTTTTATGATCGTGTGTACGCAAACCAGGCTTGAGAGGAAACATGAAAAAAAATGACGAGAAAAACGTCGGTTTAAAAAATGGCATGAAAAACGATCGTGTGTACGCCGCATTAGCGTATTTTTACTTGAAATAATGACTTTGATAAACAGCTGCGCACTGTCCAACATAAAAAACTGCAACAGCCACCATTTTATTGTCCAGGATCTCTGCTTTCAAAAAATATATAATGTAAAGCGCTGCGCAAACTGTTGGCGCTATATAAATCCTGTATAATAATTATAATAATGTTTGGGGGGCTTGAAATTAATAAAATCCTGAATCTAATGCCGTGTACACACGATCGATTTTCTCGACGGTGAAAACACCGTCAAGAAAATAGACGGGAAAAACAAGGGGACCGCTTGGTTCCCTACACACGGCCGTTTTTCCCGACATTTTTTTTCTTGGTCGAGAAAAACGACCGTGTGTGGGCTCCGCGGCAGTGTTTCCCTATGGGAAAACTGCCGCGGAAAAAAATGACAGGAATCACGACGAGAAAAATTAGAGCATGTTCTAATTTTTCTCGTCGTGATTAATGCCGTTTTTCCCGTCGGGAAAAATGACAAAAAGCCCACACACGCTCGTTTTTCTTGTTAAAAAATTTTTTTCTAATTTTTCCCGACTGGAAAAATGATCGTGTGTACGCGGCATAACATATATAGGGAAAATGTAAAAAAAAACTTTCCCCGGACAGCAAGTGGTTAAATAAAGTTGACAATGCAACAATATTTGGTCCTTTTTAAGTGACAAATTATATTCCAATTTCCGTCTTTCATGGGGAATAATAATTGGCTTTTGGCTTGCTGAGGACATTACATTTTCCATGTCAGTGTCAGCAGCCTGGGTTCCTCCGGTGGAGGGGAGAGTTCTGATTTCTCGGAATACAAGATCAGCGGCTGATCAATCTCCCGTATGCAATGTAATAAATGTGTGTGCCCCGGCGCTGGCATCGTAAACAAGTCTTACATCAGCTCTAGTTAACATCCAGCGTCTACATGTCCCCAGATCATTGCAGATTGCTGTAATGCCTTACCCCGACAATTAGAATCCAGAATATGCGCGCCACACTGACTGTTAAAAGTACAGCCAGACGTGAAAATGTGATGTTTAAAGCTGAAGTCGGAGAATTGGGGCTCTATCACATTCGTGGTGGTGTGCGGTGCCCTCTGAGGAGTGATCTGCATTAGGATCGCTTTTCAGAGGTCACTTGATAGGCGGTGAGGTTGCTTTAAATCACCTCCTCGCCAAATGATTTAACCCTATAATGCCACACTATTGTTCCACAATCGCATGTACTGCATGCTTTTGCGGCCTGGCCCCATTTAACTCAATGGGCAAGTTTGACAAGCAGTCAAATTTAAAAATGGCACAACCAAGATACTTTGCTTCGCAGCATGTGTACAGACCTTTTATTATACAGTTTGGCTGGGTGGCCAGCTTAGCCAATCATTTTTACTGCCCCTGACTGCCAATCTGAAAGAGACATTAGACAAAATCTACGTTTGTAGTGAAGCCCCCCCCCCCGACTACACACACCCACACTGCAAGGGATAAGTGCTAGTCCAAGGTTGAAGGGATAAAGTGTATTACTTACCCAATCCCTGGTTCTGGCAGGCTGTAGTGCACTGATCTCAGTTGCGATGCTTTGCGGGCTCAGACATGCCCCATCAGATGCCGCCAGTGTGCCCCATCAGATGCTGCCAGTGTGCCCCATCAGATGCTGCCAGTGTGCCCCATCAAATGCCGCCAGTGTGCCCCATCAAATGCCGCCAGTGTGCCCATCAAATGCTGCCTGCACTTACCTGTCTCCTGCACGTCCTCCATGTCTTCTTCCGTCCTCTCTCAGGCATCCAATCACAGCACCTGACGTTTCAGCCAATCAGGTGACCGGTAACAGACCCGGCAACCTGATTGGCTGGGAGGCGGATTCGGCGTTAGCAAAGCGAATTCGTTTGTGCCTCCTGGGCTTTGGGATGCGACGGCCGAGGACACAAGGATGGAAGTACAATGTCCTCATTTAGATGGAAAGCCGAAACCACCTTTGGAAGAAACGAAGGCTGCGGGCGTTGCACCGCTTTCTCCTTATGGAGAATCAAGTAAGGGGACTTGCAAAACAAGGCTGCCAAATCAGAAACCCTCCTGACAGAGGTAAAAGCCACCAGAAAGGCAACTTTCTGAGAGAGTGTCAAAAGGGGGATCTCTCTGATGTTCTCAAACAGAGGTTTCTGAAGTACCGAGAGCACCAGATTCAAATCCCACGGAGGTAGTGGTGGTCGAACTGGAGGAGCCACATGTCGGACCCCTTGCACAAATGTACTCACCAGTAGGGATGAGCTTCGTGTTCGAGTCGAACATATGTTCGACTCGAACATCGGCTGTTCGATCGTTCGACGAAGATCGAACGATTTGGGCCGTTCGTGCCAAATTCGAGTGACGCGAACGGCCCACAATGCACTACGCCATCGCAGTGTCATCCAGGCGCTGTGATTGGCCAAGCATGCACTGTGACCCCGCATGCTTGGCCAATCACAGTGCCGGCAGCGAGGAGAGCAATGATTGGCCACAGGCAGGATGCCTGTGGCCAATTATTGCTGAGGGTGTTTAGTACACGCCCCACACTATAAAAGGCCGCCAGCGCGGCGGCCTTGTGTAGTGTGTTCCGGAGCAGGGAAAGAGAAGCATAGGCAGGGACAGTGTCATTTTTTTCCTTTACTAATCCTGGATTCCTTGTGTTTAGGGACAGATAAGGATAGGTAGGGAGAGTGTCAGTGTGTTATTCTGTGCTAAACCTTGTTTGTAGGGACAGAGAAGGACAGTGAGGGAAAGTGTCAGTGTGCTATTCTGTGCTAAATCTTGTTTGTAGGAACAGAGAAGGACAGTGAGGGAAAGTGTCAGTGTACTATTCTGTCCTAAACCAATCTTGCTGAACCATATTTGAAATCCTTGAGTTTAGGGACAGAGAAGGACAGTGAGGGAAAGTGTCAGTGTGCTATTCTGTCCTAAACCAATCTTGCTGAACCATATTTGAAATCCTTGAGTTTAGGGACAGGGAAGGACACTCGTGGAAACTATCAGTGTGCTATTCTGTGCTAAATCTTGTTTGTAGGGACAGAGAAGGACAGTGAGGGAAACTATCAGTGTGCTATTCTGTGCTAAACCAATCTTGCTGAACCATATTTGAAATCCTTGAGTTTAGGGACAGAGAAGGACACTCGGGGAAACTATCAGTGTGCTATTCTGTGCTAATCCTTGTTTGTAGGGACAGAGAAGGACAGTGAGGGAAACTGTCAGTGTGCTATTCTGTTCTAAACCAATCTTGCTGAACCGTATTTGAAATCCTTGAGTTTAGGGACAGAGAAGGACACTCGGGGAAACTATCAGTGTGCTATTCTGTGCTAAATCTTGTTTGTAGGGACAGAGAAGGACAGTGAGGGAAAGTGTCAGTGTGCTATTCTGTCCTAAACCAATCTTGCTGAACCATATTTGAAATCCTTGAGTTTAGGGACAGAGAAGGACACTCGGGGAAACTATCAGTGTGCTATTCTGTGCTAAATCTTGTTTGTAGGGACAGAGAAGGACAGTGAGGGAAAGTGTCAGTGTGCTATTCTGTCCTAAACCAATCTTGCTGAACCATATTTGAAATCCTTGAGTTTAGGGACAGAGAAGGACACTCGTGGAAACTATCAGTGTGCTATTCTGTGCTAAATCTTGTTTGTAGGGACAGAGAAGGACAGTGAGGGAAACTGTCAGTGTGCTATTCTGTTCTAAACCAATCTTGCTGAACCATATTTGAAATCCTTGAGTTTAGGGACAGAGAAGGACACTCGTGGAAACTATCAGTGTGCTATTCTGTGCTAAATCTTGTTTGTAGGGACAGAGAAGGACAGTGAGGGAAAGTGTCAGTGTGCTATTCTGTCCTAAACCAATCTTGCTGAACCATATTTGAAATCCTTGAGTTTAGGGACAGAGAAGGACACTCGTGGAAACTATCAGTGTGCTATTCTGTGCTAAATCTTGTTTGTAGGGACAGAGAAGGACAGTGAGGGAAACTGTCAGTGTGCTATTCTGTTCTAAACCAATCTTGCTGAACCATATTTGAAATCCTTGAGTTTAGGGACAGAGAAGGACACTCGGGGAAACTATCAGTGTGCTATTCTGTGCTAAATCTTGTTTGTAGGGACAGAGAAGGACAGTGAGGGAAAGTGTCAGTGTGCTATTCTGTCCTAAACCAATCTTGCTGAACCATATTTGAAATCCTTGAGTTTAGGGACAGAGAAGGACACTCGGGGAAACTGTCAGTGTGCTATTCTGTTCTAAACCAATCTTGCTGAACCATATTTGAAATCCTTGAGTTTAGGGACAGAGAAGGACACTCGTGGAAACTATCAGTGTGCTATTCTGTGCTAAATCTTGTTTGTAGGGACAGAGAAGGACAGTGAGGGAAAGTGTCAGTGTGCTATTCTGTCCTAAACCAATCTTGCTGAACCATATTTGAAATCCTTGAGTTTAGGGACAGAGAAGGACACTCGGGGAAACTGTCAGTGTGCTATTCTGTTCTAAACCAATCTTGCTGAACCATATTTGAAATCCTTGAGTTTAGGGACAGAGAAGGACACTCGTGGAAACTATCAGTGTGCTATTCTGTGCTAAATCTTGTTTGTAGGGACAGAGAAGGACAGTGAGGGAAACTGTCAGTGTGCTATTCTGTTCTAAACCAATCTTGCTGAACCATATTTGAAATCCTTGAGTTTAGGGACAGAGAAGGATAGGCAGGGGACAGTGTCAGTGTCTTTGTTGCTAAGCCTCCTGCACAGTATACACCTGAAGGTAGCCCTTATTGCTGTTTTTCCCATCTCCCTGCAGGCCATCCATTAAAATGTCTGCAAGGCAAACAAGGAGAGGCAGACAGTCAGGAGGCAAAAAAAGAGGGCAAGCAGGCTCTGTGTCTGGGGGCAACAGTGCTGGTCGTGGACGCGGTGCATTGTCATCAGCACGTGGCCATGGGACACGCTTGTCCTTCTTTTCGGCAGCTGGACATGTTGAGCCACATCATGCCGAAGACTTGGTAGAGTGGATGACCAAGCCCACCTCATCCTCCTCATCCTCTCTCACCCAGGCTCAGGGTACTGGCAAAGCAGCTGCCAAAGCGTCCTCTTCTCTGGTATTAATGTCATCATTAGTCACTCCTTCCCTAGACCCACCATGCCCACCTCCTGAGGAGTCCCCCGAACTGTTTGAGCACAGTGTTGGGTACATGCTCCAGGAGGATGCCCAGCGTTTCGAAGGATCTGATGATAATACCCAGCTAGAGGAAGGCAGTAGCGTGAGAGCAGAGAGAGGGGATGCTCAAGAAGGACACCAATCTGGCAGTCATGCTCCAGCAGCTGCAGCATACTGCCAGATTGGCTCCAGTGATGAGGAGGGAGGGGATGATGAGGTCACTGACTCCACATGGGTGCCTAATAGGAGAGAGGAGGAGGAGGAGGAGGATGAGGAGGAGGCACATCTCCAATGAGGCAGGATGCCCTTGGGTGGCCAGCGTATGGGCAGCACACCGACGGAATCACACCGCAGAGCTCAGCCTGTGCAGGGCGCTGCCTCTGCCCGTCATTCAAAAAGTTCTTTGGTGTGGGCCTTTTTTGAGGCGAGTGCATCAGATCGCACAGCTGCTGTTTGCAACATATGTCTCAAGCGTATATCGCGTGGCCAAAACATCAGCCGCTTGGGCACCACATGCTTGATCAGACATATGTTGACCTGCCATGCAGCTCGTTGGCAAGCCTACCTTAAAGACCCACACAAAAGAACAAAGCGGACCTCTCCTTGCACCGCATCAGCTGGGATCTCCAACCCCACTATACCATCAGTCCTCTCTGAAACCTGCACTGAGAGGAATGAAGGTGTAGAATTAGGTGTGTCACAGCCAAGTACTTGTGGCCACTCTGCTAGCAGTACACCGACGTCCGATTCTAGCAGGCAAATTTTCCTGCCCCAGCTGCTGGACCCTCGAAAGAAGTTCACTCCCAGCCATCCACATGCCCAGCGGTTGAATGCTAGCTTGGCTAAATTGCTAGCGCTTCAACTGCTGCCTTTTCAGTTGGTAGACTCGGCCCCCTTCCGTGAGTTTGTGCAATGTGCGGTTCCTCAGTGGCAGATTCCCAAACGCCACTTTTTCTCACGGAAGGCGATTCCGGCTCTCTACAGGCATGTGGAAGGCAATGTCTTGGCCTCGCTGGACAGGGCGGTCAGCGGTAAGGTGCATATTACCGCTGACTCATGGTCCAGCAGGCATGGACAGGGACGTTACCTTTCTTTCACGGCCCATTGGGTCACTCTTTTGGCAGCTGGGAAGGATGCAGGACAAGGTGCAGTAGTGTTGGAGGTTGTTCCACCGCCACGCCTCCAAAATGCTACTACTGGTTGTGACACACCTCTCTCCTCCACCCCCTCCTCTTCTTCTTCCTCCATGGCCTCTTCCTGTGGTTTGTCCTCGGAACCAGCGGTGCTCCGTAGGCGTTCAAGGGGCTACGCAAGTACGCAGGCAAAAAGATGCCATGCCGTGCTTGCGCTGGTGTGTTTGGGGGACAGGAGCCACACTGGGGCAGAGGTCCTGTCTGCTCTGCAGGGGCAGGCCGAGAGGTGGTTGACGCCACGCCAGCTTAAGCCAGGAATGGTGGTTTGCGACAATGGCACCAACCTCCTCTCCGCCCTCCGACAGGGACAACTGACCCATGTGCCCTGTATGGCTCACGTCCTTAACCTGGTGGTGCAGCGGTTCTTGGGCAGGTACCCGGGCTTACAGGATGTCCTGAGGCAGGCCAGGAAAGTCTGTGTGCATTTCTGCAGATCTTATAATGCCAGTGCTCGCCTGGCTGAGCTGCCAAAGGAGTTGAACCTGCCCAAGAACCGCCTTATATGTGACATGCCCACCAGGTGGAACTCAACGTTGGCCATGCTGCAGCGGCTGCACACGCAGCACAGGGCCATAAATGAGTACCTGTGCGACTACAGCACCAGGACAGGGTCAGGGGAGCTCGGGTTTTTTTCACCACGCCAGTGGGGCATGATCAGGGATGCATGCACTGTCCTGGCACCATTTGAGGAGGCCACGAGGATGGTGAGCAGTGACAGTGCATGCATCAGTGACACTGTACCTCTTGTCCACCTGTTGGAGCACACGCTGCGTGGAATAATGGACAGGGCACTTGAGGCAGAACAGAGGCAGGAAGAGGAGGACTTCCTTGCCTCTCAAGGCCCCCTTTACCCAGACAGTGTTCCTTCTGTCCCACCCATCGCACAGGAAGAGGAGGAGGAGGAGGAGGAGGATTGTGTCAGCATGGAGGTGGAGGCTGGCACTCAGCATCATCAGCAGCAGTCTTTTAGGGATGATTTACAGTCCCAAGAAACCAGTGGACTTGTACGTGGCTGGGAGGAGGTGGCTGCGGATCATGTCGTCCTTAGTGACCCAGAGGACTCCGGACTGAATGCCTCAGCTAACCTACGCTGCATGGCCTCCCTGATCCTGCAAAGTCTGCGGAAGGATCCTCGTATTCTTCGGATCAAGGAGAGGGACCATTACTGGCTGGCCACTCTCCTTGATCCACGGTACAAGGGTAAGGTTGCGGACCTTATGTTACCGTCGCAGAGGGAGCAGAGGATGAGACAACTCCGGGAGGCCTTGCAGAAAGGTCTGTGCAACGCGTTCCCAGAGACTGGGAGGTTACAAACTCCTGGTCCTGGACAACGAGTTGCTGAGGCTTCGGGCAGTCAAAGAAGGAGCGGTGGGGAAGGTGGCCGTCTGACCGATGCGTTCAGACAATTCTTTAGTCCGCAGCCCCAAAGTATGATCGGTTCCAGCAACCATCGCCAGCGTCTGATATACATGGTGCAGGAATACCTAGGGGCAAGGTCAGACTTGGACACCTTCCCCACCGAAAATCCTCTGGCTTACTGGGTCTTCTGGATGGATCACTGGCCAGAGCTTGCACAGTATGCAATTGAGCTACTGGCCTGTCCTGCATCCAGCGTTCTTTCAGAACGCACATTCAGTGCTGCTGGAGGATTTGTCACGGATCACAGGGTGCGCCTGTCCACCGACTCGGTTGATCGACTGACTTTCATCAAGATGAACCAGTCTTGGATCACCACCAGCTACCACACACCTGATGCTGATATAACAGACTAATTGATTTTAAAATGTCACATTCCTTCAAGACTGATGCTGATGCTGAGTGCCTGTGCTGTTATGTTGACTGGCTTTCCTCCTCCTCCTCCTCAATGATCCGATTAATGATGATAGCTTGGAAGATCATTTTGGTTTATGGGTGCCGCCAACAGTGGCTAAGGCCCAATTTTTAAGCCCCTGTTTAACAGGGGCGTGTAATTACAATTTTTGATGCAATACTTTGCAACAGGGCTCATTGCTGTGCTCCAAGTACAGTATCTGTGAGGGGTTGCAGTGTTGTGCCACCAGTGGCTAAGGCCCAATTTTTCAGCCCCTGTTTAACAGGGGCGTGTAATTACAATTTTTGATGCAATACTTTGCAACAGGGCTCATTGCTGTGCTCCAAGTACAGTATCTGTGAGGGGTTGCAGTGTTGTGCCACCAGTAGCTAAGGCCCAATTTTTCAGCCCCTGTTTAACAGGGGCGTGTAATTACAATTTTTGATGCAATACTTTGCAACAGGGCTCATTGCTGTGCTCCAAGTACAGTATCTGTGAGGGGTTGCAGTGTTGTGCCACCAGTGGCTAAGGACCAATTTTTCAGCCCCTGTTTAACAGGGGCATGTATTTACAATTTTTGATGCAATACTTTGCAACAGGGCTCATTGCTGTGCTCCAAGTACAGTATCTGTGAGGGGTTGCAGTGTTGTGCCACCAGTGGCTAAGGCCCAATTTTTCAGCCCCTGTTTAACAGGGGCGTGTAATTACAATTTTTGATGCAATACTTTGCAACAGGGCTCATTGCTGTG
Source organism: Rana muscosa (assembly GCA_029206835.1). Classification (NCBI taxonomy): domain Eukaryota; kingdom Metazoa; phylum Chordata; class Amphibia; order Anura; family Ranidae; genus Rana; species Rana muscosa. The sequence goes on from CM055125.1 coordinate 44,532,326, forward strand.
CTCCAAGTACAGTATCTGTGAGGGGTTGCAGTGTTGTGCCACCAGTGCCTAAGGCCCAATTTTTCAGCCCCTGTTCAACAGGGGCATGCAATTATAATTATTGATCTAATAATTCACAGCAGGGCCCATTGCTGCGCCCACCAAGAGTAACTGTCAGGCCTTACAGTGTTGTGTCAACACCACCACCACCACCACCACCACCACCACCAAAGGCCCAATTTTTCAGCCCCTGTTCAACAGGGGCATGCAATTATAATTATTGATCTAATAATTCACAGCAGGGCCCATTGCTGCGCCCACCAAGAGTAACTGTCAGGCCTTACAGTGTTGTGGCACCAGCACCACCATCAAAGGCCCAATTTTTACTACCACTGTTCAACAATTATATGTTATTACAATTCCTGATATAATAGTTGACAGCAGGGCGTTCCAGCACCCACCAAGAGTAACTGTGAGTGCTTACAGTGTTGTGCCAACACCAACACCTAAGGGGCCAATTTCTGCAGAGTATATACGGCAGGTCCCTACTTTCAAACATCCAACTTACAAACGACTACTACTTGCAAACGGAAGAAGACAACAGGAAGTGAGAGGAAATCTACCCCTTGGAAGGAAAATTCTCTCCTGTAAGAATTAATATGGGAGAAAGGTGTCTCCTCTCTACTGATGCTTTATCACCAATCCTTGTTTCAATAAAAACACCACATTTCAAAAACAGTTGTCATTGGGACGCAAAGTGAGGTGAAATGTTCTGAACAGGGGCACAGACAGCAAAACAAATGTTACAGGGGTGATAACCCTTCCCTATGTTTTCCAAAAAGCTTAAAAATAGGTATTTGGGCTGGAGCTACACTTAAACAATGTAGCTGTTCAAAATTACAAACAGATTCTACATAAGAACAAACCTACAGTCCCTGTCTTGTATGCACCGCCTGTATACGGCTGTTCAGAGTATATAGGGCCTTTTTTATTTTGTGTGCGGGGTTCCCCTTAATATCCATACAAGACCCAAAGGGGCTGGTAATGGGCTGGGGTGGGGGGTGTGTGATGGGGTAGCTATGCCATTTTTCTTAAAGATTTTCATCCATATTACCGGGACCAGACATTACATTAAAGCCGCAAGCAGTTTTAAATGGCTTTTTTTTCTTTTGGAAATGTAATTTTGTGCAGGGACAGTTCTAAACATGGGAAACACGTGGCACTTCACAGGCATACTTTAGACACCCCCCAGGTACAATATTTAAAGGAATATTTGACTTTTTTTTTTTCACTTTATGCATCATTAAAATGACTGCTCCCGGAAAACGTCCGTTTTTAAAACTTCTTTTTGCATTGATACATGTCCCCTGGTGCAGAACCCGGGTTCCCAAACTCTGTTTAGGACAATAACATGGATAATAGTCGTTATAATTAGCACTTTAGAATCCGAACGTTTGCATCCATTGTATTTAATAGGGTTCTAATGTTCGTGCAAACTTTCGGTCCGTTCGCGGGTTCTGGTGCGAACCGAACCCGGGGGTGTTCGGCTCATCACTACTCACCAGTGAATGAGCCGCCAAGGGTCGTTGAAAGAAAACAGCCAAGGCTGAAACCTGCCCCTTAATGGTGCTTAAGGCAAGTTTTTGATCCACTCCACGCTGTAAAAACAGCAGGATCCTGGAAACCGAATATGCCCGTGGACGCCACCCCATCTCCACACACATAGAGATGTAGGCCTTCCACGTGTGATGATAGATCTTCCGAGAAGATGACTTCCGTGCCCTCAGCATGGTGGAAATTACTGAATCCGTCAGGCCTCGGTCCCTCAGAACCTGACTTTCAACAGCCATGCCGTTAAAGCCAGTGACTGTAAAGCAGGATGAAGTATAGGACCTTGCGACAGAAGGTCCTTTAGCATCGGCAGTCACCAAGGGACATCCGCCACCAGGCGTACTAGGACGGCATACCAGGGACGCCGAGGTCAATTTGGGGCAATTAGAATTACTGGAATAGCCTCGGTCTCCACTCTGAGACAAGGAAGAAGTTTCATTGGGGGAAGGCATAAATTAGCCGATACTGTCCCCACGGAGCCACCAATGCGTCTGTCCCGTCCGTCCAGGGATCTTTTGACCTGGCCACAAACCTCAATACCTTCGGATTGAGTCAAGAAGCCAGGAGATCATCATCTGGCGTGCCCCATCTCAGGCAAAGGAGTCGAAAAACATCCGGGTATAGCGACCATTTCCTAGCATTAGGAACAGCGCGGCTACAGGAAAATGGCGCCGGCGCATCCAAAATGGCGCCAATTGTTCTGAGGTAACATGAAAAGGCTGCAAAAACGCTGGGCCTCCGAGCGGAGACACCCCACATGGCAGACCACCCACACTAGAGCAGACCCGGACACACCGCGCAGCCCCCAGCCAGGACCCGGAGCCCCCCCTCAAGGACCCCCCCCCCCGGTTAGGTACACAGCAGGCCCAGCAAATACATGGGGAGGAGGGATGGTCGCGTTCCTGACAGACCCATCACCGAGCAGTACGGAGTGGCTGTCGGCCATGGCCCACTGTGATTTGGACAGCAGTAGCCCGGTCATATGTGAGCCCCGGAGCATATAGCTCACCGGCCACCCCTGGAGCAAACGGGGTATGTCGTGGCCGACCCAGCGTGTAGCTAAAGGTCTGCTCGCGCTCGATGGCCAGACTGGGGAGACTACAAGGATCTATATTATCCAGCCTGTCACCCAGCCGGCAGTTGATAGTAGATCTCAGGTTTAAAAAGTAGAAAGAAAAATATAAAAATAAAAGTTCTCCAGGACCAATGGGCCCCTAGGGAGCCAGGTCCTTTTCCTGCACTAGGCAGAAAAAAACTGAGCTGCTGAGTGCAGGGTGAAGGGTTATGACCAGAGGGACCGCCCCCTGGGCGGGGCTGTTCAGCTTTGCTTAATTACATGTTTTTAAATGTTAACATGTCTGCCTAGTCCTCTCCTAATAGACGGGAACATAACCCTACTGTCAAGAATATAAGGAAGCTGTGTCCGTCCATGGCCAAAAGAGAAAACTGCTTTAGGTATCTCACCACACTGACCTTAGCCTAGGCACACTGCTCCATTCGCATAGGGTTCTTGTTACAAAACACCAGCCTACTATGCAGGAACTGTTAGAATTCTGTTCAGACCAGCCGGAGTGCTTCTGTGAAGTTGGTTTATATATAATTCACCATGGAAACCGCATTCTTCCCATGGTGACTTTTTATGCATCCCTGGCTTATTCTGGGAGGCAGAGCCTTACGACAAGCCAAAGCTGTTTTTTCTGCACAAGCAGCCCTCAGCGCAGAGGAACTGTAAATAGAATCCTGCGTGCGGGACAGTCGTGTGACATATTGCTTGATAATTCAATGTAAAAAGAGCAGTCGGGCATTCGCTACGCATCTTGCATAAAGATTCCAGTTAGCCATTTGCGTGGGACTCGTCGCCATTGCGTACGACTCTGTGTGTGTCACCAAGACAACCGCTTCGCCAAAAATTAACATCTTCCATGCAAAGCAGCGCACAGATTCCATGCACCAGCTTGGAGGATAGAGGGAATTCTGCCAGCCCCGCTTTGAGGGTGAGAACCACTCTGCCGCATGGCGGGGGAGGAAGTGATAGAAAATTATCACAAAATTTGTTAACGGGATTGTGTATTGTGGAAAACATCGAAACTGCTATTGCTGACCTGCTTGTGGAAATTCTTGCTGCCTGGCTGCCTGGCTGTCTCCAGGCTACAGTTCTTGCTGATTCATGGTCTTAAAACATGTAGATTTGCAAGGAATATTTGAATTAAATGGTGCATGTTCTGATTCAGTGACCCAAAAATGTTTGATGCCACTGGATTGGCATGACTGCCAGGCAGCCGGGCAGTTAGCATTTGCTCTTATCACTCCTTTACTTTTCCAGGTCAAACTTGTTTATTGGTTTTATGTAAAACCAAACAAACAAGAGCATTGCAGATATAAAGTTTGGTACATAGTTGGACAGAAGTTTGCCCCAACGTGGCACAAAAGTGGTCATGCAAAGCTACACGTATCAAGAACAAGCATTTCAGAAGCTGAGAAAGCTAACAGAATTCAACTACAGAGGAGGCCACCGGAGTGTGTCCCTCAAGAAGCAAATAAGTCTGACCAATAGTCAGGTTGCATATGAGGCATGTTAAGTAGGAACCAGCAACGATATTGACAGGCATGTTAGGACAATATTCTCAGGAAGGGAAGTACCGTTTCTGTGTCACAAATAAGAGAGAGTAGTAAAGAACAAAAACGAAGGTATAGGAGAAAGAGAAAAAGATGAAAGAAAGAGGGTAAAAAGGGGTAGAGACTAAGAGAAGGAAAGGGGTGAGAGAGGGCAGGATTGTTCCCCAAGGGTAGAGGGTCAACATTTATGTTGCAGGTCAAAAAATAGCAGGTAAGAAGAAGAAGAAGATACTTCACCAAGGCAACAGTAAAGAATCGTCAAAGTCAGGTGGAAGGCAATGTGTAATCAATGGATGCCAAATCTTTTCGAATTTATGGATGTAGCACCCTGGAGTTTAGTCAGGGAGCTCCTCACAAATTTACTTGCCAAGGGTAGTTATCTTGGTCGATTGATAGGGATCTATTGATTTCTCCCTAAGCTTGGCCTTGTTGCACTTTTCTCTTCTATCACTAGGTGGCCAGGTACTTGGTTGTACTAGATATGAGAAGGGCAACCCAAGGTCAGGTTATGGGTATGTGGGTGTACCCAGCCAATGGGCAGGAGTTTTCTTTAATCCCTTGGACTGCTGGGAGAGCCTATATATTCGGGTGAGGTCAGGTGATCTGTGTTCTGTGCCACCCGGACTGCTGTCTGGGTAGACGTGTGTCATCTGCCCGGGCTGCTAGGCTGGAGATTGGGCCTATACTGGGGGGCATCTGGCTGCCAGGCTGTGTGAGGGCCTATCCAAAAGTAAGAGGGCAGAGCAGGGTTGGGACTGCGGCTTGCAGTCAAACCAGAAGTGATGGTTCTGCCGGCCGGAGAACCTGTCAGTGGTAAAAGGGAAGCTGTCGCCACGAAGGGACCAATCGCCTTTACCAGGGACCACAGTGAGTAACTGAAGCAAGTACCGGGAAACCATATTCTCACCGAATGGGCACGGTGGAGAATAAGGAAACTTCAGGCGGTGATCAAGTCAGGGATCCAGTCAGCAGAGGAGATGCTTGTAGAGCAGCCTTGTGTGTCAAGCCAGGGACCTCGCCGGTTAGCAGACAAGTGGAAGTGGTGCTTGAGGGCATACCACCGCAAACCTTGGAGGAGCTCAAGGGATTCATAATCAGTGAATCAGTGGGTCTAGTGAGAGACCGGGAGCTCGGTATTGAAAAACTACAAGGAGCAGTTGTAGTGGAGCTGAAAGAACTGATACATTTGAGTTAGGAACTGTTAAAGGACTGTTACCATAGGAGACAGCAATCCTGCACGTGCAAAAGTGGCACCTTGCTGGGGCCTTTCCCTGCACGGCTGTTCTCCTATTGAAGTCTCAGAGTCTGTCAATTGAGTTTGCAGTTATTTAAGGGTGTCCTGGCCCTAACCCTCTTTTCCCCAATAATATATAAAAAGGACTGTCAAAAGAAATAAAACCTCTTTTACATCCAAGAAGTGTTTGGGGCCCAATGACTTTCACAATCTTTGCACCCACTATGCCTCACAACCCACTACATATCAAAGGATGTCAGCTATCTTTGGCCTGGGAGGTTCTCATTAGACCAAAAGAGGTAAAAGACCTTGCTACACAAACCTTATCACAACTGATTGCTTCCATTTTGGCATGAATCAAAGCCTGTGTTACCCTATGTTTGGTTTCAGCTAAAACAATAGATGGGGTTTTCCAGGCTTTAGCCATAGTTTGTTTTGCGGCTATAATGAGCTGTAAAAAAAGTTTAAATTGGGTACGGGTCAGGCTGGCTGGTTTAAGATTTAAGAGCCACAGAGGGGTCTGGCTGTATATTGGTCTCAAATATTTGGGACCCAAGGTCAAAGATAGCCTTCCAAAAGTCTCAAGCTATTTGACAGTCCCACCAGATATGTAGGTGCGTGCCCTCATCAGTACAACCATGAAAACAAGCTGCTCGGTAGTTGAGGACATATTTTGCAATCCTGGTAAGGACTAAGTACCATCTGGTGAGTACCTTATAATGTGTTTCAATGGCCACAACACACAACATTCAGAGAGGATGACCATATCTCAGCCCATGTGTAGGGGTTGGGGGTAGGCGTGAAACAAATATACTACCACAGAGGCACCATCGCCAAAATATGTACGATTGAAATTCAAAAAGTAGGGTGGAGTGGGACTTTAATTGTGCCTCGGTGGAGTACGAACAAAAAAAATATATAAATACCACAATTGTAAGAAAATAGAAAAAGTTTTATGGGCATTCTTCTTAAAATCTATTACAGTTTAAGACGAAATACAGTCTACTATATCTTGTATCCAGGATGTGCAGGTCCTGGTAAGAGATGTCAATAGATATGGCCTACGTGTTTCGCGGGAACCCCCACTTCGTCATGGCCTTGAAAATAGCACAAATGAACCATCATATAACAACGTTGAATTATCAAAGACATCAAATAAAATTAGCATAGATTTAGGTTAGTGATCAATGAATATTGACATTGCATATATAGCATATAACTCAATTCATATACGAGCACCATGTTATTCCAAAACATATGTAATTGCTTTTTGGTAGACTTAAAAAACAGATTTTATACACCTTTAATATAAATATGCAGTTACATATTATGCCCTTGTAAGTGCAGCGGTGTCTCACAGACGCAGAGTAAGATGGAGGGGTGGGGGAAAAAGAAAGAGCATTAATTAACTTTATTCTCTATAAGTACATTTAATCAAGCAAAAGGGGTTTATTCTATATGTATATGTAGCGGCCTCACCCTCCGTCCCCTTTTTGTAAATAAAATGGCTTGCTTGTCTAGGGGTATGCGGGAAGAGGATGAGGTTCACTACGGCCCATGTCCTAAGGTGTAGAGGTGAAGGCCAACACTATTTTACCTCAGAGTCCTGTGTTCTGGATGGAGCCTCTGGCCCTCTTGCAGAGGGCAAGTTTGACTGTCAGTAATAGAGCCCCACACCATAAAAAGTCCAACACTACTTTATTCTTCTTTACATATGAACAGTATCAGTTGAACTTTAAACAAACAAACAGGGTGTGGATACAAGTAGGCCCAGGCACAATGAACTCTCCTATTCCCTCTTTGGCGAATAGGCTTGGCGCACAGTCGCTGCCACCGACCGTGAGTTTAGTCGCTGCCACCGACCGGGTGAACTGTTGAGGCCCCTGCCACAGGCCTAATAGCAGGTCTCTGCCACTGACCTGAATTGACTAGATGTACCGCTGCCACCGGTCACAGAACATAAATTACCTTCCTTTATGAATAGGCCCTTGTTGGAGAAAGATATCCATCCAAGCGATCTCCGGAGGTCCACCCGACACTGGCAATATGCTGCACCAGCTTCACGAAGGGTCCCCTCTCCGGTCCCTTACGCTCTGGATTCAGGTGCCCAACACCCAGGGCACCTTAGGACGATCCCTCCCTCGCGGGACCCAGCGGAAGATACTGGGCCCCAGGCCTCCGGCTGAGTACCTCACCCCAGACTGAAGGTCCCTGGGATGTAACACGCACGAACTCCTCGTGTACAGGCCAAGGGCGCCTGTACACCGAACACGGACAGCAGCCCTCAGGCTCAAGGTGCCTGGGACTCGGACCTCGTGGCGAAGATGTCCGCCCCCTTTATACCCTTTCCCAGCAAGCACAGCAGGTTCCCCTGCCCCACAGTACAGCTGCCGCGAGAGGTCACAAAGGGTACGGCACTGGAGTAGTGGTTCAACCCCGGCTCAGAGCGACAGCGACACCTACTGAGCCGCAGGGAACTGTGCACCACTGATGTCCTCACCCGAACAGAATACAGCCCTATTCTTCCAATCAGTGCATCTGGGTCATGCTACCACCCAGATGCTTCCCCTAAATAATACATGCCCGCTACACTCTCCCCCCAGTGATTTGACACTGGTCCCCAGTGTCTGGAACAAGCTATCTCTCCAACAGGAGGCAACATAACCTGATCCAGAGACTAGCTGAAAATCTCCAAAAAACTTTGGAAAACTGACAGTTGTGCCTGGACCTGACATGAAAAGGAAGGGAAGGGAAACAACACACAACAGTAAAACATTTCAAGTCACATCATCGACACTTTTACCCCCTCCCACATCACTAGCTAAAACCCGCCCCATTCTCAGCGGCTCTTGATGGGATGTTCTTCTGCAGAGGGGAAAGAAAGAAATGTTAAGCACACAAATCCCTGACACATATGTTCGTGTGGGAATGAAAAAACCTCTCCTCAGAGAAATTCTTTCCTTCCTGAAGTGTGTGTGTGTGAAAAGTGAATGTCGTTGCACAACACCGCCACCTGGTGACAGCGCCACGGTCATATCACTTATCAAATCCTGAGACGGAACTTCACTGTACCCTGGCTCTAACTACCCCAAAGTCAATGATTACTTTGCTGGATGGAAGAAAGGAAAACAAACAACGGAAACAGTCTCCATTCTTCCGAAGAGCACAAACACCCCTTTAACTAGGGCACAGTGACTGATTTTTCCAGAGAAGCAAACACAAACTCCAGAAAGTTCCACCACTCGGGAAAAAAAAAAGGACAAAGGAAAGGAGTCTTTTCTCCTACAGATAGAAACTGGGATGCGGCAGGACAAGGGGCTTCAAATGCTGATCCATGGTCTCAATCTGATACTCGGCATCTTCCTTGTCTTTCCGGCGTATCAGCACTTTATCCGCGTGGATGTGCCGACCCAGCATCCATTCTGCCTTGCAGTCCTTGAACCTTTGTGATGCCTTGTGAGAGCAAGCAAGGTACCTACGGGCGTGTGGTACCCCAATATGTGTCCATATGAAGTCATTGTACCAACGCTCCCGACGGACTTCGACCTCATATAGCAGTTCCTTTGACAAGTATGGGTATTCCCACCCGTACTCATGAGCAACCTTCTGACCAAACAAGCGTTGAAGCCTGGCCAAAGGAGGCATAGTAGCTTTGTTACCCACACCTGGTAAGACAATACAGTCTGGATGGTGAGGGGCCTTGATCACTTCCAAATTGGGCATGGGCGCCCGCAGCGACAGTCTCTGACCCCCGGTGTTAGATGCAGGTGGCACCGGTGATCGAAGGGCAGGCATGGGACGGGGCTCCTCCTCAGGTGCTGGTGCCGCCACCCGGGGTGTACTATCCCCTGTAGACATGGGTGAGTCCCTTTTTGCATGGGACGAGGACAGAGGTATCTTGTCCCAGCCTTTCTGGCAGAAAATCTTGTCGATCTCTGCATCGTCTCCAATGTCGGAGAGCGACTCCAGGTCGGAGGTGTCATACATTTCGGCAGGTAGGTAACCCCTTGTAGACTCGGAGTCACCCCCCTCAGCGGGCTCCACCTACTATGGACTCCCGACATCTCCAACCACACCAACAGTCCCAACCCCTGGCTCACCTGGGCCTGTAGTAGTGTCGCGATGTCCAGGACTCTTTCCTCCGGATCCATCAAGGCCAGGCAAGCAGCGGGGCGAAGCTCCTCCACGGCCACAGGAAGCCTTAACCAGGCCGACCTTCCGTTTTGACGGTGGGAGCAGGGACCCTGTGGTGACCGAAGCAGCATCCTCGGATTTCTCTTCTTTGATGGAGACCTCCTCCACGGTCCCAGCAGTGCGCGTGGGGACGGCTGTCCAAGCGGTGATTCCTCCTCCTTGAGTAGTGGCGCCTGAGCGGTCGAGGTAGATAGCTCTTGGCTTTTCAAAGGACGGTTCCACCTCGAATGAGAACTCTCCGCAGGCCTCGCAGCGCCCGAATGGCTTCACCTGCACCACTAGTCCCGAACAGCCGGGACAAATCATACCCAGGGCCTCAACGTCTCTGCAGGAGTACAGGGCGAATCTTCCCCAGGGCTTGAGCCGAATCCCAGTATCCGTAACCGGAGCATTAGTCAAAGCCATCCTCATGGTGGTAGAAACTGGAAACCACAAGGCATTTTCAAACATGGTCACGGCCTGTTGCTCCATCGCGCACTGCGTAGTTCTTGCCACAGCCCCCATGTGATCCTCCTCACATGGCCGGACTCCTCCCCTTTGGCGCTTCAGTTCGTGGGCTTTCTCCGAGTCACGCCCATGAACTGTGCAAGGAAGGTGTGCCTCGTGGCGTGTTGGCCAATATGGCCGACCTACTCGGAACTCCATTGGGCAGACACACTCAAACTCCGTCAGCTTCGGCTCCATAACACAATCCTGGACGAGCCCACACACGTAGCAGTCTCACCCTCCGTCCCCTTTTTGTAAATAAAATGGCTTGCTTGTCTAGGGGTATGCGGGAAGAGGATGAGGTTCACTACGGCCCATGTCCTCTAAGGTGTAGAGGTGAAGGCCAACACTATTTTACCTCTGAGTCCTGTGTTCTGGATGGAGCCTCTGGCTCTCTTGCAGAGGGCAAGTTTGACTGTCTGTAATAGAGACCCACACCATAAAAAGTCCAACACTCCTTTATTCTTCTTCACATATGAACAGTATCAGTTGAACTTTAAACGAACAAACAGGGTGTGGATACGAGTAGGCCCAGGCACAATGAACTCTCCTATTCCCTCTTTGGCGAATAGGCTTGGCGCACAGTCGCTGCCACCGACCGTGAGTTTGGTCGCTGCCACCGACCGTGAGTTTGGTCGCTGCCACTGACCGGGTGAACTGTTGAGGCCCCTGCCACAGGCCTAATAGCAGGTCTCTGCCACCGACCTGAATTGACTGGATGTACCGCTTCCACCGGTCACAGAACATGAATTACCTTCCTTTATGAATAGGCCCTTGTTGGAGAAAGATATCCATCCAAGCGGTCTCCGGAGGTCCACCCGACACTGGCAATATGCTGCACCAGCTTCACGAAGGGTCCCCTCTCCGGTCCCTTACGCTCTGGATTCAAGTGCTCAACACCCGGGGCACCTTAGGACGATCCCTCCCTTGCGGGACCCAGCGGAAGATACTGAGCCCCAGGCCTCCGGCTGAGTACCTCACCCCAAACTGAAGGTGCCTGGAATGGAACACGAACTCCTCGTGTACAGGCCAAGGGCGCCTGTACACCGAACACGGACAGCAGCCCTTAGGCTGAAGGTGCCTGGGACTCGGACCTCGTGGCGAAGATGTCCGCCCCCTTTATACCCTCTCCCAGCAAGCACAGCGGGTTCCCCGCCCCGCAGTACAGCTGCCGCGAGAGGTCAAAAAGGGTACGGCACTGCAGTAGTGGTTCAACCCTGGCTCAGAGCGACAGCGCCACCTACTGAGCCGCAGGGAACTGTGCACCACTGATGTCCTCACCCAAACAGAATACAGCCCTATTCTTCCAATCAGTGCATCTGGGTCATGCTACAACCCAGATGCTTCCCCAAAATAGTACATGCCGCTACATATATATTTACCTTAGGACTGTATGGGTAATGCGTCGGTCCAGAGAGAACGCTGAGCCCATTCTGCTATATCGTCACTCCTTTCCTTTTTTACCCTGTCATGGATATGCACTAATGTCTGTCTGCCATCTTACCTTTTCCTACTCATGTGTTCATCTTAGAGGCTGGACTCTTTCACCTGGCTTCCTTTATAATCTCCTCCCAGCCTGACTCCACCCCAGGCCCTATCACAGAACACTATATTAACCTGTGCACTGCAAGCCTGCCTTGCTGATCAATGTGTTTGTTAAGCATTGTGTGTTTGGGTTCCTGCCTGCCGTGTGCTACATCTGTCTCTCTGTTACGATATTGGCTTGTTCCTGACAATCCCTGTCTGCTTGTGACCCTTGACCTTCGGCTTGTCCTTCGTTTATCCTTGCCTGCCTGTGACCCCGACCTTGGCCTTTCCCCTCACTATTCTTGTATCCTGTGCTGCTGCTCCCCCTCTTTCCTCCTTACCCTACGAGGCGTGAGCTAGGAGACTCTAGGGGTCGCGACCTGGACCTAGCTGCAGCGTAACATCCTCACCACTAGAGGCTCTGGTGAAGACCTGCTGGGTCTTAGACTCCGTGCCCTGGGGAATCTCGGCTCTAGCTTCCTGTGGATCCCGGTTGTGCTCCTCTGGTCCCGCTTTCCACAACCACCCAGTATCCTATCTGCAGCAGTCAGCCATAGGGTTCACTAGCTTGTGGTGCACTCTTGACCCCCCTACGGTGTGCATCTGTCACCTGGCCACAGATGACCTGACATACCCGTTAAGGATAACCCATGTTACGGTACAAACCATTGTTTCTCTTTCATTCATTGAGAGATACAGCTGTTGATAGATGACCAACCATATACAAGTGGGTTATAGTGCCACTGGTACTGACTGATCTCTAATCAACCAATCAATCTCCAATCAAAACTTGTCTCTCAAAGAACATAAGATGATTTTTTAGTGAATACAAAACATTCTATTTTCTCTTACATTCATTAAAGTGAAAGTAAACCCTCCTATCGTTTTTAGCCAAGGAAGCTGCCATCTTGGCCTTTGTTTAATCTGCAACTGCCATGATGCTGCACATGTGATCAGTTATGACACCAGCCATTGGATGATTTGACAGTTTGGTAGAGAGCACAACCAATGTGACAGTTACATTTACGGCATGTGCCAGGAATGTAACTGTTATATGAAACTGTTAAATTGATGGGTTTACTTCCTCTTTAAGAGACAAGTTTGGGGAACACAACTGTAGATAGAAAATCAACCATATACCAGTGGGTTATAGTGCCTACTCCTAGAGTAGTCAGCATGACCCACTAATATTGATTGATCTTCAGTCAAAAGCCGTGTCTCCCAGTGAACCTAAAAGAAAATATTATTTTTTTCCTCACAAAAATGGCCCCTTCCCCCCTGTTGAGTGCCCCCACAGCTAGCAGCTTGCTATTGGGGCACCCGAGCCGAGTCACAGCTCCCTGTATCCATTCAGACACGAAGCCCTGAGCCGGCCCGCCCCTTTTTTCCCCTGATTGGCTAACTGACTTTGATTGACAGCTAGGGAGCAATTGGTGCCACTGCTGTGTCTCAGCCTATCAGAAGGAGAGTCTCGGACGGCTAAGACATTTGTGGACATCACTGGAGAGAGATGGGGCTCAGGTAAGTAATTAGGGGGTGCTGGGGAGGCTGCTGCACACAGAAGGTTTTTATCTTAATACATAGAATGCATTAAGATAAAAAACCTTCTGCCTTTACAACTTCTTTAATATCTGTTCATAGAGTTTCTGTTTGCTAAGTGCTATGATTGAAACCCTACTTTTTCAACATCCCTTGTTTTTTGTGCTAGTTAGTTCCCAAACGTATGCTGCCATGGAAGTCTGTCAGGAAAATTTCCTATCAAATACTTACTGTAATTTTCCTTTCCTGTTGGACTCCATGGCAGCAGGAGTCCCCTCCCAGTGTCATGAGTAGACTAGTTACGGAATGCCGCCTCTGGCTGAGCCTGAACGTTTATGGGAGTGGGGTCCTATGGGGTAGGAGCGAGGGCGGGGTTACCCAAACGTATGCTGCCGTGAAGTCTATCAGGAAAGGAAAATTACAGTTATGCCCTGTACACATGATCGTTTTTTCCGATGAAAAAAGTCAAATGGACTTTTTTCATCGGAAAAACCGATTGTGTGTGGGCCCCATCGGACTTTTTTCCATCGGTGTTAAAAAATAGAACATGTTTTAAATTTTTCCGATGGAAAAAAAACGATAGGAAATTCCAATCATCTGTGTGGAACTCCAGCGGAGAAAAAACCCACACATGCTCAGAAGCATTGAACTTAATTTTTTTCGGCTCGTCGGAGTGTTTTACGTCACCGCGTTTTGGACGGTTGGAATTTTGTCTGATGGTGTGTAGGCAAGACTGATGAAAGTCAGCTTCATCGGAATTCCGACGGAAAATTCCATCGGAAATCCGATCGTGTGTACAGGGCATAAGTATTGTTATAGGAAATTTTCAGTTGTTCTGAGTTCATTGGAGAGACAATTGTTGATAGAAGATCAACCACATACCAGTGGGTTATAGCGTCTACTTTTAGACATGGGCAGCATAACCCACTGGTACTGGGTGATCTCCAATCAAAAGTTGTATTCTTCAATGTACATAAGATTAAATAGAATTGTATTTTCTCTTACATTGATTGAGGGACATTTTTTTGACTGAAGATCAATCAATACCAGAGGGTTATGCTGCCAAATTGACCCTGTCTAACATTCATGTTAAAAACAGAGGTTTTAGTTGCACACATTTGCAAATTTACATGGAAGCCTCAGTGCCTACATCAAGGCTCCTCTGTATACTGTGGCCCTAACTCTATATTTTTGAGAGTCTCTAAGTTGGGTCATAAATAGCAGTGGATAAATTAATGGAGGGTTTGCCTGGAAGGAGCCCACTCCTCCTGAAAGGCACGGGGACACAGGGAACTCACAGCAAAAGCAAGAAACAAGAAAAGCTGCTCCAGGTGAGTGAGTCTCTGGTCAATCCTCACACACACTAGTCAGGTGCCAGCCCAGCTCGCATGCTGTGTGACGTGAAGAAATAATTCCGGACGGCTGCACTTCCAAAAATCCTTTTATTGAAGCTTCATATGACAAGTGGTTGACAGATGGAGCAGGGGACAAAGAGGTAGACGCGTTTCACGCAAATGTCAGCGCTTACTCATTACCTATTGGAACTAGTCACCACAATCACCTATATACTGCTCTAATGTGTTATCATTAGGTTACAGGTGAACTAACCAATTAAAATTAGTACTTAGCTGGTGTTACAAAGAAAACCCGGCTAGAATACACGGTACTTACACTCAAATCGGATGTAAAGAGTTCGGTCCAAACCCGCTGCCAGGAAAAATCTGATACACCAATTGAACTCGGAGCAGACTCGACACATCAGTCAAAATCATTGTATAGGTACAGGAACATACACAAAATAGGAAACATGTATATATGTATACACACAGTGAAGTTGATGTTGAAAACAAATGATTTTAAAAACAAAGTGTTAGAACATCATGAGGACCAATACTGGCATATTCCCAAAGTATGTGCATAGTCTCGAATGAACGTCAATGGAGAGAAATAGGTGCTAATAGACTGTGGGAAACTAGCCTAGAGAAAAAAAGAATAAATGAACAAAATAAATTAAATGTGGAAGAGAAATAGGTACTAATGGACTACAGGAAACTAGCTGAGAGAAAGAGAGAAAGAGAAAGAGAAAAAGAGAAAAAAAGAGAGAAAAAGAGAGAGCAAGAGCACAATGGTGGCTGGAAGCATGCAATGTGTCTCCACGCCAAATTCAGCAAACAAGCTATACAAAAAGATGGTAACAATCTCAATTTATAACTAGCCTTGGAAACGTTTGTCTGTTTGTGTTGATCTTCTATTAACAGTACAAAAAATTATATTTTCTCTTACACTCACTGGTTGACACAGCTTTTGACTGAAGATCAATCAATACCAGTGGGTCATGCTGCCTATTCTAGGGGTAGGCACTATAACCCACTGGTATATGGTTGATCTTCTTGTGTCCCTCAATGAATTTAGAACAAAATGTTTTATTTTCTCCTATGTTCATTAAGACACATAGCTTTTGATTGGAGATCGATCAGTACTAGTTATACTGCCCATCGAATGTTTTGTACCCACTGAAATGTATTTTTATGAGTTCATTGAGAGACACAGTTTTTGATAGAAAATCAACCACATACACTTGGGTTATAGTGCCTACTTTTAGATGTGGGTAGCATAACCCACTAGTATTTATTGATCTTCAATCAAAAACCAAAGAGAAAATAGAATTTGTTTGTATTCACATACAAATTCTATTTCATCTTATGTTCTTCGAGAGACACAACTTTTCATTGGAGATCAGTGGGTTATGTTGCCCTTTTCTAGGAGTTGGCACTATAACCCTAACCCACTTGTATATGGTCGATTTTCTAACAACTGTGTCTCTCAATGAACTCAAAGAAAAAAAATGTACAACAAGTACATAAAATTCTATTTTCATCTTATGCTAATTGGGAGACAATGCTGTTGACTAGAGAACAATTAGTACCAGTGGGTTATGCTAGCCATTTCTAGGAGTAGGCACTATTACCCACGCGTATATGGTTGATCTTTACAATAGCTCTGTCCCTCAATGAACAAAAGAGAAAATTATTTTGGGGTGAGTATACAAAATTCTATTTTCTCTTATGTTCATTGAGAGACAATGCTTTCGACTGACGCCTAGCCAGTACCAGCAGGTTATGCTGCCCATTTCTAGCAGTAGGTACTATAACCCATTTGTATATGGTTGATCTTGTGTCAACAGCTGGGTCCCTCCGTGAATTCAGAAAAAAATAAAAACTTACAGTGAGTATAAAAAAAATAAGTTCTCTTATGTTCAATGTTCATTGAGAGACATGGCTTTTGATTGGAGATCAGTCAGTACCAGTGACTTATGCTGCCCATTTCTAGCAGTAGGTACTATAACCCACTGGTATATGGCTGATCTTCTATCAATAGCTGTGTCTCACAATGATCCAAAGAGAAAATAATTTTACAGCAAGTACAAAAATTCCTGTTCACACAGCAGGGCATATTGTACAATTTAATGCTGTGATATCTGTTTCAGTGACAAAACCCTATAAAGTGAATATATATGAAGCATCGGGATGATTGATAATAGATTCATATTTGATTTTTGATGTGTTTTATCTCAGTTGTGTTTTTTTTTTTTACCTTAGTACCTCTGTTGCAGTGCATTCAATACTGAGCAAAAAGTTTATTAAATGACGTTTAAACATACAAAAAAAAAACTGCAGAAACTGCACTATCCAGCAATAACTGCCTTTCAGGATGAAGAGCTGGAATCTTTGTAAGCAGATATTTGATCCTGTTTTGTATTCATTAACAAATGTTAAAGTAAACCTTTCACAAGTCTGAGCAATTCAAAGTGAAGATATGATGAAAAATGCATGAGCACTTGTTATCATCAGTTTAAGTGAAAATGATATATAGATCCCCAGATAAATGCAGCTGAAGTTACATTCAAATCTAAACCTTTCCTATAAATTTAAAAATTTACGTTTTTTTTTTGTTTATAGCGCAAAAATAAAAAACAACCAAATACCACAAAAGGAATGTTTTATTTGTGGCAAAAAAATAAGACAAAGAGTTTATTTGGGTACAGCGTTGTATGATCGCGCAATTGTCAGTTAAAGTGGCGTATCGCAAAAAGTGGTCTGGTCGTGAAGGGGTATAAATCTTCTGGAGGTCAAGTGGTTAAACAAAGTATAATACTTGACTGAAGGTCTGCTTTGAATAATATTTTTTTTTTTGTAGGTCTATACAACAGACCTATTAGACTTAGAGGGACATTTAAGGAAAAAAAAAGAAAGAGGGATTTGGTTCCAAAAATGTAAAAACAATGAATGCCGCGTACACACGATCGGAAATTCCGACAACAAAACCGTGGATTTTTTTCCGACGGAATGTTGGCTCAAACTTGTGTTGCATACACACGGTCACACAAATCTTGTCAGAAATTCCGAACTTTAAGAACGCGGTGACGTACAAGACGTACGATGAGCCGAGATCAATGAAGTTCAATAGGCAGTTCGGCTCTTCTGCTTGATTCTGAGCATGCGTGTTTTTTTGTGCGTCGGAATTGCATACAGACGATCGGAATTTCCAACAAGAACTTTCCTTGTCGGAAAATTTGAGAACCAGCTCTCAAATTTTTGTTGTCGGAAATTCCGACAGCAAATGTCCGATGGAGCCTACACACGGTCGGAATTTCCGACCAAAAGCTCACATCAGACATTTGTTGTTGGAATTTCCGATCGTGTGTACGCGGCATAAGGGGAAAAGAGGGAGAGGGATTTGGTTCTAAAAAAGGAATAGTCCCTCTAAATGAACAACAGTTGGGAGCTCTAGGTGTGTGCACTTTACCAGTGTTATTTCATATTCTTTGAGGACCAAGAAGGCAGAAGCACAACCTTTGACACACCATATGAGGGAAAAAAAAGTTGAAAAATCTTTGAGAATGAACAGAATCGTACAATAAAATGACCTTGGAGTGTGAGGGAGAGGGATTAAGGAAAATAAGGTTAGGAGTGGAGTTTTCTATCATAGGCAGTGAGTGACATCAACAGTATCATGAAACTGAAGCCCATGTTTTTTGCCACCAAAGTCCTAAGCCTGTTTAGTCTTCCCATCTTTCTGGCTTTGATTAAATTCCCATCAAGCTTCGGGCCAAGTGAAGGGAATCTTTTATTTTTGACGTAACTCCTGTATATAAGCCCTCTCCTTGCACTCTGCTTTTCGGGGCCGACTCTTTAGGGAGTCCTCTCCGTGCGCCCAAACTCAATTTGATGCCGAATAATTTTTTCACACGTTTCTCCAGGGCTTTCCCACCCCTGCTTAGTACATGATCCCCCACTCGCTATATCTTAATTTTCCCCGGCAATAAGATCTATAGAGTCCCAGGACAATTGCTTTGATGTATCCAGACGTGTCTTTTATGTTCCGCGGCTGCCTCCTGTTCTCTGGCAGCACACACGTCGAGGTCCTTAAAGTCTTGTCTCCGAAGACTTTTAATGGAAAATACTGTTTCAATTTGCCTTTGTTCTGTGTTTCTCACATTAAATATAGTCTCTTGTCTTGGAGAAATGTACAGATAAATGTATCTGTTCTCAGTTTTATTTCTTTTGTGCAAAGCCAAGATATTTCTAGGTCACTGCCTACAGGTACCAACAAAAGGTGGTAGTACACAGGTAACACATATTAAACAAGTATATTACCCAGAAAGGCTCCCATACTCCATTGCATTGTATAGCAGGGGGTACATCTGCAACCCTAGAGACGCCCACCAAGAATACTAGTAACAGTCCCAGCTATTAATGATTTGTTTCATGTTTTGCCTCTAGTGACCAACCTTACAGAAAAAGGCGCAGATTGAACGATCATAATTATGAGGGATGATGAGACATACGGTACTTTAAGAACCCATAACTATCCCTTTATTACAGATAAAGCTGAACTTTAATTTCTCAAACAATTGTAGCGGGGTGCACAATTTAGGGGAGTGTCTGAGTGGTAGTTGGGCTCAGACACACTATTATTAGGGTTAATAGACCATTTGTGTGCCATGGGAGTTGGTATTGGTGTGTAGTTCCCTGGGACCTACAGGTGGCGCTGTCGCCCTGGGTCCGGGTTGAACCACAATACAGGGTTGCGCCTTTTCTTGTCCCCTTTCGACAGCAGTACGGCGGGGCGGGGAACCTGCTGTGCCTGTCGGGAGAGGGTATAAAAAGGGGCGGCCATCTTCCATGTTAGTCTTCGCCCACGCCCAGGCACCTTCGGCCTGGGTGTGTGGGGTCTTCGTCCACGCCCAGGCACCTTCGGCCTGGGTGTGTGGGTTGGTTATCTCCGGGTGCCCTAGGCCCGGTGGGCGAGTTCCTGTTCCATCCCAGACACCTTCAGTCTGGGGTGAGGTACTATTTTGAAGGCCCGGGGCCCAGCAACCTTCGGCTGGGGTCCGCTAGATATCGAGAGCTCCCAGGGTGCCGCCTTGCGAGGGGACCCGTATCTGAGATGAGGAGGCCAGGGAGGTAACCCTTTCCGAAGACCCAGCGCAGAGTCGTGGTGACGGTGAGGGCCTCTGGTAACTCTCCGGAGGGATGGTTTTCTCCTTGACATGGGCCAATACTTTTAGAAGGAAGTTCACCAGGTCAGTGGCAGTGACCCTACTCGCTTCAAGTCAGTGGCAGTGACTTCATAGGGCAAAGCCCTATTCACCCGGTCAGTGGCAGTGACCCGTTCACCAAGTCAGTGGCAGTGACTTTCTATTCACCTGGTCTGTGGCAGGGACCAACCTCACGGTCTGTGGCAGAGATCGTGCGCCAAAACTGTTTGTGAAATCTAAACAGTAAGAGAACCCGATTCAAGTTTGTGCCTGGACCTCCTCCCACCTAAGCTGTCCTGTGTCTTGTCCCAACCTGTCTGCTTTCAAAGAGGCATATTTATTATCCGTGTGAAATAAATATAGAAGTTGGACTTTCAGTTGGTGTGGACAGTTATATTCCTGGGGAAACATAAGGACTTGCATCTATCTAGGGTAGAGGTGAGAATCATCCTCGGGAGGATTCAACTCCAGCCGCAGGCAGGCCCGAAAACTAACACCGCTCAACCTCCTTACTCAGGAGGGTACGGGCTTGTGGTGCGGTGTGCCTCTCCCCTCCCTGCGAGGAGCCGAAAACACATACATATAGGTTTTATATGCAGCTAATATAAACGCTCGTATTTGCCTTGTATTAAAGTATATCTAAAGGTAAAAACGTTTAGTTTTGGAAAGAGTGGAGATGGATTAGAACACCCGTCAGATTTTTTTTGCTGTCTGTGACCCTATTGCGGAGATTTGTCTTCTCTATTTGTCATGTTTACCATCATCAAGGAAAGTGACAGTAAAAGAAGTCCCTAATTTTGGGTTGTCCGCAAAACAGTAATAGAGGGGAAATAGAGGGGAAATCATCCAATGGGGACACTAGTTCTAGTGACCCTGGTTACAGAACTAGTGGAGGGATCAGCACGCACTTCCTGTTTTGGCTATGGGACAGGAAATGAAGGAAAATCTCCCCAATAGGACACAGATGGCAAAAAAAAATGATAGTGGTTATAACTCTCCCTTACTATATCCAAAATTTAAAAAAAGTTTTCCCTTTAGTTCTACTCTAACTTTCTTTAATCCCCTGCCCATCTGGCCCCAGAAAGGGAGTGGGAGCGGCAGTAGTGTAAGACAATAAGAGCTCAATGTATTTAATGCTGTCTAAAACAGGGAACTTACAGACAGGGGGTGAGAGGTATTCTCAATTATAATTGTAGCGACCCTCTCTCTCCCTCTTGCTTTATCGGTTATGTGGCTGTTGTCTAGGGGTCCCTGGGAGGGAGAGATGAGATACACCATGGCCCATGTCCTCCATAACTAAGAGGTGAAGGCCAGAAATTTGGGTCCTGTGTAGGTGTCCTAGAGTCAAGTCCAGTACTTCGTTCCTGACTCCTTTGCTCCTAGTAACCAGAGTTCCACACAGTGAATAGGTCCAACTCAGTTTTATTCTTCTTTCCAAACAATAAACAGTTTCTTCTACTGAGTTATAATGGGGAATAGATCGAGGCACAATCCTTTCCCTTCTGATGCTAACCACTGTGATATCACCAGCGGCGGATAGTCACTGCCACTGACTATGTGAGGTAGAACGTGAATTACCTTCACTAGCACGGCCCCTGTCAGGGAAAGG
This sequence comes from Rana muscosa, assembly GCA_029206835.1. Classification (NCBI taxonomy): domain Eukaryota; kingdom Metazoa; phylum Chordata; class Amphibia; order Anura; family Ranidae; genus Rana; species Rana muscosa. The sequence goes on from CM055125.1 coordinate 44,553,662, forward strand.
AGATCCGTCCAAGGGAGAAACAGGAGGCCTCTCTGTCACCAGCGATGCTGCGCCGGACTCTCCAGAGAAGTTCCGCACACCAGTCCTCATGAACTCAGACACGGGCACCCAAGGATTTAGGGCCCCCTCGGATTCCTCCACCCTCGCGGAAGTCGAAGGTACTGAGCCCCAGGCATCCGCCATAGTACCTCACCCCAGGCTAAAGGTGCCTGGGATGGACTCCATCCTCGCTCCGGCCAGGTCAAAGGCACCTAAGCCCGGAACACCGGAACGCCAGCACCCAGGCCAAATGTGCCTGGGTGCGGCCGCGTCCTCCAACTCTGGACTCCCGAACTCTGAACCCTGTGGTAAGGGCGTCCGCCCCTTTTATCCCCTCTCCCTTTGCGTCACAGCTGGTTCCCCGCCCCGCTGTACCAGCTCTAGGGGAGGACAAAAAGGTACAGTCTTGCGGTGTGAGCTCAGCCCCGGCCCAGGGCAACAGTGCCACCTGTGGGCAGCAAGGAACCTCACACCACCATAGTCCTCTAAGAACCAGAAAAAGGTCTCGGATACCCTAGCAATCTGTGCATCTGGGTTACACTACCACCCAGATGCCCCCCTTAAATTCAAGTACCCGCTACATAATCTATGCCAAATAGACTAATGGGACATTAAACAATGTATATACAGTGTATATATACTGTATTTATATCAGCTGCTATCAATAAAGTTAAAAAAAAAACACCCAAGTAAAACATATGCAGCATTTTCAAGGAGATGAGAGGTGATGACAGGCAGAGAAAAAAGATTTCCGTATGTTGCTGCTCCCTCATTGTCCAATCACAGGTAGGGGGTATGGTAGTGACCAAGCTTTAGTGCTTTAAAGACAAAGTGAGGTCACTGCTATGGCTATGCAGGGTAAGATCTCATTCGCACAGGTATACTTAAAGAGGAACTGCAGTCTGCTCACATAATTTGTAATAAAAACACCTTTCCATTCTGAAGCATCCCTCCAACCACATTGCATATTATTTTATATATACTGTAATTCTGTACTTGCCAAATTTGCTGCAGAAATCTCCCTCCACTGAGTCTGGCTGCAAACATTTTAACTGTGGGCAGCTGAAGCTGCTGCCTGTTCACTTCCTGGATTTACACAGACACACCTCCAGCTCCGCAGCTCTCATTGGCCCTCTTATGACTCATCCCCCATCCCTTCCTGGCAAAAGAGAGCTGTGCATGATGTCATAAGCCTACTAACAGGAAGTGGGCTGTATACAGTATTTACTGGCAGCAAAAATATGTTTTTCTACTGTTAAAACAACAAGGACAGAAGACTTAATAGATGGAAAGATGAAAAAATAACTGAAGTTCGGCTTTAAGTGTAAACTGGTTCTATGACAGTCCCATTTATGCCAATTGGGACGCAGTGGCTACACAGACACAGCTGTTGTGGGTGCTGGTGCATGCAGATGTGTGTCCTTGAACTAACACTGTCTGCTATGGGAACACGCTCCTGCACCCACATGGATGTCATATTAGGATGCAGCGTCTGTATCCGTTTAGCTGCTGCTTCCCAATTGATAAGAATTGGGCTGCCTGCATGTGGATGCATGGAACACCTGTGTATCCCATGCAGTAAGGTGACCAGATTTTTAAAATGAAATACTTTAATAATTTTTTTACTAGTAATGGCGGCAATCAGTGACTCATAGCTGGACTGCGATATTGTGGCGGACAAATCGCACACTAAGTGACACTTTGTGGGAACCAGTGACACTAATACAGTGATCAGTGCTAAAAATATGCACTGTCACTGTACCAATGACACTGGCTGGAAGGGGAAAACATCTAGGGCAATCAAAGGGTTAAATGTGTGCCTAACAAGTGTTTCCTTACTGTGGGGGAGGTGCTTTTACTAAGGGAAGCCATAGATCCCTGTACCTGCTTTGCAGGAACACAGGATCAATGTCTTCCATACTGACAGAACGGCGATCTGCCTTGTTTACATAGGCAGATACCATCCATTATGCCAGAAAGACAGACAAAGTGCAATGTAGTCTATTCACAGACACCCCCAAAGCACCTGTGTTGAAGGCACTGGCACCCCCAGGATTGGATCCGCTTCCCTCCTGTACCTGCAGCTGGACACCGTCAGCTGAGATCAGCTGCCTCTCTTTGCCCGTCGCTACCGCCGCCCGCCTCACAGCCTCTCAAGTCTCACTCTCTGGGCCCCGGCTACTACTAGTTGGGGAGCGGAGGAAGATCACTCCACCAGGGAAGGCAAGGAGATAAACAGGCAGGCGGCTGGCCGGGACCTAGGCAGAAGAACATGCGAGCGGAGCTGAATGGGCATGCGTTCGAAATTGAAGAAATGGTCCCTCTGCTCTGACCAGCACATGATCATCAGAAAGGGGCACAGATAATGGAACAAATACACCCCCTAAGCTAGTAGGTGTGGTGGAGCGGGGGTGTGTAATTCAGATTTTATTTTTATTTTTATTCTGCACTGACTGTCTTTAAAATTTCCCCAGCCCCTGTTCAAATCCAATCCGGGGACAAAACCGGGGACAGATTTGGTCTGGGGACAGTGTCCTCAATCCGGGGATTGTCCCCGGAAACCGGGAATGTCTGGTCACCCTACCATGCAGGCAAAAACGGCCCTCACAAAGGTGTACCTACTCCTATGTTGGTGAGGCCGTGAACCTGCATCATAAGATTTACTGTACAAAATTACAAATCTTTTCGCATTGGATAGTTCCTTGGTGTTATATCTGTTTGCCTAGCATTGAACTTTTCTTTTATTATCACTATTAGAAGTAAGATTATGAGAAAAAAAGCTTCCTAGATAAGAAGTGGAATGGAAAAGGCCTTCTTGTGTGTGCAATGTTCTTGTAAGATTTCTGCTTAGATAACATCTGATTTCAAAAAGGCTTATAAATATATAGAAATGCAAGTACATTTTTATCTGTATAACTGAATGTATTGCTGGGTTTGAACAGCCACATAGGAATGTGTCCATAGTGACTAGTCAGAACAACTGTCATCTGACAACTGCGAATAAGATACTATGTTTTGGGACTATTCCTTGTCTACTAATCTACTATTTTGCTTTCATTGCTAGTGGATCTGGCTGACAACCACTTGTTGGCTCCATGCGATCTTTTTAACTGAATTCGTTATTTTACAAGGTGAGGGTTCACATATACATTAACCACTTGACCTATGGAAGATTTACCCCCCCTTAATGACCAGGCCATTTTTTACAATACGGCACTGCATTATTTTAACTGACAATTGCGCGGTCGTGCAATGATGTACCCAAATAAAATTGATGTCCTTTTTTCCCAATGTGGAGCTTTTTTTTTAATGGTATTTGATCACCTCCGCATTTTTTTGAGCTATAAACAAGAAAAGTGACACTTTAAAAAAAAAAATAACTAAATTTTTTATTTTCTGCTTTGAAACAAATCCTATATAAAATGTAAAATACCGAAATTCTTCATCACTTTAGGCCAATATGTATTCTGCTATATATTCTCGGTAAAAAAATCCCAATAAGCGTGAATTGATTGGTTTGCGCAAAAGTTATAGCGTCTACAAACTTTGGGATATATTTATAGAATTTTTATTTATTTATTTTCTACTAGTAATGGCAGTGACCAGCGATTTATAGCAGGACTGCGACATTGCAGTGGATAAATCGGACAACTATTTGACACTTTTGACTCTTTTTGGGGACCAGTGGTCGGTGCTAAAAATATGCTCTGTCACTGTACTAATGACACTGCCTAGGAAGGGGTTAACATCAGGGGCGATCAAAGGGTTAACTGTGTGCTTAGCCAGTGTTTGGTACTGTGTGGGAGGTGCTTTTACTAAGGGAAGGTAATGATCCATGTTCCTGCTTTACAGGAACACAGGATCAATGTCTTCCCTACTGACAGAACGACGATCTGCCTTGTTTACATAGTCAGATCGCCGTTTTGGCTCTCTGCCTAATGATCGGCGGGTGGCAGCGGACATCGAGTCTGTGGCACCCACAGATCAGCTGCCGCATTGTTTAATCACATTGGGAGGGGACCGGCAGAGGTGATCCCGAAAGTGCAGGATCACATACTAGCAGAGCCGCTTATCACAATATATGTAAGCTAAACGGTCAGCAAGCTTTAGAACTTCAGCTTTTGTTACACTTTACATAGTTCGTTTGGGACAGGCTGGCTCAAACGAACAGTATACAGCTGCAAATGTCCTTTGAAAGACACTGTTCCAACATCCATAGGACTCTGATATTAATAAAGACATTTGATTGGCACGGAAGGCACCCAGTAGGGAAAAACCTACTCTTAATCCTTCAATGTTTGTAAACCCAGCTGTGCAAATTGCAGTATACGATTAGCATGGCAGCCGCCACGCATCTCAGGCTTTAATAATAGCATTCGGTCGGCAAGGCAGCCACCCAAGTATTAGGGTCTGCCTAGAAGTGCCCACTCATAATATCTCTGTGTTAACCAATCCAGCTGTTATCCTACAAAAATAAAAACATCACAGCAGTCCTCTTCTACTAGGATCTGCCAGGAATTGCCTTCAAGGGATGATATATTCAGGTTTAAGTCAAATATATATTATATATTTCAATGATATGTTTCACCATCTATAAGTAGCCATTCTAATTACTAACTAGATCATAGTAAATACAACAATTATCCAATTACCCATATATGACACTAATGTATCCAATAACAGCCAAGTTCTCAAGTTAGTTAAAGTACATGTAAACCCTAACTGGTGACAATTAGTTTGCTAAAGCATTGTGTATCATAAACAATTGCTATGGTATTTTGTAATAAAATACTAGTTTTACCTTTTTTTACCCTTCTTCCCATCTCAGCGCAGTTGATCTTCTCTGGCTTCTTTCAACTACTTCTGTATACATTCACTCACCAGTGGTGGCCCGATCATAAATGGCGCAGGAGCGCCGTCCCTTTAATCCATGCGCCTGGTCCTTAATCTACATGCAGGGCGCCGGACGCATGGATTTCAATGTTTTTTTTTTTTTTTTAAGCACATGATTAGAGCCTGAGGCTCTAATTGGCTTCAAAAAAGGGTGGGCTCGGGGCGCAGAGCACTGCACCTTGAGCCCACCAAGTTGTGCGACAATAGCAAATTAATATTCGCTATTGTCTTCCTGATTCTCCTCCCGGCCAATCAGGAAGCAGGTCTTGAGTCCAGATTGGCCAGGGGTCTCAGGACCCACTTCTTGTTTGGCTAGGAGGAGAAACAACGGCCCCAGGGTGAGGTCTCCAGGGACAGCTTACCCGCAGCCACGTCCAGCACTCCCCAGCTCAGACAGTGGAGGGAGAGATCAGAGTGTCATCCCGGTCAGGACTCGTCATCTGCCACCTAAAGTAAGGAGGCCTCAGATCGGCGCCTTCCTGTCCATCCGTCTCTCGCAAAGGGGCCTACCGCCACCTTCCTGTCTGTTTCCCACTCTCCGGGGGAAGGCCCCCCTCCCCGTGCCATTGGTTTGCCGCCCCCCCCAAGAGCACTGTCACTCACTCCGTGACAGCACGGCCCCTTATAGTCTCCATTCAAAAGCCCATGTGAGAGAGTGACAACGCAGAAGCCCAATTAGGAAACAATTTCTCCCCACTAACAGGAAGTGCCCTTAACAACTCTTTCATGGCAGTATCAACAGAGTTTGTTTTAATGAAAGCTGAATATTTAAAAAGATGGGAAAACACTTTTGGGAAATTACATTAAAGCGTTTGTTACGCCCAAATTTTCATATGCCTGATATGTGCCTGCTGTACCATGTACTTGTGTTAAAAGTATCCTGTTTTCTTTGTATTGCTTCTTTTGTGTGAAATCCCTGGTGTTCTCGCCAGTCCCCCCTGCTATCCCATTTTAAAATGACCACACTAATACCCCGTACACGCAGGCCAAATATCGGCCAGTTTAACAGAAACTGGCTGACATTCGGCCCATGTGTACGGTAGCCTGTCCAACAGAAGCCAGCTGAACGTTCATAAGATAAAGCAGAGGTGGGGTGCTACTACCCAATAAAATTAGAGAATTTTCAGAGCTACTTGGGTGCAGAAAGGCAGTCGCACAGCTGCAATGGCAATCATAGAAAAACATAGTCCACAACTCATTGCTTGCTCTTTAAAATCTTCAAAATGTATTGGTTCTCCTTAAAAGACACAGTGCCTAGACAGATGTAAATGCTTTTCAGCCTTGTGGGCCTTGTTCACAACAAATGCCATGTACAAAAATGTCACAATATGTAGTGTATAAACCCCTCCTGGCACAACATACCGTTAATTTGCCAATTAATAGCTGATTAAAGTTACTTGGAGAGGTAAGACACCATACATGGACAGGCATAAATTGAATCAAAAACACAAACATAATTTGTCACAGTCAAAAAAAAGACATTAAAACCCAATAAAGTGTCAGAACAAAAAATGAATAAACAGAAAAAATAAGCAAGAATGCCCAGTAGGAGAATAGAAATTGTAGTAAAAGAGAATAGGCAGGTAGTACAAGAGGGAATCAACTTAAATGCAAATCCAGGTCCCACCTAAAGTTTACCCCTGAGGGTCCCTGGTTTTTAACCTAAATATCCACCATGCCTCCCCATCTAAAAGCTGTGTGTTCCTATCACCACCCCTGGGCATAGGAGTCAGTCTCTCAATGTCAGTAAACCTAAAGGAGGACAAATCACCAGAATCACATTCTTTAAAGTGACGTGAGACATTAGAAATATGTTTTGCATTTGGATTGACAGAATCACAATAATGTTCTCCCATTCTTGTTCGTAAAGCACGTGAGGTACATCCAATATACTGCAGGTTGCAAGAAATGCAGCAGATTGGATACACCACATACTTGGTTCCACAATTAATGTATTAATAAAAATTATGTAGAAACTGCGCCCCTTCCTACTCAATCAAGCGCTTATGGTTTAGGTGAAAACTAATTAGATTCCTCAAATCAGGATAAATATAAAAGTGGCCAATTAAGGCTAAAGCAGCTACTGTAAAGCCCAATCTGAGCTCAATACACAAATTATAAACACAGAAAAGCAGCGCTATAAATATAATACTAAACATGTAGGTATTAACATGCAGTGCAGTTAGGTGAATGAAGTGTCCATGATTTGATGCAGCAAGATCCTATATTAGTTCCATGGTTAGTGAGATGAGACAGTCCAAATAGAAGGGGTATAATTTCCACTCTTAAGGTGATAAACCGTCACCAACACCTCCACACCTGAAGAAAATGGGGGGTACACACATCCCCCTTCAAAATAGACTCTTACCAGAATCAACTGGCTAATAAGCAAACACACGTGGATTTAAACACTCTGTCTCCAATCTCCCAGGAATGCTTCACCGGCGGGCTGAGTCACATAATGTTGAGCTCAATTCTGTGGAACTTTAGAGGTTAATCCTCTGCATTGTGTAAAAAGGCTGTTTTATTCTGTTTGCACAGATCCTCCCCTCCTGCAATGTCTACCTTGGAAAGAACAGGCAAGGTAGCCAACCTCAACCTGCACATGCTGTTGTGTCTTTTATGCCGGGGAGAACAGTTTTGCATGTGCAGGTTGAGGTTGGCTACCTTGCCTGTTCTTTCCAAGGTAGGGCTGCATCTGGCCCGGGCCACAGTTCTAGAATATATCAGATTCTCCTGTATACAACTGCAGGATGTTCCAGTAGAATTTCTTTCAAACTTTCATAATTTCTCAACAAATATCAAATGTTTTTCACATGTATTCTTGACTTGTTGGTGTACATCAGTGTACCGTAGATATAATCTTACTATTTGTTCGTTAAGTTTTCCTTCTTCTATTTATACAATAGACTGTCCATTGACCTCATTTTAGCTCTATTGTATGCTCTGATTAAACATTTGTGGCTACAACCTATCTATCTAAACATAGTAGTTCTCAACAATATGGCTTCACCTTTAAAATCCTCCCTGAAGCTGGCCATACGCATTGTAATTTTCACTAGAAATCACAGTACAATTGCAGGTGGCAAGAAACTAAGAGATCTACCACAAATGTGTTCAATTAACCACCAGAATTTGCTCGATTGTGAAGTCCAAACTGAGCAATGAATTGGCAGCTTCAGGTTGAAAAATCGAATTGAACACAGAACAAACTATGGCAATTTTAAATCCTATGGACAATTTGGATCCCATCACCTAGCGGTTGATTGAAACCACAATCTCATGTCTTTGATTGCTTTGCAATTTCGACAAATAGAATGTTCTATCATCCAGCTAACATATGACGGGTTCTATATGTGTCCTATCATATGACAACCTGCATCTGGGAAAGTTGGAGTGGAAGGTAATACCTTCAAACCAATATAATAGGGATGATTGGAGAACAAGTCTTCGATGTCCAAGGTCATCAATAAAGTATCCTCTAGGTCCCCTATGTTTTTTAATAAGGTAAGTAAATAAGAGACATCTTGCACATACAATGATATTCTAATCATGAAGAGTTGTTGGGCTATAAGACTTGTTTCTTTTCCCCATTTGTTTTTTATGGCAAGGGCCAGCCAGAATTTTCGGCACGTGCCTTATGCTACGTACACACGACCATTTTTCATGACGAGAAAACTGCCATTTTTTAGATTGGTCGTGAAAAACGGTTGTGTGTATGCTCCGTAACAGTTTTCTCGACGAGAAAACTGCCCGCAAAAAAATTAGAACCTGCTTTATTTTTTCTCGACGTTTTTCCCGTCGTACTTTTTCTCATCGCGAAAACCGATCGTGTGTATGCTTGTCCGAGGGGAAAAAAAACGTGCATGCTCAGAATCAAGTATGAGACGGGAGCGCTCGTTCTGTTAAAACTAGCATTCATAATGGAGATAGCATATTCGTCACGCTGTAACGGACTGAAGAGCATGAGGCTGAAAAGCGCGAATCGTCTCTCACCAAACTTTACTAACACGAGATCAGAAAAAGCAGCCCAAAGGGTGGCGCCATTCGAATGGAACTTCCCCTTTATAGTGCCATCGTACGTGTTGTCGTACGTGTTGTACGTCACCGTGTTTTGCTTGAGCGTTTTTTTTTCCTGAACGTGTGTATGCAAGGCAGGCTTGAGAGGAATCACGACGAATCACGTCGAGAAAAACGTCGGTTTTTTGCATGACAGGAAAAACGGTCGTGTGTACGCGGCATTAGGGTTTATTTCAAAACACGCAAGAAAAAAATGTATAGAGATAATTATGACTAAACAAAACCAACAACAATTTTTTGGAATACCATATCTTCTTCTTTGTAAAATATTTGGAAGATAACATCTACCCAAAAGGTTAGAACACAAATATTTCTGAATTAAAAAAAAAGTTAACTATTCTTTAAAATTTAGGTGGAAGGAAAACTTTGAGAACTGTTCTAGGAACATTTTATAACCACTAACTTACAGAGTGAACAATTTCTATCAGAAATGTCTAAACTGTCCCAATGTCAAAAGGTGCCACATCCCAGTATTATATCAAGAAAGACAGAATTGGGAAGGGACTTTAAAGGCACCAATATAGACACATGATTATATTAATGGGGTCCCTTTGGGCTGCAATGGTCCTTTGAGAAATGGAATTCTTTGCTATCTCTTGTTCACCACATGTAACATGTATTTTCCATGTGCATGAATTTTAACATTGATTTTAATTGTATGTACAAATAAACTTTTCTACATTTGATATAATCATGTGTCTATATTGGTGCCTTTAACGTCCCTCACTAACTTACAGAGATCAATAAGGAGATCAAATCCACCATGGCAACATTTGAAACCTTTAAAGAGGAAGGTTCGTTTTTTGTGTGATTGTGGATTGCCAACTGGTATATATAGCACCAAATCCCCAAAGAATAGTTGGACAATGGCAAAAAGGATGGGATTTTTTTTTGCGGTGCAAGAATACAATATATCAAGTAAATTATGATAAAATATTTTTATTTTGAACACCAAAATAAAAATAAAAAACAGTAAAAATATATGGAGAGTGGTAGTACAGACAATACCTTTAAAGAGGAAGTAACCCCCCCCCCCGAAAAAACGGGATAAAATAAGACCCTGCAAGAGAAAGGCATAATGAGCTAGTATGCATAGCATACTAGCTCATTATGTGGCACTTACCTAAAATCGAAGCCCCCGAAGTCCTCCTCGTTCCCCTCTGCCGCCGCCGCCATGTCCCCTCGGAGCTTCTTCCTGGTATCGCCGCTCCGGCACTGTGATTGGCCAGAGCGGCGATGACGTCACACGCATGCGCGCGGGGCCGGCATTCGCACCCATTCAGAAAACCTGCGATACCGGCATGTCCCATTCATTATGCCGGGACGCTCAGTGCGCCTGCGCCGTTGTCTATGGCGCGCATGCGCCGTAGACATCGGTGCAGTGTTATCTGCAAATATCTCCTTAACCGTGTAGGTTAAGGAGATATTTCATGCACCTACAGGTAAGCCTTGAGCCGTATACACACGATCGGTTTTACCGATGAAAACAGTCCGATGGACTGTTTTCATCGGACGAACCGATCGTGTATGGGCCCCATCGGTCTTTTTTCCATCGGTGTGAAAAAATAGAACATGGGAAAAAAAACGATAGCAAAATCCGATCGTCTGTGTGAAAATCCATCGGATAAAAAACCCACGCATGCTCAGAATCAAGTCGACGCATGCTCAGAAGCATTGAACTTAATTTTTCTCGGCTCATGGGAGTGTTTTACGCCACCGCGTTTAAAACGGTCCATTTTTTGACTGATGGTGTGTGGGTAAGACTGATGGAAGACAGTTTCATCGAATTTCCGATGGAAAAAAAACATCGGATTAGAATCCATAGGATACCCGATCGCGTGTACAGGGCTTTAATCTAGGCTTACCTGTAGGTGCAAGTTGTCAAAGTGGGTTTACAACCACTTTAAACAGAATTTCATTTTATCAGAAGAGGGAAGAAGAGATATGCCAATCTATCGAGAAGTTAAGTAGGGGGCTTCTTATAAATTACAATTCCAAATGAGAAAGGTATCTATATGCCTTTGTCTCGGGATGTGTATTAAGGCAGAATACAAAATATGAGATCAGACATATTAGAAGAAATACGCAGGGGGATTTCACAAGAGAAGAAAGTAGTATGTTTAAGCCAAATCAAGATGATGTTAACCACTTAAAGACTTGGCCTTTTTCTGACATTAGTTGTTTACAAGTAAAAATCTGTATTTGTTGCTAGAAAATTACTTAGAACCCCCAAACATTATATATATATTTTTTAGCAGTGATCCTAGAGAATAAAATGGCAGTCGTTGCAATATTTTTTGTCACACTGTATTTGCGCAGCACTCTTTCAAAAGTAATTTGTTTGGGGGGGGGGGGGGGGGATATCCAATTTAATAAAAAATAAACCAGTAAAGTCAGCCCATTTTTTGTATATAACATAAAAGATGATGTTATGCCGAGTAAATAGATACCTAACATGTCATGCTTTAAAATTGGGCATGCTCGTGGAATGGCGACAAACTTTGGTACTTAAACATTTTCATAGGTGATGCTTTGAACATTTTTACTGGTTACCTGTTTAGAGTTACAGAGGAGGTCCTGCACTAGCATAATTGCTCTCACTCTAATGATCACGCCGATACCTCACATGTATGGTTTGAACACTGTTTACATATGCGGGCGTGACTTACGTCTGCTTCTGCGCACGAGGGATGGGGCACTTCAAATGTATTTTTTCTTCTTTTTTTTTTTTTACCTTTTTTTATTTTTTACAAGGCCCCTTTATATTATTATTATTTTTATCACTTTTATTCCTACTACATGGAATGTTAACATGCCTTGTAATATAAATAAGCATGACAGGTCCTCTTTATTGAGAGATCTGGGGTCAAAAAGACCCCAGATCTCACATCTACCTTTAAAAGCAAAATATTTTTTTTTTTTTTACATTTTGACTTTAAGGGAAAAGAAAATCCCTTGTTTATGCCCGAGAATTGGAAGTGACATCAGAGGTAACTCCGGTCCTCCAAGGGCGTATAGCCAACCACGCCTTTTTCTGACATTTGTTGTTTACAAGTAAAAATCAGTATTTTTTGCTAGAAAATTACTTAGAACCCCCAAACATTATATAGATATTTTTTTAGCGGAGACCCTAGAGAAGAAAATGGCGGTCGTTGCAATATTTTATGTCACACTGTATTTGCTCAGCCGTCTTTCAAACGCAATTTTTTTTTAGGGAAAAATCTAATTTATTGAATTAAAAAAAAAAAAAACATTAAGGTTAGCCCAATTTTTTTGTATAATGTGAAAGATAATGTTACGCCAAATAAATAGATACCTAGTAAATAGATACCTTTTATTTTTTATTTTTACACTGTGCCTTTATTTTTGTATTACTTTTATTCCTATTACAAGGAATGTAAACATTCCTTGTAATAGAAATAACCATGACAAATCCTCTTTATTGAGAGATCTAAGGATCAAAAAGACACCATATGTCTAATTTACCTTTAAAAGCAAAATATTTTAATTTTTTTGTGACATTTTGACTTTATAGGAAAAATAAAAATCCCTTGTTTATGCTCGAGAACTGGAAGTGATGTCAGAGGTCGCTCCGGTCCTCCAAGGGCATAGAGCTGAGTGGGGGCCTTCTTGCCTTTACTTGACTTCCGCGATCGGCCGCACCAGATCGTTTCCAGGCTTAACGGATGGCTCCGGTAAGCTGGAAAACGACGGGAAGCAGCGGGGGATACCTCTCCCGCCGCCTATAAAATTGATCTCATGGTGAATGCGCTGTTGGGATCACTTTTATCGGAAAGCTGGCTGCCTAACGAAAAAAAGATACCGTGGTTATGGCAGGTAGCTGCTGCCATAACCCCGGTATTTAATGACAAAAACATGACATATATTTACAGTTAGGCGGTCGGCAAGTAGGAATGCACTAAATACAAGAGGATTAAAATATCATTTCCTTTCAATAGGAGAGACCTTGTGCATACAGAGGTTTTACTAAAAAGTAACAATGAAATGTTGAGTTAACAAAGCATGGATAATGATGTGAATCATGATGTAAATGTTTGAACAAAGGTGTCATGTTTATGTATAGTTCAAAAATGGAATAGTAAAAGAACGAAGAATGGAGGGACACAGGAGGCAGAGCATGGGATGGTTTTCAGAATGCAAACCTACATATAGGACCACATCGGAAAAGTCAGTTTGTATCTCAATGGGGAATAGCATGAAGGGAATTCATTTATTGTATGAGTTTGTCAGATAACGGTACTTATGAAAGGTTTATATTTTGTCCCACAATGAAGGATGATTGCCTTGAGATGGATAGGGATTACCGTATTACCTGATTGCAGGTAAGTTCATTTTATATAAGCAATATGATAAGAAGAACTTTAGACCTTTGGGTGGGACTGTTAATTATTGGTACCAACTAACAAGGCAGGAATATAGGATCCTGAAATATTTGGTAGATCTATGGAAAGAAGGACTAGTGGAGGATATGGAAGAAGAGGTACTACAGAAAATTATAGGACTTTCAGAGAGGAGAAAGTTTGAGCATGGGGAAATGACTGCTACATGCTGCACTTTACTGTATGTCTTGGAGAGTTACTACAGACTTAGATTTAAACCTTTTCTCCTTCTTTGTATCTCCTTTGGACTACAGGGTTTTATAAAGACAGTAAATAATGACTTTGCCATCTGCTTTTACTCACTCTTGAGACGGACTAGGGAGTATGGACTATGGGCAGCGCCGGCCCAAGACATGGTGCTGCCTGGGACCAAGAATGAAATGCTGCCCCCCCCAAAAAAAAAAACACGCCCACCAAAACGCCCCCACATTCATTATTTTATATCATGATAAGTAAAATTTTATTTATCAGAAAAGCAGAGTTACATGCAACAGCACCATATGCAAAATTACATGACATACCATTACGTTCAAATCCAAACCACAAACTCCAGTGTTATTTTGTGTTTATCTCATGTTAATTGGTTACAACTATATTGTTGTGTATACACTATTGAGGTCCCTAACAGCCAATTGGGGTCCTCAATCACATTATTGCCCATTTGTGCCAGAGGGGATTGAGCCAAATTCTGGGGGTTGACAGGCAGAGTGCAGGCCCAAAACTAAACTAGCAGCTCCTACGGGGGCAGTGCTACAGTTAGATGACAGGCTAGTAAATTTTTGTCAAATGACAGTAATGACAAGCTCTTACCTGCTAACACAGTAACAAACACTGGAGTCGAAGACAGGCAGCAGGGTGCAGACAGACGATCCCGCCACAAATATACAGGAGATGGTCAGAGACTGTGTGCAGACAATGATACAGGAGATGGTCAGAGACTGTGTGCAGACAATGATACAGGAGATGGTCAGAGACTGTGTGCAGACAATGATACAGGAGATGGTCAGAGACTGTGTGCAGACAATGATACAGGAGATGGTCAGAGACTGTGTGCAGACAATGATACAGGAGATGGTCAGAGACTGTGTGCAGACAATGATACAGGAGATGGTCAGAGACTGTGTGCAGACAATGATACAGGAGATGGTCAGAGACTGTGTGCAGACAATGATACAGGAGATGGTCAGAGACTGTGTGCAGACAATGATACAGGAGATGGTCAGAGACTGTGTGCAGACAATGATACAGGAGATGGTCAGAGACTGTGTGCAGACAATGATACAGGAGATGGTCAGAGACAACACGGTAAACACTGGAGCCACAGAAAGACAGCAGGGTGCAGACAGGCGATCCTGCCACACACAGTAAGACTCTGCCACGCCAGTCGGCTCCCGCATCATTGGGTTTGATTGACAGCAGCGGGGCCAATGGCTGCGCTGCTATCAATCTATCCAATCAGGACCCGAGACACCGGCTGTGGAGCTGGTGTGCTCGTCCCCGTCGTGGGAAAAACCAGGCTCAGGTAAGTAAAAGGGAGGCTGCTGCATCACAGGAGGTTTTTTACCTTAATGCATAGAATGCATTAAGGTAAGAAACCTTGAGACCCCTTTCACACGCCCATAGCGTTGGCGGTAAAATATCGGCAAAACACTGCTATTTTACCGTCGGATTTGTGGCACATTTCACCCACTAGCGGGGCGCTTTTAACCCCCGCTAATGGCCGAGAAAGGGTTAAAATCGCCCGCAAGGAGTGGAGGAGTGGTGTATACAGCGCTCCTAAAGTGACCCAAAGATGCTGCTTGCAGGACTTTTTTTTAACATCCTGCAAGCGCAGCGCCCCAGTGTGAAAGCTTTTTAGCGCTAAAATGCCTATAATGCACCTCAGTGTTTTCATGCAGTTTTGTTAGACCCCTTTCACACTGGAGGCATTTTTCAGGCGCTTTTGGGCTTAAAATAGCGCCTGTAAAGCGCCTCCCCTGGAGTCCCAGTGTGAAAGCCTAAGTGCTTTCACACTGGGATGATGCGCTGGCAGGATGTTAAAAAAAAGTCCTGCAGGCTGCATCTATAGGGCGGTGGAGGAACGGTGTATACGCCCCACTAGAGGTCGAATAGCGCCGCTAAAACGACTGTAAAGCGCCGCTAAAACTAGCAGTGTTTTACCATCAATGCCCACCTGCCCCCGTGTGAAAGCAGCCTTAATGTTTTTTTTAAATTGTGTTTTTTGTGCTGTACATACAGGGCAGGCAATGGCATCCTGAGAAGAACATGTGCCATATGTCACCTCTACTGACAATGATCTATCCTGCACAGAGAGGGAGTTGAAACACAGCAGTAACCTTTTTTATGCCTGTTCCCATTAAAATTCATGACATGACCATTGCATCTTGATTAGAAACCAAGAAAACAATACAAATCATTTTATAGTTTGCATTTTTTTAACCACTTGCTTACTGGGCACATAACCCCCTTCCTGCCCAGGCAAAATTTCAGCTTTCAGCACTGTCACGCTTTGAAAAACAATTGCGCGGTCGTGCCACGTAGCTCCCAAACAAAATTGACGTCCTTTTTTCCCCCACAAATAGAGCTTTCTTTTGGTGGTATTTGATCATTTCTGCGGTTTTTATTTTTTGCCCTATAAACAAAAAAAGAGCGTCAATTTTGAAAAAAACACAATATTTTTTACTTTTTGCTATAATAAATATCCCAATTTTTTTTTTTTAAATATATATTTTTTTTCTCAGTTTAGGCCGATACGTATTTTTCTACATATTTTAGGTAAAAAAATATAAAAATAAGCGTATAATGATTGCTTTGCGCAAAAGTTATAGCACCTACAAAATAGGGGATGGAATTATGACATTTTTTTTATTACTTTTTTTTTTCCTAGTAATGGTGGCGATCTGCGATTTTTATTGTGACTGCGACATTATGGCGGACACATCGGACACTTTTGACACATTTTTGGGACCATTCACATTTATACAGCGAACAGTGCTATAAATATGCACTGATTACTGTATAAATGTGACTGGCAGGGAAGGGGTTAACACTAGGGGGCGAGGAAGGGGTTAAATGTGTTCCCTATTAGTGATTCTTACTGTGCGGGGAGGTGACTGACTGGGGGAGGAGACCGATGGTTGTCCCTATGTACAAGGGACACACCATCGGTCTCCTCTCCCTGACAGGACGTGGATCTGTGTGTGTTTTTACACACACAGATACACGTCCTTGGCTCTGTGACAGCTAATCGCGGGTACCTGGCGGACATCGCGACCGCCAGGCACGCGCATCGGCACCCGAGTGACACGGCGGGCACAGCTTTTCCCCGATGCGCGCCCACAGCGGCGCGCATCGCGGAAGTAAACAGGAGGACGTCCATGGACGCCCTCCCGGCAATTGAGCCCCGCGCCCGCGCTGTAGACGTCTTTTGTCTATAGCGCGGGCGCAAAGTGTTTAAAAGAATAAAGTTTTGCTTTAAATTACAGGGAAAATATGGGTACAATACACATTAAAAATCCCACATAACTCACCCTTTTTATCAGAGGCAGAGAGGCAGCCCAGGCTCAACTCACAAGGTCACTGTCCAGGGCACAGCCACAGCAGAATTCCTCCTACACTGAATCCCATTCCCAACCCTGTGGTGGATGAGGTGTGTGGGCGGAGCAATCTTGATTGGCGCGGAGGCTGAGCGCTGTGAATGCTGGGGCGGCCGCGGCCTCCTGACGTCACCGGTTGCTAGGCAACGGTCGGGACTCGGCAGACACAGTGCAGGAGAAAGCAGCATTAGCAGCTGCACCGCACAGGCATAGCGCACCGCGGCGCCGACCAGCATCCGCTCCGCTCCGCTTCGCTCTGCTCTCTGCCCTGACTGAATGTCACACACTGACTGCCGCCCCCTCCTAAATGCCGCCTGGTACCACGGTCCCATTGGGTCCCATGGTAGGGCCGGCCCTGACTATGGGATGTGTAGTATGTAAAGAGTAGTGAACATGACCACAACTAATGTGCACTGCCCGTTCTAAACGTACATAAGTTAAAGTGATTGTAAAGGCTCATTTTTTCCAATAAAAATAATAAACATGTTATACTTACTGTACCTGCTCTGTTGCAGTGGATTTGCACAGTGCAGTCTGGATCCTCCACTTCTCAAATCCCTCTTCTTTAATCCTGGCCCCTCCCTCCTGTTCATTGCCCCCACAGCAAGTAGCTTGCTATGGGGGCACCCGAACCGAGTCACAACTCCCTGTGTTCATTCAGACATGGAGCCTCGACCTGGCCGGCCCCCTCTCTCCCCTGACTGGCTAGCTGACCTTGATTGACAATGGCACCACTGCTGTGTCTCAGCCAATCAAGAAGGAGAATCTCAGAAGGCTGAGACACTCATGGACAGAGAGGGACCTCAGGTAAGTGTTAGGGGGGTTGCTTCACACAGAAGTCTTTTTATCCTAATGCATACAATGTATTAAGATAAAAAAAACTTCTGACTTTACAACCCCTTTAAGGGGAAGGGGAAAGGTTAAGGAGGTTAAGGAGCTCATGGAGGATTTAGGAGGAAGCAGAAAAACACAGCAAGAAATTATTTAATGAAAAAAAGATTACAGGGCCATTAAGTAGTGGATGTGTATGGATTAGTTTTGGAGAATAAGGATGTTGTTTGGTGACACTTGACCCCCCCCCCGCCTTTGTGGACTGTGGCAGTGCTGTTAACACTCCTACTACTTCATTGGTGGTCAATGGCAATGCTTTTAACCCCACCTTAACCCCCTCCCTGTAAGGGATTGATTGTCCATGGCAGTGCTGTCAACAACTCCCCCTTCATCTTTCCCCAACCCCCTCTCTGCATGGGTTGACAGTGGCAGTGCTGTTAATCCTCCAAACCTCCTGTCTGCATTGGTGGTCAGTGGCTTTGCTGTTAACACCCCACCACTAGTACCTTCATTGGTAGTCATTGTCAATGCTCTTACCCCCCATTAACCCCATCCTTGCACTGGTGGTCAGTGATAATAATGTTAATCCTCACTCCACCCAACATTGGTGATCAGTGGCAGGGTTATTTAACCCTAATGCAGCTCTTTCTGATGACATCAGGTTGAAACTATACTTCTTCTATTGGGTGAATATCACTCTGCCTAATAGTATTAGCTTCGTTATAGTGCCTAGTGTGAGAATGCAGAGAATATCCCAGCACCCTGCTGCCACTCTGCTTCATTATAATGCCAGGTGTGGGACTGCAGAGAGTGTTTCAGCACTTGCCATCTCGCTGCCACTCTGCTTCATTATAATGCCGCTGCCACTTTGCACTGGTGTCCAACAGGTGGCAAACAATGCCCAGGATGCAGCAGCCAGTATGGAGAGAGCAGGCCACACTTTGGGTGCCAGGGGTAAAGAACAATTCCTTTTTTATCTCTAAAGGGTGATAAGCAAGAATTATTTAGAATGACTGAAAAGGTCTATAAAAATAGGATTGCAGATAAAGATACAGTAGAGTTCCTAAAGGTGATTCAATCAACAATACCTTATGTGGTTGGAAAATACACCTCTCATTTAATTACCTTACTGAATGACATTAGGGTGCCAGAAGGCACTTTATCAGGTGGATTTGAAGGCTGTTGGTAGGATTCTTAAAAGTAGGGCAAGCACAAAACAAGTTCAAATTGGACCTGCTAGAGTTCTTGTTGACATATAAGTTTGAGACAATCAATGGTTCAGCGATCGGCTCTACACGTGCCCCATCATATGCCAACCTGTATCAGGGGGGAGGGGGGGGTGAGAATGTAGTCTGTTCATGGAGCTGAGCTGGCCACTATGTATTTTGGCTGTGTTTTGTCTAGGTGAAGTTACATAGATGATTTTTTTTTTTTTGGTCATGCACTGTGAAAGAACACATTTTCGCTGTTCAATGAATACTATGTAGCACACAGATCCTTTCCTTGCTTACCTCCGCTAGCAGGTGGGACACACCATGCCACATGCCCAGTATCTTCCTTATTGCAGAGGGTGAGCGGTGATATCTGATTTGGGTCCTGCAGCAAGTTACCGCCTTCCGTTAGATTCTTCACCCTAGAGTGTAGGAAGAAGTCTATTCTCTCTCTTTACTTCAAGAAGGCCATTGTCCAGACAGTATTGAAACCCAATAAAAGATTTATTTTGGTTGCTTAAGAACTCAATAGGAAAGTTGGAGATAGAGAGAAATGAACTAGGAGGCAGGTTCAGGCACGCAGCACTCAATCATCAATCATCGCCTGAGTGGGTTTTTGCTCACCCGGATAGTCCGTTTAAGAATGGTTCTAGCAGCCGGTGTGGAGCATGAAACGTTCACTTGTAGTTTCCTAGGGATACGATCAGGAGATAATCTCTAAGTCCTGAACTTCCTAGCCTAGAAACATTTAAGTCCTTAGTTGCCAATAGGGCAGGCTACTAGGCTTTTGGCGGACAGGAATCCTTCCCTCGCCCGAGACAGCGAACCTTCTACCAATCTCCTTGGGACTGATCCTCCCCTGGCTTCCTCTCCTTCAGAGCGGGTCACCCCTCACTTGGATACCCTGGGATTCCTCTTCGGGTGTAGGCCTCAGCTAAAGGTGCTGGGCCTACTGGCAGCGATGCAGCCTCAGGCTAAAGGTGCCTGGGGCCGGTACACACACACGCACCCCTGGCCTGGAGGGCCGAGAGGCGCGAACTGCTCCCCGAATAATGGCGTCTGCCCCTTTTGTACCTTCTCCCAGCATGCACAGCGTGTAGACCACGCCCACTGCACAGCTGCCGAGAGAGGACACCCAATGGTGCTGTAACACTACCTGTGGTTCAACCTGGGTCTGAGGTGACAGTGCCACCCACAGGCCACAGGGAACTGTACTGCCAGGCAGCATCACACCCAGGCAGAAGCAAGTTTGCATATAATCAACAGGTCTGAGCTAAACTACCAGCTCAGACCACCCCTAAATTTCTGTACGCAGCGCCACAGAATTGGGGTGGGAGCTACAACTAACTAAAGTTTACGAACGCTTTTAACGACAGTTACATTTTTGCATTTCGGGAAAGAAATAATAAACGATGGACTAACAGAATAAACTCTAGTAATATGTTACATGCCAGAATAAAATCTTTCCTGGTGTTTGGTCAATAGTATCCAAATAGGACAATATCCAAGAACCCAGAGAAAGTGTTATGTAAGGGAGGATTTTGAAGATGAAGCCAATGTTAGGAAAGAGCGGTTATAGCCACAAATGTTTGAATAAAACTTACAGTAGAGGTAAAAGGACAGTTCACTGTATACAAATAGAGAAAACCAAAAGAACAAATACTGAGATTACATCTACAATACACTAATACACATCATAAGATCATGAATATCTTTGGAAAACATTGGTATCTGCTGAGAAATGATAAAATGTTAAAGTTTCATTAACCGTATACCCGTGTTAGGTCCATGTCTTGCATGCATAGAATGCGCAGGTGTTCCTTGCATCCATGTGCAGGCAGTTCCATTCCTGTCAATTGGGACACAGCGGATGCATAGACATAACCGCTGCTCCCAATTTGACAGCAGTGTGGGTGCAGGCGTGAGTCCTCAACTCAAACCGCCTGCGTTTGGGGACCCACACAGATGTCATATTAGGAGCAGCTGCTACATACCAACTAACATGAATGGGATTTCCTGCGTAAGTATGCACAAAACACCTGTACATCCCATGCAGGAATAATACAGCCCTCACGCGGGTGTACGCTTAAGTACGCCCATGTAAATGAGGCCTGAAAGAAAGGAACATCCTGCAATTTTTTTACAGGTATAGAGACAATAAGCTCCAAGACACTGTATATATGCGTTGCAGTGTGTTGTCATTTATTCCGAATGGCACCCCAATGCACATACACGGCATAAACAGACTGGCATTTCTAGAAATAAAAAAAGTAGAGCTGTCCAAAGCAACATATTTCATCTGTCATTCTCTGGCCTTCACCAAAAGGAAACATAGAATCTGATCAATAGACAAGAGTTCAGTGACTCTTTGTTCTGTTTTTTCCGCTTCTTAATTATATCTCTCTCTCTTGCATCAATAAAGAAAGTCTCTACAGAGCCACAATGCTAAAAGATATTATTATCTTTGATGACTAGAGATGCTGGTAGTCAAAGGTAATGATATTGTCACAGGTGTTTATACATATATTCACACCATTTAGAGATTATAAATATATTTTTCTAAAGCTTGCATGCATTCTTGCATTGCAGAAATGAGGTTTAATCAGTGCCAGTAATGTGCACCTTGCCAACTCCTCTCTTATTCCTGTTTACAGCCAGATAAACAACCGTACTGACGCAACTTGAATATTCAGGGTCTTATCTTTAAATAAAAACATAACTACTAAAAATATATACTTTCCCGTTATGTACTCTTTTTAAGGAGTAACTGCACTTTTGTTGAGAAAAACTTCCCCTCTGAGTGATCTATGTATATTGCAAGGATTTTAATAAATTTTGTTGCAGATTCCGACCTTTTATTATTCGGAAGAAATCCCTGTGTGCTTGTTTGTGCCCATGTTCTGAGTGAGTCTAATAGGAGTGGTTTCACAATTATCAACCAGCTGCTGCACCTGCACTGGGTTCTAATGAGAAAAGTGGCTGGGTCTGCATCCCTGATTTCCTATTGGGAGTATCTCACCAAAAATGAAGAAAAAGTTTGCAGGGGATTGATGATATCTGACTTGTATCTTGTATCTCAGTGAGCCCATCACACAAGCAGAAAATTACATATCTGGGGTGTACAGAACACCTCCAGGTAATCATATTGCATTTACAGAAAATGACATTGAGCTGCAGATTGAAAAGGAAAGGTCATTTTTATTAACATTCAATTACAATATGACGTTTCTCGCAATTGTATATGCTATATTCTTTTTTTTTTTATTTACATTTTTTTTCCCACAAAAGTGGAGTTACCCTTTAATATACTGAAACATACTAATTCTTAAAGCCTAACTCCATGTTTAATGTCCCTTTCAATTGTTCATTTTCCACCAAGGTGGCCTAAGCGAACTATTCACTGCACCAACAGGTGCGCTTGCTTGGTGCACTGTAGTAAACTGTATGTAGTTTAAACTACATATGGTATACAGCACTGTGTTCCAATAGTGAGAAAGAGACTTCCCATCCTACTCTTACAGCAAAATAGAATTGAGCTGAGCAATGCTTAGCCATTCATGGGAAACTTTGTATGCTATGAATCAATACAAAGCTTCCTCTGATTGGCTGAGGCAGATTGTGATGTCTTCTGAACACACAACCTGTCACTTGTCCCAGGTGATCGCCTTAGGCGATATGACGAGTCGCCTAAACGGTCCCTGGGAGGAAGTGGGACAGGAAGTCCCACTCCTACTGAATCCCCCACTCCCCCCCAAAAAAAATTAAAAGCCAAATGTGGCATGTAAGGGGGCGAGGAGTGGTTTAAGCGGAAGTTCCACTTTTGGGTGGAACTCCGCTTTAGGCGCCTTTCACACGGATGGCTGTTTTGCCGCAGTTAAAAGCATGTAAAATGTTCTGTGAAATTCAAGGCTCTGTTCACTGCGATTAGCTGCATTTGTACATTGCGATTACCTGCGTTTACGTGCGGTTACATGCTTCCGCGTTTAGCTGCGGTAGTCATTCCCATAGTAACCCTTTTTATACCTACTGATTATGATGTGCTTCCCGTTGTTCTTTTTTTTTCTCACACTGCTATCCGCAGTTGACACAAAAGACTGCGATTACCTGCAGGTATCTGCATATAGCTGCGCTACATCGCACCTGGGCGCATTCAATTCTATTTTTTTCTGTTCGCACCAAACTTCATGGAACAAAATCACAGCTAAACGCTGTGTGTAAATTGTGTGCTTTTAGCTGCGGTAGAAAAGCAGAAAATCCGCAGCTAAAAGCACCATTCTATCCGTCCGTGTGAAAGGGGCCTTAAAAGAAAAGGTTTTTTTGGAAAGGGGAAGAGTTTATTAGGCTAAAAAATTATTTTCCATTTTTCTATGCTTTGCTAGATAGGCTTAGGGATTGCGTTCAAAGTACATCCAAGCTTTCAAAAGTGGAGTTACACTTTAAAGAAAGTAGTATATTAGATTTAGTGCCCTTTTTTAGTTGCCACAGCAGAAGTCTTTGTTGGATAGTTAAGAAACTGTAGCCCAGTGACAGTATATGCCTTACAGCAAAACAGACCCCTTTCCTATAGAAATCAAGGAATTAATTATTAAAGGACGAATTAATAATTGCATTGTACTATAACATATTAATCACTTCTTAAAAGGGAAATTAACAGGTCGATATCTGAGAAAGTCGTCCATTATTCATAATTTAGAAAATGTTCAAAATTTTTAAAGAGAAACCATTTGTTTAATGTTTAGATATACATGTGAACGTAACGAAAAAATCTGTGTCTGTTCATGTTTTATACACTTGTTTCTATGTATACTTTGGAACTATATATAGGAGTGAGGGCCCATTCACCCTTGGTGCTGGTTCCCACCAGAATGTGCTCCAGGAAACCCTTGTTCCGTACGCGTTTCCCGCACCACATTTAAAAGCACTGCAGTTGCGATCTGCAACGGGTGTCAATATTAAGTTAATGACACCCCAAAGACAGGTTGCAAACATAGCATGTTTGCCCGCACTGGATCACATAGTGTAAAAGTACAATGTTGTGCGGTTGCAGTGAGTTTGCAAAAGTAGTGCATGCTCTACTTTTGGTGCAGTGTGATTTCAGCCCATTTAAAATGATTGGGCTTAAATGCACCCCACAGAACTGCATGTGAATTTCACAGGAACGATTCCCGATGTGAACCGTCCATTGAAAGTTTTATTGCTTTATAAGCTCAAATCTACAAAACTCAACAAACAAAATCCCATGTATTTAAAGTGATATTAAAGTCTTGTTCATGTTCTACTTTCCTGTTCTGTGCAGTGGTTTTGCACAGAGCAGCCCGGATCCTCCTCTTCTTGGGTCCCATGTTGACGCTCCTGGCCTCTCCCTCCTGCCCCCACAGCAAGCAGCTTGCTATGGGGGAACCCAAGCTAAGCTGCGACTCTGTGTGTCTATTCACACACAGAGCTGCGGCTCGGCCCCGCCCCTCCATCTTCCAATTGGCTCACTGGCTGTGATTGACAGCAGCTGGAGCCAATGGTTCCCGCTGTGGCCAAAAGCCAATTAGGAGTGCAGACCCCTGGAGAGGCTAGGCTCTCCTGGACATCGCTGGATCGAGAGGGGGCTAAGGCAAATATTAGGGGGGCCTGGGGGCTGCTACACACAGGTTTTTTTTAACCTCATGAATGGAATGCATAAAGGTAAAAAACCTTGTTCGTTTACAACCATTTTAATTGGTCACAAATGAGCACTTAGGCACATGATGCTCCAAAAGCTACATTAGCTACTTTTGAGACAAATTTGGGAATTTTTGGCCTCATAGTCATGAATGGGAATGCCTGTAAATGCTTATGTAGCACCCCGGTCCTAAACAGGGCTGCTAATAAATCTAGCTGTGCTACGTGGTAACTAGCCTGGCTAATTGGTAGGTTGATCCACTGTCTCCTGTTCTAAGCCTGAGTTTGGCGTAGTCTATCTCTTCTGTCAATAGGTGGCACTGTTGCTTTTGGCATTAGAATGATGGATTATCATGAATTCAGGTAATAGGTAACTAGGTTATCTCAGCCAATCAGCAGGAGTTTCTTTGACCGCTGTGTATGCTGGGATAGGCTGTTTATTTGGGAGGAGTCAGGTGATCGGGGTTCTTCCCGCCTGAGGCTGCGGCCTGAGTGTGTGTGTGTTGAGAAGCTCCTGGTTGCTAGACCTGAAGCCTGAGGCTTATCCAGGATGCATGCTGGCCGCTAGGTCCACCTGAGGCCCATCAAGCAGTTCAGGCTTGCACAAAGGAGGAGTAGCCAAGGTTAAGCCTGAAGCCTGGTCTGGAACCACATGTGTTAGAGGCTCGGCCTGAAGGGAGCCTGTTCGTTGTTGGAGGTAAAGGAGAAACAGTTGCCATAAAGTGACGACCACTCCTGTTACCAGAAGCAAATTTGGAAGGGATGAAGTTCTGAAGAAGTACCAGAGCAGATGCTTCACTAGCCAGGGACAGTGAAGTAGTGGGAAAGCTTCAATAGAATCTTATCTGAGAAGGCAGCCGGTAGCTGTGAGTAAACCTTGAAGGAGTATGGTGGGTAGCTGTAAGTAAAGCTTGAAGATAGAGTACAGCGGTTAGCTGTGGATGAAGCTTGGCAATCCAGCGGGTGGCTGAGAGTCCAAGAAGTCTAGTGAAAGATGGCGAACTGAGCTTAAGGATCTAAAGTGGGATATTGTGAGTTAAACTGGAAGATCTACAGTAGGATACTGTGAGAGAATTTGTTGCTATAGGAGACAGCGGTTGCTACAAGATACAGATTGCTGCAATAAGTTTGAAGGCCCTCATTCTGTATTGCTGTCTGCCTAATTCTATTTTTGTCTGTGGAGTTTGCCTAAATTGCTATTGCATTTGCCTAAGGGTATCCTGTGCCCTAAACCCTCTCTCCCCAACATTCCTGTTAAGAGAAAAAAAACTCTCTTTGTTAATTTTTACAAAAAGTGACTGGCGCCCAATCTTTTCACCTTCCACCACGCCCACTATGCCTAGTAACCTGCACCCTGAAGAGGAATGTCAGTTCTCCCTGGCTCTCGGGGTCACCATCAGGCCTTTGGAAGTTGGGGAGACAGCTACACTCAAATCAAATGTTTCAGGGTATTTTTCAGGCGTATTTCAGGTGTTTTTTAGCCTGTGGGAACTGGTTAAAAAACAAAAAATCCTGAAGTTTTATTACACATGTAAATTGACTCCAGCATCCCTCAGAAGATGTTCTGTAAGATGAAACTTGTAAGGCCAGAGCCACACAGTGAAATTATCACACCAGCTCAGACAGGCGGTGATTGTTAGTTTCAATGCTTGATTTGTAATCCCTTGCTTGTGGGGATTTTTTTTTTTTTTTAATAAATCCATTGGGAAGCTACTACACTATATGGATTTTTCTTTCTTCCTCTGCATATGAGATCCGGTTCTAGTGTGTGTGGCCATTCACACCCTGCACAGGGAAGAGAGCCATCCATCCATCTGCAGGCAGCATAAAGCCATATTAGACCTCCTGTGTACTGAGCTCCAATTCTCTGGTAAACTGATCCATGTGGTGGTGGCCAGGAGCACTGAAACTGGTAAAGGAATAAAACTTCATAGTGGACTTCTTTCTGTTGGAATTTATTTAGTGTGGACTCTTCGCAAGTTTGCAACACATTGTTACTTTGTTTATATGAAAATTGCTTCCAAAGCGCTTGTATACTGTGCAAAAATGCTCTTTTCAGGTGTGAATGCAGTAGAATCTCTGCAGTCTCTAATGGCATTAAACCATACCTCCCAACTTTGTAAAGTCCCTTTGCGGGACATTCTGATGTCCCCTCTCCCCTGCCAACCAGAGTTGTTAAATTTTTAAGTGGGGGGGGGGTTTGCGGCGCCGGGGGGGGGGGGGCGCCGATCGGGGGGGGGGGCATACTAGTGCGCCGATCGCGGGGGGGGGCTCTTACCTGTTGCTGCTGCTCCTCTTCTTCTCTCTCTTCATGTTTCCTGCTGTGCGGGAAACATGATAGTCTCGCGGGAGTGCGGGAAGGAGGAGCCTCTGCGGGTAAAACCCGCACAATCCGTGCCAGTTGGGAGGTATGATTAAACACACACAATGCTCATAGTCAGAGTAATAAGCTGCCTTGGAAGCTCAGGAGTTATTTATTCATGACAATAAAAAGAACAAGTACACAGATAATGACTTAAAGTGGAGCTCCACCCTAAAGTGGAACTTCCGCTCATCGGAACCCTCCCCCCCTCCGGTGTCACAATTGACAACTTTCAGGGGGGAGGGGGGTGAAGATACCTGTCTAAGACAGGTATTTTCACCCACTTCCGGGAGTCCTCTCTGCAGGAAATCTGCGGGAAGCACGTCACTTCCCGCAGAATACCTGCAGTGTTCTGGGAGACACTCGGCTCCCAGAACACAGGAGGACCAGTCAGAACGGCGCAGCGCGACTCGCGCATGCGCCGTAGGGAATCGGGCAGTGAAGCCGCAAGGCTTTACTTCCTGGTTCCCTCACCGAGGATGGCGGTGGGGGTAGCAGAGTGACGAGCGATTGCTCGACCTCTGCTGCGGACGTCGCTGGACTCCAGGACAGGTAAGTGTCCTAATATTAAAAGTCAGCAGCTGCAGTATTTGTAGCTGCTGGCTTTTAAAAAAAAAAATTCGGCGGAGCTCCGCTTTAACTTTTTGGGTCTGATGAATTTTCACTCAAATGTTACATCTCAAAGCATTAGTACCAGGTATAGGTGCCAAACTTTTTGTTTGTGCAGAAAACCCATTTGCTCAAAGATTTAGCTCTGGGGGTTATTTACGAAAGGCAAATCCACTTTGCACTACAAGTTCAAACTACAAGTGCAAAGTGCACTTGAAATTGCAGTCGCTGTAAATCTGAGGGGTAGATCTGAAATTAGGAGAAGCTCTGCTGATTTTATTATCCAATCATGTGCAAGCTAAAATGCTGTTTTTTATTTTCCTTGCATGTCCCCCTCAGATCTACAGCGACTGCACTTCCAAGTGCACTTTCAGTACAATTTCAAGTGCACTTTGCGCTTGTAGTTTGCACTTGTAGTGAAAAGTGGATTTGCCTTTAGTAAATAACCCCCTCTGAGTACCTCCATTCCAAAACAACTATGCCAAAAACTTGAGAAGCTGCAAAACTATGTACTGTAATAATTAAGCTGGCCATACGCTATGCGTACTTCAGCTGGTTCCCGCTGGTGCCGGCTGTCAGAATACAATAGCCGCAGCTGGAGATTCGCTCATCCGCGCTGTGTAGTGTGGATGGAGAAATCTGTTTGATTTTTTTTGCATTCAGCCCGCAGGCTAAAAATAAAAAAAAGTTACTGTGTTTTTTTGCAGCTTAGGCTTTTAGCTTTATTTAGAGCCGTCAGAACAATTAAAGATGATCACTGACTAATTCCTTTGGGGTTCTAGGCACTGCACATTAACTCTCGCCTTGGTTAATGACCATTAAACCTAAAAAATGTAAAGAACATAAATGATGTGCATTAGAGGCATTAATTGCATTCTCAACTATCGGCTTTATACACTAAAGAGTTCATATGCTAAGGCTGCATTTCCACTTGTCTATTTTTAGGCACATCTGTTTTCCAGTAAAATCAGTGGAAATGCTTGAAAAGTGCCTTCACGCACATTGACGTTGGTTTTACATGTGTAGCGGGTATTTGAATTTAGGGGAGGCATCTGGGTGGTAGTGTAACCCAGATGCATTGATTGTTAGGGAATCTGAGACCCTTTTGTGGTTCTTGGAGGACTCTGGTGGTGTGAGGTTCCCTGCGGCCTGCAGGTGGCGCTGTTGCCCTGGCCGGAGCTGAACACTCACTGCAAGACTGCATCCCTTTTTGTCCTTTCCTGGCGCTGGTACAGCGGGGCGGGGAACCTGCTGTGACGCAAAGGGAGAGGAGATAAAAGGGGCGGACGCCCTGACCCCAGGTTTTCAGAGTCGGAGGGCGCGGCTGCGCCCGGGCACCTTCGGCCTGGGTGCTAGCGTTCCGGAGTTCCGGGCCCAGGTGCCCTTGACCTGTCCGGGGCGGGAGATGGAGTCCATCTCAGGCACCTTTAGCCTGGGGTGAGGTACTATGGCGGAGACCTGGAGCTCAGTACCTTCGACTGAGTTCCGCGAGGGTGGAGGAATCCGAGAGGGCCCTAACTCCTTGGGTGCCCGTGTCTGAGACGAGGAGGCCGGTGAGCGGAACTTCTCCGGAGAGTCCAGCGCAGCATTGCTGGTGACGGAGAGGCCTCCGGTAACTGTCTTGGACGGATGTCCTTCCCCTGATAGGGGCTACGTTAGCGAAGGTAATTCATGTTCTGTTCAATATAGTCAGTGGCAGTGACTATTCGCCACTGGTGACACCACAGTGGTTAGCTCTATCTAAAAGAATTGTGCCTTGGCCTACTCCCCACAAATACTGAAGTGTTATATGGGTCTCAACCTGTCTGTGCTATATGACTATTTATTTAGAAGAATAAATACGATTTGGACCTTTTCAGTGTGTGGAACTCTGGTTACTAGGAGCAAAGGGGAGTCAATCCAAGGAGAGGATTGGACTCTGGGACACATACACAAAACCCGATAGTTCTGGCCTTCACCTCTACACCTTGGAGGACATGGGCCATGGTGTATCTCATCCCTCCCCCCGTGTTAACCCCTAGATGAGACAGACAAGCCGTGAATGAGAAGGGGTGAGAGGGGTGAGGTCGCTACACATGTGTTTACATATAATGCAAAGTTCTTTAAAGCTCATGTTAAAATACGCATTAATGTGCATGGACACTTACTTCTATTCATCTCAATGGAAAACTTATGTGCCTGAAAAAGGACAAGTGCCAATGCAGCCATGCATCCAGTGCATTAAAGCGGAGGTCCCGCGAAAAAAATAAAAATAAAAGCCAGCAGCTACAAACACTGCAGCTGCTGACTTTTAATAAATGGACACTTACCTGTCCAGGGTGCCTGCGATGTCGGCAGCTGAAGCCGAGCAATCGCTTGTCTCTCGGCTACCCCCGCCACCATCCTCGGTGAGGGAATCAGGAAGTGCGTGAGTAGCACGGCGCGTTCCCAGTGGTCCCCGCTGTCTCCTGGGACCAGTGTGTTTCCCAGAAGACAGCGGGGGGGGGGGGGGGGAAGTGGAGTAACTCCCGTGGGAGTCTCTCCCCGGAAGTGGGTGCAAATACCTGTATTCTACAGGTATCTGCACCCCCCTGAAAGGTGCCAAATGTGACACCGGAGGGGGGGAGGATTCCGAAAAGCGAAAGTTCAATTTTTGGGTGGAACTCCGCTTTAAGCAATAGTAGTTGTTCAGAATTCAGTCTCTTGGATGCAGTGGGATATTGGCCTTAAAGAAGAATTCCAGGTGTAGATATTTTATTTCTAGTTACAATGATCCAGCTTGGACCAATGTAACTAAGCAAATACCATACCTGGTCGATGCCCTGTGCTGAAGAAATGTTTGTTTAAAATATCCATACCTGGAATTCTTCTTTAATTAATTAACATTTAGGGTCCATTATGTTTTGTTGCATTACATTTTAATGACACCCCAAGGCACCTATACAGTATTGAGTAACTTAGTGGTGCCCTGCATTAAAAAAAATTATCCATGTCAACAATTGGCTTGTCGTGGTGCATTGGCAGCTCATTGAAAATGAATAGGCTGCCTTAACCACTTCAGCCCCAGACCATTTGGCTGCCCAAAGACCAGAGCACTTTTTGCGATTTGGCACTGCGTCATTTTAACTGACAATTGCGCGGTCGTGCGACGTGGCTCCCAAACAAAATTGACGTCCTTTTTTTCCCACAAATAGAGCTTTCTTTTGGTGGTATTTGATCACCTGTGCTTTTTGTATTTTTTGCGCTATAAACAAAAATAGAGCGAGAATTTTGAAAAAAATCCTATATTTTAAATTTTTTGCTATAATAAATATTCCCAAAAAATATATAAAAAAACATTATTTTTCCTCAGTTTAGGCCGATACGTATTCTTCTACATATTTTTGGTAAAAAAAATCGCAATAAGCGTTTATTGATTGGTTTGCGCAAAAGTTATAGCGTCTACAAAATAGGGGATAGTTTTATGGCATTTTTATAAATATTTTTTTTTTTTACTAGTAATAGCGACGATCAGCGATTTTTATCGTGACTGTGACATTATGGTGGACACATCGGACACTTTTGATGCCATTTTGGGACCATTGTCATTTATACAGCGATCAGTGCTATAAAAATGCATTGATTATTGTGTAAATGACACTGGCAGTGAAGTGGTTTACTAGTACGGGGCGCTGAAGGGGTTAAGTGTGTCCTAGGGATGTGTTCTAACTGTGGGGGGATGGGCTACGTGTGACACGACACTGATCACTGCTCCCGATCACTGGGTGCTGTGATCAGTGTCATGTCACTAGGCAGAACGGGGAAATGCTTGTTTACATCAGCATTTCCCCGTTCTTCCTCTCTGTGAGACGACCGTGGGACTCCCGGCGCACATCGAGTCCGCGGGACCCGCGGTCACACTCACGGAGCTCACAGTGCGCACGCGCCCACAATGCAGCATCTTAAAGGGGACGTATCTGTACGCCCATATGCCCAGCCGAGCCATTGTGCCGACGTATATAGTCGTGCGCTGGTCGGCAAGTGGGTAAAGTGATACTAAAGTCTTGTTTTTTTTGTTTAAAAATAACAAACATCTTATACTTACCTGCTCTGTGTAGTGCTTTTGCACAGAGCAGCCTGGATCCTCCTCTTCTTGGGTCCCTCACCGGCACTCCTGACCCCTCCCTCCTGCCGAGTGCCCCCACAGGAAGCAGCTTGCTATGGGGGCACCGGAGCTGAGCCGCTGCTCTGTGTGTCCATTCAGACAAAAAAGCCTCAGCTCGGTCCCACCCCCTCTATTTTATTATTGGCTCATTGACTTTGACAGCAGTGGAAGTCAATGGCTCCTGCCGTGTGTCTCAGCCAATCAGGAGGGAGAGTCCCAGACAGTTATACAGTCTCTTGTACAACATTGCTGGATCGAGATGGGGCTCAGGTAAGTATTAGGGGGGCTGCTGCACACAGGTTTTTTATCTTAATGCATAGAATGCATTAAGATAAAAAAACCTTCTGCATTTAAAACCACTTTAACACAACACACATTAATGTATGACATTTTAATACTTTAACGTAAAGTATAAATGGGCCCTACAGAATTAAAACTTTTTTGTAGAGTATGTCTTTAAATGGTCTTTAAATGTTCCCACACCTGTACAAATACTTTATAATTATGTCACTTGTACATCCTATTTATTTTGGCAGTGTGTTTTGTTCTTTGACATACAGGGAATCGCCAGTGTCTTAGAAAACATTACCACTCCTAATAACATCTTTATTTTCCAAAGTCACCAAAAGGTCTCTGTGAAAACAATTGTGAGGCCCCTCATTTACCTACTGCCCGCAGCCCAAGTACAAACACTTACGTAGGGTAGATAGATAGATACATAAATACATAGACAGCAGATGAAGATCAACTCTCTCATGGTCCATAACATACAGTTGGGGATCACCCCCTTCATTTCCAGTCCAAATGGTGTCAAGAGGAAAAGGGAGAATCATTCTGCTCTGCATGTCTCAGTGCCATTTAGACAGGGAGTTAAAGAAATACTCGCCCTCTGCCACCATTTGAATATTACAATCCAGGAGAATGGTTGGGGCATCAAGGAGAATGCCTCCCGCCATAGAAATTTCTACCCGCCATAGAAATAAGTAGTTTCAAAGTCTATATGACAACAGAATGGGGCCCCAAAACCACTTTTAGTATAAATGGGCCCCTAAATTCCAGGGGGCCCATGTGCCCTCTGGTTTGTTCACCACTGCTGTTTGTCGTGATATATGTAGAGAGACAGCACAAACCATTACTGTACATAAGCCATGTTTACTGAGAGAACCAGCAGGAAACAGGAAACACAACACAGGAAGAAGTACAACAGAGATGCACCATAGAGTTGCATTTAAAGAAACATGTCATCCATAACATCACCCCCTTTTAGTGTTAATAAATGAACATTCTGAAATTTAAAAGAGACAAAGCAATAACACATTCTACAGGTTAAGTCTCATAGGTGGTTTTGAACATCTACCACTACGGGTGAAGACTGGCCCTTGTACAAGGATTCCTTTAGCCCTTTCTGAAGTTACTGGGCTCCTCTCATCACGTACTGGCATGCTCTGCGCTTGACAGCTGTCGGGTATACTTGCTTGCCCAGAACTGTCATTGCCGTTGGTATGAGGCATTCCCTCTGTACATGCCTCACTGTCAATGGGTGAGTCTGATCTATCAACGGGATACTGAAAATCAGGCTGCTCTGCCACTCTCAAATCCACTCGATTGCGGCGATAGAGAGTTCCTTCAACGTCCACAAGATAGGAGCGTGGTGCAACCTTTTGCAGATTGTTGTTTAGAGGCTGCATTGATATTGTCAATCAGTTTATCCTGCTCTATAGCTTTCATATGTTTGTCAGTAAGTTCAGCAGTGCGACATATCTCAATTGCTGTTTGTAGATCTAAATCATGTTTCCTCAATAGGTGGCAGCGTGTGCTTTCACTGGTGATACCCAAAACTATTTTATCACGAATAAGTTCATCTCTCAGAGAGCCATACTCACAGCTTGCAGCTTTTGCTCTTAGCCGTGTGACAAACTTGTCTATTGATTCACAGTCTTCTTGCTTACAGCAGCCAAATATATATCTTTCATAGATGACATTTTTAGAAGGTCTGAAGAAAGCTTCTAATGCATCCAGAATGGTTTTGGTGTCACTCTTTTGCTCCTCTGTGAGGTTCAGATCATGCTTGTAAACATGGAGGCATTCACTGCCCATTATCCTTCTCAGCGTGGCTGCTTGCACTGCCGTGGCTGTGAATTTTGTTGTCTGGACTCTCTGGTCGTCCGGTTCCAGTAGGAGGCTATCTCCTTTTGATGGAAAGATTGTGTGTTCAATACTATACTTGCTTTGTGAGTATTTTTAATTCTTCAAATCTTTTAAATAAAACCTAGCCACTGGTAATGCACTAGGTCGGTGCGCCTTCTGTTTTCCTTTACTTTTCAGTTTTAAAGAATACCAATTGTTCTGAGGAGGGCAGCAAGATTCTTGGTCATTTCCCTACGGAATACTCTGGTTGTGCCACTAAGAGACTGTACATCCGAGCGCAGGAGACTGTTTTTGTGTGCTGCTTGCACTGCTGCAGACTTCTCATTTAACCCTGTGGCTAGGGAATAGTCCTGAAACTCAGCCCTGAAATTGTCCCAGTTACTGCTAACATCTCCACTCACCCTCATTGCCTCAGGCAGTGGAATGCTGTTAGCTGCCATGATGCTGTTTTCCTTGCTGCAAACACTCAGCATCCAGGACAGGACTGCAATTGTCAGGAGGCACAATCAGTTCCAAGAACACTCACATGAAGGCTGGCAGGCTCTCAGCATCAAATGTGTAGAAAGAGCATGGATTCAAATCTTCTGACACCATGTTTGTCGTGATATATGTAGAGAGACAGCACAAACCATTACTGTACATAAGCCATGTTTACTGAAAGAACCAGCAGGAAACAGGAAACACAACACAGGAAGAAGTACAACAGAGATGCACCATAGAGTTGCATTTAAAGAAACATGTCATCCATAACAACTGCTATCAATGTCTTTAGTTTCTTTTATATACGCAACAGAACTTACAGTTTAAATCATCCAGACACATTCCAGGTGCATCAAGTAAAAGGTGTACAAACTCTTACATTTTGTATTTGTATCAGTACCCCCGTAGGGGCTGCTGAGTAATTGTGAACCACCTGTCACCCTGCCCAGCCCGGCATTCACTTCCAGACACTCCAAGGCATTGAACAAGTCCATCAGCTTTGTCTTTTTGTATTTTGATGAGGGATTAGAACTTGGATGGGGTTAAGGAATTCATGGGATACCCAGGAAAAAGATTCTTGCATGGTTTGGGACAATTTAGATATTCTCCTCCTGCACAACACTGGCTGCAGACTATCTCTCCTTCTCCCTCCAGCACAATTCTTCAGGCGCGGCTAGCACATGGTTAGGCCTAACTCTGGTTTTAGCCAGGCCTAAGCAAAAGTACCTTATTACAGGCAGGGACCGTGGGCCCCTATAGTGTAGCAACAAAAGTTTGAATGCTAGCCACCCTCTTTGGTGGACTACTGATCCCAGTCAGCCCTTTGCAACCTTGACAGCCCTCCTGGCTGCAGCGGCCCAACTTCACTGCCAGTATCATCACAGTCTCTCCCGCTGGCTCTACATCCATCTCAGACTGCACACTCCCAGTCTGCTCCTGCATACCTCTCCCAGCTCTCCCGACTGTGCCTGTCACTCACCGAAACCTGATGAATCCCTCCTGGAGACTTGCCCGGCAGTATTCCCCACTGTCCTCTCCTGCTCCTGTTCAGGACACCCCTTGGGTTGTGTGTGGTTCCTGATCAGCTTCGAACCCCTTAGCCCAAGGTTATCACCCCCCAGAGTAGTGTGTCTCAAAGGCCCTTGACAGCCTAATACTCCATCTCCAGTTCTTCCACCCGAACAACTCCTCCGAGCTGGGCTGACTCTAGGTATTTAAGGAGCCTTGCCCCCTGCCAATCCAGGTTGGGGATTGGTCAGGCCTCCTTAGAACACCCTAATTTTAACCTGTACTGGAACCCATGTATACAACTCTATTGGAACCTGTTAAGTGTGAATGATTGTGTCTATCTTCAAGTGAACCTCGTAAGTGTGATTATAACCCATTATGGCGACTAGGTCAGCGATGTATATTTTTTCTGGCGAGATATTCTGGTTATTTTTGTTTTTAGTTTGATTTCTCTTTTTCTTATTTTATTTTACTGTTATAAATTACTTGGTGATTAAGCATTCCACGACCACTTATGGTCAGTGAAAACGACATGGTGTTATGTATGCCAAGAAAGTTGCGCCAGTAGGCCACAACCTAAGCTTTACTGTGAAATTTTGCAATGCAATGTTTATACATGCATTTTCCTTATGTTCTGGTTCAAACCTTAATAAAAACAATTGGAATTGAAAAGCATGTCCCCTGTCAGCATGCTGCAAAGAGGGACCTTGTTCTCTGTGGGGAAGCAGTGGTCTATTTGCAGAGGTCCTACACAACCCCTGTAGAGTCAGATGTAAAACTCTGGATTCAGCACAAGCTTTGCTAACTGCAGTGCTATAGGGCTGACTCAGCAGGGGGAGAGGAAAGGTGTCGGACCTCTGCAAAGTGACCACTGCTTCCACATAAGGACAAACATCCATCTCTGCAGTATGCTGGCATGGGAACAGTTTTTCACAGCTGAGTGGTTAATAAATGTGTGAGTGAGTTTTCGATGAGTGTTCCAAACACAGGAAAACATTGCTTGTGTACACAAGCCCTACATTTTTTACTGTTTGGGCATGGAAGGTTTTGGAAGAATTTATCAGGCCTGGTCTCAAAAGGTTTGAGAACCACTGCTCTAAGCTACTTACAATCTAAGGTCACTATCTCACGTACTAGGGCCAATTTAGACAGGAGACAATAAACTTACCTGCATGTCTTTTGAGTGTGGGAGGAAATGAAAGTACCCAGAGGAAACCCACAAAAGAACATTTAAACTCCATACAGATAATGTCCTGGGTGGCATTGAAACCGAGGACCCTAGAATCGCATGGCAGGAGTGCTAACCACTATGCTACTGTGCCCAGCTACATGATGTGGTACTAAGTGCATGCAGTATGCTGGCTGTCAGCAGTCCACGGAATGTTGCTGGAGTAATACATTTGTAAGTAGCATGTACTGTATTTATTGTGCTCCTGCCTATTCCTGACTCTTCAGCTTTTTACTTGCTTAGCAGAGCAGAGCCATGTGCACTGGCAGACCAGGAGACTCCCAGGGGCCCCTCTCTGTATGGCGGTATGAAACCTGTAGCACCTGGCGATGGATTCCTGTACGTTTCCAGCTGGTACACAGGGAGAAAAGCACTTCGGAGCTCTCCCAGGGGTGGGAACTGTAAAAATAGCGCAGACGTTAAAGTATGTCCCTGTTTGACATCTCTCTTGAGACGGCAGCAAACAAAGGCATGGCACAGCGTGGGGTGGCAAAGCAAACGGCCCAGCTGAGCAATTACATGTAAAGTATACAAACATGGCCCTTTATCAGACAGCACTTGTCACATTTTCTCTGTTGGCAGCATCCATATATATCCCGAGAAGAAATCAACAATTGCTTTAAAGAACACCTTTCACCTACACTATGAAACACATAACATCAAAGTTTGAAGACGCAGCATGCAGTATGGGATGAATAGGCAATGCTATAGTAATGCGACACAAGATGATTCTGTATTGAGAATCGCAATACAAAGTGAATCTTTTATATGTGCAAAAGACACCTGCTTTGATACTATGGCCTGTGATTTCTATTGTAGACTAGAAAATGACAGCTGGAATCTGGTTGCTGTGGGTAACAGCCACACTTTCACCCAATTTTCATAAATGATGTCTAAAATATGTAGTAGGATAGCTCATGTAAAACAGGTTGCATGCTAGTAGGTCAAAAACAAAATAAGCGCTAGAGGAAAATGGGCATTATCAGTCCCATAGAAAGACGTCAATCATAAAGATCAGGCGTCTCCAAACTTTCTAAACAAAGAGCCGGTTTACTGTCCTCCAGACTTTAGGGGGGGCAGACTGTGGCCATTGGGAGTAGAAAAGGTCCTGACATCAGTGGGGTAAAAAGAATGCCCCATTGTTTGTTTCAGTGGGAGTAATTGTGCCCCATTATTAGTGTCAGTGGGAGGAATTGTGCCCCATTGTTGGTGTCACTGGGAGGAATTATGCCCCATCATTGGGGCCATTGGGCCCCATTGTTGGTGTCATTGGGAGGAATTGTGCCCCATCATTGGTCTCCTTGGGGAGGAATAGTGCCACATCATTGGTGTAAAGGGGAGGAATTGTGTCCATTCATTGGTGTCAGTAGGGGGAATTATGCCTCAATTGTTGGTATCAGGCAATAAGAATTCCCCAAGGGCCAGATATAAGCAAGCAAGGGGCCACATCTGGCCCCCAGGCCACAGTTTGGAGACCAATGATAAATATAGTTTCTTTTAATGTCACCCCAAAAGCAATTCCTCCATAAATTCCACAGGTAATGTGTCGGCCTTGCTGCCCTCTTCAGATTAGGAGAGTCCTTACACAATGGCTAAAAAAAAAGACAAGAGAGAGGGCGCACCAGCCTTGTGCATTACCATAAAAACAATTTATAAAAGATGTAACCACTTGCCAACCGCCCTATAGCAGATTGACAGGGCGGTCGATCTGTGCAGAATCACGTATATATACGTGATCCTGCACTTCTGTGTAGGGGGTGCGTGCTCTTCTGCTGTGATTGGTCCCAGCAGAAGCTGATCAGCAGGCACCAGCCAATGGATGTCCGCTGACACCCACTGATCGTCAAGGAGAGACACAGGATGGAGCTTTGCCTATGTAAACAGCGCAGAGCTCTGTCTTTTAAGCAGGGATGCAATGGATTTTCTTTCCCTGAAAAGCACATCCCTTAGTGAAAGCAGCACACAGTGTACACAAAAACACTCGTTAGGCACACATTTAACCCTTTGATCGCCCTAGATGTTTAACCCTCTCCCAGCTGTGTCATGGGTACAGTGACAGTGCATATATTTAGAACTGAAAGTGTCAAAAGACAATTACAAGACAGTTGACAATTAATTGCTATATAACTGTATAGCACTTACCACCCTCTCCTCCTTGTCTTTTGGCTCCTCGCAGGAGGAAAGGGCACACCCAGCTCTATATGCCCGTACCCTCCTGTGTGAGGAGGTTGAGTGGTGTTGTGATGGGTCTCCGCAGCCAGATTCTCCCTCAGAATGGTTCATATCTCTATAGCCAATAAAGACAAGTCTCTATTTCCCCCAATGACTT
The DNA here is from genome assembly GCA_029206835.1 of Rana muscosa. NCBI lineage: Eukaryota > Metazoa > Chordata > Amphibia > Anura > Ranidae > Rana > Rana muscosa. The sequence continues at coordinate 44,592,651 of CM055125.1, forward strand.
CAATGTCCACACCAGCTGTAACTCCAACGTAGAGTTTATTTCTCTTATACGACAGTCTCTGATAGAAAAGGTTGGAGAAAGAACAGGACAGCATAAGGTGTGGGAGAGGTCCAGGCACAAACGCAATACACTTCACTGCTTGGCTTCTCAAGCAGACTTAGCCCATTTGGATAGTCTCCCTAGATAGGGACTAGCAGCCGAAATGGTACTCAAACTAACCGCACAATCACTACACAAACTGGTAAACTGGTCTCTGCCACAGACCTGGTGAACTTGGTCTCTGCCACAGACCTGATGAACTTGGTTTCTTTAAAGCTTGGCCTTTTTGTAAGGAGAAGACATCCCTCCAGAGAGTTACCGGGCCCCTTCCTTCACTGTGATTTCTCACCAGTCCCTCGGAACGGTCTTTCCCCGGCCTCCTCGTCTAAGATGCGGGTCCCCTCGCAAGGCGGCACCCTGAGATTCCTCGATCCTTGACGGGCCCCAGCCAAAGGTGCTGGGCCCACGGCCTTTAGTTGCAGCCCCAGGGCTAAAGGTGCCTGGGACTGATTCACTGACCTCCGCCCCTGGGCCAAAGGTGCCCAGGGCGGACAGGAACACACACTCCCTGGGAGTAGGACTCCCGACGACCGACGAACCCTGAACAGGCAGCGTCTGCCCCTTTTATATCCTCTCCCAGCATACACAGCAGGCCGACCACTCCCACTGTATGGCTGCCGAGAGGGGACACACAAGGCACAGCACTGTATCAGCAGTTCAACCCTGGCCTACTATGGCAGCGCCACCCGTAGGCCACAGGGAACGTTACACCGATACTCTTCCTGCAGACAAAATGGTTGATAATGTCCTAACAATTTAGGTGTTTGAGCATAACTAACACTCAAACACTACCCCTAAATTGAGGACCCCGATACAACTGCATACTTCCTGTAACATCTATACTTCTTTTTGTTCTAAAAAATATTTTCATTTTATTGTTTTGCACATGTGTAGAGTCCTAATAACACTTTGCAGCACTCCTTGTCCCAGCACAGGAATATATTTCTTCCAGAGTTTGCTGAGTATGCCTGAATGACTATAAACTATAAAACATCCACTGTATGTATTGCTTCACAAATCAAGCAACAAGCATATCCAAAATTGTACTCTATCTTCTGTGTCAGAGAATCATCCACACTATATTTACTTGGGACTTTTATTATCCTAGTGTCATTCAATATTTATGACCAATGGTAATTTATGGTAATAGGGAGTCTGGTTTATTTTTTAAAGTAGACCTGTCACCTACATTTTATGGAGAGAATAGTTGAAATGGCAACTCTGGCTACACAAATAAATACACAGTTAAAACACATAAACTATATATTCAGTGCCCACTATTTTAGGTACAGCTGCTGGAACTATAAGGAATTTGTGAAGGATGCAATTGATACTGGTAAGATATACTTGCTTGTGAGTGTTAGAAGTTAACTGGTTAAGCTTGAAGCAGGCATGTGAAACTGGTGTTTTTTTGGCTGCCTGTATCCCTCTCGCTCCTTCTCTACAGCTCTAAGCAGTTTACGAATTGAAATTGAATGAGGCCCCAGCTGTTCTCCAGTTGATAAAGGCTACAATTCCTATTATAATTTTGCAGTTGAATAATTAATGAAATGTTTTTTTTACTCCGCAGCGAAGAGTAAACTGCATTATTATAATTTTCCACAATAGTAATGGCCCCTCCCAGATTTATTACACTAAGGGGTTTATCTACTAAAGCCGGAGAGTGCAAAATTAGGTTCACTTCTGCAGAGAAACCAATCAGCTTCCAGATTATATTGCCATTGAACAAACTGAGGTTAGAAGCTGATTGGTTACCATGCACAGCTGCACAAGATTGTGAGTGCTCCAGTTTTAGTAAATCTCCACCTAAATGTTGCCCACTGTATGCATTTGAGTTTAACCTTCCTGGCCTATGAATTAAAGATAGTGGGAAGACAGGACTAAATTTGAACTAAACATTGGGTGGGGGGCCTTAGGAGGACTGTCTATACCGTTCAAGTATGCAAAATACCAGACACAGTAGTGATGTAGTGGTTGGCAGGAGGAAGCTGTAAGAAGTGCAGGGGACGCAGAAGAACTGTTGGTTTCCTTGCAGTGGAGCAGTTTTCAGCTATGTGGGCAGCAGGAGAGGTATACTTATCTGAGGAATTTAGTACACTGACAGGGTCGCTTAAAAGTGTACCTAAAGCTAAAACCTGACTGTGACGGAACACCTTCGCACCCACTTGGTTGCTTCTGCCAAACAATGCCATCTGCCCTCCAAATCGTTCCAGCAGACCAAGAGCTAATACCAGCCCTTTTACCTCAAGCATCGTGCACAGACAAGATGTTGAGGTAGAACCAAAGGAATGACTGTTTATTGAACAGAAATACAGGTTTTTATACACTTCAAAAGTAAGTCAGTCACCACATGAACAATAAAACAAAATATTTACCCAAACATCACACAATGGTTTAGATAATGAGGTAGAGTTGACACAGGGCTAAGCCCATCATCGAAACCTCCAACAGTTAGCCAAATTAGCCAACAGTGAGAAACAATAGGTGACTCAATTAAAAATGTGAATGCACACCTAGGAGGCACACAATTGGAGAGACGTACTTAACAGAAAGACACATAACACCTTAATAAACAGATTATAGCAGGAGACCCAGAGCATCAGGGTGCTTGAGCTGATTATATTATCATCTGTGCTGAGTCTCACAGTTTAAAGCAGTCATTGCTGGTTATGGATTAGAGACCCCAAATATGTATCTGGGTCCTCCAGTACTCAGAGTCTGTAGACATGGACTTGAATCCTAAGTAAAATTACTATAAAGGTCCCCCAGACACACACCTCCCAAAGAATAGAGCCCCACCCCCCAAATGCCAGGGCTCATAGTCAGTAGGCAACGAGGCTAGCCTGCAGTCCCCTCCAAAAGCCTCTGTCCTGGTTGGGTCGGTCACACTGACTTTGGTTAGATTAGGAAGAGGTTGGAACCCCTTTCATGTTTTAATTGCTGTCGGTGTCCCTGCCTGAGAGATTTACCATCTCTATTTGTTCTGGTGAGCATTGTCACAAGTGATGGCAAAGCAAATATTTTACAGCTATCCCTGGAACAGGATGTGAAGAGAAATCTTCCAATGGAAACACCCTAGACCTGGTCACTGATACCTGTACTAAAGGTGGGCAAGGAACATTATAAAATGAGTAACTGTGCATACATGCACCAGAAAGAGCCTGCACTGTACCATAGGCAGCAGTTGTCTGTATCTTGAATAGTTTCAGGTAAGTGTTAAAGTTAGCCTGTCATGTAGGTTGCTATTGCTGAAAATGCTAGTTTTCTAAGTGCCATGTTGATACTTTATAATACTTTGCTTTATTATGTTCTGTGAAACTTATCTGAGCAAGTATGCAAAGTAGATTCAAAGTGAATTCAGAACTCCTGCTCTACATACAGTACTTGATCCAGGTCAGACTCAAAGCAATAAAGCCAAAGGGTCAACATGACAGCTTCTCAACTAGCATTTTTAGTAATGGTCATCTCCATAAATTCTCTCATGTCAGACTTCCTTTGAAAAATAATTGTATTTACATACACTCTGTTGAGTGCCGCTCCAGACTCCATTCTTCCTCCCCGGTCTGAAGATGGACAAGTGCCAGACACAACAGCCCACCCTCATTTGCAAGAGCCTATCTTCAGTACTTAAGAAAAGCTTTATTACAGGTCCCCAGGCAGATGGGCAGAGGCTGTTCTTTAACCACTTCCTGTCCTTTCGGTGGTTGTACTGAAGCTGCAGGCATCACCCCGGTATTGTTTGTTAGAGCTGGCAGCTTACTAGCCACACAATTTCCATAACAAGTAGCGGGAGGGGACACCCCCCCCTTCCATCACCTTTCGCGGCTCTCTTGGGCTTTCCCGTCCCATCAGGAGATCCCAGCGACCAGCCAGCACATCCGCTGGCTGACTGGACAGCCTAGCAAAGCTGAGATCGGCTTTGATCAGTTATTGGTAAAAGTAAACCGGAAGCAATGACATGACATCACTTCCAGTTTACCCGGAGATCGAAAGCATTCAAAAACACTGATCTTGGTGTTTTGAATGCTTTTAAGTGCAGAGGAGGGATTTGGGGTCTTCTAGACCCCAGATCTCTCTATAAAGAGTACCTGTCACATGCCTATTGCTGTCACAAGGATGTTTACATTCCTTATGACAGCAAAAAAAGTGATAAGAAAACAAAAACTAATGCCGCGTACACACGATCATTTTTCCCGTCGGGAAAAATGAAATTTTTTTTTTTGCAGAGAAAAACAATCGCCTGTGGGCTTTATGCCGTTTTTCTCGTTGAGAAAAACGGCAGGAAAAACGACGAGAAAAATTAGAACATGTTCTAAATTTTCTCATCGTTTTTTCCATCATTTTTTTCCGCGGCAGTTTTCCCATAGGGAGACACTGCCGCGGAGCCCACAGACGGTCGTTTTTCTCGTCAAAAAAAAAAAATGACGGGAAAAACGGTCGTGTGTGGGGGAACATGCCGTTCCCTCGTTTTTCATTTTTTTTCATGCCGTGATTCACGGCGGTGTTTTCACCGCCGTGAATCACGATCGTGTGTACGCGGCATTAAGCAACAGTGTGAAAAAAAAAAAGTATTAATTAAAAAAATATATAATTTAAAGTGCCCCCGTCCTCCCGTGCTCGCGCACAAAGGCGAACGCACATGTCGGTCCCACATGGACGCAATCGTCCCACACATGTGAGGTATCACCGCGAACGTCAGATCATGGGCAGCAATTCTATATATGGCACCTGGACAAATCATATCTCAGGGTCTGATGAGAAAGCCGCAGCTGTTCACTGTGAACGGCTGCAGCTTCCCCATCAGACCCTGAGACAAAAAGAATATACCGCTGCTGGGGTGGGACAAATTTAGATGGGGTGGGGGCGCCCGATTTTAGTTTTGTCTAGGGCAGCATAAAACCAAAATACACCATTGCATACAGTTATTCTTTATTTGACCCGACCCCATTACCCCCTCCCCAGATCTTCTACTATATACCTATCTATACTCCTGCCAGCTCTACATTGTACTACCCATGAGGAGGAGCCAAATGGCTACTGCTGCAAATCTTCCAATCTCATCCCTTAATTCCTTTCATTCCAATGGAAAGGATGTTTATAATGCAAAGGTAAATGAATGGATTACTTTTTAAAAGCAAAACGTTGATAGGCTGTTAGTAATAACCAAGTAATGCATTTGGTATGACTTTATATCTTTGATGGAATGTTTCATGTAGCATTGGTAGATGCAGGAAGTTCTTGAGATGTATGTTAGCGAAACATAGGGGGTTATTTACGAAAGGCAAATCCACTTTGCACTACAAGTGCAAACTACAAGTGCAAAGTGCACTTGAAATTGCACTGAAAGTACACTTGGAAGTGCAGTCGCTGTAAATCTGAGGGGTAGCTAAAATGAGGGGAAGCTCTGCTGATTTTATCATCCAATCATGTGCAAGCTAAAATGCTGTTTTTTATTTTCCTTGCATGTCCCCCTCGGATCTACAGCGACTGCACTTCCAAGTGCACTATCAGGTTTGAAAGATTTACTATATAGATTGTAGACATACATCCCGTTAATTATTTAGGGTGGTTTCAAAAAGGCAATGCATGGAGTAATGGTGGTTACTAAAATGTCATAATCTATCGCATTCAATCAGAGTGTAGTAAACGGTACTTAGATGGGCCTGATTCATAACTCTCAACTGTTCCTATTTTGGGAAAAAAATCTTGTCCATCTTCTCTCCTAAGCCCCTCTTTAGGTTCTCTTGTAGAGACTTGTATAAGTGAATGTACTAATATATTATCAAACGTGTTAATGGGCTAAACTTTTTTTCTGTCTTTATTGCAATGGTAATTGTCAAATGCTATGTTGTGAGCAGAATAGGAAATGCTAATAGATCCCCAGTGTTACATTTAATATTATTACACATTAATTAATTCTTCACAGTCAGCCTGGCTAGCAGTGTGACAAGGTTATGTCCCATTCCTAAATAATTTGTACTAAAAAGTGTCCCTCTTTCCCACATCAGAAAGTTGGGAGGTCTGCTAATTGCTTGCTTGAGATTACTGTGCTTTGCATTTCATCATTGATCTTTTCCGTGCCTTTTTAAATGCTAGATTGTCTTCTATTTGAACAGTGTTCTCTGAAACGTACGAGAGGAAGTGAGAATATCATAAAATTGGTCTGAGTTGTCATTCTGTTAGGAATAGAATACTTGACTATTTGTTTATTATGGATTCCAGTCCAGAGTATAGGTAGTAGAAAGCAAAAAGTATTGATTTCCCTTTGAAGCTTTTACCCAGACATCACTAGGAATAGATGGCCTTATTCAGCAAGGAAGTGAAAATAGCAGTGATGATGTGCAAACTATAGTAATCTTCAGCAACCGTTCAGAAATCCGCATATAACAATAGCTTTACTCCGCTGGGAGTTACATTTTTAAAGAGTTTTTAAACCTTAATTTTTTAAATAACAAACATGCCATACTTACCTGCCCTGTGCACTGGTTTTTGCACAGAGCAACCCTGAACCTCTTTTGGGGTCCCCACCAGAGCTCCTGGCTCCTTCTGCCTTCCGAGTACCCTCCTTAGCAAGCAGCTTGTGGTACATTTGTCGGCTCGCTCCTGAGCCCCGCTGGCAATGTCCATAGACACAGACAGCGGGGGTTTGCCCCGCCCCCCACTCCCTTGCCATAGTATTTGATTGATAGCAGCAGGAGCCAATGGCTCCCACTCCTATTAATCTGTGAGGAGGAAGAGAGCCACTGCTCTTGTGCAGTGCTGGATCGAAATTGGGCTCCTTTAAGTATAAGAGGGGCTGCGGCGGGGGGTTCTGGACACAGAGGGTTGTTAACCTAATGCAGAGAATGCATTAAGGTAAGAAACCTTAAAGTGGATGTAAACCCCAAAACATTTTTTTAAATTAAGACTCATATCTGTTAGGCCCCTTTCACACGGCAAGCCAGCTCAGAACCGCTGTCCGTTTTTCAGGCGGATCCGAGCAGGCCATCCATTGACTCCTATGGGGAGACAGATGTCAGCAGAGATGTGTCCACTGACACCCGATCCGCTAAAATCAGACGTATGGCGATACGTTCACCATCCGTCTGGGCAGATCGGATGCATGCTGTCCGTTTTCATCCGATCTTTCCATAGGAATCAGTGGTGCTCTGACAGGCCCCTATCCGCTCAGTGAGCCGAGACGGACCTGTCACCCGCCGGCTCAGCAGAGATCAACGGAGAGATCTCCTGAGGAGCTGGCGGACTCCGCTGAGCAGATCCGCTTAATGTGAATGAGGCCTTACAGCAAAGGATGTCATTTCATCTGTGCCCAGTCTTGCCACAAAGAGTTAATCCAGCTCTGATCTTTTTTCAGTAAGATAAAAACAGACACACAGAGAAATAGGTATCCATTTCTTCCCCCTTGCTGTGAGTGACAGGTGATTTCCTTATCTCATGCACAAGTGTGAGAGGCATTCGGTGTACTTCACATCCCCCTCCTTTCTTCTCCAGCTCTCCCAGGATTGGCTGCTCCACACCTCAGCATGATTGGGCATGCTGAAGTCATGTGGTGACTTTCCTGGGTTTTGACTGGATGTTAGTCATTATGGGGCATAAGCAACGAAACCAGCAGAAGTTCAGTGTAAGAAATATCGATGCCTGACCAAGGGGAGTGTAGAGGTGGGCGGGGAGTCTACTGACATAACGACTCCACCCACCGAGCTCCGGACAACAGACCCGCCCACAGAATCCAGAGTATTGCAGGGCTCCAAACAGCTAAAGGGGAGATATTTAACAGGTAAGGATACATGCAGGAGGCATGTATATCCTTATAGAGCAACATATATAGATCAAAACATTTTGGTCTGATCCATCTAGTTGTATATAAAATGCACTTTTTACTTTTCAAAAAGTGTTTCCCAGTGCTAAACCTTTCATCCAATTTCTAAATTGCTGCATTTGTCATTTTCATAAGACAGTATAAAGGAATAGTAGTGGTAAAAAATAAGCACTTGCGTGTTTAACTAATAATTTTTCTTTGTATAATTCTCCTTTAAGGGGGCATGGCTGGGGGTGTGTGTCCTATGCCTACACACTTTTGCTAATAGGTGTCCCTCATTCCCATCTCAAAAAGTTGGGAGGTATAAATGTTGACTATGCAACATAATCACCATGAATCTTTAAAGTGAATCTGTGTCAAGACTACAGACATTTTTGTTTTACATTTTTCTTTCAGTAGTAAATAAACTTTAAAATGAGCTCTCCCTGACCTCTGTAGCTGCAGGCATTATAAAGCAATTAATCCTCAACGTTCTAAGAAGAAACACTGAAGTCATTCAAGTTATTCTCTCAATAGCTCACCCTGCTCTCCTCCCCTTTTCCAGCAGAGTGACTCGCAATCTTCCAGCCTTTTAATCTAAAATGTAGACACAAAGCAGGATCCCTGGGAGAGATAGCAGGGTAAACTGAGCAGCTGAGAGAGAACAACATGAGTGACTTCTATACCTTGGCTATGAATTGCTCCACAGTACCTGCTAGTAAAAAAGTTTTAAAGTTTATTTACTGGTGTTAAGAACATGTAAATATTTAAATGTCCTTAGCCTGGCTACGGATTGACTTTAAACCACATGTGTACAAATGATGGTAAAATACCATAAAGCATTAGATATAAAAAAAGAACATAGCATAAATGGACAACTTGGGCTTTATATTTGGTTGTTGCAATTCTTTGGAAAATTTAAGTCCATTTTTCTTTACTTGATACTGTCTTTTACTATAATATTTTTTATGTGAGGTCTATTTACAGGGCTTGGTATAGGTAAGTTGGTAGAATATATAATGTTGGTGATTCTAGAATAAGGAGTAAGGGCTCTTTCACACGGGCGGACTCCACCTGCTTAGCAAGAAATCTGTTTGCTGATCCCTACTGAGCAGGCGGATGACAGGTCCGTTTCTGCTCCACTCATGCAGAGCGGACGCAGCCCGCTTATCTCTATGGGTGGTCGGAGGGAAACGGACCGCCTGTCAGTTTACATTTGACTGTCATCCGATCTCATCTGCTAGACGGATGGGGAACAGATCCCCCACCCTACTGTTTATTTAGTGTATAGGATCAGATCTGATGTTGGCAGGTGTAAATGGACACATGTCCGTTTACATCCACCGATCCATAGAGAGCAATGGATGGTCCGATCAGGCCCTCCTAAAAAACTGACAGGCGGACCCGTCAGTCCTCTTGTGTGAAAGAGCCTTACGTCTATAATTATTTCCTCAAAATTAGTATGTCAATACAAGTGTGTGATTAAAAACATTATATAATATGTTTCATCTTGGTTTGCAGACTCACTTAATAACTTACTTTTATCATTTTTTTCATGCAGGGATTTTTGTCCAGAGCTGCCATAAACCCACCATCTCCTTGAGGGCTATCACAAGAGAAAGATCAACCATGACATACCTCCTGAAAGTTGGATTTGTTCTAGTGGTCTTTGTCCTGGCTACCGCCTCATCCAAAGCAACAGAAAATGGAACCTGTGATAATAGTAAAGATGCAACCTGTGAGCCAGGTATCTTGCTTCCAATCTGGAGGCCCCACAATCCATCAACAGGAGACAAAGTTGCTCGTGCTGTTGTTTATTTTGTAGCCATGCTTTACCTCTTCCTGGGAGTGTCCATCATTGCTGACCGATTCATGGCATCCATTGAAGTTATTACCTCTCAAGAGAAGGAGATTACTCTTACCAAGCCAAATGGGGAAACCAGTGTGGCCACTGTCCGTATATGGAATGAAACAGTTTCTAACCTAACGCTGATGGCTCTAGGTTCCTCTGCTCCAGAAATCCTTCTTTCTGTCATTGAAGTGTGTGGACACAATTTCCAGGCTGGAGAGCTAGGACCAGGAACAATTGTAGGTTCTGCTGCCTTTAATATGTTTGTCATTATAGCTATTTGTGTCTACGTCATACCCAATGGTGAATCACGAAAGATTAAGCACCCAAGAGTTTTTTTTGTCACTGCCACCTGGAGCATCTTTGCCTACATATGGCTGTATCTCATCCTTGCTGTGATTTCCCCAAACTGTGTTCAGGTCTGGGAGGGACTGGTCACCCTCTTATTTTTTCCAGCCTGTGTAGTCTTTGCCTGGGTTGCAGACAAACGACTCCTCTTCTACAAATATGTTTACAAGAGATACAGAGCAGATAAGAGAAGAGGTATCATTATCGAGACAGAGGGTGAGTTTCCCAAAAGCATTGAGATGGATGGAAAACTGGGGTCTGGCGCAGTGGTGGCACCAGAAATGAAGGACCCGGTAGACGAAGACAGTGCAGCTGCTGCTGCTGCTGAAGCCAAGGAACTTGATGAAAGCCGCAAAGAGGTCATCCGCATTCTAAAAGAACTGAAGCAGAAGTACCCTGAGCGGGAGTTGGATCAGCTGGTTGAAATGGCCAATTACTATGCCTTGTTGCACCAACAGAAGAGCAGAGCATTCTACCGTATTCAAGCCACACGTATGATGATTGGGGCAGGCAACGTGCTGAAAAAACATGCAGCTGATCATAGCAAAAAGCCAGCTAACCTACAGGAGGTGACTTCTGAAGCTGGGGAAGAAAACACTAGCAAGATCTTCTTCCAGCCCTGCAATTACCAGTGTCTAGAGAACTGTGGCTTGGTTACGCTCAATATTGCCTGCCAAGGAGGAGATGGCACAAGCACTTTCTATGTGGACTACAAGACAGAAGATGGTTCAGCCAATGCTGGTTCAGACTACGAATATAGTGAAGGAACACTGATTTTTAAACCTGGTGAGACCCAAAAAGAAATTAAAGTTGGTATAATTGATGATGACATCTTTGAGGAAGATGAACATTTCTTTGTACGTCTAATGAACTTGAGGGTGGGAGATGCAGAAGGAATGTTTGAACCAGATGGGGAAGGACGCCCCAAGGCACGCTTGGTCTCACCGCTCATTGCTACGGTGACTATTCTGGATGATGATCATGCTGGAATATTTACTTTTGAGGAGAAACTGGTTCGTGTCAGTGAAAGTGTTGGGGTTCTGGAGGTACGAGTGCTGAGGAACTCAGGGGCAAGAGGGACTGTGATCATACCATATCGGACAGTAGAGGGTACAGCTCGGGGAGGAGGTATTGACTTTGAAGATGCTTATGGAGAACTGGAGTTCCAGAATGATGAAACTGTGTAAGTACCACAATCAATGTACAATTTATAACTAGGTTTTAAGCAGGCCAGACTGGCCTCCGTTCAGCAATGTCATGTGCCAACAAGGTGTGTATTTGAGTATTGTACTACTATAGTACTATAATATTATACCATTTTGTTCAAGGATTGATCCATCAAACTGTAAGCTGCTTATTCATTAGCCTTAATACATTTTTGTCTAACCACATACAATATGCCGATTTTTTAGCTGTATTTAGGCTTTTTATGTCTGAATTATGTCAGAAGGATTCACATTTTTCTCATTTGCGCATTAAAATGAAAAGCACTTTGATGAATCTTTAACCTTTCCCCGGAAAAATGTTAAAATGGTGTCCATAATGCAGTCATTTTCATATTAGGGAGTCGGGACCATCTCATTTCTGTCAACAGCAGGCCATGGGGCCCTAACCCTGCCCAAAAATTTAGCCTGCAGAACATCGTGATCACTGAGAAAAAAATACTTATAACTCTGCTCCACCCCTACGTAAAGCCACCAGTTATGTGAAAGACTATTAAAGAGGAAGTAAACCTTATCGGTAAAAAAAAAATACACCATGCAAGACAAAGGCATAATGAGCTAGTATGCATAGCATACTAGCTCATTATAAATGACTTACCTGAGATCGAAGTCCCCGCAGCGGTCCTCGTTCGCCTCCTCCAATGCCGCCATCTCTCTCGCAGTGACTTCCGGGTATCGCGGCTCCGGCGCTGTGACTTGCCGGAGCCGCGATGACGTCACTCCCACGCATGCGAGCGGGTGACGCCACTAACGGCATGATCGCCGTTAGAAACGGCATGCTCAGTGTGCCTGCCCCCGATGTCTACGGCACATGCGCCGTAGACATCGGTGCCGCTATTTCTGCAAATATTTCCTGAACCTTTTAAGTTTGGGAGATATTTCTTTAACCCACAGGTAAGTCTTAATCTAGGCTTATCTGTAGGTTAAAGTGGTTGTAATGGTTGTAATGGGTTTACAAACACTTTAAGAGCCACTGGTCTGTGGTTCTTTATTTGCCAATAAGGCCACCTGTCACAGCAGTAAACCCATAGTGAGGCAGGATTAGGGTCCCAATAACCCAGATAGCAGGGATAACTTGCCACAAATTTGTGGCAATGTTGAATTGTAAGTCTATTAACTTCCTGCACATTTTCACTGGCAAGTTGTCGACTTGCAGAACACTTGAAGCACAAGTTCTAGTTGACACTTTTTCAATTTGTACCAAATTTGCATGGCAAGTCTCTAGCAAGAGCAAAGTTGCAGTGGTGAATCTACAGCAAGCCTTTATCTCGCCTGGCTCACTTGCAAGTCAAGGCACACCGTGCTATATGCCCGTACCCTCCTGTTTAAAGAGGTTAAGCGTGTTCACAATTTTGGGTCCTGCAGCGAGTTACCTTCCTCCACTGGGTATGAGGTCAAGTCTCTATTTCTTTCCCGAAAAAAACAATGTCTAGAAAGACATTACCGCTTTAAATATTTAATTCTTAATATTTACATTGTTAAGGAGTAGTAGTTCATCCATTTTGCTATTCATTTTTCATTTGCTTCTTTTTATTTAGAAAAAAAAGTTATTCATACATTACAAACACTTATTACATTTTATCCGGTGAGACATAATACAATTTTCTTTTTCTCCTTGTTTTCCTTCCTCTTTCCTTTAGTTGCCTATCCACATATAAATACTATTGTAACTACTGTAGCTCTTTACTATATTCTTTCTTTTTTTCCCTTTTTCCCATCCCCCCCCCCCCGCTACATCTTTACCCCTTTCCGCCTTGTATCTGCTCTTCTCAGCACATTTCCTCCACCGTTACCGACGTTCATTTCCTTTCCTCTTTCTCTTTATCCTTTCCCTTTTTTCTCTTTTACCCCTTCCCTCCTCTCTTACCACCCCTCTATTTTTTATATCTGGAGTCTTTCCACAACTAGTTGAGGTGGTGCTAGGTTGATGTCCCCCAGCCATGTTTTCCATATAGTATCGAATTTGCCCACTTCTCCCCTTCGACTGTGCGACAACCGTTCCCTTAGGAGCGTTGAATTTACAGCTGAAATCCACTGCTTCCCCGTGGGCACCTCTGGGGCCATCCAGTATTTTGCAATGAGTTTTCTAGCCATATACATTAATCTGGTCAGCATACAGTATGTTCCTCTTTGGAACATTTCTGTATCAATGGCTCCCAACAAATATACTAGGGGATTTAAGGGAACGGGTACCTGAGCTACTCTCGTAATGCATTGGGAGACTTCCTCCCAGTACCTATGGAGTTTTGGGCATTTCCATATTAGATGTATGAAATCCCCCCTCTGTACTCATTTCGGGCTAGAGGGGAATCTCTTCCTCCCCATCTATATAGCTCACAAAAAAGACCGCAAACACAAGACTCACTATACAGATCACACAAAGACAAGGGAATTTTTATAGAAGTACACTTCGAAGTACACTTAGGCACTTAGGTAGATTATTAGTATTTCGCAAGGGACAGACTAAAATTAGAAAGGTAAAATGAAGCGGAAACTTTCATTATTATTTCCTTTTTTTATTTTTTTCCTATTATATATATATATATATATATATATATATATGTTTATCGTCTAAGTATGCACAAAGGTTAATATGAACAATAAGGTTATAGTTCTAATGACTTGGAATGTCAGGGGTCTGGGGGAAAAGACTAAAAGAAATGCACTGTTTAAATACTTTGATAGAATGAAACCCCAGATTATCTGTTTACAGGAAACACACATGCAACCCCACTCTGTCCACCTGTTGCAGTCACGCAGATACCCGACACAATTCCATTCGATGTACACCTCATACTCCAGGGGAGTGAGTGTAATGGTCTCTGTGGATATCTCTTTTGAATGTATCCAGCAGAGGGTGAACAGAGAGGGTAGATACGTTTTTTTGCTTTGTAAGCTTAATGGGCTAGTATGTATCATTGCCTCGATCTATGTTCCTCCACCGTTTTCGACGTCCCCTCTTAGAAGCCTAGCACAATTTATGGCCCTGTCTCTGGATGTTCCGGTACTGGTATTGGGGGATTTCAACAATACATTGGATAACTCCCTGGACAGAATGTCCTTAGCCCCGAGGGGGGCGAGGCGGATGCCTGGAAGGACGGCCTTTGCCTCGCTACTCTCGGAGCTGGGACTCCGAGATGTCTGGCGAGAGAGGCATGCAGAGGACAGAAGCTATTCATGCCACTCAGCCACACACGACGGACTCTCACGTATTGATATGGGCCTAGGGAATGAGGCACTCATGGAGCGGGTGAGGGAATCAGCATACGAGCCACGGGTATTGTCGGATCACTCCCCATTTTGGGTACGGCTGGATGATATGGTGATGTCAGACCATTTACCATGGAAAGTGAACCCTTTTTGGCTAACTCTGATTCATTCACCGGATAAAACCAAGAGGGCAATACGGGAATTTTTGGACTTTAATAGGGGGTCGGCTAGCGCAGCGACGGTATGGGATACACTTAAGGCCTTCCTAAGGGGGTGCCTAATTGCAGAGATATCGGGAATTAAAACCCACGCCAGGGAATGGGAAAACAGGGTACGGGAAGAAATGAAAAGGAGAGAACGGGCCCTGATAGCGGACCCATCCCAGTCTAACCAGGATTCCTGGAAAGAGGCGCAATCTATGTATAACTCGGTCCTATTGACGGCGGCGGAGAAAAGGAGTTATTTTCAGCAACAGAGTTACTTTGAGGAGGGGGAAAAAACTGGTCGACTCCTAGCTCTTATAGCGAGGGAGCAGCGGGAATCAGCCAGTATCTTAGCGATAAAAACAGAAGACGGGGAGACACATACCCTTAGTACTGAAATTTTAGATAACTTCCAGAGGTTTTATAAGGACCTATACTCGTCTAAAACTAGTTATACTCCAGCAGACCTGGCTATGTTTTTACAAACATGCTCAATTCCACAGCTATCTGAGGCTGATAGGGAAATGCTAAACTCCCCAATAACAGTGAAAGAACTTTCAGAGGCATTGGAGGGGACACCACACCATAAGTCACCAGGACCGGACGGGTTGCCGGTTGAGGTGTACTTACACTATGGGGAGGAACTTTTCCCCCCTTTGCTACAAGCGATAGAGGAGGCGATGGAAGTGGGCTCCTTGCCAGACAGTATGCAGGAGGCAACAATAATAGTACTCCCAAAACCGGGGAAGGACAAGCTTTTGTTGGACTCATACCGCCCAATCTCTCTATTGAATGTAGATGTGAAGCTTCTGGCCGGCATTTTGGCTAAGAGGCTATCTCTGGTAATTGGCAAACTGGTACACTATGACCAGTCTGGTTTTATACCCACACGTTCCACTGCGGACAATATCAGGCGATTATATATGAATCTACAGACGCCGGTGGACAATCCGGGGGGGTAGGGCCATTCTGTCACTGAACGCCGCAAAGGCGTTTGACAGTGTGGAGTGGCCCTACCTACTGGAGATCCTGGATAGATTTGGACTGGGGGACGGGTTCATAAAATGGGTAAAGGTGCTATACTCCAGACCCAGGGCTAGAATCCGAATTAACAACAAAATATCCCCCCCTTTTGAGTTAGATAGAGGTACCCGCCAGGGGTGCTCATTGTCCCCACTGCTGTTCGCCCTGGCGGTAGAACCTTTGGCTATATTGATCCGCAATGATCTGGAAGTGATAGGATTCCGTAGGGGCCAGAGGGAAGAAAAAATATCCCTATATGCGGATGATGCGCTTATTTATTTAGGAGACACTGCCGCCTCGTTGCGAGCAGCGATGCGGACAATCGAGGACTTCGGGTTCACCATCAACTGGTCAAAATCAATTTTAATGCCTATAGATCAGGGGGTGGAGCAGTTGCCAGAGGGGGTGGAACAAATAGTCATAGCAAAAAGCTTTAAATACCTGGGAGTGGTGGTAACACCGGAACCAGCGGAGTATATTCAGTTAAATTTGGGCCCACTGCTGGAAAGACAGAAAGTGAAATGCAATAGTTGGTGTAAGCTTCCACTGTCAGTAGTGGAACGGGCAAACTTAATAAAAATGGTGTGGGCCCCGCAGTTATTGTATGTACTCCACAACTCCCCCATGTGGATCACTAATAAGTGGTTCAAAAAGATTGACACATTGATGAGGGAGCTAATATGGAAAAAAAAAACAGCCAGGATTAGCCTAGCTACCCTGCAATACGGGAAGGAGAGAGGAGGATTGGCAATACCCCACTCCAAAATGTACTTTCTGGCCTCACAGCTCCAGCAGTTGACAGGATGGGGACGGGTGGGGAAGGAAGACTCGATTAGCAAAATGGTGACTGCCTCGGATCCAACATTGGTAGCGGCCTCCCATATGGAAATGGATCTGCCGAGTATACCGGACTCGGCACCCATATGTGTTCTTCTTAAAAGAGTGTGGGGGGAGACCCGAAAAGCCATGAAGATAAAAGGTGTGCTGCCCTTTACCCCGATATGGTGCAATCAGAGATACCCAGAGGTGCAGAAATTACAGGGATTCACCCCATGGAGAGAGAGAGAGGGATTCGGTTCTTTACACAACTATATGAAGGGGCGGAGATGAAGACCTATTGTCAGGGTCACCTGTGGCCAGGTGACAGATGCACACCGTAGGGGGACAGGAGTGCACCGCGAGGTAGTGAACCCTATGGCTGGCTTCTGCGGATAGGAAACTGGGTGGTTGTGGAAAGCGGGACCAGAGGAGCACAACCGGGATCCAAACGGAAGCTAGAGCCAAGATTCCCCAGGGCGCAGAGTCTAAGACCCAGCTGGTCTTCTCCAGGGCCTCTAGTGGTGAGGATGTTAGCTGCAGGCTGGGACCAGGTCGCGGCCCCTGGAGTTTCCTAGCTCACGCCCCGTAGGATAAGGGGAAAAGAGGGGAAGCAGCAGCACAAGATGAGAGAGATCCGAATAACAAGCTGAAGGTCAGGGGCCACAAGCAGACAAGGATAACGAAGAACGAGCCGAAGTTCAAGGGTCACGAGCAGACAGGGATAGTCGGGGACAAGCCAATAACGTAACAGAGAGACAGACGTAGCACACGGCAGGCAGGAACCCAAACACACAATGCCTAACAAACACGTTGATCAGCAAAGCAGGCTTGCAGTGCACAGGTTAATATAGTGTTCAGTGATAGGGCCTGGGGTGGAGTCAGGCTGGGAGGAGATTATAAAGGAAGCCAGGTGAAAGGGCTCAGGCCTCTAAGATGAACACATGGGAAGGAAGGTAAGCTGACAGACAAACACTACTGCATATCCATGACACCTATGAACAGCTGAGTCAGGAATTTCAGTTAAGCCCCAAGGGATTTTATCAATATCTCCAGTTGCGCCATGCCCTACAGATACAACAAACAACACAATCTATGATAGTGGAATCATCATCTATGCTGCGGGAAGTCCTTGGGGCAGACACCCAGAAGGGATTAATCTCTAAAATATACGGGGAATTGTTGTCCTCTGTCCAGGACCACACTTCATTGAGAAGCCGAAGTAAATGGGTAGAAGACATCGGGGACATAGACGGGAATCAGTGGGAAATGGCACTCAACTCCATCCCAGTGGTATCGGTATCGGCATCACAGAGACTATCACAACTATTTATCCTGCACAGGGCATACAGAACAACAGAGCAGCTATATAGATGGGGAGGAAGAGATTCCCCTCTGTGCCCGAAATGTAAAGTCTAGAAAGACTTTAACTCCAACAGAGAGTTTATTTTCTATTTGCTGCGTAGTAGATAGAGACAGATGGATGAAAGAAGGAATAGTGTGAGGGATTAGATCCAGGCACAACCAGTAATCTCGTCGCCACTCGATCCCGAGTGGGTTTAGCTCACCCGGATAGTCCTCTCTCACAGTCCTAGCAGCCGGTGTGGAGCTTAAACAGTTCTGTCACCCTATCCCCTCCAGGGACAGGTACAATAAATCCTCTAACCTCTGTAGACTTCAAGAACAGGACAATGCCAATGGGCACTCTACAGGTTAGCTTCCCAAACATGGAATCCTTCCCTCTGACAGGTCACCAGGCCTCTCCCGAGACAGCAATCTTCCATTACTCATCTCCTCAGTTGGACCGATCCTCCCCTGGCTTCCTCACGGTCAGAGCGGGTACCCACTCCCGGGCACCCTGGGACTCCAATGGGTGAATTGTAGACCCAGTTAAAGGTACTGGGCCTACCTGGAACGTTGCAGCCTCGGGCCAAAGGTGCCTGAGGTTTCTCGGCCCGTCACCGCACCCCTGAGGGGCACACCCCTCTGACTCCTCCACTCCAACTCCCAACTCCTAAATATGGCATCTGCCCATTATGTACCCTCTCCCGGCATGCACAGCAGGCCGACCACGTCCACCGCACCTTTGCCGAGAGAGAACACCCTAAGGCCAGCAATGCCACCCCTGGCTCAACCCTGACCTGATATGGCAGCGCCACCTACAGGCCACAGGGAACCACACAGCAGGCAGCATCACATAGGCAGAAGCAAATACCTAGCAATCAAAATGATCCGAGCCTGGCTACCAGCTCGGACCAACCCCTAAATTTAGGCACATAACACCCCTAAAAAGTAAGTGCTCGCTACATTTGCAAAGAAAGTTGATCTGGAGTCACGGATTTGCTGCAATTGTGCAACAAATTTGTGAAGCCCGGCAAGTCTAGCAATAGCTTAGCTAGTCATTTTCAAACTTGCAGCACAATTGCTTGCTATCTGGGAAGGGGATCAGGGCAAAATTGACATACCACAGAGCCCAGGGCTTCAGCACAAAGACACTTAACAGGAAAACTAAAGCAGTGAGCAGGCACCAATTAAATACCATTGGCAGTGGCACTTATCCATCCTATTTAGTGTACTTTAGAGAGACGCTGTCAGCAACTTAAAGTGGAGGTTCACCCAAATTATAAGTCTATTTTCTCCTCTCCCTTGTACACCTAGAATAGACAAATGACCCCTGTTTTTTTAATCTGACATGTAATTCCCTTCCACGGGAGTAGGAGTGTCCCCGGCGCCGCAGTGTGTTATGGGAGCTCGCCGCAGTGTGTATTGGGAGCACAGTTTCGTGCTTCCCAAGATACACCGCGAACGCCGTCCATCGTAATGCCGCAAGATTTTCTACAAACAAGCGACGCCTGACGCCGGTCACGTGACGGGGGAGTAGCTAAAATCGCCATTTTAGAGAAGGGCATAATCAATTATTATCTAAAAAAAACTGCAGCAAATATAAATATCTTTAAACATACTTCATTAGATTATTTTTTTTAGATAACAGCGAGAAAAATTGACATTACTTGCACAGCTGATGCTCTGACCCCGTTCTGAGCCGTCGCTGATGTTTCTCTAGTTGTGAATGCCATCACAACGGGGCGTGTACTTTCAATGACGCCGCCCGTTGTGATGGAAACCAGGATGTTTATGGCGCAGGTTGCCGTAAACAGTGCGCATGCCCGGGAAAGATCCGTGAATGCCGGGAGACGAGCATTCACCGCTTCCAGGAAGTAATTGCTTGTGGGTTTCACAATGCCCACAAGCGAAATGGGAAATGCCTAGATCGGAAATTATAAGTTTCTCTTTTCTAAGAAAACGGACGGGGGATGTTTGAAGACACCTAACAAGTGAGTACTCAATTGAGATCTATAACACCACTGATTAAACACAAAAAAAAAATAGATTGGTCGCGGAACCTCTGCTTTAATAAGGTTGCAAGTAAAAGCACAGAAAGGTCAAGTATTTTAAATGCTTACTTGCAATGTTTTTCCATTCTGTAATTTTTTATTCATTTGAAATGTGCTTTTGAACTCACTAGAAATTTTGACTACTTCAGGAAAATGAATTCCCTAGCATAGCCCCCTCTCTCTTTTTGCACATCAAAACTCTCCCCTCTTCTGAGAGTAACTAATTATTCTCTGAGCTGGCCGAACTCCTCCACCCCCCCCCCCCCCTCACCTCCACACAAAATCTTTTGTGTTTCTGCTGATGAAGGAGTAGATGAGAATACTATAGAGTATAATTTGAGTGACGGATCAGAATCTGCTGACATCACATCCAAGATGGTGGTGCCTAGAAATTTTGAACAAGGGAGGCACTTACAGGTAAATAATGCACAAAACATGGTAAATGCAATATAATCTTACTGAACAATTTTCTTTGGAATAGTCTGATAACAAGGTCTCTCTTAGGCCCCTTTCAGATGGGAAGCATACTTTTCTGGCTTTTTAAAAAAGAGATTCACAATGGATCATTTTTGGGTGTTCAGCAAAACAATACTGCCACCTCTTGGCCTCTTCGCAACACAAGCTGTCAGCCACTACTGTATTAATTGATGATAAGCTTGGGTTTGGTCTAAATTTGGGTTTGACCAAACCAGGAAGGCATTTTTGGGTCAATGAGCTGTGGTCGAGACATTGCACGAACACAATGGAGCAGTAATGCTCAGCTCAAGACAGCAGTGACCTAATATGGCCACATGGCCAAATGAGGTCAATGATATTGACCTCATATGAATATATTAGGTGTCAGGACCAAATCCAAGCTCATCCCTAGCAGTAATCTCTGGACTAGCTACCAGCTGTGGGAGATTGATGTCTCCGTCTTTTCACAGTACAAAGGCAGCAGAGGAGGGACAGGGCTGTATGGCTAGGAGGGATGCATAACAGAGAGGGTACTGTGGCTTCTGTGCTTTCTCTCTCTCTCCCCATAAGAATGTCCATAATTTGGGCTTTTGCCAGGGGTGGAGCTACAGCATTGACTGGGACAAGTGCTATGTGCATTGTGTCCCCTGTGGAATTCAACAAGCCTTTTTAATTTCTGGTGAGAGTTCTTATTTCCTTCACACAGCCAGGTGTAATCTGAAGTCAGAGGGCAACACAACTAAGGTACAGACTGTTATTTATCTATTTATTTTGTTCAGCTTTTTAAATGAAACATAACAGTGACAACTTACTAAACATTTGGTATAGTTTCCCTTTAAGCTCCCAGAGGATGTGTGCGTACAAGCGTCTATAATATTAAGGGCCATTTCACACTACAAAACACGATAAAAAAAAAAAAAGTTGTTAATGCATTTTTGCTGCATTTTCTGGTTGTCTGACTCCCAGCATGCACTTGTAAAACATAGACAAAAAGCACATCAAAAACACAATTGTGTTGTGTTTTTGTGGTGTTTTCCATTGATTGCAATGGGAGGTGAGTTTTTGGTGCGCTTTTTAAACAGGGCACCAAAGATGCAGCATGCAGGACTATTAAAAATTAACCACACCTGCAGGACGCTGGTGTGAACAGTTGCTTGGCTTTAAAGGGAAATATTTTTATTGCATTTTTCTTGCGCTTTTAGCAGGGTAAAATTGCCATAATAATGCATAAGTGTGAAAGGGCCTAATCCAATCCTTCTGGTGCTATTATTCATATGAGAGTTAGAAAACAGTATGATAGGGAAAGGGTCAATGATCAAAGAGTATGTTCTAAAAGGGTTGTCTGCTATTACTTTACATTCTGTTAAAGGGGAGTTCCACCCAAAAATGGAACTTCCGCTTTTCGGAACCCTCCCCCCCTCAGGTGTCACATTTGGCACCTTTCAGGGGGGAGTCACTTCACTTCCCGCCCCCCCCCCCCGCTGCCCTCTGGGAAACACACTGGTCCCAGGAGACAGCGGGGACCAATAGGAACGCGCCGCGCTACTCGTGCATGCGCAGCAGAGAACTGGGCAGTGAAGCCGCAAGGTTTCACTTGCTGATTCCCTCACCGAGGATGGCGGCGGGGGCAGCAGAGAGACGAGCGATTGCTTGTTTTCTGCTGCCGACATCACGGGCGTGCTGGACAGGTAAGTGTCCATTTATTAAAAGTCAGCAGCTGCAGTATTTGTAGCTGATGGCATTTAATTTTTTTTTTTTCACGGAACCTCCGCTTTAAGTGTGAGAGCATCCTCTTGAAGCACTCATCTGAACATGTCCTGGACCTGTAAAGGAGCCAATTAATTACTAATACAAGCATACATTTTCATCCAAGTAAACAGAACCAATGTTATTAAAATTGTTATTAAAGCAGACAGCTAATAGGGCAGAGGAGACCAGCCAAAACCTTAATAAGTCTGCAGGCCACTCGTCTTTAAAGAGAACTTTAAACCCTAATTAATATTTTGCTAAAACGTATTGTTGTGTATTATCCGTTGATATATTAGAGGTTCTTCCCAAGAAAAATGCAATGCTTTGCCTGGCATCTGTCATCGGTCTCACTGCTGCCTTGGCGCTCTGCTGCTAATGTAATCAGAACCTGTGTGATCCCGCTAAGAGGAGCTCTGGGTGCCATGGTGACGTAATCAATCACTACACCTAGATTCAGAGCTCATCCTAGGATAATGGAGCTCCTGGGTTCTGGCCCACATCAATAGTGCACATGTGGGAATCTCAATAAGGTACATTGAAGTCGAGACCGCATGTGATTAGTTGCTTTAATCTGAGTTTTAGGTATCATTCTAAAGACTTATTTCACAGAGCGTTCCATATGTGTGATGGGTGATTTCTACTATGGAACCTCTATTCTTTCTGCTTGCTGTATCATCAGTAAAGCTGTCCATTTATATAAAGAAAGCCATGGATTCGCCCATCCACATTAAACAGCCTGGATGGACTAATCTCCCACTGCCAGCTATTGTATTCTGATACCCGCAGCTTTGAAAATACCCATACAGACACTGCAGCTGCCTTTTTTCCGACTGGCTCCAGGAACACCCACTGCTTGAATTGTGTGAATAAAGCCTCGTACACAAGGGCGAGAATCCCATTGAAAAAAAAACGTTGGTTTTCTCGACGGGATTCCTGGCAAGCTTTTCTTGCCAAGCCCTGTGTACACATGCACATTCAAAAGAACCGCCGTTCTTTTGAATGGCAAGAACGCAGTGATGTCATCGACTACGACGAGCATGCGCTCGTCACATCCAATGCCGTCGCCGCCATCTTGCTTCACCCTACACTACCCTTGTAAGCTACCGCGCATGCCTGGGGACAGGTAAGCACGAAGCCTTGTACACACGCACGGTTTTCTCATCGGGAAACAGGCCGACGAGAATCCCAACGAGAAAATAGAGAGCTGGTTCTCTATTTTCCTCGTCGAGATTCCCGGCAGTTTTCCCGACGAGAAACCATACACACGAACGGTTTTCTCAGCAAAAAGCTCTCCAAGCAGTTTTCTTGCCGAGAAAACCGGTCGTGTGTACGAGGCGTTAGCCGAAAATTTGAGCTGTTTATGGCCAGCTTAGGATTTAGCCTTCCGGTGCAGATGTGAATTTCTCTAACATGATTGGAAATGTCCCAGAGGGGTACAGGGTCAGTGCCAACAGCAAATTCAGCAACGCGTAAAGAGGTTTTAACCCTAAAAATTAATAATAATTTAAAAAAAATCCTTTTCCTATGCTGTTAAAAACCTGGTTGATCCTGCCTGTTCCTGTGTCCCCCCAGGTGTGCTGACCACGTAATTATGGCTGCTGATCCATGATATCGTGGTCAGCTTACGTGCCTCCGTCATCCTGCTCTCCTTCTCCCTCCTGCCTCTCTGCTCCTTTGTGTGAGTCGGTCGACAAACCCGCCCCTCCCCTCCCCTCCTGCCACTATTCCAAGTGGCAGTAAAGTTAGTGCTCACAATCATCTATAACAAAATATGCTACAAAGTGTGTGTTTTTTTTAATTCTGCAGCTAAATACCTAATTCCACATCGCCGATGTGCGGTCACATGACCGCCTGGCTGACGTCAAAAGGGGTTCTCAGCCCCTCCCTCTATAGTCCTTAGATCGGGGAAGGAGAGCGGCGGGCGGTCACGTGACCGAACATCGGCGATGTGAAAAAGGGTATGTAGCACACGGACCCTTTTCTCCTACCTACCTTCACTTTGCAGAGATAAAGGCACACCGTGCCACATGCCCGTATCCTCCTGGTATAAGAGGTTGAGCGGTGTTCTTACAGTTTTGGGTCCTGCAGCGAGTTACCTCCCGTCCATTGGTTCTCGTCCCCAGAATATAGGGAAAAGTCTGTTCTTTTCCCCGAAAGAAGGCCAATGTCCAAACAATGTTTAAACTCCAAACAGACAAGTTTATTTTATCTTGCTTGAAACAGATTTGGGAATAGGTTGAAGATAGTAACAAAGCAGGTAGGGAGACAGGTTCAGGCACGCGGCACTCAGTTACCCTATTCTTTACTCAAGCCTGAGTGTGAATTGCTCACCCGGATAGATCCCTCTCACAGTTCTAGCAGCCGGAGTGAAGCACGAATAGATTCTTTAAGTTAGTCCCCTTCTCGGACAAGTTTAAGACATCCTCTGCCACAGAATCCTTTAGTTACTGAATAGGGATGAGCTCGGTGTTCGAGTCGAACATACGTTCGACTCGAACATCGGCTGTTCGATCGTTCGACGAAGATCGAACGATTTGGGCCGTTCGCGCCTAATTTGAGTGACGCGAACGGCCCACAATGCACTATGCCATCGCAGTGTCATCCAGGCGCTGTGATTGGCCAAGCATGCACTGTGACCCCGCATGCTTGGCCAATCACAGCGCCGGCAGCGAGGAGAGCAATGATTGGCCACAGGCAGGATGCCTGTGGCCAATTATTGCTGAGGGTGTTTAGTACACGCCCCACACTATAAAAGGCCGCCAGCACGGCGGCCTAGTGTGGTGTGTTCCGGAGCAGGGAAAGAGAAGCATAGGCAGGGACAGTGACATTTATTTTTTCTTGCTTAACCTGGATTCCTTTAGTTTAGGGAAAGAGAAGGATAGGTAGGGAGAGTGTCAGTGTGTTTTACTGTGCGAATCCTTGTTTCTAGGGACAGGGAAGGACAGTGAGGGAAATTCTCCTTGTGCTATAGTGTGCTTTAAAAAAACATTTTTTCTAGGGACAGAAAACTATAGGTAGGGAGAGTGTCAGTGTGTTTTACTGTACGAATCCTTGTTTCTAGGGACAGGGAAGGACAGTGAGGGAAATTCTCCTTGTGCTATAGTGTGCTTTAAAAAAACATTTTTTCTAGGGACAGAAAACTATAGGTAGGGAGAGTGTCAGTGTGTTTTACTGTGCGAATCCTTGTTTCTAGGGACAGGGAAGGACAGTGAGGGAAATTCTCCTTGTGCTATAGTGTGCTTTAAAAAAACATTTTTTCTAGGGACAGAAAACTATAGGTAGGGAGAGTGTCAGTGTGTTTTACTGTGCGAATCCTTGTTTCTAGGGACAGGGAAGGACAGTGAGGGAAATTCTCCTTGTGCTATAGTGTGCTTTAAAAAAACATTTTTTCTAGGGACAGAAAACTATAGGTAGGGAGAGTGTCAGTGTGTTTTACTGTGCGAATCCTTGTTTCTAGGGACAGGGAAGGACAGTGAGGGAAATTCTCCTTGTGCTATAGTGTGCTTTAAAAAAACATTTTTTCTAGGGACAGAAAACTATAGGTAGGGAGAGTGTCAGTGTGTTTTACTGTACGAATCCTTGTTTCTAGGGACAGGGAAGGACAGTGAGGGAAATTCTCCTTGTGCTATAGTGTGCTTTAAAAAAACATTTTTTCTAGGGACAGAAAACTATAGGTAGGGAGAGTGTCAGTGTGTTTTACTGTACGAATCCTTGTTTCTAGGGACAGGGAAGGACAGTGAGGGAAATTCTCCTTGTGCTATAGTGTGCTTTAAAAAAACATTTTTTCTAGGGACAGAAAACTATAGGTAGGGAGAGTGTCAGTGTGTTTTACTGTGCGAATCCTTGTTTCTAGGGACAGGGAAGGACAGTGAGGGAAATTCTCCTTGTGCTATAGTGTGCTTTAAAAAAACATTTTTTCTAGGGACAGAAAACTATAGGTAGGGAGAGTGTCAGTGTGTTTTACTGTACGAATCCTTGTTTCTAGGGACAGGGAAGGACAGTGAGGGAAATTCTCCTTGTGCTATAGTGTGCTTTAAAAAAACATTTTTTCTAGGGACAGAAAACTATAGGTAGGGAGAGTCTCAGTGTGTTTTACTGTGCGAATCCTTGTTTCTAGGGACAGGGAAGGACAGTGAGGGAAATTCTCCTTGTGCTATAGTGTGCTTTAAAAAAACATTTTTTCTAGGGACAGAAAACTATAGGTAGGGAGAGTGTCAGTGTGTTTTACTGTGCGAATCCTTGTTTCTAGGGACAGGGAAGGACAGTGAGGGAAATTCTCCTTGTGCTATAGTGTGCTTTAAAAAAACATTTTTTCTAGGGACAGAAAACTATAGGTAGGGAGAGTGTCAGTGTGTTTTACTGTACGAATCCTTGTTTCTAGGGACAGGGAAGGACAGTGAGGGAAATTCTCCTTGTGCTATAGTGTGCTTTAAAAAAACATTTTTTCTAGGGACAGAAAACTATAGGTAGGGAGAGTGTCAGTGTGTTTTACTGTACGAATCCTTGTTTCTAGGGACAGGGAAGGACAGTGAGGGAAATTCTCCTTGTGCTATAGTGTGCTTTAAAAAAACATTTTTTCTAGGGACAGAAAACTATAGGTAGGGAGAGTGTCAGTGTGTTTTACTGTACGAATCCTTGTTTCTAGGGACAGGGAAGGACAGTGAGGGAAATTCTCCTTGTGCTATAGTGTGCTTTAAAAAAACATTTTTTCTAGGGACAGAAAACTATAGGTAGGGAGAGTGTCAGTGTGTTTTACTGTACGAATCCTTGTTTCTAGGGACAGGGAAGGACAGTGAGGGAAATTCTCCTTGTGCTATAGTGTGCTTTAAAAAAACATTTTTTCTAGGGACAGAAAACTATAGGTAGGGAGAGTGTCAGTGTGTTTTACTGTGCAAATCCTTGTTTCTAGGGACAGGGAAGGACAGTGAGGGAAATTCTCCTTGTGCTATAGTGTGCTTTAAAAAAACATTTTTTCTAGGGACAGAAAACTATAGGTAGGAAGAGTGTCAGTTTCTTTCACTGTGATAATCCTTGTTTCTAGGGACAGGGAAGGACAGTGAGGGAAATTCTCCTTGTGCTATAGTGTGCTAAAGCATTCCTCATCAACCATCTTTGAAATCCTTGTTTTTTGGACAGTCAGGGAAATTGTCGTTGTGCTATTCTGTGCAAAAGCAATCATCCTCAACCATATTTAGAAATCCTTAAGTAAAGGGACAGAGAAGGACACCTGAAGGTAGCCCTTATTGCTTTTTTCCCATCTCCCTGCAGGCCATCTATTAGAATGTCTGGAAGGCAAACAAGGAGAGGCAGACAGTCAGGAGGCAATAAAAGAGGGCAAGCAGGCTCTGTGTCTGGGGACAACAGTGCTGGTCGTGGACGCGGTGCATTGTCATCAGCACATGGCCATGGGACACGCTTGTCCTTCTTTTCGGCAGCTGGACATGTTGAGCCACATCATGCCGAAGACTTGGTAGAGTGGATGACCAAGCCCTCCTCCTCCTCCTCATCCTCTCTCACCCAGGCTCAGGGTACTGGCAAAGCAGCTGCCAAAGCGTCCTCTTCCCTGGTATCAATGTCAGACTCATCATCAGTCACTCCTTCCCTAGACCCACCATGTCCTCCTCCTGAGGAGTCCCCCGAACTGTTTGAGCACAGTGTTGGGTACATGCTCCAGGAGGATGCCCAGCGTTTCGAAGGGTCTGATGATGAAACCCAGCTACAGGAAGGCAGTAGCGTGAGAGCAGACAGAGGGGATGCTCAAGAAGGACACCAATCTGGCAGTCATGTTCCAGCAGCTGCAGCATACTGCCAGATTGGCTCCAGTGATGAGGAGGGAGGGGATGATGAGGTCACTGACTCCACGTGGGTGCCTAATAGGAGAGAGGAGGAGGAGGAGGATGAGGAGGAGGCACATCTCCAACGAGGCAGGATGCCCTTTGGTGGCCAGCGTAAGGGCAGTACACCGACGGAATCACACCGCAGAGCTCCGCCTGTGCAGGGCGCTGCCTCTGCCCGTCATTCAAAAAGTTCTTTGGTGTGGGCCTTTTTTGAGGCTAGTGCATCAGATCGCACAGCTGCTGTTTGCAACATATGTCTCAAGCGTATATCGCGTGGCCAAAACATCAGCCGCTTGGGTACCACATGCCTGACCAGACATATGTTGACCTGCCATGCAGCTCGTTGGCAAGCCTACCTCAAAGACCCACACCAAAGAACAAAGCGGACCTCTCCTTGCACCGCATCAGCTGGGATCTCCAACCCCACTATAACTTCAGTCCTCTCTGAAACATGCACTGAGAGGAATGAAGGTGTAGAATTAGGTGTGTCACAGCCAAGTACTTGCGGCCACTCTGCTAGCAGTACACCGACGTCCGATTCTAGCAGGCAAATTTCCCTGCCCCAGCTGCTGGACCGTCGAAAGAAGTTCACTCCCAGCCATCCACATGCCCAGCGGTTGAATGCTAGCTTGGCTAAATTGCTAGCGCTTCAACTGCTGCCTTTTCAGTTGGTAGACTCGGCCCCCTTCCGTGAGTTTGTGCAATGTGCGGTTCCTCAGTGGCAGGTTCCCAAACGCCACTTTTTCTCACGGAAGGCTATTCCGGCTCTCTACCGGCATGTGGAAGGCAATGTCTTGGCCTCGCTGGACAGGGTGGTCAGCGGTAAGGTGCATATTACCGCTGACTCATGGTCCAGCAGGCATGGACAGGGACGTTACCTTTCTTTCACGGCCCATTGGGTCACTCTTTTGGCAGCTGGGAAGGATGCAGGACAAGGTGCAGTAGTGTTGGAGGTTGTTCCACCGCCACGCCTCCAAAATGCTACTACTGGTTGTGACACACCTCTCTCCTCCACCCCCTCCTCTTCTTCTTCCTCCATGGCCTCTTCCTGTGGTTTGTCCTCTGAACCAGCGGTGCTCCGTAGCCGTTCAAGGGGCTACGCAAGTACGCAGGCAAAAAGATGCCATGCCGTGCTTGCGCTGGTGTGTTTGGGGGACAGAAGCCACACTGGGGCAGAGGTCCTGTCTGCTCTGCAGGGCCAGGCCGAGAGGTGGTTGACGCCACGCCAGCTTAAGCCAGGAATGGTGGTTTGCGACAATGGCACCAACCTCCTCTCCGCCCTCCGACAGGGACAACTGACCCATGTGCCCTGTGTGGCTCACGTCCTTAACCTGGTGGTGCAGCGGTTCTTGGGCAGGTACCCGGGTTTACAGGATGTCCTGAGGCAGGCCAGGAAAGTCTGTGTGCATTTCCGCAGATCTTATAATGCCAGTGCTCGCCTGGCTGAGCTGCAAAAGGAGTTGAACCTGCCCAAGAACCGCCTTATATGTGACATGCCCACCAGGTGGAACTCAACGTTGGCCATGCTGCAGCGGCTGCACACGCAGCAGAGGGCCATCAATGAGTACCTGTGCGACTACGGCACTAGGACAGGGTCAGGGGAGCTTGGTTTTTTTTCTCCACGCCAGTGGGGCATGATCAGGGATGCATGCACTGTCCTGGCACCATTTGAGGAGGCCACGAGGATGGTGAGCAGTGACAGTGCATGCATCAGTGACACTGTACCTCTTGTCCACCTGTTGGAGCACACGCTGCGTGGAATAATGGACAGGGCACTTGAGGCAGAACAGAGGCAGGAAGAGGAGGACTTCCTTGCCTCTCAAGGCCCCCTTTACCCAGACAGTGTTCCTTCTGTCCCACCCATCGCAAAGGAAGAGGAGGAGGAGGAGGAGGAGGAGGAGGAGGAGGATTGTGTCAGCATGGAGGTGGAGGCTGGCACTCAGCATCATCAGCAGCAGTCTTTTAGGGATGATTTACAGTCCCAAGAAACCAGTGGACTTGTACGTGGCTGGGAGGAGGTGGCTGCGGATCATGTCGTCCTTAGTGACCCAGAGGACTCCGGAGCGAATGCCTCAGCAAACCTACGCTGCATGGCCTCCCTGATCCTGCAAAGTCTGCGGAAGGATCCTCGTATTCTTCAGATCAAGGAGAGGGACCATTACTGGCTGGCCACTCTCCTTGATCCACGGTACAAGGGTAAGGTTGCGGACCTTATGTTACCGTCGCAGAGGGAGCAGAGGATGAGACAACTCCGGGAGGCCTTGCAGAAAGGTCTGTGCAACGCGTTCCCAGAGACTGGGAGGTTACAAACTCCTGGTCCTGGACAACGAGTTGCTGAGGCTTCGGCCAGTCAAAGAAGGAGCGGTGGGGAAGGTGGCCGTCTGACCGATGCGTTCAGACAATTCTTTAGTCCGCAGCCCCAAAGTATGATCGGTTCCAGCAACCATCGCCAGCGTCTGATAAACATGGTGCAGGAATATCTAGGGGCAAGGTCAGACTTGGACACCTTCCCCACCGAAAATCCTCTGGCTTACTGGGTCTTGAGGATGGATCACTGGGCAGAGCTTGCACAGTATGCAATTGAGCTACTGGCCTGTCCTGCATCCAGCGTTCTTTCGGAACGCACATTCAGTGCTGCTGGAGGATTTGTCACGGATCACAGGGTGCGCCTGTCCACCGACTCGGTTGATCGACTGACTTTCATCAAGATGAACCAGTCTTGGATCACCACCAGCTACCACACACCTGATGCTGATATAACAGACTAATTGATTTTAACATGTCACATCCCTTCAAGACTGATGCTGATGCTGAGTGCCTGTGCTGTTATGTTGACTGGCTATCCTCCTCCTCCGAGTCCTCAATGATACGATTGATGATGATAGCTTGGAAGATCATTTTTGTTTATGGGTGCCGCCACCAGTGGCTAAGGCCCAATTTTTCAGCCCCTGTTTTACAGGGGCGTGTAATTACAATTTTTTTAGCAATAATTTGCCATAGGGCTCATTGCTGTGCTCCAAGTACAGTATCTGTGAGGGGTTGGAGTGTTGTGGCACCAGTGCCTAAGGCCCAATTTTTCAGCCCCTGTTTAACAGGGGCGTGTCATTACAATTTTTGAAGCAATACTTTGCAACAGGGCTCATTGCTGTGCTCCAAGTACAGTATCTGTGAGGGGTTGTAGTGTTGTGCCACCAGTGCCTAAGGCCCAATTTTTCAGCCCCTGTTCAACAGGGGCATGTAATTACAATTCTTGATCTAATAATTCACAGCAGGGCCCATTGCTGCACCCACCAAGAGTAACTCTGAGGGCTTACAGTGTTGTGGCAACGCCACCACCACCACCACCACGAAAGGCCCAATTTTTCAGCCCCTGTTCAAAAGGGGCATGTAATTACAATTCTTGATCTAATAATTCACAGCAGGGCCCATTCCTGCACCCACCAAGAGTAACTCTGAGGGCTTACAGTGTTGTGGCAACGCCACCACCACCACCACCACGAAAGGCCCAATTTTTCAGCCCCTGTTCAACAGGGGCATGCAATTACAATTCTTGATCTAATAATTCACAGCAGGGCCCATTGCTGCACCCACCAAGAGTAACTGTCAGGGCTTACAGTGTTGTGGCACCAGCACCACCATCAAAGGCCCAATTTTTACTACCACTGTTCAACAATTATATGTAATTACAATTCCTGATATAATAGTTGACAGCAGGGCGTTCCAGCACCAACCAAGAGTAACTGTGAGTGCTTACAGTGTTGTGCCAACACCAACAACTAAGGGGCCTATTTCTGCAGAGTATATACGGCAGGTCCCTACTTTCAAACATCCAACTTACAAACGACTCCTACTTGCAAACGCAAGAAGACAACAGGAAGTGAGAGGAAATCTACCCCTTGGAAGGAAAATTCTCTCCTGTAAGAATTAATATGGGAGAAAGGTGTCTCCTCTGTACTGATGCTTTATCAGCAATCCTTGTTTCAAGAAAAACACCACATTTCAAAAACAGTTGTCATTGGGACGGAAAGTGAGGTGAAATGTTCTGAACAGGGGCACAGACAGCAAAACAAATGTTACAGGGGTGATAACCCTTACCTATGTTTTCCAAAAAGTTTAAAAATAGATTTTTGGGCTGGAGCTACACTTAAACAATGTACCTGTTCAAAATTACAAACAGATTCTACATAAGAACAAACCTACAGTCCCTGTCTTGTATGCACCGCCTGTATACGGCTGTTCAGAGTATATAGGGCCTTTTTTATTTTATGTGCGGGGTTCCCCTTAATATCCATACAAGACCCAAAGGGGCTGGTAATGGGCTGGGGTAGGGGGGGGGGGGTCATGGGGTAGCTATGCCATTTTTCTTAAAGATTTTCATCCATATTACCGGGACCAGACATTACATTAAAGCCGCAAGCAGTTTTAAATGGCTTTTTTTTCCTTTAGAAGTGTCATTTTGTGCAGGGACAGTTCTAAACACGGGAAACACGTGGCACTTCACAGGCATACTTTAGACACCCCCCAGGTACGATATTTAAAGGAATATTTGACTTTTTTTTTTTCACTTTATGCATCATTAAAATGACTGCTCCCGAAAAACGACCGTTTTTAAAACTTTTTTTTGCATTGATACATGTCCCCTGGTGCACAACCCGGGTTCCCAAACCCTTTTTAGGACAATAACATGCATAATAGTTGTTATAATTAGCACTTTAGAATTCGAACGTTCGCATCCATTGTATTTAATAGGGTTCTAATGTTCGTACGAACTTTCGGTCCGTTCGCGGGTTCTGGTGCGAATCGAACCCGGGGGTGTTCGGCTCATCACTATTACTGAATTAGAACTTTGAAAACTCCCATAGATTAATAGAGACCATAGGTGCCAAAGGGACGCACTACAGGAGCTATACTGCAACTCACATATCCTTCCCTCTGATAGGTAACCAGGCCTCTCCTTCACCATGAATTTCTCCACCGATCCATCGGACAGGTCCTCCCCCGGTTTTCTCTCCTTCAGAGCGGGCCACCCTCACACGGTTTCCCTGGGACTGCAGTGTGTTGATTGTAGACCCGGTTGAAGGTAATGAGCCTACCTGGAACTCTGTAGCCTCGGACTTCTCGGCTAGTTCATGCACCCCAGGCCAGCAGGGCCAATGGGCGCGACTTCGCCACCATCGGTCCTCCTGGGAATCCCCCTGGCCCACCACCCCAATAGGGCACACTCCTCCTCTCTCCTCCACTCCTCCTAGAACATGGCATCTGCCCCTTTTGTACCCTCTCCCATCATGCGCAGCAGGCTGAACTCGGCCCACTGCACGGTAGCCGAGAGAAGACACCCAATCACACCACAATGTCACCAGTGGTTCAACCCGAGACCTGGGCAACAGTGCCACCATAGGCCCAGGGGAACTATACACCAGGCAACAACATGGCAGAGCAGAGTCCATGTTAAACAGAATTGTAGAATCTGAGCCATACTATTGCTCAGACTGCCCCTAAATTTACAACATAGCAACCCCAATTTTGGGGGTCCCGCTACACACACCCCTCCCTTGAAAAGCCATTGTCCCCAGTGGCTGGAAGGGATCAGAAAGACCCCTCAATCCTGAGTGGGTTCCGGTCTTTTCCAACTATATACAGCAAAATATTAATGGTGCCTGAACCAAAACATTTTGGGAATAGCAGAGGAAGAAGAGAAAGAAATATACATCACATTTGGTATAAAACACACAGCTTGACAAAATACAATCCCACCCCTCCTAACATATCTACTCCACCCATTCTCTGATTGAGTTGATTGCAGGTCACCTGCAGAGGGATAGAGAAAAGAAAACACAATATACAATCCTAAGGTATGCAGAACAGAACCATCTCCCCAAGAAGGAATAATTATCCTCTGATATATATACATTTTCTCTGTTGCATGGCTAAGCCTTAAATTTACTGCAAAACACCACCACCTAGTGGCAACTCAAGTCATCACACTCCAATGCTGCGTGTGGGCATACATGTACTTCACATGAACCTTCCATCTTGACCAAGACGGTTTTTACTTTGGCCCTGACTAAACTACACCACTGTTCAGTTGAAAGAAAAAAAAACATTTCCTTTCCTTGCGGAGCTGAAGAGAGAGAAAAAAAACACAAGCTCTCCAATTCCTCAGTTACCGTATATACTCGAGTATAACCTGACCCGAAAATAAGCCGAGGCACCTAATTTTACCACAAAAAACTGGGAAAACGTATTGACTCGAGTATAAGCCTAGGGTGTCCATCTGCATGCCTCACTGTGCCTCACTTTGCCTCACTGTGTCCATGTGCATGCCTCACTGTGCCTCACTGTGTCCATGCCTCACTGTGTCTATGCCTCACTGTGACTAGACTGACGTTTAACATGGGAGTCTATGGAGGGGGTGCACGGCTTTGAAAAATCGGTGCTCCCCGGCCGTAGGTCCCCCAGACACCAAACTTTGCACACTTGTAGAGGAGGAGTTGGGCTACATGTGTGCCAAGTTTGGGGTCCAGGGGACCTACGGATGGCCGGGATCAGGCACACAAAGTTGAAGTCGGAAACAGACTTGAGTATAAGCCGAGGGGGGCATTTTCAGCACAAAAAAATGTGCTGAAAAACTCGGCTTATACTCGAGTATATACGGTAAGTAGATTTCCCTGCAGCAAAGGGTAAAGTCACAAGTGAGTTCAGGGCTGACAATTCCTGTGAAACGGAACAAAAAAAACCCCACAAGTTCTATCTCACAAGTAATACTGAGGATCCGGGAGAACAAGAGTCTTCCATTGTCTATACAGGGTCTCTATAGAGTACACGGTATCCTCTTTCTCCTTACAGCAAATTACCACGCGGTCCACATGGATGTGCCGACCATAAGTCCACTCTTTACGGCACCCCTTGTAACGATCGGCCATAATAGCAGAACATTTTAGATACCGGTGGCCTCTGTGTACCTCCAAATAGTCCCAAACAAAATCCGCATACCACCGTTCTCTGTAGGCCTCAATCTCGAAGAGTAGCTCCTTGGGAACGTAGGGGTATTCCCACCCGTATTCCGCAGCAACTTTCCTGTTCAGAAGCCTCTGCAACCGGGCTAAAGGTGGTATGGTCGCCCGATCTCCTGCTCCAGGAAGAACAATAGCATCCGGGGACAGAGGTGGCCGCAACGGCGGATGTCCCTCCGTGGTAGTAGGCACAGACAATGTAGCTGCAGGCAGAGCAGGTGTGGGTATGACCTTTTCCATTAAAGCAGGGGGTTCCACTCTAGGTGTAGTTTCCCCAGAGTCCATTGGCGAGATCCCCCTTAGGCTGCGGAGTGAAGTCACTAGAACTTTATCCCATCCTTTTTTTATGTAGACCTCATCAATCTCATGGTCATCCCCCACATCGGATGACGAATCCAAATCGGAAGTGTCATATTCCTCCGCCGGCAAATAATTAGTGGTGGACACAGACACATTGTCCCCAAAAATAGAGTGTTTCCACGGGCTGGCTGTCCACGCATCCCCATTTGTGTGGGGTATGAGCTTCTCTCCCCTCCCCGGTACACTCAATGTCACAGTTCCCCCAGCCTCCTTACCGTCCCCTGACGTGGATCTCCTGGAGGTCCCTCCGGCTTCAGGATCCGGTTCAGGCAGGCGCTGGGAGGCCTTAACGTAGCCCACCTTTTGCTTGGCAGGCGGAATGGAGAACTCGGTTGTGGTGGAGGCAGCATCCGCTCCGGTACCCGCCGATGGCTCTGCAGCAGCTGAGTCATCTCCACTGGCTACATCCGTGGCAGGCAACCCGGTGTGCAGGGGCTCAGCTGTGGGAGTACAAGTTTCCTCCTCTGGAGTGACGATACCCGTAAGGTAGTTGACTTGGGAGACCCGGGGTCTCTCGGTGGGTTGGTCTACCTCGTAGACAAACTCTCCACAGGATGCACACCTTCCAAAGGGCCGCAGTTGCACCGCTAGTCCTTGGCATCTGGGACAGAGCATGCCCAGGGCCTCCGCATCTCGGCAGACGTAGAGAGCGAAGCGACCATCCGGGGTCCCAATGTAGCAGAAGTCCATGGGACGGCAGCCATATTGCTTCTCCTCCAATGATCCAGCTCGTACTGTCCCTTTGGCGCCAATGCGCCACGTGCAACACACAAGTTGGCGGGGACTCCTCCCCCTTTCTTCTTCCTGCACGTAGCTCACAGGCTTTTCTTATGTTTGAGGCACGCCCACGAACTACGCAGTTAGCAAAGTCCAGCACAGGCCTTTACCTCCATTTTCCACACAAATGACGCAGTTCAATTTTCACATCATACACAGGGAAAAACACAGTCTAACTTCCAAGGGGGGTAGCTGCAAAACATCCCAGACTCAAGCCCCCACGTGTAGCACACGGACCATTTTCTCCTGCCTACCTTCACTTTGCAGAGATAAAGGCACACCGTGCCACATGCCCGTATCCTCCTGGTATAAGAGGTTGAGCGGTGTTCTTACAGTTTTGGGTCCTGCAGCGAGTTACCTCCCGTCCATTGGTTCTCGTCCCCAGAATGTAGGGAAAAGTCTGTTCTTTTCCCCGAAAGAAGGCCAATGTCCAAACAATGTTTAAACTCCAAACAGACAAGTTTATTTTATCTTGCTTGAAACAGATTTGGGAATAGGTTGAAGATAGTAACAAAGCAGGTAGGTTTGGGAATAGGTTGAAGATAGTAACAAAGCAGGTAGGGAGACAGGTTCAGGCACGCGGCACTCAGTTACCCTATTCTTTACTCAAGCCTGAGTGTGAATTGCTCACCCGGATAGATCCCTCTCACAGTTCTAGCAGCCGGAGTGAAGCACGAACAGATTCTTTAAGTTAGTCCCCTTCACAGACAAGTTTAAGAGATCCTCTGCCATAGATTAATAGACATGTGCACTGCCGTTTTTTTCATTTTTTTTTCTTTTTTCGGAAATTCGGAAATTCGGGAAATTCGAAAAATTCTTTTTTTTCGCTTTAGTTTTTTCTGTTTTGTTTTTTTCGGAAATTAGGGAAATTCGGAAATTCGGAATTCCGAATTTCCGAATTACGAATTTTCGAATTTCTGAATTTCCAAAAGAAAACGAAAACAACAAAAAAAAGAATTTGCGATTTTCGGAAATTCTAAAAATTCGGAATTCAGAAATTCAACTTTCCAAATTTCCCATTTTCGAATTTTAGATTTTTGAATTTTAGATTTTCGAATTTTGCAATTTCGAATTTTTGAAATTTCCAATTTTCGAAAATCCGAATTTCCGAAATTCCGAATTTCTGAAATTCTGAAATTCAAAATTTCGGAAATCTGAAAATCCGAAAATTCGTAAATTGAAAAATTCGTAAATCCGAAAATTCGAAAATTGGAAAATTCGGAAATTCGAGATTTCGGAAAACCGAAAATCCGAAAATTCGGAAATTGAAAAATTTGGAGATTCGGAAATTTCAGAATTAGCGAATTTCTCAAAATTCATGAAAAACGAATTAGAAACTAAACGAATTGCACATGTCTATAGATTAATAAAGACCATAAGTGCCAATGGGACACACTACAGGAGCTATACTGCAACTCACGAATCCTTCCCTCTGATAGGTAATCAGGCCTCTCCTTCACTGTGAATTTCTCCACCGATCCATCGGACAGGTCCTCCCCAGGTTTCCTCTCCTTCAGAGCGGGCCACCCTCATACGGGTTTCCTGGGACTCCAGTGTGTTGATTGTAGACCCAGTTGAAGGTACTGGGCCTACCAGGAACTCTGTAGCCTCGGACTAAAGGTGCCCGAGACTCCTCGGCCAGTTCACGCACCCCAGGCCAGCGACTGCACCACCAGGGGTCCTCGTGGGAATCCCTCTGGCACACCACCCCAATGGGGCACACTTCTCCTCTCTCCTCCACTCCTCCTAGAACATGGCGTCTGCCCCTTTTGTACCCTCTCCCAGCATGCACAGCAGGCTGAACTCCGCCCACCGCACGGTAGCCGAAGACACCCAATCACACCACAATGTCACCAGTGGTTCAACCCGAGACCTGGGCAACAGCGCCACCACAGGCCCAGGGGAACTATACACCAGGCAACAACATGGCAGAGCAGAGTCCATGTTAAACAGAATTGTAGAATCTTAGTTATACTATTGCTCAGACTGCCCCTAAATTTACAACATAGCGACCCCAATTTTGGGGGTCCCGCTACAGGTATTTAGCAGGAGAATTTAAAACAAAAAAACACAGGCACTGTGTGGTATAGCGTGCTACAACAGAGGGACTGGCAGTAATTGTAAGCACTGATTTTACAACCACTTTCAAGTAGTATTAAACCCCAAAACAAGCATTTATTATATTGCAGCTTACCAGTTCCATGTGATGTGATGGCTGCATTCATTTTTTTAGACTTGCGTTCTATTATCTTTACCCGGTGATCCAGCCAGTAAGTCTGTTGTTTTTTAACAAAAGAAACTGTCCTACAGAAGTAGCAGTTAGAGGGTTGAGACAAGCCATTTACTGATAACAGAGGTGTTTACAATAACCAGCTTTTATTTATGTCAAACCTTTATCACAAAAGGAAAAAACTTATAAAGGAAAACTGCTTATAAAGTGTTAACTGGAGCTTAGCTTCAATTTGTGAGTGCATCCAAATTTGCTAGTGCACCTGTCACCAACCAGTGGTTCGAAAATTTTGGTGGTCTCCAGGGGTTCTGCCACAAATCAACATTGTGGCGGATGTATACCACCCAAGGTTGTTTTCAGTGTTGTTGTCAATGCATGCTGACTGTCAATACTGTCCTTGTGCATCAATACCTGATGCTTCCTCTGTAGTTTTGGCTCTTGTGAACTCAGAAGGAGGTGCCGGGAGTAGCGCAGAGAGTGGGAGGTAAAGAAGGAGGGGACTTCCAATGGCAGTGCTAATCACAGACTGAGGGAGGGAGCACAGAGCTTGAGCACATGGCTGGATAAGGAGGTACCATCCAATGATGAGTCTGTGTAAGGCAGCAGTGTGATGCAGAGTGCCGGGGGGGGGGGGGTCAGAGAGCTGGAGCATTGTGTGTATAAGGCAGCATTGTGATCTAGGGGGAGTGATCAGAGAGCTGGAGCATTGTGTGTATAAGGCAGCATTGTGATCTAGGGGGAGTGGTCAGAGAGCTGGAGCATTGTGTGTATAAGGCAGCAGTGTGATCTAGGGGGAGGGGGTAGAGAGCTAGAGCATTGTGGGTATAAAGCAGCAGTGTGATCTAGGGGGAGGGGGCAGAGAGCTGGAGCATTGTGTGTATAAGGCAGCAGTGTTATCTAGGGGGGAG
Source organism: Rana muscosa (assembly GCA_029206835.1). NCBI lineage: Eukaryota > Metazoa > Chordata > Amphibia > Anura > Ranidae > Rana > Rana muscosa. The sequence continues at coordinate 44,631,945 of CM055125.1, forward strand.
GGGGCAGAGAGTCGGAGCATTGTGTGTATAAGGCAGCAGTGTAGTCTAGGGGGGAGGGTGCAGAGAGCTGGAGCATTGTGTGTATAAGGCAGCAGTGTAATCTAGGGGGGAGGGGGCAGAGAGCTGGAGCATTGTGTGTATAAGGCAGCAGTGTAATCTAGGGGGAGGGGGCAGAGAGCCAAAGCATTGTGTGTATAAGACAGAAGTGTGATCTAAGGGGAGTGGTCAGAGAGCTGGAGCATTGTGTGTATAAGGCAGAAGTGTGATCTAGGGGGAGTGGTCAGAGAGCTGGAGCATTGTGTGTATAAGGCAGCAGTGTGATCTAGGGGGAGGGGGTAGAGAGCTGGAGCATTGTGTGTATAAAGCAGCAGTGTGCTCTAAGGGGAGGGGGCAGAGAGCTGGAGCATTGTGTGTATAAGGCAGCAGTGGAATCTAGGGGGGAGGGGAGAGCTGGAGCATTGTGTGTATAAGACAGCAGTGTAATCTAGGGGGAGGGGGCAGAGAGATGTAGCATTGTGTGTGTAACGGGAAGGCCCGGGGAACCCAGAATCTCTTAGACAGTATGAGATACCTTTGCTTCAGCTTCCCCAATGCCTCTTATATGTAAACCACCCTGTGTCTCACTTAGGGGCACAGGGTGAATGAGAACCCCACCATGATCTGCGATAGCCATATCCAATACGGTATATACAGGGCATATATTGGATGTATACTGTGTGTGGGGGTTGTGTAATTATTGCTGTGATGAGGTGGGGGGGTGATTTACAGTCTACTGTCTAGTGTGGCTTGTGGTAATTAAGTCTGTAATTATAGGTTGTGGAACTAGCAGACAGAAAGGCTACAGATCCTTTCATTGTAAGTTGTGTATTGAAAGTTCGTTATGCAAATATTGTGTGAAGTCTTTTGATAGATGGGAGACAGTAAGGCTAGTCTAGAGGTCATGGGTCTGAGACAGCAGCTGTAGCTAATTGACTCATGTAAATTGGGTCTGGTCAGATGGGTATTGGGAGACAAAAGCTAACCTGTTGTCTTCTAGGAGGTGTCAAAATAATGTGTATTGGGCCTTGTTATGTTGTGGGTGGAGTTGGACCATTGTTCATGTAGATTAATGCAGTATTCGTTGAGTGTATAAAAAGACCTGGGTTTTCTCATAATAAAAGTAGTTCATGTTGGAAAGATACAGAGTGCGTCTCGTTCTTTCGGAAGGATTAATTCCTATGGGAAGTGGTCGCCTGAGCGTGGAGGATCGGCAGGGAATTTGTGTCCAGGAGAGGGAAGAGATCTAAACGGCGTTAACCCCTTTCGTATTTGGGGTGTCATTACAGTGTGTATAAGGCAGCACTGTAATCTAGGGGGAGGGGGAAGAAAGCTGGAGCATTGTGTGTATAAGGCAGCAGTGTAATCTAGGGGGAGGGGGCAGAGAACCGGAGCATTGTGTGTATAAGGCAGCAGTGTAATCCAGGGGGGAGGGGGGCAGAGAGCCAGAGCATTGTGTGTATAAGGCAGAAGTGTGATCCAGGGGGTGGGGTGCAGAGAGCCAGAGCCTTGTATTTATAAGGCATGTAAAATTCATGCAGGATTCAAAATTGTGAGTTTAGTGGTCTGTTAGGTATGAAAATTTGGCGACCACTGTGCTAGTGCATCTAACACTGCTCTCTCCCAAACTGACAATGCTGCTGTCCAAAGGTGTCTCTGTTGCTTCTTCATTCAGAGTGTAGACACATTCATACAGGAGATGTGTTACTGGCACCAGGTAAAAACAGAAGGAAAAAAGCCTAAAGAAGAAAACGAATGCAGCTACCACATCTAAGGACTGGTAAGCTGCAAACATTTTTACATTTTTGGTTTTGGGTTTAATACCACTTTAATAATACAGTGATGGATTTGTGTTATCTTCATGTACGTACTTAAGTCACCTCAACAGCCCCCTTAATGGAGCCCCCTTTACCCCTAGGCCCTATAGTAGCCACTTTGACTGCTATGGCTATTACTATTATGCCACGGAATTCTGTCCTTCTAACAGAAGCAAGGAAATATGAAAGCAATGTCAGGAACAGCACTGTGATTTGTTTCACAGGAAATAAATATCTCTAAGGCCCCATGCACACAGGATGTTTTTTTTTTCTCTTCTGGATGCCTATGCTTCAGGGGAGGAAAAAGCAGCAATAAGAAAAACAAGAAGCACATTTTTAATGCCCTGTGTGCATGTGGCCTTATGCCTCGTACACATGACCAGTTTTCCCGTCAGGAAAAAAACTGATGGTTTTCCCGACGGGATTCCTGTCAAGGCTGCCTTGCATACACACAATCACACAAAAGTCCGGTAAACTTTTGACTGCCAAGAACGCGGTGACGTAAAAGACAACGACGAGCCGAGAAAATTACGTTGCTTCCGGACATGCGTCAAATTGTTTACGAGCATACACGTTTTTTTCCCCCTGGGGAAAGCATACACACGAGCGGTTTTCGCGACGGGAAAAAGACCGCCGGGAATCACGACGGGAAAAAAGAGAGCTGGTTCTAATTTTTTCGCGGGAAGTTTTCTCGTCGGGAAAACTGCTATAGAGCATACACACGGCCGGTTTTCCTGACAAAAAGCAAACATGGCAGTTTTCCTGTTGGGAAAACCGGTCGTGTGTACGAGGCATAAGTGTTACATTTGCACAGTTCCTCCAATATAAAGTATAAAGGCTCTACCTTTCCCCACTAAAGTGCTGCCTCCATACCTGATGCTGTCTATCAAAAGTACAAAAGGAGTGTGGGATTGAGTACGAAACAATCATATGTTAGTCTCCCCATTTCGTCCACTGTCTCACTTGTTCAACCTGCAATCCTGCTTTTCCACCGGGCCAAGACCCATAGGCTTTTCTTTGGTGGCTGAACTATATAGAATTGGCCACTTTTTGACCCCTTGTGGCCCTTTCACTCTGGCACACTGTCGGCCAAAGTAAAAAATGCACTCCTCTGAAATATTTAGATTTCATCAGATTTCCCACTTCCTTCATTCCTAGGGACCGTTGGTTTTTAAAGACCCCAAGGTTACCGCCCTATGAAACTTGGTGTACCCAAGAGGCAGGGCACAAGGGGAAGATATCTGTCATCTATAGACTGCTACTTGCCTCCTTACATGCGGGCATGGGATGCGGATTTGGCCTCTGAGAAAGATTTGGAGTACTGGCACTCTTCCTTCCGCTTGGCAAGTAAGGGCTTAGTGAATGTTTCCCCTAAGGAAGCAAATATAAATGTAACGACCAGATGGTACATGGTCCCCTTCTGCCTATTGAGGCTTTATCTGACTTCCTAACCCCTGTGTTTCCTGTGTTTCCGTGGCTGTCAATCATTTGGTACAATGTATCATATCTTGTGGGAGTACCTGAAGCTCCGGGGTTTTTGGAACAATGTCTTTGCCTTGATACAAAATGTGTCGGGATCCCGGTTTCCCAACAACCTCGTATTGCTTTATTGAATGAACCAGTAGGGAACTTGCCTCGGTCCATGCAAAGACTAATCTTTTTTATGTTTATAGCTGCTAAATTCACCTGTAGCACTACCCCCGTAGGAGCTGCTGGTTTAGATTTGGGCCTGTCGTTACCTTACTGTTCCGTATGCTCGTCTCAGGGGTTCTCCTTGAAGAGTTGTCCAGAAGAAAGTTTGCACCAACACAAAGTCTCTTTCAAGGGTTTTATTGATTAAAGTTTCCAACAGGGGGGGTTGAAGGGATGGGGAGGACTCAGGTACCTTAATTGCAGATCACAGGAATTTTCCTAGGTCCAGAGGAACAACTGTCTCCACGCTGGACTCAGCAACCACCGGATAGGCCCAATCTCACTGGCCTAGCAACCGATGCGTAGCTCGATCACATATAGTCTCTGCCACAGACTTGGTGCGAATAGAACAGTCTCTGCCACAGACTTGGTGCAAATAGAACAGTCTCTGCCACAGACTTGGTGCAAATAGAACAGTCTCTGCCACAGACTTGGTTTAACCCTTCCCTGGGTTACCTTCTGAATAAAAGAATACAGCTTTCAGTGTCAGGATCTTCCAGCCGTTCCGGCAGCACTGTGAGTTAGATTGTGATCCGGATACATCCTCCAATTGAGTCCTCAATTGCTTGGTCCCTTCCCGCAGGCAAGGCGACACAGGATCATCCCTGGATCAGTAGGTCCCCAGTAACTCCTGGGCCTACATCTCAGCAACGGAGCTTCAGGCCAACATGGCCCCCGAGGCGGAAACTGCCAGCACTTCCCTGAGGCCATGAGGGCCCTCAGGTCAGGATCGGGGGGGCAGTGCCCACCACCAACGAACGACGCCGACCCCACAAAATGGTGTCTGTCTCTTAAGTACCCTCTCCCAGAATGCACAGCGGGTTGACCACGCCCCCTGGGCTGCTTTTGAGAAAGAGATACCCAATGCATTCAGTCTGTTGCCTTTCCAATCCTGACCAGTAGTGACAGCGACACCCACTGTCAGGAGGAAAATCATGCAACCAGCTGAACTCATTGGGAGCAGGGTGCTACACACCATAGCCTGGTCGTGGAAGAAATCTTCAGTGTGTATGACTGGATGAAAGGTATCTTGGATTATGTTCAATGAACAACTCACAAGTGTAGTTAATGATTTGAGGCCATCTGAAGCCCCTGGGCTGATTATGTTCATATTAAACTCTAGGAGTCTAGGTCTTGTTCATCTTGATCCTATAGGAGCTCTACAAGGCCCCCCCATCTCTTTTCAGGTTCCCCTGTCTTTCCTCCATCATCTCTTGATGCTTTTCCTACATTTTCCTCTTTCTTTTCTCTTTCTATCTTCTTTGGTTCTCTCTCAGTGGCAGCTGGTGTTACATTTTTTTGGGGGGGTGCAAACAAACTGAAAAAAAAAACACATCAGTTGCAGCCACTGTGCCCATCAAACGCAGCTACTGTGCCCATCAATTGCCGCCACTGTGCCATCAAACGCAGCCACTTTGCCCATCAAACACAGCCACTGTGCCCATCAAACACAGCCACTGTACCCATAAATTGCCGCCACTGTGCCATCAAATGCAGCCACTGTACCATCAAATGCAGCCACTGTGCCCATCAAACACAGCTATTGTACCCATAAATTACTGCCACTGTGCCATCAAACGTAGCTACTGTACCCATCAATTGCTGATACTGTGCCCATCAATTGCCGCTACTGTGCACATCAATTGCTGCCAGTGTGCTCATGAATTGCCTCTACTGTGCCCATCAATTGCTGCCAGTGTTCTCATCAATTGCCACTACTGTACCCATCAATTGCTGCCATTGTGCCCATCAATTGCTGCCAGTGTGCCCATCAATTGCTGCTTCTGTGCCCATCAACTGCCGCTACTGTGCCCATCAACTGCTGCCAGTGTGCCCATCAACTGCTGCTACCGTGCCCATCAACTGCTACCAGTGTGCCCATCAATTGCCGCTACTGTGCCCACCAATTCTGCCAGTGTGCCCATCAATTGCTGACAATGTGCCCATCAATTGCCGCTACTGTGCCCATCAAATGCTGCCAGTGTGCATCCCCCACTGGCCCGGCACTTACCTTGTCTCGGTGGGTCACGGCGATGTCCTTCACGCGCCTCAATGTCTTCTCCCGTCCTCTCTTCCCATCCTCTTCTATGATTGGAGGCCTTATAGGCGGCGTCCAATCACAGCGCCTGTCATTTCAGCCAATCAGGTGACAGGTAACAGACCCGAGCACCTGGGCAATATTCATTCGCTTTCCTAAAACAACGCTGAGTGAACAGCGAGCGCCCAGCAATGCATGCAATGCATGAATCTATCTATGGTGATAGAGAGGTGGCAGGAGAGAGGGGGCGGGGCCCATTTGCCCCTTTTGGACGGACCGCCACTGTTCTCTCTACTACCAGGGATTATCCCTAGGTTTTGATGAGGCTATGAGCCCTGATGTTTCTTTTGTTCATTGGTTTACCCTATTGCATTCACATTTATTACCAGCCAGCCCTTTTAATGACCAAAATACAACTGTATTTTGTGTATTGTCTAGCCCGCCTCTTTGGATTATCTAGCTGGTTACTGGTTGGACTTTAATTTTCACATGTAAACGATCATGTTGTACTCTTTACTATTGTTTCTAAGAAATTTCCATCAGGGCTCTGGCTATTGTTATGTATAATATGTTTCCTCTTGACATATAATTTTTCAACAAAAAATATTGAAAGAAAAAGTGCAAAAGGATCCTATCCTCCATGTCACCCTTTCCAAGACAGCCTCAGCAATGATACAATGATAGAAACCAATAGCATTGCATAATGTCATATGATCATGGCCAGCCAATACCCGTTGCCCATGCTGTGAATAGTAGCCCAGTTGCATCCGAGCTATGAGTTTATTCCTTCCTCCTCCGCTCTCAAATGGAATAAATGTGCCAAGTGTTAATGTTTATAGTGAAGTCTGAAGATAGCTTTGCCTAGAGGCAGTTGGATTGTGCCTGAACTTCCAACAACCTTCCTGCCTATGAGCGCGGTAATCCTAATTACTGTTCTAGAGTCACAGTTGACAGAACAGAAAAAGGAATGTGAATGAAAGACAAGAATTGCTTCATTTTGTATAAAAAGTTATGTGACTGTCATCTGGGAAATAAAAAGAAACAGCACTGATGGCTGGGCCCCAGGGCCGCCACCAGGAATTTTGGGGCCCTTACACAGCTTCAGACATGGGCCCCTTGGAGCAGAGGAGAACCGGGGGGGTGCTGCCGCTAGGAAGGAGGATGGGGGGATATTTGTACTACGTGGAAGATATGAAGTAGGAAGTAGGCGGGAGAGAGTGTGTTCTTGGAGGGGAAATTTGAGGGGTGGAGGATTTGTGCTAGGAGGGGTGATTTTTTTTTGGGGGGGGGGGGCATTTGTGCTGGGGAATGGAGAGGGCATAGACTTGTGCTTGCGGGGGGGGATTTTTAAGAGGGGGGTGATTTGTCCTGGGATGAGGGGGAACTTATGCTTAGAGGTTAATCATGCAGATTAGTACCCAATTTTTTTTGCGGGGGGAGTGTGATTCTCATGCATCTTGGGGGGGTGCAGTTTGGCATGTTCGTCCTGGGCTCTAGGTGACCTTGTCCCAGCACTGCGTGCCTACAATATACACCGGCCTGTGCAGGGCCGCTGATAGAAATCATGGGGCCCCGTACAGCCTACCTGACAGGGCCCCCTTCATCTCCACCCCTGGTTCCTCCTTCAGCCCCACCCCTGGCCCCCCACCCCTGGTCCCTCCCCAGACCCCACCTTGAAACAAAGTGCAGGTTTGTCTACAAGTGATATTTATTTTTCTCACCTATGCCGCCAATGCCGTAATGTGCTGCAGACAGTGCCACCCATGCTGCCATTGGCGGCATGGGTGTCACTGTCTGCAGCACAGTATGGCATTGGCGGCATGGGTGGCACTGTCAGCACGTAGCACATGTGTTATGGCATTAGCGTCATGGGTGGCACTGTCTGCAGCACAATATGGCATTGGCAGCATGGGTGGCACTGTCTGCAGGTAGCACATGCATTATGGCCTATAACGCATGTGCTGCCTGCAGAGACAGTGCCACCCATGCCGCCAATGCCGTAATGTGCTGCAGACAGTGCCACCCATGCCGTAATGTGCTGCAGACAGTGCCGCCAATGCCGTAATGTGCTGCAGATACAGTGCCACCCTTGCTACCAATGGAATTATGCAGCACATTACGGCATTGGCGGCATGGGTGGCACTGTCTCTGAAGGCAGCACATGCGTTATGGCCCATAACACATGTGCTACCTTTAGACAGTGCCACCCCTGCTGTAATGTGCTGCAGACAGTGCCGCCAATGCCGTAATGTGCTGCATATACAGTGCCACCCTTGCTAACAATGGCATTATGCAGCACATTATGGCATTGGCGGCACGGGTGGCACTGTCTGCAGCACATTACAGCATTGGCAGCAGCATGGGTGGCACTGTCTCTGCAGGCAGCACATGCGTTATGGCCCATAACGCATGTGCTACCTGCAGACAGTGCCACCCATGCCGCTGATGCTGGCTGCTGCAGTAGTAGTAGATCTTGAATCCTCCCCCCCCAAGCAAGCACACATGACACACCTGTGTTATCTGGCCGGGCCCCAGGAGTCAATTCCTCCCTGATCCTGCTGCTGCCTGGACTGTCCACACAAACTTCCAGTCAGATGCCAGCTGCTTCTTCTTCTGCCGCCGCCGCTTGCCTCACTGCTTCTCTCAAGCGGAGGGAGAGGAATCACTCCGCGGCGCCAGGGAAGGCAATATAGAGGACGCGTTGGCTGGGACTTGAGCCAGCACGAGGTGCGGGTGTGGAGGAATGCCTCCTCACGCCCGAAATAGAAGAAATAGTCCCTTCCCCTGCCGCCACATACAAGCACATTTAAGTTACAGTGCAATCAGAAAAAAAAAAACGTATAAAGTAACGGGGCGGGGGACCGGGGGAATTGTTTGGCCGTCGGGCGCACGGTGGCTGGAGGATTTTTTTTTTTTTACATTACAGTAATTAGCTATCTGTTCAGGTTGCCCGGACCCCCCTGCTGGCCAGGCCCGGTACAACCTATCAGCGGCCCTGGGCCTGTGCCCTGATGAGCAGACCTTTGACAGATTTAATTACAGTTGTCATTTGAAGAAACTGTGACAAATAGTCTAATTGCCTGTTGTTGTAAATATCTGCTGTGGTGTCATGGGAACAGATGGGATAGCTGACCTGGAGATTTTGGTCTCTTGCCAACCATCTAACTCATTTGTGCATTGGCAAGGAGGGTGGGCCTTAACGCCCACACACCGCACATACTGTATAAGTCCATGGCGGCTGAGTTTTCTGTGCTGAGTGCATGCTCAATGCACGCTTCCAGCACAGTGTTTAGTTATGATCAGGAGCTGGCCGGACAGCCACTCGATCATCTGACCACTGTGGCCACTTGATCGGGAAGCCCATTCTGGCCCCCAGCCTTAAAACCCAGTTAAAGAGGTTGAAAACCTCCTTGCAGTACTTGTACCTATAGGCAAGCCTAAAATAAGGCTTACCTATAGGTGCTGTAAATATCTGCTAAACGTGCGCCGCTTAGGAGATGTTTACTGTATACTGCGTCGATGATGTCATCGGCGCATGCGCTCTGAAGGAATGACCGCCCTTGCTGTTTCTTCAGGAGCGAGTGCCGTGACTGGCGGCTCCTGCGCACATGCAAATAGCCGGAGTCTACAGCTCCGAAAGGAAGAGGGGCAAACATGAATGCGGCCTACAGCGGGGGTGGCGTATGCTTCGTTTGCAAGTGAGTGTCACATAATGTGCTAGTATGCAATGCATACTAGCACATTATGCCTTTACTTTGGCGAGAAGGGGAAAACTTTTTTTCCCTGCAGGGTTTACTTCCTCTTTAAGGGCCATGGAGGACTGGAGAGCAGGAAGGGGTTAAAGTGGAACTTTAGTCACATAGTTAGGTCCTGCTAGACTACTTCATGCTGGCCCCTTTTGCAGGTATAGCTATGGAAAACCTTAAAAATAAGTGCCCACGCTGTTTAAAATCCAGTAATACACTGTCTCACCCTGCTCTGCAGTTGCTCTCCATTGTTGGCCTTTTGCCACAAATCAGAGTCACTAGAGGCCGATCTGCTGACAGCCTAAATATTTACTGCTGCTCAGGGGCTCTGGGCTTCAGCAAAAGGGCAGCCTCCAGGAAGAAGAAACAGGAGCAATGCTGGAGGCAATTTACAGCACACACTAATTTTGGTAGCATAATTATTCATGTGGAATGTATGTTCCTTGCTAAAGGACATTATTTTTTCTTAAGTTGTTTTGGGTAAGGTTCCGCTTTAATGAGAGGAAGCCAAACATGATATCAGAGTAATTAACACCTCTTGGGAAGGCAGATGTTGACAGGTATAGAATTTGTTAACACCTGTGCAGATAATTAGCAAGGCACAGTGAATGTGTTATGTTCTGCTGCTATTGAATGAGAAAGGCCCAAAATGTCTTCTTTAGTTTTGGGTAGAGTTGAGAAAGGTTAGAACCTCTGTCAAGCCTTAATTGCTGCCATTGACTCTGTTGGGTAGATTTTCTCTTATTTATTACCTGATGACCATTGTCTAATGCTGCGTACACACGATCGTTTTTCATGCCGTTAAAAATGCCATTTTTTAAAATGGCCATTAAAACCGATCGTGTGTATGCTCCAGAGCATTTTTAACGGCGTGAAAAACGGCCATTAAAAATTTCGAACATGCTCTATTTTTTCACGTCGTTTTTCGTGTCGTTTTTTTTAACGACGTGAAAAACGATAGTGTGTATGCTTTTACGAGGGGGAAAAAAACACGCATGCTCAGAATCAAGTATGAGACGGGAGCGCTCGTTCTGGTAAAACTAGCGTTCGTAATGGAGATAGCACATTCGTCACGCTGTAACGGACTGAAAAGCACGAGGCTGAAAAGCGCGAATCGCCACTCAACAAAGTTTACTAACATGAAGGGTGGCGCCATTCGAATGGAACTTCCCCTTTATAGTGCCGTCGTACGTGTTGTACGTCACTGCGCTTTGCTCGAGCGTTTTTTTTAATGATCGTGTGGATGCAAGACAGGCTTGAGAGGAAACATGAAAAAAAACGACGAGAAAAACGTTGCTTAAAAAAATGGCATGAAAAACGATTGTGTGTACGCCGCATTAGAGTTTTAGGACCCATTCAAGGCAAAAAGCCTTGTTCCCTAATATGGCAGTTCATACCACTGAGCTGCGTGTGGCACATCACACTCCATAGCGGCCAATAGAACTGAATGAAATGTCACATTTTCTGAACCTGCAGTTATTTATCTGTGTGATTTTGTGCAGCCTGCCAGCACTTGCTTTACCCTTCTGTGTTCTGCATAAACACCTTTTCATCTTCTCCTAAAACTTGAACTTAAAGTGTTTGTTACCTCATCATTTCATACTCCTGATATGTGCCTGCTGTGCTTGTATGAGAAAGTATCCTGTTCTCTTTTAGGGATGAGCTTTGAGTTCGAGTCGAACCCATGTTCGACTCGAACATCGCCTTTTCGGCTGTTCGCCGAATTTCGAACATTATGGGCCGTTCGCCGCAAATTTGAGTGGCGTGTCACAGCCCATATTTCACTGCGGCATTGCAGTACATTGCTCTCTGATAATTGGCTAAGCATGCACTATGACCCGCATGCTTTGGCCAATCACAGCGCGCAAAAAACAGAGAGCCATAATTGGCCAAAGCCAGGGTGGCTTTGGCCAATTATGTCTCAGGGGGTTTCGTACACGCCCCACACTATATAAGGCCGCCTCCGTGGCGGCCTTGTGTAGTGTGTTACGGTGGTTAAAGAGAGAGGTTAAAGAGAGAGAGAGAGACAGTGTCATTTATTTTGAGTTAGATAGAGCAGGCAGGCGAGTCAGTTAGCTGCAGTTACAGTGTGTAGAGGATATATATGCATCCTAGGTGTTGTATATATATTTACACACTGTATTCAGTTTAGCTAGATTCATTCCTGTTATTCTCTATACTGACAGGCAGGCAGGTGATTGTGCTAGCTGCAGTATTTTCACTTAGTGTACTGTGTCCTTTGCACAGCGTACACCTAAAGGTACCTCAATACAATTAGTGGTGTTCTCATACTAAAACCACAGGCAGGGAGCTGCATTATTTTAATTTAGTGTACTTCTGTCCTTTGCACAGCGTTCACCTAAAGATACCTCAATACAATTAGTGGTGTTCTCATACTAAAACCACAGCCAGGGAGCTGCATTAATTTCATTTAGTGTACTGTGTCCTTTGCACAGCGTTTACCTACAGGTACCTCAATACAATTGGTGGTGTTCTCATACTAAAACCACAGGCAGGGAGCTGCAATAATTTCATTTAGTGTACTTCTGTCCTTTGCACAGTGTGCACCTAAAGGTACCTCAATACAATTAGTGGTGTTCTCATACTAAAACCACAGGCAGGGAGCTGCATTAATTTCATTTAGTGTACTGTGTCCTATGCACAGCGTTCACCTAAAGGTACCTCAATACAATTAGTGGTGTTCTCATACTAAAACCACAGGCAGGGAGCTGCATTAATTTCATTTAGTGTACTTCTGTCCTTTGCATAGTGTGCACCTAAAGGTACCGCAATACAATTAGTGGTGTTCTCATACTAAAACCACAGGCAGGGAGCTGCATTAATTTCATTTAGTGTACTGTGTCCTTTGCACAGCGTTCACCTAAAGGTACCTCAATACAATTAGTGGTGTTCTCATGCTAAAACCGCGGGCAGGGAGCTGCAATCATTTTATTTAGTGTACTTCTGTCCTTTGCACAGTGTGCACCTAAAGGTACCTCAATACAATTAGCGGTGTTCTCATACTAAAACCACAGGCAGGGAGCAGCATTAATTTCATTTAGTGTACTGTGTCCTTTGCACAGCGTTCACCTATAGGTACCTCAATACAATTAGTGGTGTTCTCATACTAAAACCACAGGCAGGGACCTGCATTAATTTCATTTAGTGTACGTCTGTCCTTTGCACAGCGTGCACCTAAAGGTACCTGAATACAATTGGTGGTGTTCTCAAACTAATACCACAGCCATCAAGCTGAAAGTATTTTCAGTTAGTGTACTTTGTCCTCTGCACAGTGTGCACCTAAAACTAACTGAAGACAGTTGCTGCTTTTCTCATACTAATACCACAGCAGGCAGTTGATTTTACTATCTGGAGTATAATCACTATAGATCTATATATATATACATCCCACCTTTGTGCAGCTACATCTCACTGCAGGCCATTAGTATGTCTGGAAAGCAAACAAGGAGAGGCAGACAGTCACGTGCCAATAAAAGAGGGCAAGCAGGCTCTGTGTCTAGAGGCAACAGTGCTGGTTGTGGACACGGTGCATCCTCATCAGCACGTGGCCGTGGGACACGCTTGTCCTTCTTTTCGGCAGCTGGCCATGTTGAGCCGCAACATGCCGAAGACTTGGTAGAGTGGATAACCAGCCGTCCTCTTCCTCTCTCACCCAGGCTCAGGGTACTTTGTTTGGCAAAGCAGCTGCCAAAGTGGCCTCTTCCCTCGTCTCAATGGCATCAGTCACTCCTTCCCTAGCCCCACCATGTCCTCCTGAGGAGTCCCCCTAACTGTTTGACCACAGTGTTGGGTACATGCTCCAGGAGGATGCCCAGCGTTTTGAAGGCTGCAATGATGGTACCCAGCTAGAGGAAGGCAGTAACGTGAGCCCAGAGAGAGGGGGTGCCCAACAAGGACAGCAATCTGGCAGTCATGTTCCCCCAGCTGCAGCATACTGCCAGATTTGCTCCAGTGATGAGGAGGGAGGGGATGATGAGGTCACTGACTCCACGTGGGTGCCTGATAGGAGAGAGGAGGAGGAGGCACATCTCCAACGAGGCAGGATGCCCTCCAGGGGCCAGCTTAAGGGCAGCCAACCGACTGCATCACACCGCAGTGTTCCGCATGTTCAGGGCGCTGCTGTCTATGCGCGTTATTCCAAAAGTTCTTTGGTGTGGGCCTTTTTTGAGACGTGTGCAGCAGATCACACCGTTGCTATTTGCAACATATGTCTGAAGCGTATCTCGCGTGGCCAAAACATGAGCCGCTTGGGCACCACGTGCTTGACCAGACATATGTCGACCTGCCATGCAGTCCGTTGGCAAGCATACAAAAAAGACCCACAACAAAGAACAAAGCGGATCTCTCCTTGCTCCTCATCAGCTGGGATCTCCAACCCCACTATACCTTCAGTCCTCTCTGAAACCTGCACTGGGAGGAATGAAGGTGTAGTATTAGGTGTGTCACAGCTAAGTACTTGCGGGAAATCTGCTATCGGTACACCGACGTCAGATTGTACCAGGCAAATTTCCCTGCCCCAGCTGCTGCACCGCCGAAAGAAGTTTGCTCCCAGCCATCCACATGCCCAGCGGTTGAATGCTAGCTTGGCTAAATTGCTAGCACTTCAACTGCTGCTTTTTCAGTTGGTAGACTCTGCCCCCTTCCGTGAGTTTGTGGAATGTGCGGTTCCTCAGTGGCAGGTTCCCAAACGCCACTTTTTCTCACGGAAGGCGATTCCAGCTCTCTACCGGCATGTGGAAGGCAATGTCTTGGCCACACTGGACAGGGCGGTCAGCGGTAAGATGCATATTACCGCTGACTCATGGTCCAGCAGGCATGGACAGGGACGTTACCTATCTTTCACGGTGCATTGGGTGACTCTGCTGGCAGCTAGGAAGGATGCAGGACAAGGTGCAGTAGTGTTGGAGGTTGTTCCGCCACCACGCCTCCAAAATGCTACTACTGGTGATTCTGACACACCTCTCTCCTCCACCCCCTCCTCTTCTTCTTCCTCCATGGCTTCTTCCTGTGCTTTGTCACCAACACCAACCTCCTCTCCGCCCTCCGACAGGGACAACTGACCCATGTGCCCTGTTTTGCTCACGTTCTTAACTTGGTGGTGCAGCGGTTCTTGGGCAGGTACCCGGGCTTACAGGAGGTCCTGAAGCAGGCCAGGAAACTCTGTGTGCATTTCCGCCGGTCATATGATGCCAGTGCTCGGCTGGCTGACCTCCAAAAGTAATACAACCTGCCCAAGAACCGCCTAATCTGTGACATGCCCACCAGGTGGAACTCTACGTTGGCCATGCTGCAGCGGCTGCACATGCAGCAGAGGGCCATCAATGAGTATCTGTTGCAATATGGCACCAGGAGAGGGTCAGGGGAGCTTGGATTTTTCCCCATGCCAGTGGGCCATGATCAGGGATGCATGCATTGTCCTGTCACCATTTGAAGAGGCCACGAGGATGGTGAGCAGTGACAGTGCATGCATCAGTGGCACTGTCCCTCTTGTCCACCTGTTGGAGCACATGCTGCGTGGAATAATGGACAGGACCTCGTCCCTTCCAGGTTGACCAAATTTACGCCAAACCAAACAGCGCAATGCTTTGGAGGCTGCCTTGACCCGGGCACCCACTTGCACATATGGTGGTCCTGCCCATTGGCACAGATATATTGGAAGAAAATATTTGGAGTTGCCTCCGGAATGTTTAATCTCAATGTGCAACCTGACCCAGCCACAGCCTTGCTCAATCTAAAACCGGACTGTATTACTTATAGACAATTTAAACTCCTTAACCAACTCCTCACGGTGGCTAAGCAAACAATCGCAAAGGCGTGGAGGACCCCCGACCTAGAGGTACCCGAGACTGAATCCAGACTAAACGTTTTCATGTCTCATGCCAAAATGCTAGCAATAGAAAGAGATCAAATTCCAGCTTTCGAAAAAACCTGGAATCCTTGGATCAAATACCACTTATCACCACTCTGTGATAACACAATTCTCATGCCATGGTAGCTGACAACCCTACTCAGATAAAAGTGATTTGCAATCCCAAACCCAAACTTTCAGAGCCTTGGTGCTACCCTACTTTCTGTTGTGAATATTATAATGCTTTTTACACCCTCAGACAGGAAGCCATACGATCTGAGCTAATCCAGTGGACTCCTGCACTTTCTTCTCTATTCTCCTCACTATTCTATTCTTCTTTTTCTTGTGTCTCCTATTTTCTGTGTGTTCTTTTCTTTTATATATTTTTTTTCTCTTCGGCTCTATTTTTTATTCTTTTACTGAACAGTAATGAAGTATTATTCTATTTAACAAATTTTAACAGCTCTGGTCCAAGCTAATACTCTATATGGTAGCATTATTTCAATTGTAGTTAATTATTCTTAGTTATATTAACTAATTTACTTTTCTTTTCTGTAATAGTCAAATAACCTACCTAACAGTAGCTACTTAGTCGACCCTAAAATTCTACCATTTATGTTAAACATGGTTTGTTTACTGTTGTATTATTTATTACAACTGCTTGTATTTACTTGTTGATCCAATCAATAAAATATTTTGACAAGGAATAATGGACAGGGCACTTGAGGCAGAACAGAGGGAGGAAGAGGAGGACTTCCTTACCTCTCAAGGCCCCCTTTATCCAGACAGTGTTCCTGCTGGCCCGCCTATCACACAGGAAGAGGAGGAGGATTGTGTCAGCATGGAGGTGGAGCCTAGCACTCAGCATCAGCAGCAGTCTTCAAGGGATCAATTACAGTCCCAAGAAACACATGGACTTGTACGTGGCTGGGAGGAGGTGGCTGCGGATCATGTCTTCCTCAGTGACCCAGAGGACTCCGCACCGAATGCCTCAGCAAACCTACGCTGCGTGGCCTCCCTGATCCTGCAAAGCCTGCGGAAGGATCCTCGTATTCGTGCTATCAAGGAGAGGGATTATTACTGGCTGGCAACCCTCCTTTATCCACGTTACAAGGGTAAGATTGCGGACCTTATCGTGGCGTCACAGAGGATGAAACATCTTCGGGAGGCATTGCAGAAAGGTCTGTGCAATGCGTTCCCAGAGACTGGGAGGTTACAAATTCCTGGTCCTGGACAACGTGTTGCTGAGGGTTCAGACAATTTTTTGGTCCGCAGCCCAAAGGTATGATCGGTTCCAACAACCATCGCCAGCGTCTGGTTTACATGGTGCAGGAATACCTAGGGGCAAGATCAGACTTGGACACCTTTCCCACCGAAAATCCTCTGGGTTACTGGGTCTTGAGGATGGATCACTGGCCAGAGCTTGCACAGTATGAAATTGAGCTACTGGCCTGTCCTGCATCCAGCGTTCTTTCGGAACGCACATTCAGTGCTGCTGGAGGCTTTGTAACCGATCACAGGGTGCACCTGTCCACCGACTCGGTCGATCGACTGACCTTCATAAAAATGAATCAGTCTTGCATCACCACCAGCTACCAAGCACCTGATGCTGATGTAACAGAATAATTTTCTTTGAAATGTCAGATCCCTTCAAGACTGCCTATGCTGATGCAGAGTGACTATCCTGTTATGCTGAGTGACTATCCTCTTCCTCCTCAATGATCATGCTGATAGCATGTAAGAACATTTTTGTTTCTGGGCACCGCCACCAGTGGCTAAGGCCCAATTTTTCAGCCCCCGTTTAACAGGGGCATGTAATTAAATTTTTTAATGCAATACTTTGCAGCAGGGCTCATTGCTGCGCTCCAACTACAGTATCTGTGAGGGGTTGCAGTGTTGTGGCACCAGTGCCTAAGGCACAATTTTTATGCCCCTGTTCATGTAATTACAATTCTTGATCTAATAATTCACAGCAGGGCATTCCAGCGCCCACCAAGAGGGCTTACAGTGTTGTGGCAACACCAACACCTAAGGGCCAAATTTCTGCAGACTATATACGGCAGGCCACTACTTTCAAACATCCAACTTACAAACTACTCCTACTTGCAAACAGAATGAGACAACAGGAAGTGAGAGGAAATCTACCCCTAGGAAGGGAAATTCTCTCCTGTAAGAGTTAATAAGGGAAACATGTGTTTTCTCTCCACTGATGCTTTATCACCAATCCTTGTTTCAATAAAACCCCCAAATTTTCAAAAAACATTTGTCATTGGGACGGAAAGTGAGGTGAAATGTTCTGAACAGGTGCACAGACAGCAGAACAAATGTTACAGGGGTGATAACCCTTCCCTATGTTTTCCAAAAAGCTTAAAAATTGATTTTTTGGCTGGAGCTACACTTTAAAAATGTACCAGTTCAAAATTACAAACAGATTCTACGTAACAACAAACCTACAGTCCCTGTCTTGTTTGCACTGCCTGTATACTGCTGTTCAGAGTATATAGGGCCTGGGGGCCCCACGCCTTTCCTTTTTTTTATTTGGGGGGCGGGGTTCCCCTTAATATCCATACAAGACCCAAAGGGGCTGGTAATGGGCTGGGGGGAGGGGGGTACCCATGGCATTTTTCTCAATGATTTTCATCCATATTGCCAGGACCAGACATTACATTAAAGCCGCAAGCAGTTTTAAATGACTTTTTTTCCTTTAGAAATGTCATTTTGTGCAGGGACAGTTCTAAACACGGAAACACGTGCCACTTCACAGGCATACTATAGACACCCCCCAGGTACGATATTTAAAGGAATATTTCACTTTTTTTTTTCACTTTAAGCATCATTAAAATCACTGCTCCCGAAAAAACTGCAGTTTTTAAAACTTTTTTGTCCATTGATACATGTCCCCTGGGGCAGGACCTGGGTCCCCAAACCCTTTTTAGGACAATAACTTACATATTAGCCTTCATAATTAGCACTTTTAAATTTCGAACGTTTGAGTCCCATAGACTTTAATAGGGTTCTAAACTTTCTTTCCGTTCACAGGTTCTGGTGCGAACCGAACCGGGGGGGGGGGGTGTTCGGCTCATTCCTATTCTCTTTGTATTGCTTCCTTTGTGTGAAATCCCTGGTGTTCCTTCCAGTCTGCTTTCCTATTAAAAACTGACCACACTAAGAAGGGGAACACACCATTGTCATTTCTCTAGCTATGTTGGGAACCTAGTGTACTCTCCTCCAATGATCAGATTTGTCCTGACATGCCCCCACTGCAAAGCCATTCACTGGGAAGCTCAGTGTACTGCTGCTTCTCCTTCCCCCAGCTTTTATGCAGCTGAGAACAGAGGGAATGTGATCATTTATTTAAAAAAAAGAGAAAAAAGTTATTTATAATGTTTTTTTTATATCTATACAAAAATGTTTTGCCCTTAATTTATATTTTAAACTGAATGGGTTGTTTTACAAGGTGATCGTTTACAATCACTTTAAAGGAAATATAGGGTCACGGCATACTTTTTCATTTTATAAGATCAGCATTGTACTAACAATAAATGCCCATAATAAGTGTATGATTTTAAATAGCGTGTAAAGATAACCTATATATAACCACAAAATAATATGTATATATCAGCGCAAATGAAGAAAACATCAAAAAACATCAATTAGTGAAAAATGTCTGTCTCAGATAATCCGTCCATCCAATTGCAATGCTTCCAATACATGCAAAGTAAAGGAACTCCACTGAACCCTAAAAAGTGGCCGCTCATGTTAATAGTTGACCCTAATCACAAAGGTCCATTGTGCATAATAACCCTTTTAGGACCCAAATACAAAACTTGAAGTGCCACTTAAGCCAAAGGGAAGATTCTTCCTTTTGATCCTAGGAAACATCGTGCCGGCATTCTCCTGTAATCATGTATGATGTACCTCTCTCCCATTATCTATGATGTCCCTTTGAACAGGTTGATAGGTGCTTTCTCTGTTCATTTTTATTTCCATTTTTATTTTATTATTGAATTATCTTTTTTCACATATACTATATATCTTAACATTCATCGCTAAATTATTTAGGGACACATCAAGTTTTTACACTTTTTTGCATACATCTTTTTCTTATTTTCACCCTCCTTTTAACCCCATCTTTATAGTCCTCCTCACTCCCCTTTTTTATTTATTTTACTCTTTATTTTCAATATTTAATTATTATTTTTCTTATTGGTATTACTTGATTATTCACTGTACTTTTTATTGTCCTTAACCTCTCAACCTTTGTCTTACGTTTTTTTTTATTTCCTTATCGCTCCTTATGTTTTATTTTTTATTGCTTATTATTTTAATTCTACAGATATTAATTTCTGTTTTTTATAAAAAAAAAAAAAAATTCCTTATAATTCTCTTTTTTTAATGCCTTCACGTCTAATGCCGCGTACACACGGCCGTTTTTAATGTCATTGAAAAAACCGTCATTTTTCTTGATGTAATTCTTCTCAAGCCTGCCTTACCTACACACTATCGTGAAAAAAAACGCTTGAGCAATGGGCGGTGACGTACAACATGTTCGACAACACGTACGACGGCACTATAAAGGGGAAGTTCCATTCGGATGGCGCCACTTTTTGGGCTGCATTTGCTGATCCTCGTGTTAGTAAAGTTTGGTGAGAGACGATTCTCGCTTTTCAGCCTCGTGCTCTTCAGTCCGTTACAGCGTGACGAATGTGATATCTCCATTCAGAACACTAGTTTTACCAGAACGAGCGCTCCCGTCTCATAACTTGCTTCTGAGCATGCATATTTTTTTCCAGTCATTAAAGCGTACACACGGCCATTTTTCACGATGAGAAAAACGACGATGTGAAAATTGGCAAGAAAAAATGGAGCATGTTCTAAATTTTTAATGGCCATTTTTGACGTCGAGAAAAATTCTCTGGAGCGTACACATGATCGTTTTTAATGACCAATTTAAAAAATTGAATTTTTCTCGTCATGAAAAACGGTTGTGTGTATGCGGCATTAGGGTAAAACAAATCTTAACCACTTCAATACCAGGCAATTCCCCCCCCCCCCTTCCTGCCCAGGACAATTTTCAGCTTTCAGCGTTGTCGCTGAATGACAATTGCGCGGTCATACAATACTGTACCCAAACTAGATTTTTAGCATTTTCTTCCCGCAAATAGAGCTTTCTTTTGGTGGTATTTGATCACCTCTGGGGTTTTTATTTTTTGCTAAACAAACTAAAAAAGACCAAGATTTTGGAAAAAAATTAAGTTTTCTTAGTTTCTGTCAAGAAATGTTGTTTTCTCCTTCACTGACGGGAGCTGATGAGACGGCACTTACGGACACTGATGAGTTGGCACTGATAAGGGGACACTGGTGGGCACTGATGAGGAGGCACTGATATGCAGCACTGATGGGCACCGATAGGCAGCACTGATATGCAGCACTGATGGGCACAGATATGCAGCACTGATGGGCACTGACAGGCGGCACTGACCAGCGGCACTGATATGTGGCACTGATAGGCAGCACTGATTGGCACTGACAGGTGGCACTGATGGACACTAATAGATGGCACTGATGGGCAGCACTGATTATGAGGTACTGACAGGTGTTACTGCTGGGCACTGATTGGCACTGTGAAGGGCACTGATTGGCACTGTGGTGGGCACCGAGAGACTTTATTGGGGGGCACTGACTGGCAGCTGTTGGGCACTAATTGGCAGCTGATTGGCACATCTGATGGGGGCTGTGCTGATTATCAATGTGCTGATTATCAGCACAGACCCCCCCTCTTACAGGGAGAGACGCTGATCGGCTTTACCTGTCAGCGCAAACCGAGGAATGCAGTTTACTGGCACTTCCTGGTTGATGCGATGATCAGCTGTGATTGATCAGAGGCTCCTTACTCACGATCGCCGCGCTGCACGCCCCCATGGATACGCCCAGTCAGGATAACAGAACCACTTCCGGTCGTCAATCTGCTATAGGCCGGGCGGGAAGTGGTTAATGCCTAAGCAGCATTAACGTGTTAGTAAAACAGTACATATCATCACAACTATTTTGTGCATCCCGGTGGATTATACCACTAAAGAAGAACCCAAAATAAATTCTTCTGCTCCTGATATTGCAGTGATATCACATATGTGTATGTTATTTGTTGTTTGTACCAGTAGTACAGCCCAGAAGCAATAGTGAAAAATTTTTCCCGTACCAAAAACACACTGACACTAAATGACACTAATGCTAATTTAAAAAAAAAAAAACCCTGTTCAAAATATACTGACACTGACCCTTGACCTTCACCTTCGAACCTTACTTGACCCAAACACTTACCCTGGCACTAACCTAGATCAAACCTTGATCTATATATTTATTTCTTTATTTTTTATTTTACTTTTAAATATTTATTTATTTTTTCCTCTCTGCAAGGAAAGTGAAAGATACATTGTTTCTTTCCTCTCCATTCACAGAGAGAGAAACACAGGAGCAGGCTTCACAGTGACTGATCACCGTGGTATCCAATCAGGTGACCCAGAATCAGGAATTCTCAGGTCTCGATCGTCAGTACAGGGCCTGGGGGTCTCGGTGAGACTTCGTTCTTTATGCTGGGAGCACGCTGTGCTGTGCAGTGCACTCCCAGCACAAAGTGAGATACACATATATGGGACCCCATGGAAAAAAGCCCAGTGCAGTGGGACTGCATATACAGTATGTGTTACATCAGCGGGAAGGGGTTAAGTCTAAATATATATATATATATATATATATATATATGTAGTGGCCTCACCCCGTCCTCTTTAGCTAGGGGTATGTCACGCGACAGAGTGAGGTGCGCTACGGCCCATGTCCTCCCCATAACTGTGGGTGAGGTGAAGGCCAATACCTGATGTTTCCTCTGGCCGGTGTGTCCTGGGCATGTACCGAGTCTGTTGTGCAGAAACCACCAAACCACCCTTTGCTCCCATTAACAGAGTCCATACACCGATCACAGTCCAACTGTTGGTTTATTTCGTATCTCCACATACAGGCAATGCGATGGCAGGATACGGTGGGATGAGCAGGTCGAGACACTATACTGATCTGGGTCCCTACACCCCCTGTGCTATGACCAAGGGTTGTAGGAGTCTTGACATGAATACCTCCGTTGCGTTGCGGCCCCTATCAGGGGAAGATGTCCTCCAAGGGAGTTACCGAAGGCCCATCCGTCACCGGGTTGACACTACACCGGGTCTTCGAACGAGTGACCTCCCCAGCCTCCTCACCTCAGATGCGGGTCCCCTCGCAAGGGGCGCCCTGGAACCACTTCACCCTTGCGGGACCCGGTCGAAGTCACCGAGCCCCAGGCCTCCTCAATAGTACCTCACCCCAGGCTGAAGGTGCCTGGGATGGAACCCCAACTTCATCCCGGCCAGGTCTAGGGCGCCTAGGCCGGGAACCTTGAATCGCCCGCACCCAGGCTGAAGGTGCCTGGGTGCGTGAAGAGATGATCCCCGAAGACAGACCTCGTGGCGAGGGCGTCTCCCCCTTTTATCTCCTCCCGTCGATACCACGGCGGGTTCCCCGCCCCAGCCGTACCATCTCCAGGAAGGGACAAAGAAGGGTAGCACTGTGGTAGTGATTCTACCTCGAGCCTGTAGGTACTCCGCCACCCACAGGCAAAGGAGAATATTGCACCACCCAATCCTCCACGAATAACAAAAAGGGGTCTAAACCCTGCCATAATTACACACCTGGGTCACTCTACCCCCAGGTGTATCCCACTAACTTTGAAGACCCCGCTACACATATATATATATATATATATATATATATATATATATAAAAGCACATTAATTTGTTTCATATACACACACTCACTCATTCCACTCACACTATTCACAATTTTTTCTCAAGTGGCACACGATGCATAAAAATCTCCATCCTCCCACCTCTATGACTAAGTCCCGGTGGATGTGGCGAAACGCAATATTGTGGACGAGAAGGCCTGGCTCGCAGTCTCCGCTCTAATTCATCCCAAAGATGTTCTATCGTGTTGAGGTCAGGACTCTGTGCAGGCCAGTCAAGTTCCTCCACCCCAAACCTGCTCATCCATGTCTTTATGGACCTTGGTTTGTGCACTAGTGCGCAGTCATGTTGGAACAGGAAGGGTCCATCCCCAAACTTTTTCCACAAAGTTGGGAGCATGAAATTATCCAAAATGTCTTGGTATGCTGATGCCTTAAGAGTTCCCTTCACTGGAACTAAGGGGTCAAGGCCAACCCCTGAAAAACAACCCCACACCATAATCCCACCTGCACCAAATGATTTGGACCAGTGCACAAAGCAAGGTCTATAAAGACATGGCTGAGCGAGTTTGGGGTGGAGGAACTTCACTGGCCTGCAGAGTCCTGACCTCAACCCGATAGAACACCTTTGGGATGAATTAGAGTGGAGACTGCGAGCCAAGCCTTCTCATCCACATCAGTGCCTGACCTCACAAATGCGCTTCTGGAAGAATGGTCAAACATTCCCATAGACACACTCCTAAACCTTGTGGACAGCCTTCCCATTAGAGTTGAAGCTGTTATGGGCTAACTCAATATTGAACCCTACGGACTAAGACTGGGTTGCTTGTAAAGGCAGGCACCCCATCAGTTTTGGTAATATAGTGTAAATCAATAATCGGACAAAGAGAGTAAAACTGCCTTGTAATGACAAGTGGGAGGAGCTGGGAACACAGTGCAGAGATATCCCCATCAGAGTCCCTAAGAGATATAGGAAGCTGCTGCATAGCTCAGACAGCGGCCTTGACTTGGAAAACTTGGAATGTCCGTTTATGATAAACGGACCCTTTTAACTAAGAGACTCTGAATGTTTTGACAAGGAAGCAAATAAGTAGCATTATATTTAAATGTGTTAGAGCTGGTCCTGCACACTAGGGCTCCCCAAGGAGTATCATATGTTGCTTTCAGGAAGAGTTAATTACCTACTAATCTTGTTTGTAGATCTGTCGGAAAGGCGGTAACATAGAGTCGATATTCAGCTGTTACAAGAGGAAAACTGGGCCAGAAAGTTGTAATAGCAGCAAGCCATGTAGAAGAAGATTTCCCACTCCCACCGCAGAGTGCCCAAATGTGTATAGCAGTCATTGAGTGCTGGGGAGGGGGGCTGAGTACACCAGGCAGGAACAGGTTAAAGCTTTTACCAAATCCCTCGATATCAGAGTTACTGGTTGGTAAATGCATATTTAGCAGTTAATCTGGGTACTCTTTCAGTCAAGTGATACAGAGCGGTCTCTCTGTCTTGCACATTTCTTGCTTTCTCAGTGATTTTTGGTGTTTTATTTTTATTTGTTTTTTCATTTTGCATGTAGTATCTAGCCAACACACCCTAAGGTGCCAAAAAAAACCATACAACCCTTTTCTTGTAATGCAGAGCACCACAACACCCTACCTTGTGACACGCTACAATGCATTTTACGCATTTTAATGCAAACACATTTTAATTGTCTGTGCATACTTCCCAACTTTTTGAGATGGGAACAAGGGACACTTATTAGCAAAAGTATTTAGGCATAGGACACACCCCCTGTCACACCCCCTTAAAGGAGAATTCAAAAATAAATAAATGATTAGTTAAACCCACAAGTGCTTTTTTACCACTACTATTCCTTTATATTGGCTTTTGAAATTTACAAAGGCAGCAATTTAGAAATTGTATGAAAGGTTTAGCACTGGGAAGCACTTTTTGAAAGATAAATAGTGCATTTTATATAAATTTTATATAGATCAGACCAAAATGAGGGACAAATGAGGAAAAAAGGGACAGAGGGACTTTGTTCCAAATCAGAGACAGTCCCTTGAAATCAGGGACAGTTGGGGGCTATGTTAGTGTATTTCAAAATAAATGCTACCACAACACAGAAACACATTATTACGTGTTACCACAGTGCGAAAATATAAATGGGCCCTAAGCCACATCTAATAAAACTTTTTCAACATTAAATACTCTGAGTTTAACAATTTTTCGATATGTTGAGTTTACATTACTTTTACTAATTTAGTTGCCGACCTTCAATTTATCTGCGCTACACAGTGTGGTTGCCAAAAAATGTATACCATATTCAAGATATGGCTTTACAAGTATTATATTAGTATCATCCGTTTTTATCTCCCTTTTTATACAGGTCCTTCTCAAAAAATTAGCATATTGTGATAAAGTTCATTATTTTCTGTAATGTACTGATAAACATTAGACTTTCATATATTTTAGATTCATTACACACAACTGAAGTAGTTCAAGCCTTTTCTTGTTTTAATATTGATGATTTTGGCATACAGCTCATGAAAACCCAAAAATCCTATCTCAAAAAATTAGCATATCATGAAAAGTTTCTCTAAACGAGCTATTAACCTAATCATCTGAATCAACTAATTAACTCTAAACACCTGCAAAAGATTCCTGAGGCTTTTAAAAACTCCCAGCCTGGTTCATTACTCAAAACCGCAATCATGGGTAAGACTGCCGACCTGACTGCTGTCCAGAAGGCCATCATTGACACCCTCAAGCAAGAGGGTAAGACACAGAAATAAATTTCTGAACGAATAGGCTGTTCCCAGAGTGCTGTATCAAGGCACCTCAGTGGGAAGTCTGTGGGAAGGAAAAAGTGTGGCAGAAAACGCTGCACAACGAGAAGAGGTGACCGGACCCTGAAGAAGATTGTGGAGAAGGACCGATTCCAGACCTTGGAGGACCTGCGGAAGCAGTGGACTGAGTCTGGAGTAGAAACATCCAGAGCCACCGTGAACAGGCGTGTGCAGGAAATGGGCTACAGGTGCCGCATTCCCCAGGTCAAGCCACTTTTGAACCAGAAACAGCGGCAGAAGCGCCTGACCTGGGCTACAGAGAAGCAGCACTGGACTGTTGCTCAGTGGTCCAAAGTACATTCGGAAATCAAGGTGCCAGAGTCTGGAGGAAGACTGGGGAGAGGGAAATGCCAAAATGCCTGAAGTCCAGTGTCAAGTACCCACAGTCAGTGATGGTCTGGGGTGCCATGTCAGCTGCTGGTGCTGGTCCACTGTGTTTTATCAAGGGCAGGGTCAATGCAGCTAGCTATCAGGAGATTTTGGAGCACTTCATGCTTCCATCTGCTGAAAAGCTTTATGGAGATGAAGATTTCATTTTTCAGCACGACCTGGCACCTGCTCACAGTGCCAAAACCACTGGTAAATGGTTTACTGACCATGGTATTACTGTGCTCAATTGGCCTGCCAACTCTCCTGACCTGAACCCCATAGAGAATCTGTGGGATATTGGGAAGAGAAAGTTGAGAGACGCAAGACCCAACACTCTGGATGAGCTTAAGGCCGCTATCGAAGCATCCTGGGCCTCCATAACACCTCAGCAGTGCCACAGGCTGGTTGCCTCCATGCCACGCCGCATTGAAGCAGTCATTTCTGCAAAAGGATTCCCGACCAAGTATTGAGTGCATAACTGAACATAATTATTTGAAGGTTGACTTTTTTTGTATTAAAAACACTTTTCTTTTATTGGTCGGATGAAATATGCTAATTTTTTGAGATAGGATTTTTGGGTTGTCATGAGCTGTATGCCAAAATCATCAATATTAAAACAAGAAAAGGCTTGAACTACTTCAGTTGTGTGTAATGAATCTAAAATATATGAAAGTCTAATGTTTATCAGTACATTACAGAAAATAATGAACTTTATCACAATATGCTAATTTTTTGAGAAGGACCTGTACATCCCAGCATTTCATTTTGCAGTTCACACTTCATTGAGAGGTTATGGCTGCGCTCACTATTGTTTTCTGTCATATCAAAAATGACCCAGTGTGGTTGATTAACTAAAGGAGTGGTCAGCACTGAGCCAATACTAATGAGATACAGTAACTGTATGTTGAACTGGTGAGCCTAAATGGATATCACACCATGCATTCTTCAATCAGAGCGGGGCCAGCAGTTGAATACACATGTTGGCCATTATATAGCTTCCTTCCCCCATTTAGAGCACCGTCTAAATGCGTCCAACAGAGGCATGACTTCCAACACAATCTTCCTTTGCAGCTCTGAGATGTCATGGGACTGAATGGCAAGACCTGCAAAGGAAACTGATGCTGGAATAGTTGAAGATGTGTCACAATAAACCATGTCCTTTAGAATCACACACCTTTCACCAGGCCCACCAACCAGTGAGGCATCAGGGCATGCTTTGCATAATAAAATGGCTTTGAGGCATAGAAAATGGTCCCTATTATAAAAAGACTACTTGGTTGTGTTCATCCCCTAGGCCAGCGGTTCTTAACCTGTGGATTGCAGCCCCTTTGGGGTTAAATGCTGATTTGCAAGGGGTCGCCGTATCCCGGGCTGTTCCTGGAGCCCGTCCCACTCTCCCAGCCTTTTCGCAGTCGCCCAGCAGGTCTGTCCCTGGAGCCTGTGGTCAACCATTCAGTTCACGGCATGACTGGGGGGTGGAGACTAGAGACAGTTGACTGGTGAAGAACGTGAAGTGGGAGGGGATGGAAGAGACACCATCTCCTGATTTTGGCATAGGTGTCACTGCTGCAAGACAGCATGAAGCCGGAGACACAGTGAGTAACACTGCCTGTGATTATAGTTGCCAATAAAAGTCACTACTACAGTTCTCAGATCAGCAAATGACCTTGATCAAGAGCACCTAAGTTGGCTGATCAGAACGCCCCCAGTACTGCCACTGATCCCCCCAACCAGCACTGCCACTCATCCCATCCCCCCCCCAATAAGGAGCAAGAGAAGAAAAAAAAGAGAGAATACATGGAAGAGAGAGGAAAAGAGGGGAAGGAACAAAGAAAAAGGGAGAGAAAGAACAAGAAATACAGTGTACGGATAGAGAGAGAGATGGGGAAAAAAAAGAAAGAAATTAGGATAGAGAGAGATAAAGGGGAAAGAAAGGAGAACGAAAAAAAAGAGTGGTACATCCAAAAATGTACCGGAAGGGGTTTTAATACTGTACGAGTGGAAGGAACTCAGGGAGCATTAGATGTTCGCAGGTTAGGGGCGCAAATTAGGGGAGCAAATTAGGTGCTGACAACCCACACTATGAAAATAATTTTGCTGTTAGGGGTCCCCACAACTTGAGGTTTTTTCAAGGGGTCACGGCACTAGAAAGGTTGAAAACAACTGCCATAGGCCCATGGTTTCCAAACTGTGGCCCGCGGGACAGATGCTTTGCTTGGCTTTATCGGGCACTATTTCTCCCACTGACACCAACAATGAGGCACCATTCCTCCTGACACCAGTTATGGGGCACTTCTTCTCCCACTAATACCAATAATGGGGCACTGTTTCTCCCTCTAATACTAATGATGGTACTACTGACATCCTTCCGACCACAGGCATTATGTAATTATTTTACTACCACTGACCACCAATCCTGAGGCATTGTTTACTTCCACTGACACAGGGCCTTTTCTACTCCCACTGGCCACAATTTGACCCACTTAAAGTCTAAAGGACATTAAACTGGCCCTTTGTTTAGAAAGTTTGGAGACGCCTGTCCTAGGCCACATCCTATATTCCCAAAGACAGCTGCTGACTTTTCATTTTTGGATGGGAGACTGGCGCTCCCCTTTAAGGAAATAGGGGATACGCCTATTTTATGGAGTTCTGTTTTCAATATTTTGGCCCATTTTTAGAAAGGATTGAATTCTAGCCTCGGTCGTATCTAATAACACAAGGATAATCTATTGAAAGATTCAGATTTAGAATTCAGATTCAGAATACTGTATTGATTCCAAAGGAAAATGATTAAAGGCACCTATGCCTAAAAATAAATTGGTAAATATGACCCACGGAAGAAAAAACAAAACAATGATTTATATTGAAAAGGCTTGTAACAGGACAAAGAAGAAAATAATTAGTCTCTAATACTAAAGGAAAAAAATATTAATTGAAGAAATGTATTCATTGTATTTCCATATATGTAATTTATCTATTGCTGTGCCCATGCGGCCTGCAATATTAATTGAGGACTGCTAGGATTTTATAGAAAAATTGGCAGAGCTTATGTATCACATTAGAAGGAGCTTTAAAAATCATAGTTTATCATCTTAATATAGGAAATATCATAAAGAGTCTCCATCAGTTTTACAGTTTTGGGGTATTGAGAAGGTGATAAAACATTAGAGATTAAATAATTGAAGAGATGTTAAAAAAAAAAAAAAAGGATTTGTTTCATGCTTGAATGAAACACGTATGTATGAGGCAGAGGCCCGGTTTCATCCATGATATGCATATTTTGATTGGTTGCATGGTTCATCTTTACAGATGAATACTATTTGTGGCTACTGACTGCATGGGAGGCACAAGGTGGAATGTAAGAGAAGCCTTTGAGCAAATTACATGAATGGTCCTTGATCACTGAATGGTGTCCAATGCTTGTTGCTGTCCTGGTGCAGTTTATTGATGGGTGTATCAGCATATTTTAGTTGGAAGGTTTGATGTGAGCAGGTGGCAATACTCATCATATGTTGAATTTACATACCAGCCTAAACATCTGGATGGATAATTTCTTACCCCCATGAAAAGGATGGCCTGTTTTGGATGCAACAATATTCATCTGTATGCTATGATTTATAGACATAGTGCTCTGTTTATTGTTGTGTCAGTAATCACATCACTGGGGGGCTTAGATATACAGTAAAACCTTGAATTGTGAGTAACGCGGTTTATGAGCGTTTCGCAATACGAGCTGTTTTTTTTTTTTTTAATCCTGACTCGATTTGCGAGAGTTGTCTTGCAAGACGAGCAGTATTTAAGCCTGTGGCCAGAGGTGCGGGGACGTCGGTGATGCTCAGAGACACTCAGAGATGCTCGGAGACGCACAGGGACACTTGGAAACACTCCGTCTCCGAGTGGTCTCCAAGTGGTCTCCGAGCGTCTCTGAGTGTTTCCGAGTGTCTTCGGCGTGCCCCACCTCTGGCCACATGCCGTACTCCACCGTCCGGTTTGGCGGGAGCTCAAACCGGACGGGACATACAATACTGGTTGACCTTATGTATGTAATTTTTGATTAGACATTTTCATCAGTTTCCACACATTTGTCGTGAAGCATAGATGTGGTCCGGATATAGCCTTTGCTAACACTGCACGGCATATTTGGCAATATATAGCGATCATTATGGACCCATTAAACATTTTACTTTGACCTGATTTCACCCGGTTTATTGACAAGCTTGAGCTCCTGCATCAATTTGAATAATTTATCAGAGGAGGGGGCAAATATCTTTATGATTGGAATCGAAACATATTTTCATCCTCCCTTATGGGATTTGCGGCTATGATGGACGAGGTCATTGTGGTGAGATGCTGACGGGCAGTGACGCACAGTATAGACCTTTGGTGCCCTCATCAGCTGGAAAATTCTTCATTGAAAAGTTATTCATGCGTCTATTCCTGATGAAGCCTTAATGGCGAAACTGTAGAATTTTCATAGACGCATCTTTGCAGTTGATGTCACCTTATAACTTTATACCGATAGGTAGTAGGTGTATACCTATGATAGTCATATATATGTGCATATATCACTGTATTTTATGTATGTAATCAATAAATATATTTTTTCTAATTTTTTTATACATCACTGTCATTGTGATTTATATACCTTTGTCAATCAGCACCTTTAAAATCCCACATCCTGTTTCTCTAGTTTTCACTTCCCTAACTTTGTTTACGTGTAATGTCCCTTTTTTAGATTGGTGGTGCCTATTCAGGTTTTCAGATGACCCATGGACAGATCTACTGATGAATTAGTACAGTGTCAGTGTACAGTATTATCACTGATCACTGTATTAGTGTCGCTAGCGATCTTAGTGTCAGTCAGTGACCCTCCCAGCCAGTGTCTGTTAGCGCCAGATTGCCCACCACACTATAACAGTCCCACTATAAGCCCTGGTTCACACTGCTGCAACTTGTCATGCGACTTGTTCAAAGTCAAATGACAAGTCGTGCCCCATTAAGTGCAATGGATCCGTTTTAATCTGTGCGGCTCAAGTCGCTCCAACTTAGAAAAAGGTTCCTGCACTACTTGTGGTGCGACTTCGGCACGACTGTGAAGTTGACCTGAGATGTTGGATTCAAACTCGTGCAAAAATAACGCAACTTTATGAACCGGGGGCTAAGTCGCTGATCACCCCAATTACAGTATAGCGCCTATAGCTGTGTAGATTCCAGTATATTCACCATAGTTCAGGGATATGCAATTAGCGGACCTCCAGCTGTTGCCAAACTACAAGTCCCATCATGCCTCTGCCTCTGGGTATCATGCTTGATGCTGTCAGAGTCTCGCTATGCCTCATGGGACTTGTAGTTTGGCAACAGCTGGAGGTCCGCTAATTGCATATCCCTGCCATAGTTTGTAGACGCTATAACTTTCACACAAGACAATTAAAATACACTTTTTGGATTATTTTTTATTTTACCAGACATGTAGCAGAATACATTTTGGCCTAAATTTATGAAGAAATTTGAGTTTTTGATTCATTTTTATTGGATATGTTTCATAACAGACAGTAGAAAATATTGGGGTTATTTTCTCAAAATTTTCAGTGTTTTTTTATTTATAAAAAATAAAAAACTCAGTGGTGATCAAATACCGCCAAAAGAACGTTATATTTGTTTGAAAAAAATTATATAAATTATATAAATTATATTTGTGTACAGCGTTGCATGACTGTTCAATTTACAGTTAAATTAGTGCAGTGCTGAATAGCAAAAAATGCCCTGGTCATGAAGGGGTAACATCTCCCAGAGTTCAAGAGGTTAATGAACCCATGTTAGGTCTATGCACATCCAGATGTAAACAAACATTTGCATCCAAAAAAGTGAAAAAGGACGCAAACTTTTTTTTTTCCTGAACTAGACAGACTTGGAGGAAATTAGACGTGAACAGATGCACACCTGTTTACATCTTTCTGCCGACTAACATTGAGCTGACAGGCAGATCTGATAGGCATGGCCATGTGAAAGTACCCTATAGATTTGAGTGATCATGCCTTCTTGCATGTGTAGATGATGTGTGGGGTGATCCCAGGACGGCTGAGTTTTAAAGACAATGGGGTTGAGTTACTAAAGGCAAATAGACTGTGTACTTCGCAAAATGCAGTTGCTACAGAGCTTAGTAAATGAGCAGAAGCTCTGCTAACTTCCATCATCCAATCATGTGCACGTGTAGCGCTACCCCCAGTTAAGAGAGCCGCTGAGTTTTGTTTCGGGCCCTGTATAGAGCACCACCAACCCCCGGCAATCTACTCAACCCACACTGGCACAGTTAGTCTAGGGAATGTTACCTCGCAACGGTCTATACCTGATTATACACAATCTGGCAGTATTGATAGAGAACTACTATCTGCAAGGATAACACTGATACCAAGGTAATAAAATATAACTGGATTTACTTTGGTATAAAGGTTCAAGGTTAAACACATCACATAGCATACATGCAGAGCCCTGCAGCGATAAACATATTCATCAGTGATAGTGCAGAGTGGTCACCCGCCACGTGCAACTATCTTCTTTCCTTATGCGCAATATGGCGCAGAAAACAAAGATTTAACCCCCCTGGTCAGGCCTGACTCAGATTAAACTCA
Organism: Rana muscosa; assembly: GCA_029206835.1. Classification (NCBI taxonomy): domain Eukaryota; kingdom Metazoa; phylum Chordata; class Amphibia; order Anura; family Ranidae; genus Rana; species Rana muscosa. Next base: position 44,664,754 of record CM055125.1, read on the forward strand.
GTGGTGCACTTTCAGGAAACAATATTCGTAATCCAATAGTAGTAAATGAACAAGTTGGGCCAAGGCAGTCACTAGGCCCAACAAAGTAAAGGTTAATGAAGTGAGCAAGTGCTCGCTCACCACTCCGGACGCGATCCCAGTCCGGGCTTCCACCACTGTGTATCCGCACACAGTGTCTCCAACGGCCGGGTCCCCGGTCCAGCGGATGTCAGCAAACTCAAGCAGGAACAGGTGCCACCCAGGCTCTGCAGTGGGGTGGAAGGCTCTTTGGTAGGTATGCAAGGCCCAGGCTTCAGGCCTTACACAGCAGCGGATCCACACAGGGAGTCCTATTGCTTGCAGCGCGGTGTCCAAAGAGGCCGAGCTTCGCCTCGCCCCCTCCTCTTATAGCCCCACCCATAAGTCTCTGTGGTGGCCCAATGCACCCTGGGTGCCAAACGGGGTTCTGGGTAACGTAGTCCGGGGGCCTTAAAGGAGACCCCGCTACACAAGAAAAAATGTTGCACGTGTGTAGCAATACCCTGTTCAGGGCCGCTGGTTAGTTTTTGGATTTTGCACATTACCTCTTCAGCTTCGTTGTCCGGGTAGGAAAGTCTGTAGTAATACAATGTCCACACAGATGTAAAACCTCAAACAGTTAGGCTTTATTTTCTTATGCAGTAAACGTTGAGAAGTAGAAGGTATAGAAGAGTAGGGGAAGGTTCAGGCACTCGCCACAAAATTTGACAAAGGTATAAGCTCAAGGTCACTCACCACTCTCAATGTTAGAGTGGGTATTGGTCACCCGTATAGTCCCCTCTCACATGGCCTAGCAGCCGGGATGACACACGAACCAGCAACAGGTCAGTCTCTGCCACAGACTGCCCAAGATGAAGTAGGTCTCTGCCACAGACCTGTTAAAATGTACAAAGTCTCTGCCACAGACCTGTTTAAAGTTGAGTAACGGATAGACCAGGAATCCTCTGCCAAAGGATTATAAAGTCCCAAACTTCCAGCTGTATAGTTAAAGGTTCTTTAAAGCGGTTGTAAAGTCATTATTTTTACTTTTACCTACAGGTAAGCCTATACTAAGGCTTACCTGTAGGTAAAAGAAATATTTCCTAAACCTTTACGGTTTAGGAGATATTCCCCTCGCAATGCGCCGCTGACAGCAGCGGCGCATGCGCACAGGGGATTCTCGGGCTGAAGGCTCGGCAGACAGCGAGCCTCGCCGGAACCAAGTCTCCCGTGCGCATGCGCGGGAGTGAGACATCGCGGCTCCAGCCACTCACAGCGCTAGAGCCGCGATACCCGTAAGACACGCAGAGGCAACATGTCATCTCCCTCTGCGTGGACCAGGTGAGTTACCGATGCCTCGTTCTAAGGTAAGTATTTCATAATAAGCTTGTATGCTGTGCATACAAGCTTATTATGCCTTTTCCTGGTGTAAAAAAAAAAAAAAGTCAGCGGCTTTACAACCGCTTTAAGCCAATCCGGCAAACTGCAGGGCTTGTAGTATAATGGATCCCTCCTTGCCAAAGTCACCAGGCCTCACCCGACACAGCAGCATTTTTGCCAGTCTCCTCCAGGGCAGGACCTCCCCTGGTCTCCTTCATCAAGATAGCTTCCTTCCTGTTTGGACGGAGAGCTTGGGATCTCCTCTCCGGATGTAGGCCCCAGCCAGATTAGCTGGGCCTACTAAGTAGTGATGCAGCCTCGGGCCAACGTGGCCCAGAGGCCAGGACCACTCACACACACCTCGCGCCCGGAGGGCTGCGGGGCGAGAACGGACCCCAATCAATGGCATCTGCTCCTTAAGTATCCCCTCCCAGCAGGCACCGCAGGTCGACCACTCCCACTGTACCGCTGCCGAGAAGGGCCACCCAATGCACCATGATTTGCCCGTGTTCCAACAGGTGCCTGAGGTGGTAACGCCACCTACAGGCAATAAGGGAAAATGCTATCGGGCAAACCACAGCTAGAGCAGAGACAAAATTAAGTGCAATTCAACCATCTGAGCCCAACTACTGGCTCAGACATCCCTCTATATTTAAATAGCGTCCCAACCTTTTGGGTATTCTTTGCAAAGTGAAGCTTTACCTCATTTACTAAGCTCTGGAGCAACTGCACTTGCAGAGGGCAACTGCAGTCTACAGTATTTGCCTTAAAGCTCCGCTGAAAAAAAAATATTAAAAGCCAGCAGCTACAAATACTGCAGCTGCTGACTTTTAATATTAGGACACTTACCTGTCCTGGAGTCCAGCGACATCCGCAGCAGAGGACGAGCAATCGCTCGTCACTCTGCTGCCCCCACCGCCATCCTCAGTGAGGGAACCAGGCAGTGAAGTCTTGCGGCTTCACAGCCCGGTTCCCTACGGCGCATGCGGGAGTCACGCTGCGCTGTTCTGACTGGTCCCTGTGTGTTCTGGGAGCCGAGTGTCTCCCAGAACACAACGGGTATTCTGCGGGAAGTGACGTACTTCACGCAGATTTCCCGCAGAGAGGACTCCCAAAGTGGGTGCAAATACCTGTCTTGGACAGGTATCTGCACCCCCTCCCCCCTGAAAGGTGTCAATTGTGACACCGGAGGGGGGGAGGGTTCCGATGAGCGGAAGTTCCACTTCAGAGTGGAGCTCCGCTTTAAGTAAATTCACCCCAGAGTGTTCAGTTTTTATGGTGGGGTTTTGTATTGTGCTTTTGTTAGGGATAATTCATGTGGATTTTGTATATATAATGAGATATGAAATAAATACATTCTTGGAGTGTCATGTAGCCTCTATTTCTCTCTATATTTTGTATAATTGATGTTTTGAGAGGCGTGCACCGCACCTGTGTTTATTCTTAGGTGCAGAACAATTTTTCAGTTATAATAGATTGAAGTAGAAAATTGCATAAAGAGCTTGGACTTTTTAGGCACAACAATACACAATGTAGAAAAATAATAACTTTATATAGAACAAAAAGGAGAGAAAAATACATATGAGAATTAAAATTCACGCTAATAGATTAGCCAGTATTTGGAATAATGTTGCAACTATGACATAAACCTGATGCACTACATGGAATAAGAAAGGATTATTTCATACGACAATAAATCCCAGAGTGCGGTTATGATGCAGCGTTGCGATGTAACTTGATCTTGCTCTACATGTTACGCACCAAGCGTTTCTTCAGGAGCTTTAGTTCCTCTACATGTTATGCGCCAAGCGCTTCTTCAGGAGCTGTAGTTGCTCTACATGTTACGCGCTAAGCGCTTCTTCAGGAGCTGTAGTTGCTCTACATGTTACGCCCCAAGCGCTTCTTCAGGAGCTTTAGGTAATGTATTATAAATATGTAAATAATGCAGCTAAAAACATGAGCAGGGCGGCTGCTGGAGAGTCAACTGATCCCTTTAGAGAGTATATATGTGTAGCGGGTATTTGAATTTAGGGGAGGCATCTGGGTGGTAGTGTAACCCAGATGCACTGATTGTTAGGGAATTTGGGACCATTTGTTGTTCATGGAGGACTCTGGTGGTATGAGGTTTCCTTCGGCCTGTGGGTGGCGCTGTCGCACTGGGCCGGGTTTGAACCCTCACTGCAGTACCGTACCCTTTTTGTCCTCTTCCGGGGGTTGTGCCGCAGGGCGGGGAACCTGCGGTGGCGCTGAGGGAGAGGAGATAAAAGGGGGCGGACGCCCGGAACAAGGGGTTCAGAGTCGGAGGTCAGAGTCGCGCCCAGGCACCTTCAGCCTGGGTGTCGGCGTTCCGGAGTTCCGGATTCAGGTGCCCTTGACCTGGCCGGAGCAGGAGATGAAGTCCATCCCAGGCACCTTTAGCCTGGGGTGAGGTACTATTGAGGAGGCCTGGGGCCCGATGCCTTCGACTGGGTCCCGCAAGGGTGGAGGAATCCGAGGGGGCCCTAAAGCCTTGGGTGCCCGAGTCTGAGATGAGGAGGCCAGGGAGCGTAACCCCTCCGAACAGTCCGGTGCAGCATTGCTGGTGACGGCGAGGCCTCTGGTAACTCTCTTGGATGGATGTCTTCCCTCTGACAGGGGCTGCGCTTAGCGAAGGTAATTCACACTCTGTTCTACACAGTCGGTGGCAGCGACTGTACGCCATAACCGTTGGTGACACCACAATGGTTGGTTCTATCTAAGGATTGTGCCTCGACCTACTCCCCACCTATACTTAACTGTCCTTTGGTCACAACCTGTCTGTGCTAAATGACGATTTATTGCTGTTGAAGAATAAATACGAGTTGGACCTTTTCAGTGGTGTGGAACTCCAATTACTGGGAGCAGAGGGGGTCATTTACAGAAAAGACTTAGCTCTGGGTTATGCACGCGACCCGATGGTAAAATAGGTTCTGGCCTTCACTTCTATCCAAAAGAGGACATGGGCTGTGGTGTATCGCATCCCTCCTCCCATACTCCCCCCCTAGACGAGACAACAAGCCGAGAAGAAGAAGGGGTGAGAGGGGTGAGGTCGCTACATATGGTAGAATGTAAATCTAGCTCCACAGTATAAAGCATCTACTGTATGAGAGGAAGGTAGTAGGAAACCACAGCATATCCACGTAATAACAAAGGGAATCAATCCCAAAATCTTCACATTTTAGCAGTTATAGCAGACAAAAAATAAAAAAGGAGGGCACCATAGACTGCCAACACAGTAATCCCCAAACAATATGATGGAGCACCGAGTTATCTGACAAGGGAGCCCCTCCCAATCAGCCAGCCGCCACTGCAAAAAACACCAGGGATATGGTAGTAACCTTGTTCTGTCTCAACTACAAAGCGATAAAGTTCATCTCCAGGTTGAAGTAGGCCTTACACAAGCTGGTTTGCTATTATCCCTTGCATCGATACAGGCAGTTTAACTCAATGAATAAACTCACAGTTAGGACGACAGACGATGAATCCTTTCGAATGTTCCGTTTAATGATGGATATTCATAGGTAGAAAAACGTTGCAGTTGTAAGCCACATGTAAGATGTTAGCATGGAAGAAATACAGGAGTAATGACCAGAATCAGGAAGTGGAGGAGATATATAAAGAACTACGGTGGGAGAGAGAGTTCAGCTAGAAAGAAGGGGACAGATCTTAAAGACACAGAGCAAGAATAATCACATAGTGTAACACAACACTCCCCGTCTGAAATCTTTAGATTTCATAACCTTAAACTAAAATATATATTTTCAAAAAGTCCAATACTGACGAATGTCCTGGAACCTGTAATGAAAAACATGCAACAAGCAAATAATAAACGTAAGTTCAACAGGATGAAGAACATAAAGTCACAGTTTGATGTCTTCAAATAATTCCAAAGTTTTGAGTAGAACCTGTAGATGGCAGCAATGTACTCCCCGCCGTGCCGACAGCATGGCTAGTCCTTGCACAAGTCACTCACCTGGCAAAAGGAGTACTAACTCTGTAATTGGTCGACTAAAGGTTCGTGTCGATCCTCCCTTGGTTACCTTGACTTCTATCTTCCGGACTTTGTTATTGTCGCTGGGCATAACTTTAGTAATAATACCCATAGGCCACTCATTCCGACAAACTTCCTTGTCTTTTAGAAGGATGAGGTCTCCAACCTTAAGATTTGGCTTAGATGCTTGCCATTTGTAACGACCTTGAAGGTGGTGAAGATACTTTTTCTTCCAGCGATGCCAGAACACATTGGCTAGATGCTGCACCTGCTTCCATTGATGCTTGTAACGGTGTGACTGCAGCTTCTGTTTTGTACTTACAGAAGTGTGGAGTGAGGTGTTCACAGTTCTTATTTCCTTATCATCGTCAGGGTTTACTAGCCCATAGGTGGTGTCAATAGGGAGTAAGTAAGAGTCCTCACGCAGAAACCTTGGAGGTGACAGCCATAAGCTGTCCTGAAGAGCGGCAGGTGACACGGCTCTGGTCCCACAGTCAGCTGGGTTGAGTTCAGTGGGAACGTGATGCCATTGACTTGGTAGAGAGAATCTCTTGATACGTTCAACCCTGTTGCTGACGTACACATAAAATTGTTTTGTTTGGTTGTTTATGTAACCAAGTACTACCTTACTGTCTGTATAGAAGGTGAAAGAATCAATTCTAGTGTCCATTTCACTTCGTATGACCTCGGCAATTTCTACTGCTAGCACGGCTGCACAAAGTTCAAGTCTTGGTATGGTATGTGCAGGCTTGGGTGTGAGTTTTGCCTTGCCTAGGACAAAACTACAGTGTGATTCTCCATTCAGTTCAGAGGTCTTCAAATAGGCTACTGCAGCAATAGCTTCAACTGATGCATCAGAGAAAATATGAATCTCTCTCCGGTTAGCGGTTGAAGTGGATCCTGGAACATAGCAACGGGGAATCTGAAGTTTTTCTAGTGACTTCAAAGAATATCTCCACCTTTCCCACTTGTGTTGATTCTCACTAGGCAAGGGAGTATCCCAGTCTATGTTCTCAGTAGACAACTGTCTTAGTAAAATCTTACCTTGAATGGTAACTGGAGCAAGAAAACCCAGTGGGTCACAGATGCTATTCACCGCGGACAGGACTCCTCTCTTAGTGAAGGGTTTGTCACAAGTTGACACTTGGAAGGTGAATTTGTCTTGCTTGATGTTCCACAACAAACCCAGACTTCGCTGTACAGGAGGCACATCTGTACCTAAGTCAAGGTTTTTTAGACTAGTGGCATAGTCCTCAGAGTGAAAGGCATTCATAAGTTCCTGGCTGTTGGATATAATCTTGTGCAGTCTAAGGTTTGCTACAGACAGCATCTCCTTTGTTCTGGTGAGAAGATCAATTGCTTCTTTAGCAGTTGGAAAGGACTTAAGTGCGTAGTCAACGTAGAAGTTTCTTTCAACAAATTGACGGGCATCAGATCCATATTCAACTTCTCCAGTCTGAGCTGTTCTCCTTAGCCCATAAGTTGCCACTGCTGGGGAAGGACTGTTACCGAAGACATGTACCTTCATGCGATAATCTATAACTTCCTTGTTGAGGTCATTGTCCTTGTGCCATAGAAACCTGAGGTAGTTTCTGTTGTCTTCTCTGACGATGAAGCAGTGAAACATCTGTTGAATGTCGGCCATTACTGCTACAGGCTCTTGTCTGAATCGAATCAAGACTCCTGTTAGACTGTTGTTCAAGTTGGGTCCCGTAAGGAGCATGTTGTTAAGAGAAACACCTTCGTGCTGAGCACTGGAATCAAAGACAACTCTGATTTGGTCTGGTTTGCGTGGGTGATACACGCCTAAGGATGGAAGGTACCAGCATTCTTCTCCCTCCTTTAGTGGGGGAGCAGGCTCTGCATGATCTCTGTCAAATACATTTTGCATAAAGTCCACAAAGTGCTTTTGCATCTCTGGTTTCCTGCTTAAGTTTCGCTTTAAAGAGGAGAATCTACTGATGGCCTGCTGTAAGTTGTTGGGCAATCTCTCTCTTGGGAGACGAAAGGGTAGGGGTGCTACCCAGTTATTGGAGTCATCTTGAAAGAACTCATTGTCCATTACCTTGATGAATTCTTTGTCTTCCATTGAAGGAACCAGTATGTCATCTTCACTGGTTGCATTAAACACTGTAGAGCCGAAGTCGCCATCATGGCAGGAGAAAGGGCTTGTGTCACCTGAGATACCATGTTGCCATTCGTGGCTGGCTATCTTCTCTTTCACCCAGTAGTGATGTGGGCATGGCTCAAAGTAAGTGTTTCGGCCATTTGGCAGAACATTTGTCTTGAATGACGAAATGTTGGTAGGTCTTTTAATTTTGCCTATGCAGACATTGCCTATGATGACCCACCCTAGATCCGTGCGCTGGGCAAATGGGGCATCTGGGGGTCCACTGATTTGTCTGTGTACCTTGTGAACTCTTAGAATGTCTCTTCCTAACAGAAGAAGGATCTGAGCATCTTTGTCAAGCGGTGGTATCTCATTTGCTATTACCTTGAGGTGAGGGTGATGGAAAGCAGCAGCTGGAGTAGGGATTTCTTCCCTGTTAGCAGGTATCTGATTGCACTCAACAAGTGTAGGTAAGGGTAATTGCAAGTTACCTTTGAGAGAAGATACCATGAGTCCATGAGCCCTTCTTCCAGAAACCTCTATAGTTCCACTACAGGTACCCAAGGTGTAAGGATGAGCTTCGCCTTTTATTTCAAATAGATTGAACAATTCCGATTTTGCAAGTGATCGATTGCTCTGATCGTCTAAGATAGCATATGCCTTTAGAGACTTTTCTGGTTGATCCTTGTGGTATATGTTCACCAAGTATATCTTAGCACAGGACTTACCACAGTGGTCTTCTCCACAAACTTCAGTGCAGGATGAAGAAATGATGGTAGAATTAGGCACTTGGTCTGTATTCTCCCCGCCATGCGTTAACCTGGGAGGAGTGTTGGCAGGTTGTGCAGAGCTGGGCTCAAGAGGATGGAGGGCTTGCACATGTTCTTCAGAGCCACACTCTATGCACTTGATGGACACATTACAGTCCCTTGCAAAATGTTCTGTAGAAGCACAGCACCTGAAACATACCCTAAATGTCTTTAAAAGCTCCTTGCGCTCTTCCAGAGGCTTTTTCCTAAAGCCGATACATTTATTGAGGGGGTGTGGCTTCTTGTGTATGGGACACTCTCTGTTAGGGTTTTCAATCTTCCTACTCTGTTTGTTCGTGGCTAGAACTGTGGTAGGAGTGGGAAGGATGTCAGTCTTTTTCACGGACACTGGGCCGCTATGGTTTCTATAGTTGCCCTGAAGACTGGTACTCTTAGGAAAGGGTGAGAAGAGGCTGTACTCACCGTAGGAAAAACTTGGATCGTTCTTGGTCCCTGCAATTTCCCTGATGAATTCACAGAAGAAAGAGAATGGAGGGAAGGAAACCTTGTTCTCTCTTTTGTATGATGACCCTAGTGCAGTCCATTTCTCTTGCAAACCATACGGGAGCTTGGAGACAATTGGGTTTACCCCTCTTGGAGTGTCAAGGTAACTGAGTCCAGGTAGTTTTGGGTCTGTCTTGGCTAGCTGAAGCTCAAGGAGAAGGTCACTCAGTCTCGAACTCCTTGTTGTTCTTACCGGATATCTTTGGGAAAGTTTCCAGACACATGAGAAGGCATTTTTTTATAGCTTCTGGACTGCCATAACTTTGCTCTAGTCGCTCCCATGCAGCTGTGAGGCCTGCAGTAGGATTGTCCATGAAAACCGATCTTAATGGCTTAACACGTGCAGCAGATAGAGGACCAAGCCATTTGATCAGCAGATTCAATTCTTGATCAGCTGTAATGCCAATATTGCTGATTGTAGTTCTGAAGGCACATTTCCAACTTCTGTAGTTCTCAGGTTGGTCATCAAAACTTGTAAGACCAGTCTTTGTGAGCTCTCTGCGAAGCATGTACCTCACAAACTCTTCTGTCTCAGTTGTCTCCGCCTTTATGTGAGATGCTGTTGGCTGTATGGTGCTGATTGCGTTATCTTTGACATTGTTGTTAAAGGACACAGGGAAATATGGTGCAGCAGATGCATCCAGGTGAGTTGCTTGCTTGAAGTCAGTTGTTCCAATGGTACGTTGATTCAAGGCTGTACCGATGACTGGAGATTGATGACTTACTTGAAGCTTGCGCTGATGCTCTGTGACGTATGAAGGCAGGCAAGGTAGGCAGGTAGGAAATGCAGTGGAGTGATTTTGAGTGCAGGAAGTTGCTGGAACCTCTTTAACTTGAAGCTGTGAAGGAGTCTCTATGTAGTCGGGAGCATTGGAGACAATGGAGTGTGCACTGCAGTGGCTTAGGACATAGTCTTTAGTGCATTTGAGGGGGTCTTCCATATCTGCTATGTTTAGGTTAATGCTGTCTTTCTCACTTGCACCTTCGTCTGCACTGATAGCTTGCTGTAGGACCCTTAGCTTTGCCATAGCTGCGTCATGTTTACACTGTTCATTTAAGGTTTCCATTGTTGCTCTTTGACGGGCTGACTGCGCTTCCGACTCTGCTCTTTGACGTGCTGACTGCGCTTCCGACTCTGCTCTTTGACGTGCTGACAGCGCTTCCAACTCTGCTCTTTTTTCTGCATATGCCACCTGCACTTTGCTGGCTTCCACTTCAGCGCGGGCATTAATAAGTCGCTCACTGAGTGTTGAGTATCTTGAACTATGGGATCTTGACGAGTTTTTAGAACGTCTGGTGGAAACAGATCTGTGAGATGCAGTGTCCTGTAACAGCTTTATTTTTGCTTCTGCCTTTAATCTGGTTTGCTGGATAAAACTGTCTCTTTCAATATTAAGAATGTTGACACGCTTTAACTGCCTCATCGCATTTTCTGACTTCATGTTTTGTAAGACATTAGTGAATTTGATGCTGGTAAGCTGATAAAGCTCATATGAGGCAGAAAGTTGTTTAATGGCGCCCTCTAGTGTCAGTAGTTCACGTTCAACAGACACTGTATTGGCTTCAGCAAGGATTTTCTCCCAGACTAATTCCAAGCTATTTGACAATTCAGTCCTTGAAGCTTCATAATTCTCCATTACTTTCCAAGTGGGTTTAACTGAGCGTTTGGGTAACTCAGTTTCTTCAGGAACTTGTGGGGAGGTAGATGTGAGTTCACATGCAGAAGCTTGGTCACTCATGATAGCAGACTGACTGTGAAGGCAGGCAGGATCTGTGTGCTGAAATATGACACTGTGCAGATTGTCTCAGGCTATAAGGCTGCCATGTGCTGCTCTGTCCCTTCTGTCTTGCTATGAGGGCAGTAAATCTTGTCTGTTTCAGTACTGACATGCAGAAATCTTGTAATTAGGCTGTGAAACTCTGTTTTTCTACTGTTCTGTCTCAACTACAAAGCGATAAAGTTCATCTCCAGGTTTAAGTAGGCCTTACTCAAGCTGGTTTGATATTCATCCCTTGCATCGATACAGGCAGTTTAACTCAATGAATAAACTCACAGTTAGGACGACAGACGATGAATCCTTTCGAATGTTCCGTTTAATGATGGATATTCATAGATAGAAAAACGTTGCAGTTGTAAGCCACATGTAAGATGTTAGCATGGAAGAAATACAGGAGTAATGACCAGAATCAGGAAGTGGAGGAGATATATAAAGAACTACGGTGAGAGAGAGAGTTCAGCTAGAAAGAAGGGGACAGATCTTAAAGACACAGAGCAAGAATAATCACATAGTGTAACACAACAAACCTCTTATAATTGAGGTTTACTGGTGATATTTTATGAGTAATTATTAATCTCTTTCTGTAATGGAAAGGAGGAAGGGAGGAGAAAAAGTGGATTCTGCAATATAGGGCCTGCTCACAGTCACCAGATGTGTTTGCATAGCTCCCATCTGTCCCTGATTTGGAGCAAAGTCCCTCTGTGCCTCTTTCCTCCTCATTTGTCCCTCATTTTGGTCTGATCTATATAGTTGTATATAAAATGCACTTTTTATCTTTCAAAAAGTGTTAAACCTTGTCTGCCGCAATATTGCAGTCCTGCTATAATTCGCTGATCGCCGCCATTACTGGTATAAAAAAAGTAAAATTCCATAAATATATACCATAGTTTGTAGACACTATAACGTTCACGTAAACCAATCAATATACGCTTATTGGGTTGTTTTTCTTCCACCAAAAACATAGCAGAATAAATATTGGCCTAAATTTATGAAGAAATTCAATTTTATTTTTTTATTTTATTGGCTATGTTTTATTGCAGAAAGTAAAAAATATTGTTTGTTTTCTAAATTGTCGATCTTTTTTTGTTTATCAAGTAAAAAATATAAAACGCAGAGGTGATCAAATACCACCAAAAGAAGGCTCTATTCATGGGAAAAATTACATCAATTTTATTTGGGTACAGCGTTGAACTGACCGCACAATTGTCAGTTAAAGTAACGCAGTGCCGTATCGCAAAAAATGGCCTAGTCCTGAAGGGGGGTAAATCTTCAAGTGGTCAAGTGGTTAAATCACTTCAGATTTCTTTTTTTTATATAAAGTGAACCTTATTCACTAACATTCACGTTGCAGAGTGAACATACACATTGCAAAGTGAACAATCTCTATTCCTTTAGTAAATCAGTGCCATTGACTTCTAATGAGAGGAGCAATGAAGCATGACCATTGTGCGTGGCTGCTCCCATGTACATAAATATTTACGGACTATACTCGGAAACAAGGGTTTTAAAATATTAACACTCACTGATAAAATTATTTGCATTCGCCCCTTCATGACCAGAATTCATTAGAGCCTAGAAGCCCAAACTAGAAATAGCAGTATCAGGCTCTCTTTGTGACAACATGAGCTTGTAGGTTTGTTTGTAAATGTAGCAAGGTCTCCGACTATGTCCAGTCTAATGAGAACTTTCCTGGCCAAAGCTAGCTGACATCTTTCAATATGTGGTGGTTGTGAGGCATAGTGGGTGCAAAGATGGTGAAAGTCATTGGGCGCCAGACACTTCTTGGATCTAAAAGAGGTTTTATTTCTTTTGACAGTCCTTTTGTATTTTTGGGGGAAAGAGGTGTAGCGCCCTGCTCCTGATGACCAGGCGCTGTGTTAAATTTAGTGGGTGTCTGAGCTGGTATTAGCTAAGATTTTGTAAATAATTAAGGCTAAATCAGCCTCTCTTCCGACTATGGCTGTGTTTGGAAGGACTTCCCACTGTTTGCCTGTAGGTGGCATTACCAACCCAGGCCAATGTGGAAGACAAACAGGCCAAAGTGCATTGAGTGTATTTTCCCGGGAACAGTTCAGTGGGAGTAGTCTCCCCGCTGAGCATGCTGGGGAAGAGTACTTAAGGGGCAGACGCCATTTTCTGGGGCTATTCTTCGCCTCGTGGCCCTCCTGGTTCGAGGCGTGTGTTACTGGAAATTCAGCCTCGGAGCCACGTTGGTCCGAGGCTGTAACTATGCCAGGTAGGCCCAGTTGTCTTGACTGGGGCCTACGCTCGAAGGTGATCCTGTGCTGTCCGTCCTGCTGGAGGAAGCCACTCAATGGAGGAAACCAGGGGACCTGTCCAGGAGAGGACCGAGCGGAAGGCCAGTATCTTGTGGAAGGCCTGGGGACCTTATTGAGGGATGCACCGTAACTAAAGTAACCTTACAGTCTGCCGGGTTGGCTTAAAGGCTCTTAGACTGTAAGGCTGGATATCCGGGTACTAAAATCCTGTGGCAGAGGATAACTGAACGGTTCAACATAACCATCACGAAGGTCTGTGGCAGAGACTGTTCTTTCTTATCTGTTCATGCATCATTCTGACTGCTAGGCCAAGTGAGAGGGGCCTATCCAGGTGAGCAATACCCACTCGAAGGAGAGTGGATAGTGAGACTTTGTATATTAGGAGTTTTCCCCAGTGATCTGCTGTGTGTGCCTGAACCTTCCCCTAACCCTCCATCCCTCTACCTATACAAGTTTGTTTGGAAAATAAAGCCTGAAGAAAAAGGATTCATAACTTGTGTGGACATTGAAGTTACTGTAGACTCTCAACCCCTAGACAACGAACAGTGAGGTAACGTTCAAGGCCCAAAATCTAAACCAGCAGCTCCTACGGGGGTAGTGCTACAGAGGGTTAGGGCCAGGACATCCTTAGGTAGTTGCAAATTCAATTGACAGACTCCGAGACTTCAATAGGAGAACAGCCGTGCAGGGAAAGGCCCCAGCAAGGCGCCACATCTGCACATGCAGGAATACTGTCTCCTATGGTAACAGTCTTTAACAGTTCCTAACTCAAACGTAACAGTCCTTTCAGCTTCACTACAACTGCCTCTTGTAGTTCTTCAACACTGAGCTCCCGATCTCTCACTAGACCCTCTGATTCACTGACTCTGAATCCCTTGAGCTCCTCCAAGGATAGCGGTGGTAACCCCTCAAGTGCCACCCACGCTTCCCTGCTGGGTCCCTAGCTTGGCACTCCAGATACTTCTCAAGCTTCACCCCTGCTAACCGGTGAGGTCCCTGGCTTGACTCAAAAGGCTGCTCTGCAAGCGTCTCCTCTGCGTGTTGGGTCCCTGACTTGATCACCGCCTGAAGTTTCCCGATTATCCACCGTGCTCTTTCAGTGAGAGTGTGGTTCCGGTACTTGCTTCAGTTTCTCACTATGGCCCCTGGCAAAGGTGGATGGTCCCTTTGTGGCGACAGCTTCCCTTCTACCTCTGACCACTTACAGGTTCTCCGGCCGACAGAACCATCGCTTTTGGTTGGATTGCAAGCCGAAATCCCAACCCTGCGCTGCCCTCTTACTTCTGGATAGGCCCTCACACAGCCTGGCAGCCAGATGCCCCCAGGATAGAGTCAGCCGTCCAGGTGGCACAGAAGACAGATCACCTGACTCCGCCCAAATATATAGGTGCTCCCAGCAGGCAAAAAGGGATTCAAGAAAACCCCTGCCCATTGGCTGAGATATCCCATATACCCATAACCTGACCTTGGGTTGCCCTTCTTATATCTAGTACCACCAAGTACCCGGCCACCTAGTGGTAGAAGAGAAAAGTGCAACAAGGCCAAACTTAGGAGGAAATCAATAGATCTCTATCAATTGACCAAATAATGACTCCTGGCAAATAAATTTGTGAGGAGCTCCCTGACTAAACCCCAGGGTGCTACATAAACAAACCCATGTGATCACTATTAGTAATGTGCTTGGGCATGTTAAGGCTCGGTTCCAGGACGCTGTCATCTGTATTGGCCAATGATCTGCAGCTGGGGCCTTCCCTGCCCCACAGTCACACATTTACACGCCCTTTATATACATGTGGTGGTGGGGTGAGAAAGGCCCCAGTCACAGATGATTGGCCCATACAGGTATAGCTCCCTCCTCTAGTTGGGCTTCTAGACTAAATTTCGTTTTTGGCTTCACTGTAATCAGTGGAGCAGTGATCTACAGTTTTTTTTTTGGTCAGGGTTTTCTAGCAGGGTTCTCTTGCATAATATAGGGCAGGGAGAGTCAAATGACCAGTATGAATATTTATCACGACCCAGCTAATCCCTTTAAGGAGGCATCCAGAAGGAGGCTGGGGTGGGGATAAATTTTTGGGATGCCTTTCCAAAGTGTTCTTTCCTCTACAGCAGGGGTCTCAAACTGGCAGCCCTCCAGCTGTTGCGAAACTACAAGTCCCATCATGCCTCTGCCTATGGGAGTCAGGCTTGTAACTGTCTGCCTTGCAATGTCTCATGGGAATTGTAGTTCTGCAACAGTTTGAGACCCCTGCTCTACAGGGAGGGTTCCAGCTTTTCTGGAGTTGCTGCGCTTGGGAGATGGCTAGTGAGACAAGAAATTGCAGTCTGGGCCTCAGCAGGTGCTGGGTTGAGGGCCTGAAGAAAATTGCTAAAAGAATATTTGTTGGAGGGCATCATCCTGGAATCCTGATCTGGAGAAGGATCTTTTGTCTCCCTCACTGAGAAACTACCTGTGGATGCTGGGGGGAGACAATGCCCCAGACATTGTGAGTAAAGACCTTGCTTTGGACTCTCGGGTGTCCAAGTGCTAGAAGGGGACTAAGGCTTCGTTCACATCTAGGCGGTTTTGGGCATTTTTCTGCTCTAATGCCGCGTACACACGACCGTTTTTCCTGTCATGCAAAAAAACAATGTTTTTCTCGACGTGATTCGTCGTGATTCCTCTCAAGCCTGCCTTGCATACACATGTTCAGGAAAAAAAACGCTCGAGCAAAGCGCGGTGACGTACAACACGTACGACAACACGTACAACGGCACTATAAAGGGAAAGTTCCATTCGAATGGCGCCACCCTTTGGGCTGCTTTTGCTGATCCTCGTGTTAGTAAAGTTTGGTGAGAGACGATTTGCGCTTTTCAGCCTCGTGCTTTTCAGTCCGTTACAGTGTGACGAATGTGCTATCTCCATTTCAAACACTAGTTTTACCAGAACGAGCGCTCTGAGCATGCGTGTTTTTTTCCCCTCGGAAAACATACACACGAGCGGTTTTCGCGACGACAAAAAGAACGACGAGAAAAAATAGAGCAGGTTCTAATTTTTTTGCGGGCAGTTTTCTCATCGAGAAAACTGCTATGGAGCATACACACAAACATTTTTCACGACCAATAGAAAAACGGTCGTGTGTACGTGGCATAAGTCTCAGGCCTCGTACACACGGCCGAGATTCTCGTTGAAAAAAACGTGGTTTTTTTCGACGAGATTCTTGGACAAGAAACTTGTCCCGGCCGAGTGTACACACGCTCGTTTCAAAGAACCCGCGGTTCTTTGAAAGGAGTGTACGCGGTGACGTCATCGACTACGTCGAGCATGCGCTCGTCACATTCGATGCCGTCGCCGCCATCTTGGTCTACCCTACGTATGCCTAGGAAGCTACCGCGCATGCGTCAAATTCATTTCGAACATGCACGGGCTTCCGGGAGGACAGGTAAGTGTACACACACTCACTTTCCTCGTCGAGAAACATGCCGAGGAGAATCTCGACGAGAAAATAGAGAGCAGGTTCTCTATTTTCTCGTCGAGGTTTCTTGTCGGTTTTCTCGACGAGAAACCCGATAGCAGCGTACACACGAGCGATTTACTCGGCAAGACCTCTCTGCCAGCAAGTTTCTTGCTGGTTCTTGCCGAGAAAATCGGTCGTGTGTACGAGGCCTTAGCTCTTAAAATTCCCAACAAGACAAATCCCATTAATTTCAATGGCCCCTGTTCACATCTGAGCGTTCTGTTGCTTAAAGCAAAACGCCCATTGCTCAAAAAAGTACACAAGGTTCTTTTTTTGGCAGATTACAGGCGTAACCTTGAAAACACCTGTACAAAAATGCTGCAAAGCTCTGCAAAAACGCCTGAAAAAACGTCTGAAAAACGACTGTAAAATAGCAACGCCTAGATGTGAACGGAGCCTTAGTGTCAGAAGGTGCTATATGTACTGGGACTGCTCTTATAGAGTCCTAGATATACTGGTCATTCCACTTCTAAGAAAAGCTTAAAGTGGATTAGTGAGAAGCCATCCTTCTGTTATTTTTGCTATCATTTGGAGTATCCTGATCCCTGAACCCCTCTCCTGTTCTAGTTATTCAGCAATAAATTCGAAAAGACATCCCCTAGACCAGGGGTAGGCAACCTCGGCCCTCCAGCTGTTTTGAAACTACAAGTCCCATGAGACATTGCAAGACCCTGACAATTACAGGCATGACTCCTAGAGGCAGAGGCATGATGGGATTTGTAGTTTCACCATAGCTGGAGGGCTGAGGTTGACTACCCCTGTCCTAGACTGAGCCTGTATTGTCAGTGTGCATGGAACTGTGTCTGTGGCAGGCTGCCTATGTACTAGCATAGGGACCTGGATATAATCCAAGCGGCCCCTTCAGGAGTGAGCGCAACAGAGGTGGCAGCTTCCTGGTGGGCTTACACGTGTAGGTTTCGGTGATAGTCTAAACACGCCCAAGATCATTACTAATCACCATGTCAAAGCTGTGATGAAGATCTCATGGTCATGAACTATGATGAGCTGTCACGTGACATATACATTCTCAAGGCATGGGGTATAATTTTTAAGAACATTATAAGCCAGTTTATAGACGTCATCTGGTTAAAGTGTTACTAAACCCACAACCTACTCTTACCTGTAGGTAAAAGTGGAACTGTAGTCTGCTCACATAATTTGTAATAAAAACATCTTTGCCATTCTGAAGATTCCCTCCAACCACTTTGCATATTATTTTATATATACTGTGATTCTGTTTTTGCCAAAATATGCTGCAGAAATCTCCCTCCACTGAGTCTGGCTGCATCTATTTTAACTGTGGGCAGCTGAAGCTGCTGCCTGTTCACTTCCTGGATTTACACAGAGGCACACCTCCAGCTCTGCAGCTCTCATTGGCCCTCTTATGACTCACCCCCTCCCTTCCTGGCAAACTCTCAGGAGAGTGAGAGAGAGAGCTGTGTATGATGTCATAAGCCTAGGCTTTTTTCCAGGCAAGGAGGAAGTGGGCTGTATAAGGTATTTACTGGCAGAAAAAAATTGTTTTACTATCCAAAGTTAAAACAACAAGGGCAGAAGATTTAATAGATGGAAAGTGGAAAAAATTACTGAAGTTCCACTTTAAATTGAGTTGACCATGGACTATAGTTCCCCTTGTAGATGCTCACGTGACCTAAATATTTGATAAAAACACCAGAGAATCCTCTGTCTCTGTCTACCTAGCATTTTATCCCTGCCAGATTGTGATTTTGTGTCTTTTATCTAATCAATTTATTCTCAGTTCTCTTATCTCTGCCCACACCACTTAGCAGACACATTAATAATCAGAGGTTAGAGCAGGCAGATAGGCTTATGCACACTTCTTTTCTATCTGTGCTGCCCATGGTGTCCATATAGCAGGATGATTTTAGTAATAAGTAGACATCAATGTTCCTTTTTAGGTCATTGAGACTGGTCTGTGCTTTATCCAAATCTCTTCCTCTTTTTTATACTTTTATACTTTTGATCCGCCACTTCTGTGCACACATTTGTTAAAGCGAGACTGTTTTTTTGGAATAATATATTTAGAATGTTGAGTGCATGCTTCATTTTTGTTTATAGAGCATTTTGGAAGATTTTTTTTTATAGAGGTCAGATTTGTTTTGGCCTGTACATGATGATGATGATGATTTCAGAAATAAATTATTACTTTGATACTCTATTGGGGATATATTGTTGCTGGGGGGAGGGTAATTCTATTGTTGCTGGGTTGTGATCTAATGTTGCTAGGGGGATCTATCATTTGTGGGGGGGGGGGTCTATTATTGCTGGCTGCAGGGAATTTATTTTACTGCTTATCATGTTATCAATAACACATTACATACAAATTATTTAGCACCACAAAATTATACTTAGTTCTGTATTCTCTAAAAGGGGCAGTACTGGGAGGTGGGTAGGGGTGAAACCAGGGGGCGGGGCTCAGAAGTCATCAGGGGGGTGGCGACAAGTGGTGGCTCAGAAGGGGGGGTACCTGCACCTATCTTCTAAGAAAAAAAGCCCTGCATATTTCATATCTTTGGGAACCCTGAGGAAGCAGAGAATGGTATTATTAGTGGTGCCGAAACCCTCCCACAGAAAGCAACTTATAAAGTCATATTGATAAAAACAAGAGTTTTATTACAATTCATCGTTAATCCCCTAAAATACATGCAGGATAAGATATAAACAGCTCAGCCACCGTGAAGTGTCATCCTCCCCCATAGACCAATCACAGTAATGAATAAAGTAAATGTTCCACATATGTGTGATACATAGATGAGGAGGGAAGATGACGAATAACCCAACGCGTTTTCCAGTTACAGCTTCCTCAGGGGTTCAAAGGGTGTTGTTGAGCAGGGCTACTTCTGAAGAAAAACGTCTATATACCAAGGCTCCCTACAGCCACCTGGAATTGGCTGGGACACCTGTGTTCCCCACATTCAAAGGGCAAAGCAGTGGCGGCTGATGGTATATTTTTTGGGGGGTGGCGGTGGGTGAATTAATTGTTTGCCACCCCTAAAAAATATGCCACCAGCCGCCACTGCTTTGCACTTTGATATTTTTTTTTGGGGGGTGGCAAACAATCCACCTGCCGCTATCACCCCCCCGCCGGTCGGACAGTCAGATGGGTCAGTCACACCCCCCCTGGTTAGTCGGTCCCCAGCCCCGCACTTACCCCATCTAGGTCGCAGGCAGCGCTTCCTCCTGGCGGTGTCTCCTCCCCCTGGTGCTTCACAGCGGCTTCCCCTGCATCTCCTCCCTCCTCCTCAACGGCCAATAGGATCGCTTCTTCTCTCGGTTAATTGGGTGACGGGTCTCAGGATCCACTTAATGATTGGCCGGGAGGAGAATCAGGAAGACAATATTAATTTGCTATTATTTTGCTATTATCACACAACTGGGTGGCCCCCGAGCCCACCCTATTTTGAAGCCTATTAGCGCCTCTGTGTCATGAATCTGCAGTAATACTTTCATGACCTGTCTGTCTCTTACTTGTTCTGTGTATCAGCCTTAGGGCCTGCACTCTCACACCTGCATGGTTAAGTAATCTTCCCTCAGTGTGGCTCCACCCTAGCCTCAACAGGAACCACTATTTAACACTGTGTTCTCCAAGCCTGCCTTGCCGAGCAATATTGTGTGTTTGGTTTCCTGACTCCTGCTTGCTGTGTGCTCTACATCTGTTTCTGTTACCAATCTTGGCTTGTTCTTTGACTATCCCTGCCTGCTTGTTCCCTGACCTTTGGCGTGTTCTCTGTCTATCCTTGTCTGCTAGTTGCCCTGAACTTTGGCTTATCTACTGACTATCCCTTGTTGTCCTGGGCTGCTGCTTCCTCTCTATCCTCCTGTAGCCTACCATGAGCGTGAGCTGGGAGACCCTGGGGGCCACGACCTAGAGCCAGTTGCAGAGCAGTCTATCCTCACCACTAGAGGCTCTGGTGAACACCTGCTGGCTCTTAGACTCTGCACCCTGGGGAATCTCATGCTCTAGCTCCCAGTGGCATCCGTGTTGGTGCTCCAGTGGACCTGCCTTCCTGAACCACCCAGAGTTCCATCTGCAGGAGTCAGCTGTAGGGTCCACTACCTTAGCGGTGCACTCCTGACTCCAATGGTGTACATCTGTCACCTGGACTCAGGTGACCAGACACAATGGCTCTAATCACGTGTGTCACAAAAAAAAACACCCCCTCCAGTGGAATCCATGCGTCCGGCACCCTGCATGTAGATTAGGGGCCTGGACGCATGGATTAGGGGGGTGGCGCCCCTGCGCCCTGCATTACAGGCCGCCACTGGTGCAAAGGTGATTTGTAATCCAGTCACACTGCTCAACAATATCTCTAAACCCCTGAGGAAGCTGCAACTGCAAAACGCGTTGGGTTATTCGTCATCTTCCCTCCTCATCTATGTATCATACACATATGTGGAACATTTACTTTATTCATTACTGTGATTGGTCTATGGAGGAGGATGACACTTCAGGGTGGCTGAGCTGTTTATATCTTATTTTGCATGTAATTTAGGGGATTATTTCCCCAAAAACCTTTTAACGATGTATTGTAATACAACTCTTGTTTTTATCAATATGACTTTCTAAGTTGCTTTCTGTCAAATTCTATATATTTAGGCATGAGGTTCTGATATGTTCAGTTGGACCTAATACTTATTTATAATTTCCATAATTTCTTGCACACATGGGATTCTGCTTGTATAAGTACATTAAGCTTTTGTAAAGCATTTGTAGAGCTTTCAGCAAGCATAAGGCAGCTTTGTGAAAAACAACCTTGAGCTCTATTCGGAGATGTTAAAGCAGACGTCAAAGCAAACAATATAAACATTCCCAACGTTCTCTCTTTATCCCCGTCAATCATACAAAGAGAGCTCTGTAAATACTTTGCTTTATTTTTCAGATATTCACTATTTTAAACCTTTTGACATCATCATGGGTTCTAGAAAAGCTCTCTCTGCAGCAGCTGCTAGTGGGAGGGGTTGGCAGGGCACCCTGTATGTCTTTCTTCACATGTAGTCATCTGCTCCCAAGAGTCCTCAGCCATCATTGATTCACTGGGCTGGCTCTTACAAGCTCCTTTTGAAAGTCTGCCAGCCTTGCATGGACAGGGATAGAGTAGCAGAAAACAACCCTATGATCGCTGCAGCATCAAGCAAGACAGTTATTGGGTGGTCTGCGTTAGCATGCAGATGACTTTGTATATCCCCTACATGTGAGGTCAGCAGTATGAAGATGAGGACTGCAGGAGGTAAGCACCTGACAGCTAGGTTGGCTGGCACTCCACAAAGATCTTGAAAATAATCTTTTCAAAATCAAAACTTAGTGATTGTAAAGTCTTGTTTTTTTAAATTAAAAATAACAAACATGTTATACTTACCTCCTTTGTCCCTCTTCGGCTCTCCTGGTCCCTCCCTCCTGGGGCACCTGAGCCGAGTTACAGCTCCCTGTGTCCATTCAGACACGGAGCTGTGGCCCAGCCCTGCCCCCTTTCTATTCTCAATGGCTGACTGACTTTGATTGACAGCAGCAGGAGCCAATGGCGCTGTGCCAATGAGGAGGGGAGTCCCGGATGGCCGACACATTCCTACAACATCGCTGGAGCTGGAGGGACCTCAGGTAAGTATAAGGGGGGCTGCTGCACACAGAAGGCTTTTTTTTCTGCACACAGAAGGCATACAAAAGCATGCTTGTTATACTCACTGTGGAACCTGAGGGGGTTAATGCACTGCATTGTGTAAAAAGTCAGTTTAATCCTATCTTCTCTGATCTTCCCCTACTTCCACAGTCCCCAATCCATCTTCTGATAGTACAGAGCCTTGGGGGCACTCTGCACATGCTCAGTTTGGTGTGTATTTCTAGAGAGAGAGTTTTTTTTTTATTGGGAATGTGCATGTGATCAGCACAGGGACAATCAGTAGAGGGTCAGGGGTCCTGCAGCCTCATAGGACAGTCAGAGTAGAATGAAAACTCCTCCTACAAGCTTTAACCAGACACTGATAGAAGTCACAAGACTGCTCTAACTGCTGATGAGAAAAGGTATTTAGCAGTTTATAATTTTACTAAAACTATAGCATTTCCATGTTTTGTGTACTGTGAGAGACCGGATATAGTGAATGCAGGGTCCTGGGTTTATTAAAGTGGTTGTATACCCAAATTTTGTACAAGCACCTACAGGTAAGCCTACATTAAGGCTTACCTGTAGGTGCTTGTAATATCTCCGAGACCTACACAGTCTCGGAGATATTTGCAAAAAAAACTGTACCGCTATCTACGGCGCATGCGCGCCGTAGATAACGGCGCAGGCGCACTGAGCGCGGCGGCTCTTGAATGGGAGCCTGCCGTACACTGCCGGTAGTTCGCGCATGCGGAGTGACGGGAGTGACGTCATCGCCGCTCCGGCCAATCACAGCGCCGGAGCGGCAATACCCGGAAGTCACTCCGGGTATCATGGATTCGACGGAGGACGCATCCGAGGACCGCTGCGGGGGCTTCGATCTAAGGTAAGTGATTGATAATGAGCTAGTATGCTAGTCATACTAGCTCATTATACCTTTGCCTTGCAGGTTGACCCAAAAAAAAAAAAAGTTTTGCGGTATACAACCGCTTTAACACTTTAAACCCACGGGCTAAATTAGAGAAATTCAGTTGATTCCCCCATCAACATTAACAGCATGGGTGGAAGAAGCTCCTCTGCCAGCTATTATATTCGGCACCTTCAGCTGCCTGATAATAGTGGCGCTGCTGAACAGTGACTGCATCTTATCAGTCGCATTCCCTGTTGGTCTGATCATTTTGATTTATAAATCAACCTTTTTCAAGCTGGTACTTGCACGGTTTGAATTTCAGTCAGTTCAGCAGAAATTGGTTGAAATTCAAGGCATCTTTGGGGGCCTTTAAGCCTAGTACACATTACTAGTTTTTTTTTTCATTCAACCCAGTGGTTGACAGCTCAGGTTGGAGCAACTGTTCGAACAATCCAATGTTAGTACAGCGACCTTCCCTGCTGTTCTAATGTGTTCTGACAGGGGACCCCCAGCCAGAACACTCCGGTCAGCGCTCTCAGCCATTGGCTAAGAGCGCTGATCAGGAACTGGCCGGCTGCTGGTTTTCCAGCATGCTCGTCTGACAGAAGCTACCCGGAAGCCATTGGCTCCCGCTGCTGTCAATCAAATTCAGTGACACAGGAGCCGGGGGCAGGGCCGAGTGCCAATAGACGCAGCAGCGGGACTCGTGAGCGCGCACGCACGGGTGTCCCCAGGGAATTCGGGTCTCAATGGGGGCACCTAATGAAGAGGAGGAGCAAGGAGCACCAACGGGAAACCCCAAAAGAGAAGGATCTGGGCTGCTCTGTGCAAAACCCCTGCACAGAGCAGGTAAGTATAACATGTTTGTTATTAAAAAAAAAAAAAAAAAACGAACCTTTACAATCACTTTAAGTCACAGTCAGCAGCCAACATTTCAGGGACACAAAGGAACCCTTTATCAAAGTAATAAAATCTATATTGACAGTAAAAGTGGAACTAAACCCATCGATTTAACAGTTCCAAAAAACAGTTACATTCCTGGCATGTACAGGGAATGTAGCCGTCACATTTGCCTGTGCTCTCAACCAAACTGCCAAACCACAAAAAGGCTGGTGTCATAATGATCGCATGTGCAGCATCATAACAGTTAAAGCGAAGTTCCACCAATATAAAAGTCAGCGGCTACAAAAAGTGTAGCTGCTGACCTATATTAATCGGATGCTCACTTGTCCCAGGTTCCAGTGATGCGGGCGTACAAAGCCCCCTTCTCTCTGCCGCACCGGCATCGTGACTGTGGGTGCCCGGCTCTGGCTTCACAGCCGGGCACGCACTGCGTAAGCCGCACTGTGTGCCGTGATTGGCCGGGCAATCATCTGGGACCTGTGACGTGTTCCAGATGATTGCCGAGAGGGAAGGGGGAGAGGTGAACTTCCTTCCGGCGCCGCAGTGCCCCGGGAGGAAGTGGGAGCTGGAACCCTCTAAAAAGAGGGTTTCCGCTCCCCCCCAAAAAAAAAATGGGGGTCACCTTCCCTTAAAGCGGAAGTTCCATTTTTGGATGGAACTCCGCTTTAAAGATCAAACAGAGTCTAAGATGGCAGGTTCCTTGGCTAAAAACGATAGGAGGGTTTAATTCTACTAAGAAGATTTTTCCTTGTCAAAAATATTTATTGATTACACAATAATAAGTACATACATTGGTTATTTATGCAAGGATACAGATAATGACGTTTACATAAAGTTTTTTTAAAAATAAATAATGGATAACATAGAATATTTAAAGAGAATTACTTAGATCTTCACTAACTAGATAGCCGGTGAGTAGCATTGTATACATGACTACCGTGCCTTAAAGTATAATTAAACGATCTTCATATTAACTACATGAGTTGTGACCTAACAACTTAAACTTATTGTAGTGAAGAACAATATATCTATAATAAATAGGGAGAGTAAAGAAAAGAGTAGTGAGAGATAGAGAAAGTCCACAAGGGCGGTCCAAGAACCAGTACGATGCGTAATGATTACCATTTCTTAGGTATTGGGGTTTGCATTGAAGTGATTAATCAGCTACCATGGCAGAAGGACCTCATCATTGAAATCTGGAGGTAAATAATGTTTTATCCAAGGGAGCCAAAGTTTTTTGAATTAGGGGATTTGGTCCCCGTCATTGGCTATCATTTTGGCATGTGACATTGTGGTGTTCATTCTATGAATTGTTTCTGCCAACCCCAAAGTTGGGGATTTCCATGCTTTGGCTATCGTTTGTTTTGCTGCAGTTAGAAGTGGAATAAAAAGATTAAATTGAAAAAATGTTAAGCATTCCGGTTTTAGATTAAGTAGTGCCGTAAATGGGTCTAGTTGTATCTGTTGTCGGAACATTTTAGAGGCCATTGCAAAGATTTCTTTCCAGAAAGATTGCACTATCGGACATGTCCACCATACATGCAAGTGAGTGCTCAAATCTGAACAGCCCCTAAAGCAAAGAGCTGAATGTGTAGGTGCAAACTTGGCCACTCTAGCAGGTACAAGGTACCACCGCGTCAGGACCTTGTAATTTGTTTCCATCGCCTTGACATTGGGCGAGGATGATTTTATGGTTGACCAAATCTTAGTCCAATCAGCATTATCTAGGTTACACCCCAGGTCCTCCTCCCATTTCCGCACATAGGTTGGTTTGTCATAATTGGGGTCTATAAGAAGTTGGGTGTAGAGGATTGATATCATTCCTCTGGCTAATGGGTCTTTTTTTGCTAAGAAGATTTTTAAGCTCCTCATAGAGTGTTGGCTTCTTCATCAATTTTTGACCAAGAACCTCACAAAAACTTGCACCAGCCCAAAAATATTCTGTAACAGGCCAAGTCCAACCCTGACCAGGCAAATGGCAACTATGGTTTCTATCATCCCACAAATAGCAGACTTGACCCTTTTGGTAAGCTACAGGAAGATTTGTATCCCAACCTAAACCTCAGTAGAGGTGCCATTTCCTGGCAAAGTGCAATTCCTTGTTTTCAGCAAATATGTGCATAGTTCTGTGTAACCTACAATGAATCAACACTTATGTATTCATAACCCATGGATTGCATGACTGGTTGTAGAGTGCAATATTCATCATACCCAAATTCGCTTGAAAAATCTCAGATCTTCTCGTTTACAGCGCACCATGAAAAGTTCTGCTTATTTTACAGTGGCAAGCTTAAGCTGGATTGGCAACCCAAGCCAGCCTGTGCAATGAGGAGATACTGATAGCAGATCATTGCAGCATAGCAGAGTCTTATCCGCCCACCACTTCTGCTGAACCAAGACACTGTTTTTTTTTTTTTTTTGCTTTGCTACCGCTTTTTAATCACCCGATAGGGAGCGTGGGCTGAGTGTTTCTGTGTGAGTGAGAGGAGCTTTCACAGTATTAATGATAGATGGATCACTTCAACTAAAGAAGCATCAGAACACAGGCTTCTCACTCCTTTCTAATCCACTGGGTATGCAGGACATTTCTAAAGTGAGGATGCTTCACACACCTGCTAGCTTAGGCATCTATTTCCCAGTGTCACTTGTGATGAGGGCTGTGCATAAAATCTGTAATAGGAAACAGCCACCCAACTACTCCTGATACATACAGATGAGAAAACAGGCTTCTGCATCACCAGTTCTACTGGCTTCATGATGCAGATCCCTCATCCTAGTGCTAGTTACGGACGTAAAAAAAGGAAGTTCCATCTCACGTCATAAAAAAAAAAGTGCGGCAGAAATAATGTGCAGGCACCAAGAGGTGCAGGAACCTCCAAAATCCTGCCATTTGCTGCCAAAGTCCTGCAGGCACTATCTTATAGTGACTGAGCTTACCTGCCCTTCCCGTCTCCTGCAAATTTCTATTGGACAATGAGGCAACCTATAATATTGATGGCCAATAACAGTGTATACAAGGTAGGAGGTACAATTCTTTACAAGAAATGGTAGGCAGAGGCTTCACTGTTTATATTTTAAAATGGCTTTTTAGAAACCTTGCGTAATTTGGGTGGTTATAAATGAGAAAGAAATTTGCAAAAGAAGATGGTTTTTTTAGGCACCAACGCTTGGATTATATATATTTTATCCAAAAATATATTTTAAAAAACAACATTTAAATCATATCATATCAGCTGTACCTTTGGCCCCTCTATCAGATTTCTTGGAACCTCGCATTGACCAGGCACTGGACTGTGTGGTTTATAGAATCTGGTTTATGGCAATGCTCAGATAGATAAGTTGCTCAACTCTATAAGAACAAGGGATTGTACTATATAAACCCTAGTAGACTCGGACACTTCTCACATACCCTGTTGCCCCATATCCATTTTTTCGGTCCGCGTCCATGCCTGATGTCCTCGCCTTCACTTACCTGCATTCCACATTTGTATATCATTCTGTACATCTGCTTAAGCTCCTGAGGAAGCGCTCTTTAGCATGAAACATGTTGAGCAGGAATTAATTATCCCAGTTCGCAGCAGCCCCCAACTGAGTGTCACCGCACAGAGTATCTTTAGGTGTTAACCGTTAGCATATTTATATGTCAGAAAGCCTAGCAAACCCTGTGGGACGGATTGATACATTTTTGAAAAGTAACAATGCTCATACTTTTTGATAAGCTTCAATTTTAAATGTTGTTTTTTATATAGTTTTTTAAATAAAGATGTACACATTTTATCAATCTGAGTGTTGATGCCTAAAAAGTCCATCTTCTGTTACAAATTTATTTCTGGTTAATGTTAGGACGTGGCGTAACTTATCTTATTGGTGTCCACAGTGCCACCCTGTTGTGACATACCTTCCTGCCTATTGGTTATAAGGCCTGGTTCACAATTATGCAGGTTGCAGTTGATGCATATTCCAGGTGCATTTTGTGTTTTTCAATACACATTTTTGATCCATTGAAGTCTATGAAACCAAAAACACAACCTGCTGGTCCCTGGCCTTTTCCATACAGTGTGAAAGTGATCCATAGGAAACCACGTTAAATGGACTGTAGTGTGTTTCTGCAAAACTGAAAATGCACTAATAAATGTATAGGTATGAACCAGGCCTGAATGAGGCCTTCAAGCCACAAAACATGTTTATTTGTAGAAGTATATTCCGGTTCAATAATTGTATTGATTTTCAAGACAGAAGTATAAACAGTACTGCAGGGGCAGTGGAAAGTTTTGCACTAATAACAGACAAGCAGGGGTGATATCAGTGGAATACAATAATCCAGCTATTCTAAACCAGAGTTCTGTGGAACCCTAGAGTTTCTCAAGAGGTTCCTTGAACTGTGGTTGACTGACCTCCCATTTGATGGTGCCTCTATAGTTGCAGGACCAATGCCACTTGGCAAAGCCAGTGGCATGACACTAATTATCCTTTTAGCTATCCATGGGTGGAATTCTGACCAGCACAAGAAGCATTTTTGCCATTAACATCCAATGAGTTGGTTTAAGCAAGACCTGAAAATTATTTTAGGGGCTTCTCTGGGATAAAAAAGTTGAGGAAGGCTGCAATAAATGGTCAACAATAGGGATGAGCTTCGTGTTCGAGTCGAACATACGTTCGACTCGAACATTGGCTGTTCGATCGTTCGACGAAGATCGAACGATTTGGGCCGTTCGCGCCAAATTCGAGTGACGCGAACGGCCCACAATGCACTACGCCATCGCAGTGTCATCCAGGCGCTGTGATTGGCCAAGCATGCACTGTGACCCCGCATGCTTGGCCAATCACAGCGCCGGCAGCGAGGAGAGCAATGATTGGCCACAGGCAGGATGCCTGTGGCCAATTATTGCTGAGGGTGTTTAGTACACGCCCCACACTATAAAAGGCCGCCAGCACGGCGGCCTAGTGTAGTGTGTTCCGGAGCAGGGATAGAGTAGCATAGGCAGGGACAGTGACTGTTATTTCTTTCTTGCTTAACCTGGATTCCTTTAGTTTAGGGAAAGAGAAGGATAGGTAGGGAGAGTGTCAGTGTGTTTTGTGCTTCTGCTATAGTGTGCTTAAAAAAAAACATTTATTCTAGGGACAGAAAACTCTAGGTAGGGACAGTGTCAGTTTCTTTCACTCTGCAAGTCCTTGTTTCCAGGGACCTGGAAGGACAGTGAGTGAATTGTCCTTTTGCTATATTGTGATTAAAAAAAACATTTATTCTAGGGACAGAAAACTCTAGGTAGGGACAGTGTCAGTTTCTTTCACTCTGCAAGTCCTTGTTTCCAGGGACCTGGAAGGACAGTGAGTGAATTGTCCTTTTGCTATATTGTGATTAAAAAAAACATTTATTCTAGGGACAGAAAACTCTAGGTAGGGACAGTGTCAGTTTCTTTCACTCTGCAAGTCCTTGTTTCCAGGGACCTGGAAGGACAGTGAGTGAATTGTCCTTTTGCTATATTGTGATTAAAAAAAACATTTTTTTCTAGGGACAGAAAACTGTAGGTAGGGAGAGTATTTTTTTTCTTTCACTCTGCAAGTCCTTGTTTCCAGGGACCTGTAAGGACAGTGAGTTAATTGTCCTTGTGCTATATTGTGCTGAAAAAAACATTTATTCCAGGGACAGAAAACTCTAGGTAGGGACAGTGTCAGTTTCTTTCACTCTGCAAGTCCTTGTTTCCAGGGACCTGGAAGGACAGTGAGTGAATTGTCCTTTTGCTATATTGTGATTAAAAAAAACATTTATTCTAGGGACAGAAAACTCTAGGTAGGGACAGTGTCAGTTTCTTTCACTCTGCAAGTCCTTGTTTCCAGGGACCTGGAAGGACAGTGAGTGAATTGTCCTTTTGCTATATTGTGATTAAAAAAAACATTTATTCTAGGGACAGAAAACTCTAGGTAGGGACAGTGTCAGTTTCTTTCACTCTGCAAGTCCTTGTTTCCAGGGACCTGGAAGGACAGTGAGTGAATTGTCCTTTTGCTATATTGTGATTAAAAAAAACATTTATTCTAGGGACAGAAAACTCTAGGTAGGGACAGTGTCAGTTTCTTTCACTCTGCAAGTCCTTGTTTCCAGGGACCTGGAAGGACAGTGAGTGAATTGTCCTTTTGCTATATTGTGATTAAAAAAAACATTTTTTTCTAGGGACAGAAAACTGTAGGTAGGGAGAGTATTTTTTTTCTTTCACTCTGCAAGTCCTTGTTTCCAGGGACCTGTAAGGACAGTGAGTTAATTGTCCTTGTGCTATATTGTGCTGAAAAAAACATTTATTCCAGGGACAGAAAACTCTAGGTAGGGACAGTGTCAGTTTCTTTCACTCTGCAAGTCCTTGTTTCCAGGGACCTGGAAGGACAGTGAGTGAATTGTCCTTTTGCTATATTGTGATTAAAAAAAACATTTTTTTCTAGGGACAGAAAACTGTAGGTAGGGAGAGTGTTTTTTTTCTTTCACTCTGCAAGTCCTTGTTTCCAGGGACCTGTAAGGACAGTGAGTTAATTTTCCTTGTGCTATATTGTGATTAAAAAAAACATTTATTCTAGGGACAGAAAACTCTAGGTAGGGACAGTGTCAGTTTCTTTCACTCTGCAAGTCCTTGTTTCCAGGGACCTGGAAGGACAGTGAGTGAATTGTCCTTTTGCTATATTGTGATTAAAAAAAACATTTATTCTAGGGACAGAAAACTCTAGGTAGGGACAGTGTCAGTTTCTTTCACTCTGCAAGTCCTTGTTTCCAGGGACCTGGAAGGACAGTGAGTGAATTGTCCTTTTGCTATATTGTGATTAAAAAAAACATTTATTCTAGGGACAGAAAACTCTAGGTAGGGACAGTGTCAGTTTCTTTCACTCTGCAAGTCCTTGTTTCCAGGGACCTGGAAGGACAGTGAGTGAATTGTCCTTTTGCTATATTGTGATTAAAAAAAACATTTTTTTCTAGGGACAGAAAACTGTAGGTAGGGAGAGTATTTTTTTTCTTTCACTCTGCAAGTCCTTGTTTCCAGGGACCTGTAAGGACAGTGAGTTAATTGTCCTTGTGCTATATTGTGCTGAAAAAAACATTTATTCCAGGGACAGAAAACTCTAGGTAGGGACAGTGTCAGTTTCTTTCACTCTGCAAGTCCTTGTTTCCAGGGACCTGGAAGGACAGTGAGTGAATTGTCCTTTTGCTATATTGTGATTAAAAAAAACATTTTTTTCTAGGGACAGAAAACTGTAGGTAGGGAGAGTGTTTTTTTTCTTTCACTCTGCAAGTCCTTGTTTCCAGGGACCTGTAAGGACAGTGAGTTAATTTTCCTTGTGCTATATTGTGATTAAAAAAAACATTTATTCTAGGGACAGAAAACTCTAGGTAGGGACAGTGTCAGTTTCTTTCACTCTGCAAGTCCTTGTTTCCAGGGACCTGGAAGGACAGTGAGTGAATTGTCCTTTTGCTATATTGTGATTAAAAAAAACATTTATTCTAGGGACAGAAAACTCTAGGTAGGGACAGTGTCAGTTTCTTTCACTCTGCAAGTCCTTGTTTCCAGGGACCTGGAAGGACAGTGAGTGAATTGTCCTTTTGCTATATTGTGATTAAAAAAAACATTTATTCTAGGGACAGAAAACTCTAGGTAGGGACAGTGTCAGTTTCTTTCACTCTGCAAGTCCTTGTTTCCAGGGACCTGGAAGGACAGTGAGTGAATTGTCCTTTTGCTATATTGTGATTAAAAAAAACATTTATTCTAGGGACAGAAAACTCTAGGTAGGGACAGTGTCAGTTTCTTTCACTCTGCAAGTCCTTGTTTCCAGGGACCTGGAAGGACAGTGAGTGAATTGTCCTTTTGCTATATTGTGATTAAAAAAAACATTTTTTTCTAGGGACAGAAAACTGTAGGTAGGGAGAGTATTTTTTTTCTTTCACTCTGCAAGTCCTTGTTTCCAGGGACCTGTAAGGACAGTGAGTTAATTGTCCTTGTGCTATATTGTGCTGAAAAAAACATTTATTCCAGGGACAGAAAACTCTAGGTAGGGACAGTGTCAGTTTCTTTCACTCTGCAAGTCCTTGTTTCCAGGGACCTGGAAGGACAGTGAGTGAATTGTCCTTTTGCTATATTGTGATTAAAAAAAACATTTTTTTCTAGGGACAGAAAACTGTAGGTAGGGAGAGTATTTTTTTTCTTTCACTCTGCAAGTCCTTGTTTCCAGGGACCTGTAAGGACAGTGAGTTAATTGTCCTTGTGCTATATTGTGCTGAAAAAAACATTTATTCCAGGGACAGAAAACTCTAGGTAGGGACAGTGTCAGTTTCTTTCACTCTGCAAGTCCTTGTTTCCAGGGACCTGGAAGGACAGTGAGTGAATTGTCCTTTTGCTATATTGTGATTAAAAAAAACATTTTTTTCTAGGGACAGAAAACTGTAGGTAGGGAGAGTATTTTTTTTCTTTCACTCTGCAAGTCCTTGTTTCCAGGGACCTGTAAGGACAGTGAGTTAATTGTCCTTGTGCTATATTGTGCTGAAAAAAACATTTATTCCAGGGACAGAAAACTCTAGGTAGGGACAGTGTCAGTTTCTTTCACTCTGCAAGTCCTTGTTTCCAGGGACCTGGAAGGACAGTGAGTGAATTGTCCTTTTGCTATATTGTGATTAAAAAAAACATTTTTTTCTAGGGACAGAAAACTGTAGGTAGGGAGAGTGTTTTTTTTCTTTCACTCTGCAAGTCCTTGTTTCCAGGGACCTGTAAGGACAGTGAGTTAATTTTCCTTGTGCTATATTGTGATTAAAAAAAACATTTATTCTAGGGACAGAAAACTCTAGGTAGGGACAGTGTCAGTTTCTTTCACTCTGCAAGTCCTTGTTTCCAGGGACCTGGAAGGACAGTGAGTGAATTGTCCTTTTGCTATATTGTGATTAAAAAAAACATTTTTTTCTAGGGACAGAAAACTGTAGGTAGGGAGAGTGTTTTTTTTCTTTCACTCTGCAAGTCCTTGTTTCCAGGGACCTGGAAGGACAGTGAGTGAATTGTCCTTTTGCTATATTGTGATTAAAAAAAACATTTTTTTCTAGGGACAGAAAACTGTAGGTAGGGAGAGTGTTTTTTTTCTTTCACTCTGCAAGTCCTTGTTTCCAGGGACCTGTAAGGACAGTGAGTTAATTTTCCTTGTGCTATATTGTGATTAAAAAAAACATTTATTCTAGGGACAGAAAACTCTAGGTAGGGACAGTGTCAGTTTCTTTCACTCTGCAAGTCCTTGTTTCCAGGGACCTGGAAGGACAGTGAGTGAATTGTCCTTTTGCTATATTGTGATTAAAAAAAACATTTATTCTAGGGACAGAAAACTCTAGGTAGGGACAGTGTCAGTTTCTTTCACTCTGCAAGTCCTTGTTTCCAGGGACCTGGAAGGACAGTGAGTGAATTGTCCTTTTGCTATATTGTGATTAAAAAAAACATTTATTCTAGGGACAGAAAACTCTAGGTAGGGACAGTGTCAGTTTCTTTCACTCTGCAAGTCCTTGTTTCCAGGGACCTGGAAGGACAGTGAGTGAATTGTCCTTTTGCTATATTGTGATTAAAAAAAACATTTATTCTAGGGACAGAAAACTCTAGGTAGGGACAGTGTCAGTTTCTTTCACTCTGCAAGTCCTTGTTTCCAGGGACCTGGAAGGACAGTGAGTGAATTGTCCTTTTGCTATATTGTGATTAAAAAAAACATTTATTCTAGGGACAGAAAACTCTAGGTAGGGACAGTGTCAGTTTCTTTCACTCTGCAAGTCCTTGTTTCCAGGGACCTGGAAGGACAGTGAGTGAATTGTCCTTTTGCTATATTGTGATTAAAAAAAACATTTTTTTCTAGGGACAGAAAACTGTAGGTAGGGAGAGTATTTTTTTTCTTTCACTCTGCAAGTCCTTGTTTCCAGGGACCTGTAAGGACAGTGAGTTAATTGTCCTTGTGCTATATTGTGCTGAAAAAAACATTTATTCCAGGGACAGAAAACTCTAGGTAGGGACAGTGTCAGTTTCTTTCACTCTGCAAGTCCTTGTTTCCAGGGACCTGGAAGGACAGTGAGTGAATTGTCCTTTTGCTATATTGTGATTAAAAAAAACATTTTTTTCTAGGGACAGAAAACTGTAGGTAGGGAGAGTATTTTTTTTCTTTCACTCTGCAAGTCCTTGTTTCCAGGGACCTGTAAGGACAGTGAGTTAATTGTCCTTGTGCTATATTGTGCTGAAAAAAACATTTATTCCAGGGACAGAAAACTCTAGGTAGGGACAGTGTCAGTTTCTTTCACTCTGCAAGTCCTTGTTTCCAGGGACCTGGAAGGACAGTGAGTGAATTGTCCTTTTGCTATATTGTGATTAAAAAAAACATTTTTTTCTAGGGACAGAAAACTGTAGGTAGGGAGAGTATTTTTTTTCTTTCACTCTGCAAGTCCTTGTTTCCAGGGACCTGTAAGGACAGTGAGTTAATTGTCCTTGTGCTATATTGTGCTGAAAAAAACATTTATTCCAGGGACAGAAAACTCTAGGTAGGGACAGTGTCAGTTTCTTTCACTCTGCAAGTCCTTGTTTCCAGGGACCTGGAAGGACAGTGAGTGAATTGTCCTTTTGCTATATTGTGATTAAAAAAAACATTTTTTTCTAGGGACAGAAAACTGTAGGTAGGGAGAGTGTTTTTTTTCTTTCACTCTGCAAGTCCTTGTTTCCAGGGACCTGTAAGGACAGTGAGTTAATTTTCCTTGTGCTATATTGTGATTAAAAAAAACATTTATTCTAGGGACAGAAAACTCTAGGTAGGGACAGTGTCAGTTTCTTTCACTCTGCAAGTCCTTGTTTCCAGGGACCTGGAAGGACAGTGAGTGAATTGTCCTTTTGCTATATTGTGATTAAAAAAAACATTTTTTTCTAGGGACAGAAAACTGTAGGTAGGGAGAGTGTTTTTTTTCTTTCACTCTGCAAGTCCTTGTTTCCAGGGACCTGGAAGGACAGTGAGTGAATTGTCCTTTTGCTATATTGTGATTAAAAAAAACATTTTTTTCTAGGGACAGAAAACTGTAGGTAGGGAGAGTGTTTTTTTTCTTTCACTCTGCAAGTCCTTGTTTCCAGGGACCTGTAAGGACAGTGAGTTAATTTTCCTTGTGCTATATTGTGATTAAAAAAAACATTTATTCTAGGGACAGAAAACTCTAGGTAGGGACAGTGTCAGTTTCTTTCACTCTGCAAGTCCTTGTTTCCAGGGACCTGGAAGGACAGTGAGTGAATTGTCCTTTTGCTATATTGTGATTAAAAAAAACATTTATTCTAGGGACAGAAAACTCTAGGTAGGGACAGTGTCAGTTTCTTTCACTCTGCAAGTCCTTGTTTCCAGGGACCTGGAAGGACAGTGAGTGAATTGTCCTTTTGCTATATTGTGATTAAAAAAAACATTTATTCTAGGGACAGAAAACTCTAGGTAGGGACAGTGTCAGTTTCTTTCACTCTGCAAGTCCTTGTTTCCAGGGACCTGGAAGGACAGTGAGTGAATTGTCCTTTTGCTATATTGTGATTAAAAAAAACATTTATTCTAGGGACAGAAAACTCTAGGTAGGGACAGTGTCAGTTTCTTTCACTCTGCAAGTCCTTGTTTCCAGGGACCTGGAAGGACAGTGAGTGAATTGTCCTTTTGCTATATTGTGATTAAAAAAAACATTTATTCTAGGGACAGAAAACTCTAGGTAGGGACAGTGTCAGTTTCTTTCACTCTGCAAGTCCTTGTTTCCAGGGACCTGGAAGGACAGTGAGTGAATTGTCCTTTTGCTATATTGTGATTAAAAAAAACATTTTTTTCTAGGGACAGAAAACTGTAGGTAGGGAGAGTATTTTTTTTCTTTCACTCTGCAAGTCCTTGTTTCCAGGGACCTGTAAGGACAGTGAGTTAATTGTCCTTGTGCTATATTGTGCTGAAAAAAACATTTATTCCAGGGACAGAAAACTCTAGGTAGGGACAGTGTCAGTTTCTTTCACTCTGCAAGTCCTTGTTTCCAGGGACCTGGAAGGACAGTGAGTGAATTGTCCTTTTGCTATATTGTGATTAAAAAAAACATTTTTTTCTAGGGACAGAAAACTGTAGGTAGGGAGAGTATTTTTTTTCTTTCACTCTGCAAGTCCTTGTTTCCAGGGACCTGTAAGGACAGTGAGTTAATTGTCCTTGTGCTATATTGTGCTGAAAAAAACATTTATTCCAGGGACAGAAAACTCTAGGTAGGGACAGTGTCAGTTTCTTTCACTCTGCAAGTCCTTGTTTCCAGGGACCTGGAAGGACAGTGAGTGAATTGTCCTTTTGCTATATTGTGATTAAAAAAAACATTTTTTTCTAGGGACAGAAAACTGTAGGTAGGGAGAGTATTTTTTTTCTTTCACTCTGCAAGTCCTTGTTTCCAGGGACCTGTAAGGACAGTGAGTTAATTGTCCTTGTGCTATATTGTGCTGAAAAAAACATTTATTCCAGGGACAGAAAACTCTAGGTAGGGACAGTGTCAGTTTCTTTCACTCTGCAAGTCCTTGTTTCCAGGGACCTGGAAGGACAGTGAGTGAATTGTCCTTTTGCTATATTGTGATTAAAAAAAACATTTTTTTCTAGGGACAGAAAACTGTAGGTAGGGAGAGTGTTTTTTTTCTTTCACTCTGCAAGTCCTTGTTTCCAGGGACCTGTAAGGACAGTGAGTTAATTTTCCTTGTGCTATATTGTGATTAAAAAAAACATTTTTTCTAGGGACAGAAAACTGTAGGTAGGGAGAGTGTTTTTTTTCTTTCACTCTGCAAGTCCTTGTTTCCAGGGACAGAGAAGGACACCTGAAGGTAGCCCTTATTGCTTTTTTCCCATCTCCCTGCAGGCCATCTATTAGAATGTCTGGAAGGCAAACAAGGAGAGGCAGACAGTCAGGAGGCAATAAAAGAGGGCAAGCAGGCTCTGTGTCTGGGGGCAACAGTGCTGGTCGTGGACGCGGTGCATTGTCATCAGCACATGGCCATGGGACACGCTTGTCCTTCTTTTCGGCAGCTGGACATGTTGAGCCACATCATGCCGAAGACTTGGTAGAGTGGATGACCAAGCCCTCCTCCTCCTCCTCATCCTCTCTCACCCAGGCTCAGGGTACTGGAAAAGCAGCTGCCAAAGCGTCGTCTTCCCTGGTATCAATGTCAGACAAATCATCAGTCACTCCTTCCCTAGACCCACCATGTCCTCCTCCTGAGGAGTCCCCCGAACTGTTTCAGCACAGTGTTGGGTACATGCTCCAGGAGGATGCCCAGCGTTTCGAAGGGTCTGATGATGAAACCCAGCTAGAGGAAGGCAGTAGCGTGAGAGCAGACAGAGGGGATGCTCAAGAAGGACACCAATCTGGCAGTCATGTTCCAGCAGCTGCAGCATACTGCCAGATTGGCTCCAGTGATGAGGAGGGAGGGGATGATGAGGTCAATGACTCCACGTGGGTGCCTAATAGGAGAGAGGAGGAGGAGGAGGATGAGGAGGAGGCACATCTCCAACGAGGCAGGATGCCCTTTGGTGGCCAGCGTAAGGGCAGTACACCGACGGAATCACACCGCAGAGCTCCGCCTGTGCAGGGCGCTGCCTCTGCCCGTCATTCAAAAAGTTCTTTGGTGTGGGCCTTTTTTGAGGCTAGTGCATCAGATCGCACAGCTGCTGTTTGCAACATATGTCTCAAGCGTATATCGCGTGGCCAAAACATCAGCCGCTTGGGTACCACATGCCTGACCAGACATATGTTGACCTGCCATGCAGCTCGTTGGCAAGCCTACCTCAAAGACCCACACCAAAGAACAAAGCGGACCTCTCCTTGCACCGCATCAGCTGGGATCTCCAACCCCACTATAACTTCAGTCCTCTCTGAAACATGCACTGAGAGGAATGAAGGTGTAGAATTAGGTGTGTCACAGCCAAGTACTTGCGCCCACTCTGCTAGCAGTACACCGACGTCCGATTCTAGCAGGCAAATTTCCCTGCCCCAGCTGCTGGACCGTCGAAAGAAGTTCACTCCCAGCCATCCACATGCCCAGCGGTTGAATGCTAGCTTGGCTAAATTGCTAGCGCTTCAACTGCTGCCTTTTCAGTTGGTAGACTCGGCCCCCTTCCGTGAGTTTGTGCAATGTGCGGTTCCTCAGTGGCAGGTTCCCAAACGCCACTTTTTCTCACGGAAGGCTATTCCGGCTCTCTACCGGCATGTGGAAGGCAATGTCTTGGCCTCGCTGGACAGGGCGGTCAGCGGTAAGGTGCATATTACCGCTGACTCATGGTCCAGCAGGCATGGACAGGGACGTTACCTTTCTTTCACGGCCCATTGGGTCACTCTTTTGGCAGCTGGGAAGGATTCAGGACAAGGTGCAGTAGTGTTGGAGGTTGTCCCACCGCCACGCCTCCAAAATGCTACTACTGGTTGTGACACACCTCTCTCCTCCACCCCCTCCTCTTCTTCTTCCTCCATGGCCTCTTCCTGTGGTTTGTCCTATGAACCAGCGGTGCTCCGTAGCCGTTCACGGGGCTACGCAAGTACGCAGGCAAAAAGATGCCATGCCGTGCTTGCGCTGGTGTGTTTGGGGGACAGAAGCCACACTGGGGCAGAGGTCCTGTCTGCTCTGCAGGGCCAGGCCGAGAGGTGGTTGACGCCACGCCAGCTTAAGCCAGGAATGGTGGTTTGCGACAATGGCACCAACCTCCTCTCCGCCCTCCGACAGGGACAACTGACCCATGTGCCCTGTGTGGCTCACGTCCTTAACCTGGTGGTGCAGCGGTTCTTGGGCAGGTACCCGGGCTTACAGGATGTCCTGAGGCAGGCCAGGAAAGTCTGTGTGCATTTCCGCAGATCTTATAATGCCAGTGCTCGCCTGGCTGAGCTGCAAAAGGAGTTGAACCTGCCCAAGAACCGCCTTATATGTGACATGCCCACCAGGTGGAACTCAACGTTGGCCATGCTGCAGCGGCTGCACACGCAGCAGAGGGCCATCAATGAGTACCTGTGCGACTACGGCACCAGGACAGGGTCAGGGGAGCTTGGTTTTTTTTCTCCACGCCAGTGGGGCATGATCAGGGATGCATGCACTGTCCTGGCACCATTTGAGGAGGCCACGAGGATGGTGAGCAGTGACAGTGCATGCATCAGTGACACTGTACCTCTTGTCCACCTGTTGGAGCACACGCTGCGTGGAATAATGGACAGGGCACTTGAGGCAGAACAGAGGCAGGAAGAGGAGGACTTCCTTGCCTCTCAAGGCCCCCTTTACCCAGACAGTGTTCCTTCTGTCCCACCCATCGCACAGGAAGAGGAGGAGGAGGAGGAGGAGGAGGAGGATTGTGTCAGCATGGAGGTGGAGGCTGGCACTCAGCATCATCAGCAGCAGTCTTTTAGGGATGATTTACAGTCCCAAGAAACCAGTGGACTTGTACGTGGCTGGGAGGAGGTGGCTGCGGATCATGTCGTCCTTAGTGACCCAGAGGACTCCGGAGCGAATGCCTCAGCAAACCTACGCTGCATGGCCTCCCTGATCCTGCAAAGTCTGCGGAAGGATCCTCGTATTCTTCGGATCAAGGAGAGGGACCATTACTGGCTGGCCACTCTCCTTGATCCACGGTACAAGGGTAAGGTTGCGGACCTTATGTTACCGTCGCAGAGGGAGCAGAGGATGAGACAACTCCGGGAGGCCTTGCAGAAAGGTCTGTGCAACGCGTTCCCAGAGACTGGGAGGTTGCAAACTCCTGGTCCTGGACAACGAGTTGCTGAGGCTTCGGCCAGTCAAAGAAGGAGCGGTGGGGAAGGTGGCCGTCTGACCGATGCGTTCAGACAATTCTTTAGTCCGCAGCCCCAAAGTATGATTGGTTCCAGCAACCATCGCCAGCGTCTGATAAACATGGTGCAGGAATATCTAGGGGCAAGGTCAGACTTGGACACCTTCCCCACCGAAAATCCTCTGGCTTACTGGGTCTTGAGGATGGATCACTGGCCAGAGCTTGCACAGTATGCAATTGAGCTACTGGCCTGTCCTGCATCCAGCGTTCTTTCGGAACGCACATTCAGTGCTGCTGGAGGATTTGTCACGGATCACAGGGTGCGCCTGTCCACCGACTCGGTTGATCGACTGACTTTCATCAAGATGAACCAGTCTTGGATCACCACCAGCTACCACACACCTGATGCTGATATAACAGACTAATTGATTTTAAAATGTCACATCCCTTCAAGACTGATGCTGATGCTGAGTGCCTGTGCTGTTATGTTGACTGGCTATCCTCCTCCTCCGAGTCCTCAATGATACGATTGATGATGATAGCTTGGAAGATCATTTTTGTTTATGGGTGCCGCCACCAGTGCCTAACGCCCAATTTTTCAGCCCCTGTTTAACAGGGGCGTGTAATTACAATTTTTGAAGCAATACTTTGCAACAGGGCTCATTGCTGTGCTCCAAGTACAGTATCTGTGAGGAGTTGCAGTGTTGTGCCACCAGTGCCTAAGGCCCAATTTTTCAGCCCCTGTTTAACAGGGGCGTGTCATTACAATTTTTGAAGCAATACTTTGCAACAGGGCTCATTGCTGTGCTCCAAGTACAGTATCTGTGAGGGGTTGCAGTGTTGTGCCACCAGTGCCTAAGGCCCAATTTTTCAGCCCCTGTTCAACAGGGGCATGTAATTACAATTCTTGATCTAATAATTCACAGCAGGGCCCATTGCTGCACCCACCAAGAGTAACTGTCAGGGCTTACAGTGTTGTGGCACCAGCACCACCATCAAAGGCCCAATTTTTACTACCACTGTTCAACAATTATATGTAATTAAAATTCCTGATATAATAGTTGACAGCAGGGCGTTCCAGCACCAACCAAGAGTAACTGTGAGTGCTTACAGTGTTGTGCCAACACCAACAACTAAGGGGCCTATTTCTGCAGAGTATATACGGCAGGTCCCTACTTTCAAACATCCAACTTACAAACGACTCCTACTTGCAAACGCAAGAAGACAACAGGAAGTGAGAGGAAATCTACCACTAGGAAGGAAAATTCTCTCCTGTAAGAATAAATATGGGAGAAAGGTGTCTCCTCTGTACTGATGCTTTATCAGCAATCCTTGTTTCAAGAAAAACACCACATTTCAAAAACAGTTGTCATTGGGACGGAAAGTGAGGTGAAATGTTCTGAACAGGGGCACAGACAGCAAAACAAATGTTACAGGGGTGATAACCCTTACCTATGTTTTCCAAAAAGTTTAAAAATAGATTTTTGGGCTGGAGCTACACTTCAACAATGTACCTGTTCAAAATTACAAACAGATTCTACATAAGAACAAACCTACAGTCCCTGTCTTGTATGCACCGCCTGTATACGGCTGTTCAGAGTATATAGGGCCTTTTTTATTTTATGTGCGGGGTTCCCCTTAATATCCATACAAGACCCAAAGGGGCTGGTAATGGGCTGGGGTAGGGGGGGGGGGGGTCATGGGGTAGCTATGCCATTTTTCTTAAAGAATTTCATCCATATTACCGGGACCAGACATTACATTAAAGCCGCAAGCAGTTTTAAATGGCTTTTTTTTCCTTTAGAAGTGTCATTTTGTGCAGGGACAGTTCTAAACACGGGAAACACGTGGCACTTCACAGGCATACTTTAGACACCCCCCAGGTACGATATTTAAAGGAATATTTGACTTTTTTTTTTTCACTTTATGCATCATTAAAATGACTGCTCCCGAAAAACGACCGTTTTTAAAACTTCTTTTTGCATTGATACATGTCCCCTGGTGCAGAACCCGGGTTCCCAAACCCTTTTTAGGACAATAACATGCATAATAGTTGTTATAATTAGCACTTTAGAATTCGAACGTTCGCATCCATTGTATTTAATAGGGTTCTAATGTTCGTTCGAACTTCCGGTCCGTTCGCGGGTTCTGGTGCGAACCGAACCCGGGGGTGTTCGGCTCATCACTAGTCAACAAGGACCTATGCAGGAAATTATACCAAGTGCCCCCTAATGGGGCCTTGTGATGTGTGTAACCTGGAGGGTCTCCCAACCAGAGAGGTATGTGGGAAAAAAAGGGGGAGCAGCGAAGGAAAGGGAAGAAAAGGAGTGGGTGAGGGGAAGAGGGGCGGGGAGAATGGAAAGAGAAATGGCAGGAATGTAGGAAGGGGGAAGGTAAAAGTGAGAGGGTGGGCAAATAAAGGAAGAGAGAGTGTCTTCCTTAACAAACTCGGGATCAAATATAGGATGTGAAACTATAAATAACCAAGACTAGTGTAGCGCCCTGCTCCCAATGAGTGGGCGCTATGTGTTAAAATTGTAGTTGTCTGAGCAATAGTTTGGCTCAGAAGGATTGTGTTCAAATTATACTTCTGTTTCAGTTCAGCTGGTTGCATGATTTTCCCCCTGACGGTGGGTGTCGCTGTCACCACTAGTCAGGGTTGGAAAGGCAACAGGCTGAATGCATTGGGTATCTCTTTCCCAGAAGCATCCCAGGGGGCGTGGGCAACCCGCTGTGAAATCTGGGAGAGGGTACTTAAGGGACAGACACCATTTTGTGGGGTCGTTCGTTGGTGGTGGGCACCTCCTGA
This sequence comes from Rana muscosa, assembly GCA_029206835.1. Classification (NCBI taxonomy): domain Eukaryota; kingdom Metazoa; phylum Chordata; class Amphibia; order Anura; family Ranidae; genus Rana; species Rana muscosa. Next base: position 44,707,125 of record CM055125.1, read on the forward strand.
TCCCGACCTGAGGGCCCTCATGACCTCAGTGAGGTGGTGGCAGTTTCCACCTCGGGGCCACGTTGGCCTGAGGCTCTGTTACTGAGATGTAGGCCCAGGAGTTACTGGGGCCTACTGATCCAGGGATGATCCTGTGTCGCCTTGCCCGCGGGAAGGGACCGAGCAATTGAGGACTCAATTGGAGGATGTATCCGTATCAAAATCTACCTCACAGTGTCGCCGGAACGGCTGAAAGATCCTGGCACTCAGAAAGCTGTGTTCTTTTTATCAGAAGGTAACCCAGTGAGTGGTTGCACAAGTCTGTGGCAGAGACTATTGAGCAAATTCTATTTTCACAAGTCTGTGGCAGAGACTATCTGTGATCGAGCTACGCACCGGTTGCTAGGCCAGTGATAGTGGGCCTATCCGGTGGTTGCTGAGTCCAGTGTGGAGACAGTTGTTCCTCTGGACCTAAGAAAATACCTGTGATCCGCAAGTAAGGTACCTGAGTCCTCCCCATCCCTTCATCCCCCCTCTGTTGGAAACTTTAATCAATAAACCCCTTGAAAGAGACTTTGTGTTGGTGCAAACTTTCTTCTGGACAACTCTTCAAGGAGAACCCCTGAGACGAGCATACGGAACAGGGAGGTAACGTGCAAGGCCTAAAATTAAACCGCTAGCTCCTATGGGGGTACCGCTACACTAGGAAGATTTGAAGACAGAAAAGAAATTAAGCCAGGGTTCCCTCACCTTAAAAACCTGACCTGTGAATCATTAAGGATGCTAGACAGCTTCTTAATGATTAGCATTGCGTTCAAGCGCTCTTTAATTTCTTGAAGATTAACCTTGGGCCTCTTCCAGGCTTTGGCTATAGTTTGTTGGCAGCCAAAAATAAGTATTTTCAGAAGCATTTTACTGACTCTCTAAATTGGTAAACTAACAGCTGTAAACAATCTTCTCTCATTTAATTGTGACAGCTATGTAAATATTTCACCGCAATGTTAATTTTGTTTAATGCCTATCATAAATTATTTGACATTTTTCAGCCAGTCTATAAAGAAACTACCCTATGGCAGACCCGGATGCATAGGCTCTGCTTCGGGGCCATGTACCCATTCCATGCGTACCTGTCAAACTCAGCCGTGTCGATGAGTCTGTACAGCCAATGCATATTCATTTACTTATATAGGCTGTCTGCATGCAGCTACATGCTAGTACAAAAAGGTGTATAATCGTGCTCTCTGCCCACGTGAATGACCCCCTAAAAATATTGAAAGCAAGTTTTGGAATTACATTAACATGTTAAAGCTGTTAGTTCTATGGTTTGGTTTAGATCTACTTTAGTGCCACAATGTGAACAAATTACACCGCATTTATTGAATGATATATTTTAATAATATGAAATAAAATAAATACCTTATGTAGCGCCCTCACTCCCTCCGTTTTGTCTAGGGGTATGTTGTATGTGAGAGTAAGATGCGCTACGGCCCATGTCCTCCCCATGGCAGTGAGTGAGGTGAAGGCCAGTACCAGTTATTTTCCTCGGGCCTGTGCGTTTCAGTTAATGACCAAGTCTTGCTGTGCTGACACTTCCCTTTGCTCCCATTAACCAGAGTCCCACACACCGATTAGGGGTCCAACACTTGTTTTATTGTCACACTCACAATCAAACAGTTCTTTGCCAGCCAACTGGTTGAGACCCAATAACAGTTCAATACGGTGGGGTGAGCAGGTCGAGGCACTATCTTGATTGTACGCTAAACCACTGTGGTTTCACCAGCGGTTACTATAGCCTTGGCTAGAGAGAACTTGGAACTCAATAGAATGCAGATAGGAGTACCTTCGCTGCGTTGTGGCCCGTCAGGGGGAAGATGTCTCTCCAAGGGAGTTACCTAAGGCCCATCCGTCACCGGGTTGATGCTGCTCCGGACTCTTCGGACGGGTGACCTCCCCGGCCTCCTCACCTCAGACATGGGCCCCATTCACCTCAGGGACCCTCGGACTCCTCCACCCTTGCGGGACACAGTCGAAGTCACTGGGCCCCAGGCCTCCGGTTTAGTACCTCACCCTAGGCTGAAGGTGCCTGGGATGGACGCCAACTCCGCTCCGACCAGGCCTAGGGAGCCTGGGCCGGAACTCCGAACCGCCCGCACCCAGGCCGAAGGTGCCTGGGCGCGCGATGCAGGAAAAAGACCTCGTGGTGAGGGCGTCTCTCCCCTTTATCCCCTCCCGCGACGTCACGGCGGGTTCCCCGCCCTCGCCGTACCATCACTGACAGGGGACAAAAAGGCCAGCACTGCGGCAGTGAATCTACCTTAGACCTGTGGGAACCCCGCCACCCACAGGTCAAGGAGAATATACATCACCAAGTCCTCCACGAATTAACAATGGTCTAAATCCTTTCATGATTTATACACACCTGGGTCATACTACCACCCAGGTGTATCCCCCCTAAATTTAAACCCTCGCTACACTTAAATAAATTTTTGCCCCTGTTCTTGTCGCTTCACAACTCCAACCTAGTTTTCGATGTGTACACCAACAGGCACACTTAACTTTTGCTGAATATGGTTATTTTTCCTTGTTTGTGAGCCATTTTCTGTTATATACATATTGAATCTCAACTCTTTAAAGAGGAGCTTTAGCCAGGGTCCCAAAATCAGAAAACTGTAGCTGCTGACTTTTAATAAACAGACAGACACTCACCTGTCCCAGGATCCAGCGCCCTCCTCACCGGTGCCAGTTCTTCGCTGGTTTTTGGGTCCCTGGTGCCGGCATGTTAACTGCAGAAATCCGGCTGCGACTCCTTGCGGGTTTCACAGCCAGGTCCCCACCGCGCATGTTCGATCCCTGCTGCACATTTTGAATGGTCCCGCAGCCTCCTAGGACATATGATGTGTCCCAGAAGGTTGATGGATTAGGTGCCAGAACTTCTGGTGGAATTGTCTAGGCAATCCGACTATAAGTGGAAGCAGGTACCTGCTAAACAAGGTACCTGCTTCCCCCCCCCTAATTTTTTTTTCCAAATATGGCAGAGTGGGGGGGGGGGGGGTGAAGTTTCGCTTTAAAGTGGAACTTCACTCCTAATCAACATTGACTATTTTGAATCCTTATGCTGCTAGCATTAGTAAATAGATAGGGATGTATATTATATTTACGTGTTTTAAAACTGTTTTTTACATTTCTTTAGTTACTTCCTTGTTCCCTTGCCTAGACACATTATCTCATACATCCCAGGAGTCTTCAGGAGGGGAAGCAGGGTTTTCTCAGCTAAGCACACCCTCCTGCCTGCATGCCTGAGCTAAGGGCAAATAGATTTAAGGAAGTAAAAGCTACACAAATCATTTGCCCTTATTCAAGGTGTCCATGGCCAGAAATGCTAGGGAATGTTTTTCTAAGAGATTTCTCAGCAAAATAAAGCATGAGCGCAGCCTCCCTGCGGATACCCACACTGGACCACCAGTGATTCCACCAGGACCACCAGGGCACCCACCACACATGGATGACCAGGTATGCCCCCCATGGCAACCAGGGATGCCACACAGTGCCCTAAAAGATGGCAGTGTCCACAAATGGTGCCAGTCAGTGCCCACTACGAATGCCTGTCAGATGTCTCCTCATCAGTGATGCCCAGCAGTGCCCCCCATCAGTGTCCATCAGTGCCACCTATCAGTGTCCATCAGTGCCCACCTATCAGTGCATATCAGTGCCCATCTTTGCCACCTATCAGTGCCACCCATGAGTACCCATCAGTGCAGCCTTTCAGTGCCCATCAGTGCCACCTATCAGTGCCCATCAGTGCTGCATACCAGTGCCACCTATTAGTGCCCATCAGTGCCACCTATCAGTACCCATCAGTGCCACCTCATTGGTGCTATCTCATCATTGCCCATCAGTGCCGCCTTATTAGTGCCCGTCAGTGCAGCCTCGTCAGTGCCCGTCAGTGAAGGAGAAAGAGAAAACGTACTTATTTACAAAATTTTATAACAGAAACAAAGAAAAAAAATTTTTTTAAAAAAAAATTTTGGTCTTTTTTTATTTGTTGCGCAAAAAATAAAAACCTCAGCTGTGATCAAATACCACCAAAAGAAAGCTCTATTTGTGGGAACAAAATGATAAAAAATTTGTTTGGGTACAGTGTAGCATGACCGCCAATAAAAATTGGCCTGTGCCTGGTATTAAAGTGGTTAAAATTAATTCGTGTTTTTGGTTTGTGGTACTCACAGACAGTGTAGTTACACTTTAAGTATATGTAGCGGCCTCACCCTCTCTCTCTTCTTTAACGGTTACTTTGGCTTCGGTCTAGGGGTACCTTGAAGGGGAGAGTGAGGTGCGCCACGGCCCATGTCCTCTAGATTACAGCATGTAGAGGTGAAGGCCAGCACCAGATTACATTCGGGCTGTTTATTTGCTCAGAGCCAAGTCTGTTCTGCTGATAACCCCCTTTGCTCCCAGTAATTGGAGTACCACACACTGAAAAAGGTCCAACACGTATTTATTCCATAACGGCAAACAAATAGTCCTTTGCGAGCAGACAGTTTGAGACCCATAGAACAATTCAGTATTGGTGGGGAGTAGGTCAAGGCACAATCCTCAAAGAAACTAAACCATTGAGGTTTCACCAACGGTTGCTAAGCACAGTGGCTGTTAAATGGACTTCTGGATACAGAGTCTCTTCCAGCGACTCTAGTGAACAGGAACTGGAGTTACCTTCGCTACGTTGCAGCCCCTGTCAGGGGGAAGACATCCCTCCAATGGAGTTACTAGAGGCCCCGCCTTCACCGGATTAATGCTGTACCGGGCATTTCGGAGGGGTTACACTCCCCGGCCTCCTCACCTCAGATACGGGTCCCAACACCTAGGGGCCCCTCGGACTCCTCCACTCTCGCGGAACCCAGTCGAAGTTACTGGGTCCCAGGCCTTGGCCATAGTACCTCACCCCAGGCTTAAGGTGCCTGGGATGGACTCCATCCCTCACTCCGGCCAGGTCAAGGGCACCTGGGCCTGAAACTCCGGAACGCCAGCACCCAGGCTGAAGGTGCCTGGGCGCGGCCGCGTCCTCCAACTCTGAACCCCGAGGTCAGGGCGTCCGCCCCTTTTATCTCCTCTCCCTTTGCGTCACAGCGGGTTCCCCGCCCCGCTGTACCGGCGCCAGGAAAGGATAAAAAGGTACAGTCTTGCGGTGCAGGTTCAACTCCGACCCAGGGCGACAACGCCACCTGCAGGCCACAGGGAACCTTGCACCACCAGAGTCCTCCAAGAACCACAAAAGGGATTCTCAGATTCCCTAACAATTAGTACATCTGGGTTAAATAACCCAGATGCTCCCCCCCCCAAATGTAAATACCCGCTACATATATTTAAAGCCAATCACTAAAATATCACGTTAATGTCATTTGAAAAGCCATTTTCAATATTTTCTTTCTTTTCCAAGGATTCAATATTTTATTAAAATAATACCTATTGATCTGCATGAAGGTCCTTGTTAAGGCAATTCCTATTATAGGGTGACAACACTGTGCCCCTGTCTCACAACTGTGTTCTTGCATTGTTGTCACCCTGTTATAGTCATTGTTATAGTCACACATTCTGATTGAAACTACAGGTGGCCTTTTCAACACATATTAGGAATGGACTGTTTCGCAAGTAGGAAGCCCATCCTGAGAAATGCCATTGACATGGAGCCACGGTTGGAGTGCATGTAGGTAGAAAGAGGCTGCAGAAGCACAGTAGCACTGACATGCACAAAATATTTAAAAAAATTAGAGCAAATATTTAAACAGAAATTGTTTATGTTAAGATTTACATGTACTTTCTTATAATAGTGCAGCTTTACCATTTAGGCATAGGTGTGTGTGCTGTTATTCACTTGTATTCTCTCCTTGTTAAATCATAAATGTCAGTCCAGTGTCAAGCTGTGGTGTGCCAAGTAATTCTCCCTGCTTAACGCTATGGAGAGAAATCTGTGATTGGAGAAGAGGCCAGTCACATGACTTTCACTGGTCACTTGACAAGACTTTCCTCCAGATCTTTTTTTTTTGTGTTTTAATTCCACACATTTGAATGTCACCCAGCTTCAGAATCGCAAAGCAGGCAGTGCACAACGCACATTTGTAAAGCATACTTTTGTGCTCTTTTCAAGTAACATTATGACTGCTTTATGGCCAAACCGCTTTAAAACGAAGGCCCTATATTTTTATATTTTATATTTTTTATCAATCCAGTCACATCCTAATACATAGTCCTCTCACTGACTAGTTCTGGGTCATCAAAACATTGCCCTCATTTGAATTTTCTTATTAGCGTGAAAAAGGTTGCAACCTTTTCTCATTAGTGAGGTATTGATTAGTAATTAATTTGTGCCAGACTGCTGCTAGGTATCCCATACATTTTCCAATTAATGATATTGGGAGAATGTGAAGGGAAGCCTATAGCATGGAAATATACAGTGAATGCATATATAAAAACCTATAATCACCTATTTCAGTGCCGAGCCAGCAGCAGCCACTGACAGAATTTATTCTAAGCGTCTATATTTAGATTCTGGGAATTGTGCGATATAATATAATGCTGCATGGTACAATGCGTTTTGTAATAAAAAAAAGTCCTACTTTGGGGAAAATTCTAATGCAGTTACATCAATGAAAAATAAAGCAATAAAAAAACCATGTGAAGCTAAGTCGGTAATACCCAAACTACTTCAACATGAGAAACAAATTTAGGAGAAAACGGAAGTGTAATTTCCTTAATTGCATATTTTAAATGATTATTGTTATACCTACCTGGAAGTAATTCTTGATGGGATTTCCAAATTTTGACATGCTTGATGTTCCATATTTTAATTATTGCATTTCATATACACATTTTTAAATACTCCCTCTAGTGGTTATCTGAATTTCAGCAAATTTTAGCATTCCTGCTTAAAGCTGAACTCCAGGCAGATATAAAATAAATAAATTAAAGCAGTTCTGAAGTAATTAATAAATCATTAAATGTGTTTTTTTAAATGCAGCTCGCTGAAAGCCCAACTCTCAGCCCCCTGCCATCTAATCATCCTCCCTAGAGGGTCCCCTGCATGATTGTTTTGTACTTTTTAAAAATAAGTGTTTTCAGATGTCTTCTGACCAGTCATGTGACACCCTGGGGGTTATTTACGAAAGGCAAATCCACTTTGCACTACAAGTGCAAACTACAAGTGCAAAGTGCACTTGAAATTGCACTGAAAGTGCACTTGGAAGTGCAGTCACTGTAGATCTGAGGGGGACATGCAAGGAAAATAAAAAACAGCATTTTTGCTTGCACATGATTGGATGATAAAATCAGCAGAGCTTCCCCTCATTTCAGATCTACCCCTCAGATTTACAGCGACTGCACTTCCAAGTGCACTTTCAGTGCAATTTCAAGTGCACTTTGCACTACAAGTGCAAACTAAAAGTGCAAAGTGGATTTGCCTTTCGTAAAGAACCCCCCTGGGGGTTACTCTTTGTATCTTCTCCAGCCCGGGGTGGCCCACTGCTGATGTTGCGCATGATGCTGATGTGAGTACCTAAGCATTACACTCTGCTCCATAATACTATCATTGAAGGGTACCATTGCAATGCCCTTTTAGGGGCAGACTTTGATGCTAATTCATTCATAGTATATCTTCAGGCTTCTACGTTGAATGGCACTGGACGTTACTCAGCCTAGAAGACTGAGGATATTTTGTAGGGTTCTTAGAATGTATTGTTGGAATGGTAAGGATGTGGAACTCTCTTCCACAATATGTGGTTTCAGCGGGAAGTGTTGCTCGTTTCAAAAAACTTTTAGATAGACATTTTATTGAACACAATATACAGGGATATGGGAAGTGGTAGATACATAGATACATAAATGCACACGCCCACATAGGTTGAACCTGTATGGACTGGCATCTTTTTTCAACCTTACCAACTGTGTAACTATGAGTGTTGGGAGATATGCTTCAGAGTGAAGGTGAGTATCGCAGCCTCATCTCCTGGGGTCTCATTGAAACAAAAAAAAATGCCCAGAATTTTAAATGTGATGTGGTATCAGCCTCTATCAATTCCTATAAAGCAGCACTCTGATTGGAAGAGGGAAGGGCAAGCCTGGGAGCTAATCAGGTCTGCTGCATGCAAATCAACATAGAACATGCTGATAGGAGGTGTAAGCAGAGGGATAATCACATCAGTTTGTTGCTGTTTTTGCAATTTCCTGGAGGCAGGCTGGGGTTGGAGAAAGGACACCACTGTATACCTTAACTTTAAATGGTCTACCTGGCTGGTTTATGCAAATGAAATGTGTAAATCTCAGGACTGGATGGACAGGCACTCTGCCTTAAATAAACTGAAATGGGAAAAGTGAGTCTCTCTAAAGATTACCCCATGATCCACTTATTCTCACCTTTGTAATGCCCCTACCGCCACCCTATCCCTGTTTAGGCCACTGCAAAATACTCAGTGCTTTTGGGTATGGAGTAGGGTGCCCACGTGTCCCGGATTGCCTGGGACAGTCCTGCAATTAGCAGGTCTGTCCTGGGTCCCAGGCACCTTCATTCCGGGACAATACAGTGTCCCGGAATGGAATTGACAGAGTAAGCAAACCCCGCCATTTCACTGGTGCTCGCTCTGCCTCCAGCTCCATCCGAGACTCTGGCCGGCTATGACGTCACTGGTTGCTAGACACCAGGCGGCTCTAGCAACCAGTGACGTCATAGCCGTGACTCCTGCCCAGCATGCAAATCAGAGGAGAAGTTAACTTTCTCCTCCTCCATGCCACTGCTCCCCACCATGCCGGGCGACCTGTCAGCAGGGGCAGCACCAAAGACACTGATGCCGGCACTGCACTCTGGGTCACTGCAATCTCCGCCCCTGGCTGTCTCCCTGCCGCTATTAGCAGAGCTGACTGAAGCCGGCACCCCCTCCTCGTCTGTTTACTTCATTATATGTACACAGGAGCCAGAGGAGGGACACCGCTCTGCATTTCCCACGCTGATCTGAGGTCAATTCTAAGCTTATTTTATTGTAGGTAGATGGACAGAAGAGGGGGACAGGGACAGTGATCAGTAAAAAGTTAAAAAGCGCCCCCCAGCACATATCTGACCCCCATCTTCCTACCAGCACAAGTGGAGAGGGGGGTCTGTACTGAGAGGGGTTTGTACTGAGGGAGGTCTGTACTTAGTGGGGGGCTGTACTTAGTGGGGGGTTCTGTACTGTGGGGGTTCTGTACTTAGTGGGGGGGGCGGTACTGAGCGGGTTCTTTACTTAGTGTGGGAGTCTGTACTGAGGGAGGGGGGTCTATACTGAGGGAGGGGAGTCTGTGTGTCAGGAGTATGGGTGGCAAGTGACACTGCATTTGGTGACAGGCTATGGGTGGCAAGTTACACTGCATCTTGTGGCAGGCTATGGGTGGCAAGTGGCACTGCATCTGGTGGCAGGCTATGGGTGGCAAGTGGCACTGCATCTGGTGGCAGGTGACGGTGGCAAGTGGCACACTGCATCTGGTGACAGGCCACAGTGGCAAGTGACACGCTGCATCTGGTGACAGGCGACAGTGGCAAGTGACAGGCTGCATCTGGTGGCAGGCGACGGTGGCACACTGCATCTGGTGGCCAGTGACAAGCTCAGGGTTCCCAATGATTCTGCATTATGGTGAGTTGAACTATTTCATTAGATTTTACAATGTAGTAATAGAAATAATGTGATTTGATCATCCTGTCACCATATCAAGCATGGTGTTGGGATGATATAAATGCTAAAACCAGCCGTTCACCTGACAAATCACTCGCCCCCGAAATCCCAGAGACTACATTCAAATCTCTCACCCCCCCTACAGTCCTTAGCAAAATTGTCCCTGAATGGCAGTTTGAAAATGTGGTCACCCTAGTATGGAGTACCATTTGACCTGCCATTATTTAGTGCTTAGGCCTGAGTAGTGAATTACAAATGACCACAATCACGTAAGAGCCGGTTCACACCAGGGCGACTCGTCAGGTGACTCAGTCGCCTGACAAGTCGCGTCCCACGCTTTTCAATGGAACCGTTCTAAGTAAGAGCGACTCAGGTCGCTCCGACTTAGAAAAATGTTCCTGTACTACTTTTGGGGGCGACCCAAGGCGACCTGCATTGACTTCTATACAGAAGTCTTATGCAAATCGCCTCGGCGGGCTTCTCAAGTCGTCTTGAGATCGCGCCACCGAGGTCGCCCCCACAAGTCGTGCCGCGTTGCGCCGCCCTGGTGTGAACCGGGTCTAAGGGAGGGGGTGACATAATCAACCCTGTGTAAGCTCCAAAACCATCAGTCACAGAGCTTACACAAGGTCAGAATTTTGGAAGAATGGATCGACAGGGGAGTTTGGGGAAAGTGAGTATAAGTTAGTCAAGGATGGGAGGGGGGTTCTTTAAAGACTCTGTCACTTTGCCCTGAATGGGGGAGTTCGGTGCTTATTTTATGGTGCAGATGTTTTTGACTTGTATTTTGGCGCAAACTATTTTCAATGCAATGTTGTCTTTAGCATGTTGTACTACAAATGATTTTGGTTATGATGTTAAACTAAAGCCCCATACACACGATCGGTTTAACCGATGAAAACCGTCCGATGGATTGTTTTCATCAGACAAACTGATCGTGTATGGGACCCATCGGTCTTTTTTCCATCGGTTTTAAAAAATAGAACATGTTTTAAATTTTTCCGATGGATCAAAAACCGATAGAAAATACCGATCGTCTGTGGGGAACTCCATAGGATAAAAAACCCACGCATGCTCAGAATCAAGTCGACGCATGCTCAGAAGCATTGAACTTCATTTTTCTCGGCTCATCGGAGTGTTTTACGTCACCGCGTTTGGGGCGGTCGGTTTTTGGACTGATGGTGTGTGGCCAAGACTGATGAAAAACAGTTTCATCGGATTTCTGATGGACAAATCCATCGGACTAAAATCCATCGGAAATCCGATCGTGTGTACAGGGCTTAAGTTTATTGGTTAGGTTTAGGGGTTAGATATTTGGTTGTGATCAGTTAGGGTTAAAGCCAATGCACCCTAAAAGAACAACTTTTTTATTACCACACCCAAAGCTGAAAAACTCAAGTACCCTCCATGCTTAGCTTTGGTAATGATGGTAATAAGGAAGGATATGGAAAGAATTGGACTGGAACCCTCCAAATTTCAAAGAAACCAGTAGAAACCAGTAGAAGGTTCGGTCCACCCCCATCTTCTCATAATTAAACTTAAGGAAATAATGCATGAACCAGCCACTCGAAGTTAAGTCAAGTTAAATTGTATTTCTGATTTGAGAGTCAAATCTGAGAAACCTTCCACTATATGTTTGTTGTGTTATGTTCCCATTCACACAGCATTCCACAAAAAGTATAAAAATATGTATATATATATATATATATATATATATATATATATATACACACACCTTACCTATTATTATTCTTACCTTTTAAATGTTTCTTAGGAGAAGGTGTCATGGCAGACTGGATGTGTTTCTGAACACTTTTACCGTTAGTCCTTCCCAATAGAAAGGGGTGGTACAGGTTACCTCTCAATAATTCTGAACTCCAGTAATGTGGCAAAAACAAGTAACAAACAAATGGCCCCTGCCCCCCATCTACAACTGGCATTCACAGCAAGGAGCACATGGAAGGGCAACACATGCAAGACAAAACCAGAGAAAATTCCCAGCTCAACTCACCAACAGGTTCCTTTGATCTGTGCGAACAGTCACCTGCAGCCTCCTCTCTAGGGCACTTCGGGCTACAGTCACATGCTCACTCCAACACATACAGAGTAGGGTCAATAGTCCTGCATTGCATATGATGGTGGCGAAGTGCTGTTCACAAACTGGAGCTTTAGGGAGTGAAGGAGAGCACCGGATCCTGCTGGACAGAGAAGTCTGGTAAGTAATAATGCCTGTTCAGCCCACCTTAAACTAAACAAGAATTTAAACCTTGAAGTGCGAACAGTATGTAGCACTACCCCCTAGAGGGTCGCTGGTTAATTTTGGGTTTTGCACGTTATCTCTTCAGCTTTGTTGTCCGGGTAGGAAAGTCTGTAGTAATGCAATGTCCACACAGATGTAAAACCTGAAACAGTTAGGCTTTATTTTCTTATGCAGTAAACGTTGAGAAAGTAGAAGGTATAGAAGAGTAGGGGAAGGTTCAGGCACTCAGCAATACTAGCCAAAGATATCAGCGCACAGTCACTTACCACTCTCAGTGTTTAGAGTGGGTATAGGTCACCCGGATAGTCCCCTCACATGGCCTAGCAGCCGGGATGACACACGAATCAGCAACAGGGCAGTCCCTGCCACAGACTGTTCAAGATGAAATGAGTCTCTGCCACAGACCTTTTAAAGTGGTTGTAAACCCTTTTGTCGTTTTTTTTTTTTTTTTTTCTAACCTGCAAGACAAAGCTATAATGAGCTAGTATGACTAGCATACTAGCTCATTATGTACCACTTACCTTCGATCGGGGCCCCCGAAGTCGTCCGTGTCCCTCCTCTAGCCGCATCCATCGCTGCGGCGATAGCCGGAATGTTACTTCCGGGTATCGCCGCTGCAGCCAATCACAGCGCCGCTCCGGCGCTGTGATTGGCCGGAGCGGCAAAGACGTGACTCCGCGCATGCGCGCGTGAGCTGTCAAATTCGGCTACGTCGTCGAATGTTGCGACCTAGCCGAATTTGTGAATGGGGTGACGTCAGCGTCGCCGCATTTACATACAAATATCTCCTTAACCGTGTAGGTTAAGGAGATATTTCATGCACCTACAGGTAAGCCTTAATCTAGGCTTACCTGTAGGTCTTTGTTTAAAAAGTGGGTTTACAACCACTTTAATGTGAATAAAGTGTATATTCCAGGAATCCTCTGCCACAGGATTTCAAAGTCCCAAACTTCCAGCCGTACAGTTAAGGAGCCTTTAAGCCAATCCGGCGAACTGCAGGGCTTGTAGTATAGTGGATCCCTCCTCAATAAAGTTGCCAGGCCTCGCCTGAGACAGCAGCACTTTGCCGGTCTCCTCCAGGGCAGGTCCTCCCCTGGTCTCCTTCATCAAGACAGCTTCCTCCCATTTGGACGGACAGCTTAGGATCCCCTCTTGGTATGCAGGCCCCAGCCAGACTAGCTGGGCCTACTGGATAGCGATGAAGCCTCGGGCCAACGTGGCCCCGAGACCAGAACCACACACACACACCTCGCACCCGGAGGGCAGCGGGGGCGAAGACGGACCCCAATCAATGGCGTCTGCCCCTTAAGTATCCCCTCCCAGCAGGCACAGCGGGTCGACCACTCCCACTGCACCGCTGCCGAGAAGGGTCACTCAATGCACCATGATTTGCCCGTGTTCCAACAGGTGCCTGAGGTGGTAACACCACCTACAGGCAATAAGGGAAAATGCTATCGGGCAAACCACAGCTAGAACAGAGGTAAATTTCAATGTAAAGCCTGAGCCCAACTACTGGCTCAGACATCCCTCTATATTTTAAATAGCGTCCCAACCTTTTGGGGTGGGCGCTACATGTGATTGGGTATTCTTTGCAAAGTGAAGCTTTACCCCATTTACTAAGCTCTGGAGCAACTGCACTTGCAGAGGGCAACTGCAGTCTTCTAGCCTTAAGTAAATTCACCCCAGAGTGTTCCGTTTTTATGGTGGGGTTTTGTATTGTGCTTTTGTTAGGGATAATTCATGTGGATTTTGTATGTATAATGGGATAGGAAATAAATACATGACTAGTGTAGTACAGATAACCCCACCTTTTACCTATGACCTTTACCATTACTTATTCCCCTTAAACCTCTATTAATGACGAGACACACAGGTTTTGGAGTATAAATGGCCATAACAACCTATTTATTAAATAATTCCAATAATTAATTTATTAAATAATAATTTTCCAATACTTTTAACTTAACATTTTAACCAAACAACTTCTTTAAACCAGCCTGTTGGTCTTTGACAGCAACCCTGCTAAACTTTTTATCACCACTGCACTGCGGTACCTTTTAACTGTACCAGGCCTCCAGCCGAAACCAGCTCGGAGACAACCCCTGTTTTCCACAGTGCAACCATAACAGTATTCCAGCAGACACCGTTTCACTGGAATAACCCCAGAGGGGCCCATACCACAGCTGAGCCCCCCACCACTTCCATCACATCTGTTATCTGCCACCATCAAAGACCAAGGACACCGCCACACGTTGTTATGACGACCACCACCATGGAACCTGAAAGAAAAGAAAGCAGACGCACAACACCAACACATAACACACAGGGAGGGTGGGTGGGAAAAAACTGCCTCCTCCTGTTCTTTCTTGCTGACTGACTCCCGGGATACACCCGCCCCCTTAATTTATACTGCTCCTCCCCTCCTCACCATTTTACCTCAGTCCCTCCCCTTCACCATTCCATTAAATTTTTAACCCCTTGTTGGCTTACTATACACACAGTCATGCCTGGCCCTACGTTATTCTGTCACTTTGTTTTGTCACTCCGGGTCTCACTTTCTTGGAGTGTCATGTAGCCTCTATTTCTCTCTATATTTTGTATAATTGATGTTTTGAGAGGCGTGCACCGCACCTGTGTTTATTCTTAGGTGTAGAACAATTTTTCAGTTATAATAGATTGAAGTAGAAAATTGCATGCACAACAATACACAATGTAGAAAAATAATAACTTTATATAGAACAAAAAGGAGAGAAAAATACATATGAGAATTAAAATTCACACTAATAGATTAGCCAGTAGTTAAAATGTTGCAACTATGACATAAACCTGATGCACTACATGGAATAAGAAAGGATTATTTCATACGACAATAAATCCCAGAGTGCGGTTATGATGCAGCGTTGCGATGTAACTTGATCTTGCTCTACATGTTACGCACCAAGCGTTTCTTCAGGAGCTTTAGTTCCTCTACATGTTACGCGCCAAGCGATTCTTCAGGAGCTGTGGTTGCTCTACATGTTATGCACCAAGCGCTTCTTCAGGAGCTGTAGTTGCACTACATGTTAGGAGCCAAGTGGTTCTTCAGGAGCTTTAGTTGCTGTACATGTTACGCCCCAAGCGCTTCTTCAGGAGCTTTAGGTAATGTATAATAAATATGTAAGTAATGCAGCTAAGGGAGGGTGGCGGGGGCGAAGACGGACCCCAATCAATGGCGTCTGCCCCTTAAGTATCCCCTCCCAGCAGGCACAGCTGGTCGACCACTCCCACTGCAATATGTGGGGCGGACCTTTGAAAGTGTGTCTTAATGAACATGTAACCAATATAATAACTGGGTTTAAAAATCACTCGGTGTCCAATCACTACCGTTTGGTACATAATAGGGACCCCTCAAAAACCCTCTATTTAGGGATTGACAAATACAAACCACATTGGAGGGGTAGCCTTCAGGTTAGAGAGATCTCTAAAATGGAAATGGGGTGGATACATAGACTGAAGACCTATGTCCCCCATGGCCTCAATATAGAGACCGATGTCAACGCTTTCATTAATAATGCGTGAGGAGGGGTTTGAAAAATGGTTTATGTAAACTTGATGTGAGATGCCAGTGGAGGTTCCCCCCTTTTTTTGAATCGGTTTGGGGTAAGGTGGGGAAAGGTTTCTCTTTCCTCTCTCTCCTTCCTCTCCCAATTTTTTTAATTTTAAATTTTTTTTTTTATTTTAATTTTATTCTTATTTTTATTTTTATTATTATTTTGTGGTTATTTTTATTTTTATTCTTATTCAGTTTTTCATTTATTATTCATTTTTATATATATATTCAATTCTATATTTAATATTTGAGAGCTTTTAATGTTCACTCATTTAAATTTTTCACAGTAGCACTTAAATTCAAAATAAGTTCACTTTTATATAGTGGCTTATTAGTTTTTTGAGGCAGGGTGTTTATTATGCCTCTATTACATTATAATATAAGTTGTGGTTTTACTCACAATTCCTTTGTACTCTGGTACAATCACGTTTTTGCTTATAGTAAGTATGCTTTATGGCCAATAAGGATGTTTGCATGCAATATTGTATAATAATTATTGGCTTCATATACACTAGCACATCAATTGTAAGTTTATGCATTAATACACAGTGATCACAGTTTTTCTCTTGATTGAGTCAAGCTATGGTGAATGAGGATTAGAGACGCTGGCGTCCATTTCCTTGTCCCCGTGGAGTTTTTTAAATAATTTTTTTTCTTTTTTAATAGGGTTGCTCTGCCCGATTGTTTTGAAGTTTTCTTTTGAATATATATGATAATATCTTTGTATAAAAAGCTTTTGTATCGCCATTCGTTAATACGAGGAGTATGGGCATGATGCCCACAACTAAGATGGCGTCCGTCGAACCTAAACACTGGCATCTCAGAGCGAGGCTTGGGTTTGTGTATTTATTGCGGTGAGTCAATGCGTGCCCTATCCCATTGAGAACGTCATATATGACGAAACGCGTCTGGAGACCACGCAGTGACGTCACCGCGCAGCTCGACCGAGGAAGGGCTTTCGCTTATGCTGGCCGGCATGTTTTTTATGCTTCACATTATTCGTTGTTTGTAAGTACGATACTTTTACTTAAACGCCTCAAAGGGTATTACTCTATGGTCTCCTCCTTCCCTTTTTTTGGTATGGTTTATGGCAAATGGATGACGCTCTGGTACTTGTGAGGAGAGCTCCATGGACTTGTATTGGGCCAGCTCGTGCAGGACACAGGCCTTGGACAGGTTGCAGTGAACGTGAGCTTTATCCTTGCGGTTGAGCTATCAAGAGTTTCCTAAGCATTGGAGGAACATCCTGTGGTATCTCTGGATCTCCCTTGTTTGTAAAGGCCGTGGCTGGGTCACAGTCGACTGTGTTTACTTACCTTCTATCTGGTAAGCAGCCATTTCTAATAGTGTTTATGCCAAGCAAGATGTGCTAATGTACAAGATTGTCGGATACACTGTAGCCCATTGGTTTTCCCCCTCTGGATTTTTCCATCTTGAGGATACATCTTTGGACTTGGATATCCCAGATTGGGATATATTTATATAATTTTTTGGCGCAGTTTTCTTTTCTACTACTATTACTCCCACTGCACCGCTATTACTCCCACTGCACCGCTGCCGAGAAGGGCCACTCAATGCACCATGATTTGCCCGTGTTCCAACGGGTGCCTGAGGTGGTAACACCACCTACAGGCAATAAGGGAAAATGCTATTGGGCAAACCACAGCTTGAACAGAGGTAAATTTCAATGTAATTCAACCGCCTGAGCCCAAGTACTGGCTCAGACAGCCCTCTATATTCTAAATAGCGTCCCAACCTTTTGGGGAGGACGCTACAAGTAGAAGGGTTGTTTTGTTTTTTTCATGTTCCCAGATTTTACCTTTAAAGCAGTGCTTAGCTCCCCCTATCCGCCCCCCCATTTTCCCCCCCCACTTTCATGTACTCGCAAAGCAAACCCAGCATTGTTGTACATCAACCTGTGTTCGGGTGCCACACAGCTGATCGTGCACCATCATGTGTTGCCTCTCCCGAGCGTAGTTACCCAGCTCTGATGACACTCTGGCTCTGGCCCCTCCAGGCCGGCTACTCTGTGTGTAGATCCTGCATTCTCCTGGGAGATGTGATCAGTCATACCTACCAACTGTCCCTGATTTGGAGGGACTGTTCCTATTTCCTCCTCATTTGTCCCTCATTTTGGACTGATCTTTAAAGTTGTATATAAAATGCACTAATTATCTATCAAAAAGTGTTCCCCAGTGCTAAATCTTTCATCCAATTTCTAAATTGCTGCTTTTGTGTGTTCCAAAAGCCAATACAAGGGAATAGTAGTGGTGTAAAAGCACTTGTGGGTTTAACCAACCTTTTTTTTGTACAATTCTCCTTTAAGTGGGGCATAGCAGGAGGTGTGTCCTATACCTACATACTTTTGCTAATAGGTGTCCCTCATTCCCATTTCAGAAAGTTGGGAGGTGTGGTGATATATGTATCCCTGGAGGCTGCAGGACCAAGTACACATCATTCTGGCCCAAAACAGAATGACAGGAGGGGGCAGGGTTAAAAATAAGATAAAAAAAAAAATAGAAAGAAAGGCAAAAACAAAAAACTTCCCTCAATTTTGCTTTAGGTAGCGTGTTTAAATGGAACTAACTCCCTCCTGGGAACATACAATGAAGAAGGCCAGCTTTTAAATCTTTAACCCTTTGTTAAAACCTATAGTGTTCAAATCTAGTTTGCAACTGGTAGTCAGATCTGCCAGCACAGTGCAGACAAGGTTATGGAAAAACACAGCTCCCCAGCCCCCATAAATAAAGAGAACTAGGTAGGATTTTCAGTGCTGGAGGTATCAGAAAAGAGCAACTAAATAGTGGGTAATTTGTTTTAAATTATGCTATGTGAATGAGAACATGTAACAAATATAAATTAGGCTTTATCCCAAATTGGCTGCCAAAGTGGAAATACCCTTTAACCTTTATTCACATTTCACAAAGCAGTTTCTGTAACTCTGAATGATTTCAAAGTTTAAATCTTTAGCCCTGACCACCAAATCACCCATTTTCTTTGTGCTGGTGCTTGTAATTCGGAATGTCAGCTGAGAAAATCCTGTTCTCTTCTGTTCCCAGATTATCTTTACTTCAGATGTCTGCTGTCATGCTTTAATTCTGCACTCTTAGATTGTAAGCCAATGCATTAGATTCTGCTGAGCAAAATAGACAAATGAAATCCATGTCAGCTCTTTTCGTTCTTTCATTTTAACTTTAACCCGCACAAATCAAAACAGCACCTAGTTTAAAACCAGGGGCAGAATATTTGATTTGAAAATAAAATAGAATCCCTCAAACCGCCTGCCAGGAATTTCAATTTCTACATTCACAATGCATTTCTTTCTCTTGAGTGGCAGGACTGTACTGATGCCTAGGGGTGTACTCTCCCAGGCCAAAGAATGGATCAAACCAGAGATGCTTGTGATGTCCCTCCAAATTTTCATTGTTTAATGGCCTGGACACTCGGGGACAGATGTACCAGCTGTCATTCCTATCACCTGGAGGTTTTAAAACCACTTCCTACATTTAACGGGCCATACACTGTTAGATTTTTGTTCAAATATTTGTACGGAATTCTTAAAAATCATTCATCACAGCATTCGATGATGCCATCACAGAGTCAACCAATTTTGGTTGAGGGCACTTTAAAATATATTCCTGACCTACTACTTGAATTGATTTCGCAATGTATTAAACAGGTTCAGTTTAGGGCCACCCCATGAACTGCACAGGAACTCTCTGTGCGTTCCTGTGCAATTCACATGGAATCCGGTCGCAGTGCAATTTCAGCCCATTCATTTGAATGGGCTGAAATGGTGCCAGACCACACCAAAAGAAGTGCATGCACCACTTTAAAAAAAACGCACAGCAACCGGATAGCATGGTACTACTGTACCATGCGGTCTATTGCAGGTAAACACATTACACTTGCGACCTGCATTTGGGGTGTTGTTAAGGAAACACTTACCCCCGCTGCAGATCACAAGTGCAATGCGTTTTGAATGCGGTGCAGGAAACACGCACGGAACACTGGTTTTCCACACTGCGGTCTGGTTTGAACTGGCCCTTATTACTTATCAAAAGAGAAGTTCGGAGGTTTATAAAAAAATAAACATTTATACTCCCCTAGGTGGACGCAGCATCGGTCTGATGCTTCATCTGTCCCCTGCCGGCTCTGCACTGAGTACTGAGCGACCTAATACAGCCGATTGCTCAGTTCTCCTCGCCCACTCTGAGCAGAGAGCCAGGACTGTCAGTCTCTCTGCTCTGCCCCTCCAGCGCTCACTGGAGCGATAGGTTGTGGAGGGGGCAGCAGTGGCTTGCTCAGGCTCTCAGCAGATTTCTGAGAGGTTGAGCCAACTACTGGTCCAGGCATCTGGGTGGATGTCGACTGTAAAGGACTGGCTGATTGAATTCGGCCGACAGTGGGCTTTAGCCTGCTGTCGGCAGAAAACAGGGCACAGGAATGCAGAACAAAGTGAACTCCTGTGATCAATAGGAGAAGTAGGGCCAAAAAACTTTGGCCATACTTCTCCTTTAAACAAAAGAATACTGCAAAACAACATTTGTTTAAATTTAGCATAAGTATTTAGTATATTTATACAGTATGTTCATCAACCCATAGGGCTGTAATGGATATAATACATATATATATATGAAGCAGAATCTCTAACCTCTTCCAGCCTAATGAGAACCTTTGAGGCCACAGAACGCTGACATTCTTCAATATGTAGTGGGTTGTAAGGCATAGTGGGTGCAAAGGTGGTAAAAGTCATTGGGCGCCAGACACTTCTTGGATGCAAAAGAGGTTTTATTTCTTTTAACAGTCCTTTTAGTCCTTTTATATTTTGCAAGTGAAAGAGGGTTGGGGCGAGGACACTCTTAAGTAGTTGCAATTTCAATAGGCAGACTCCGAGGCTTCTAAAGGAGGACAGCCATACAGGGAAAGGCCCCAGCAAGGTGCCACTTCTGCACGTGCAGGTTTGCTGTCCCCTATGGTTACAGTTCTCTCAGCTTTACTACAACTTCTACTTGTAGTTCTTTAGCCCCTTGAACTTCTGGTCTCTCACTGGACCCTCTGATTTACTAACTCTGAATCCCTGGAGCTCCTCAAGGCTTTTGTGGTGGTATCTCCCTCAAGCGTCACCCATGTTTCCCTGCTGTGTCCCTAGCTTGGCACTTCGGATACCTTCAAGCTTCACCCCTGTTGACCGGCTCGGTCCCTGGCTTGTCACAAAAGGCTGCTTGGCAAGCGTCACCTCTGCTGCTTGGGTCCCTTACTTGATCACCGCTTGAAATTTCCCGATTCTCCACTGTGCCTGTTCGGTGAGAATGTTGCTCTGGTACTTGCTTCAGTTACTCACTGTGGTCTATGGTAAAGGTGGTTGGTCCCTTAGTGGCGTCAGCTTCCCTTCTGCCTTCGACCACGACAGGTTCTCCAGCCGACAGAACCTTCACTTTTGGTTGGACTGCATGCCACAGTCCCAACCCTACGCTGCCTTCTTACTTCTGGATAGGCCCTCACACAGCCTGGCAGCCAGATGCCCCCAGGATAGGCCCAATCTCCAGCCTAGCACCTGGGGCGTACGACACACATCCACCCAGACGGCAGTCCGAGTGGCACAGAACACAGATCACCTGACTCCACCCAAATATATAGGCTCTCCCACCAGTCCAAGGGATTCAAGAAAGCCCCTGCCCGTTGGCTGAGATACCCCATATACCCAAAACCTGACCTTGAGTTGTCCTTCTCATATCTAGTACCACCAAGGGCCCGGCCACCTAGTGGTAGAAGAGAAAAGTACAACAAGGCCAAACTTAGGGAGAAATCAATGGATCTCTGACAATTTAACTATGGAAAAAGGAAATGATAACTGCGCTAACTGTGAATCACTGTGTGTTATGCCAATTCTATTGTAACAGTGAATATACAATATTTTTATAGTACCACATTGTGCTTAAATTTTTTTTTTTCTGGAGTAAATATATCAACAATTGTGTAGGACCAATCCCCAGAGTCCTATTCTTCCAATGAATCATAAGATGCCACCAACCGAACAAATCAAAAAATCAAACCATATGGAAAAAGTTATCAAAAGAAAAAAATTTGAAAAAAATATGTATATATAAGGAAACCAAGAAAAAAGAGAAGAAGGTGAAAAATATATATAAAGTCCCAGTGGTTATCTTCAATGATATTCAGCTGTTTCCTTATGTGCTCAATCCCCCATCCATGACTAAGCGCAGCTATTTTTATTCGTCCATCAACTTGTGCAGATACCACCATCGTCTGAATTGACCACTCACCAGAAATAAGCTACATATGCGAATTTGGTTCATCTACGGGATAACCACTCCACTCATGGGCAACAGCCTAGAAATCCTTCCAGTCTGTATAGCTTCTCAAGCATCCATGTTGGCTTATATTGAATCTCATAAAAAATATATAAAAGCCATCATTGCGCAGTATGTCTGCTATTTATTGATAAAAAACTAATTAAAAAGTATTGCACTCACAAATCTGGTGCCAGTGAGCCTGCACTAAGCCTTTCCAGCGGTTTGTATAGGGCTGATGAATCAGCGTGTGTTCCCCTATGTTCGCGTGCGATCCAAGCCTCGTTTTCGCTCGTGAACCGGCAGGAAGTGATGTCGTAACGCTGTGATTTCCCAGCAGACTCTACGCGTTTCGCAATCACGTTGCGTCATCAGGAATCTGGTGGGAAACACTTAGCTGTAGCAAACACTTATAGAATTTGACACAAATAATTATATTATATATATTATTTGCGCCGGTGACTCTTTCTTCACAATTTAACTATGGTAGCTACCCCTGACAAGGAATTTGGTGAGGAGCTCCCTGACTAAACCCCAGGGCGCTACATATATATTATACATAAAGTATATTAGAATGTACTTATAAATCCAATTTTGCATGTACTATAGAGAAAACATTATTTTTCTTTTATTTTTATTGTTCTTATATACAACCCTTTACCATTCATAATCATTTAAAGAACGAATTTTAGCAAGCACAAAAGTTCTAATTACATATTAAACTTTTCTTAGCACATGCGCATTACAATAAGTACATTTTCACCAGCTAAGGACCACACTGACAGTTAGAATTTTATTCAATCAGATAAGTAACAAGAGCATTTTTCCATCTTTCACCTTCAATTTTTCTTATCATAACGGTCAAAAGCGCTTGTCATTTTCTTTCATATTAACCATTAGAAAATCAAGCAAATCTTTTTAGCAGTGAATGACATTCAAAAGTAGATGAATTGCTTTGGATAATAGCTCCACTTTTTCTAAATAGGCTTAAAACTGGTCATTGTGTTTTAATAACATTTTAAAGTGTAATTCTATTTAAAAAGAAAAAGTCATAGACGTATCAGAAGGCTTTTGTTCCTATTTGTTACATGCTTATTTTACAGTCAATTTTAAAATGTCTTACTTAACCACCCTGGCGGTATGATTATGTCAGATTTTTGAGACTCAAAGCGGTACAATTGTTTTGCATAGAAATTTGGCGTTTTTATATTGTAGGCCTGTAATTCTTAGTAATAACTCACTTAAATCTGTCCAAACAAGAGTCTAGTAGACATCCTGGGTATGAAGTTTGAAACACGAAATCATAAATTTGAATATAATTAATAACTATAAATAATTATAAAAAATAATAATATAATAATAATAAAATGAATTTGCCCACTATTCACTATCGCTCAATTCTGCAAGTGTTCTAATTTACTATCGCTGTTTTCTAGCTGGTCTAAAACCACTTTTGACATAAAGGGACACTTTTTGGTTGCCATGGACTTTCTCAAGTTTCCAGGCAGAAAGAACAGTATATATAATATGAAAGTGCATGCAGGGCACTGGACAAAGCACTAAGGACAAAAGGAATATGAAATGATTTGATACAGTAATGTAATCTGTAAGATTACAGTGTACTGTATGTGTTATGAATTTTGTACTTTTTGAATTTGCCCCCGGGCTCCCCCCCCCCCCATGCGTCACGACGCTCGCAGGGAACGGAGCCCGGAACACAGAGGCATCGGGCGGAGGACACAGCCCGCGGACACAGCAGGAGGACATCACAGGATCCTGTGGACAAGGTAAGTACACTACACCAGGATCCTGCAATGCAATCCTGAGTGTGGCTCGGGGTTACCGCTAATGGTACTGAAATTTAACCCCTAGCCACACTAAGGAAAACCGCCAGGGAGGTTAAAATAATTATTTGCTTGGAGGTTTACAATTTTGTGAGCTAGGTTTAAAGTGTATTTCTGCTTTTGCAGTCGAATTTGAGAAAACCCTGCTATATGTTTGTTATGTGTTTCCATTCACACAGCATACCTAAAAAAAATACATGTTTCTATGTAGGCAGAGCATGTAAGGATTTTTAACCACTTCCCATCCCGCGTATAGTCATATGACGGTCGCAAGGTGGCTCTGCCATCCCGGGCGGCCGTCATATGTCGTCCTGGGCTTTCGTAATGTCCGCCAGGCACCCGCGATTACGGTCACAGAGCAGGAACGTGGATCTGTGTGTGTAAACACACAGATCCAGGTCCTGTCAGGGGAGAGGAGACCGATCCGTGTGTTCCTTGTATATAGGAACACCGATCGGTCACCTCCCCCAGTCAGTCCCATCCCCCCACAGTTAGAAACACCTCCCAGGGAACACATTTAACCCCTTGATCGCCCCCTAGTGTTAACCCCTTCCCTGCCAGTGACATATATACAGTAATCAATGCATTTTTATAGCACTGATCGCTGTATAAACGTAACTGGTCTCAAAAAGGTGTCAAAAGTGTCTGATCTGTCCGCCTCAATATCGCAGTCCCGATAAAAATCGCAGATCGCCGCCATTACTAGTAAAAACAATAATAATAATAAAAATGCCATAAATCTATCCCCTATTTTGTAGGCGCTTTTAACTTTTGCGCAAACCAATGAATTGCGTTTTTTTTACCAAAAATATGTAGAAATTTGTTTTAGTTTTTTTTAAACTTGGATATTTATTATAGCAACAAGTACATTTTTTTTTTTTTTCAAAATTGTCGCTTTTTTTTGTTTATAGCGCAAAAAAACCAAAACGCATAGGTGATCAAATACCACAAATGAAAGCTCTATTTGTGGGGAAAAATTATCAAAATTTCATATGGGTACAGTGCTGCATGTCCATGCAATTCAAAATGTGACTGAAAATTGTTCTGGGCAGGAAGGGGGTGAAAATGCCGGGTATTGAAGTAGTTAAGCAAGTGAAAAGCACTTAACTAGGTAACCCAAAATTTGTAAATATTTTATGCAACAAATATAAAGTAGGTGTTATCCCCATTTGGCTGCAAAGTGGAAACACTCTGTAAGGGTTTGCTCACACTACTGTATCTGCATGCTAAACACATTGTGTTAGTGTGTGGGCAGCTGTCAGTTTTTGCATGTAGTTAGCCACAGCTGGGGGGTGGTGAAAAGTGCACTTCAAAGCATATGTTTTTTTTACTTTATTTTAAATGCACAAAATGACAGTTCAATCACGTTGCACTGCAGTGCGGTGACATGTGGTGCCTTCCTTTATGCTGCATTAAAATGTTACATGTCTACATTTTACCGCAGCTCACTGCATTAACACCTCTGGGCTACATTGCAATGTGAACTGGTCACCTAGAAAACTATTGCTTTCTATGTGCCCTGGAGGTAACTGATGTTTGTCCAGTACCAAAAAATGCCAGTCACCGCACTATGGGGTTGATTTACTAAAGGTAGGGTTGTTCCGATACCACTTTTCTAAGTCCGAGGTGGACCGGAGGAGCACGGAGGGGGACCAGAGAAGCACAGAGGGGGACCAGAGAAGCACAGAGGGGGACCAGAGAAGCACAGAGGGGAACCGGAGGAGCACAGAGGGGGAGCAGAGGAGCAGGGAGGGGGACCGGAGGAGCACGGAGGGGGAGCGGAGGAATACGGAGGGGGACCAGAGAAGCACGGAAGAGGACCGGAGGAGCACGAAGGGGGACCGGAGGAGCACGGAGGGGGACCAGAGGAGCACAGAGGGGGACCAGAGGAGCACGGAAGGGGAGCAGAGGAGCACGGAGGGGTAGCGGAGGAGCACGGAGGGCGAGCGGAGGAGCACGGAGGGCGAGCGGAGGAGCACGGAGGGCGACCAGAGGAGCACGGAAGGGGAGCAGACGAGCAGGGAGGGCGAGTGGAGGAGCACGGAGGGCGAGTGGAGGAGCACGGAGGGGGACCGGAGGAGCACGGAGGGGGACCAGAGGAGCACGGAAGGGGAGCAGAGGAGCATGGAAGGGGAGCAGAGGAGCACGGAGGGGGAGCCGAGGAGCACGGAGGGGGACCGGAGGAGCACAAAGGGGGACCCGAGGGGGACTGGAGGAGCACGGAGGGGGGCGGAGGAATACAGAGGGGGAACAAGGCCTTTGTTTAAGTTAGCTAAATACATTCCAGGTGTATCAAAACAAAGGATGTGCAAATTCTTACAGTTTTTTTTTTTTTTAAACCAGCCACAAACTAGAGTAGAAAAGCCTTTCATCGTGCTGTAGAAAGAAATCCTTGTTCCCTATGTAGCGGTCTTCCCCCACCTTCTCCCCTCTCTCTGGGGCTGGTTTTACTCGTCTAGGGGTATCTGGGAGAAGGTAGGAAGATGCACACCACCAGCTCCGCTCTCTGATGTAGTATGCAGAGATATGAGCTAAACCGTTTACCTTTCGGGTCTGTGTTTTAGGCCGGAGCCTCAGCTTCTCCTGTGGAGGATGATTGTCACTGTCTCTGACAGGGACACTTAGCTTCCAGTAACACGAGTTCCACACCATGAAAAGTCCAACTCTGTTTTATTTGCTTTGAGCAATGGGTAGGCTGGTTGAACTTTAAAAGAACAGACAAGGTGTAGGGAAGAGTAGGTCCAGGCACAACTTACTGAATAAAGTCTCTCCTGTTCCGTTTAGTGCAAACAGGCTTTGCGCACAGTCGCTGCCACCGACTGTGAATTTGGTCCCTGCCACAGACCTGGGTGAACGTTGAGGCCCCTGCCACAGGCCTTGGATGAGGCCTGCCACTGACCTGATGAAGATGGGTCCCTGCCACAGACCATGAGAACATGAAGTACCTTCTTTAGAACAAACAACCCCTGTCAGAGGAAGACATCCATCCGGACAGTCACCAGAGGCCTCCACCGGCACCAGCAAATGCTGCGCTGGCTCTTCGGGGAGGTCACGTCTCCGGTCCATTACGCCCAGGATTCAGGCACCCAATAACGGGGGGCACCTTAGGAATGCTTCGCCCTCGCGGGACCCAGTCGAAGGTACTGAGCCCCAGGCCTCCCTGTAAAGTACCTCACCCCAGGCTGAAGGTGCCTGGGATGGAACTCGACTCCACGCGCCCAGGCCAAGGGCGCCTTGGCACAGACGAACCGCAGCAGCCCCCAGGCCGAAGGTGCCTGGGGAATGGACCTCGTGCGCAAGATGTCCGCCCCCTTTTAAATCCTCTCCCAGCAGGCACAGCGGGTTCCCCGCCCCGCCGTACCACTGCTGCGAGAGGACAAAAAGGGCACGGCTCTAGAATGGCAGTTCAGCCCCGGTCCCATGCGACAGCGCCACCTAGGGACCGCAGGGAACATGACACCATTCATACCTTCCACACTCCAAAGTGTCCATAAATCCCTAAAATCAATGTATCTGGGCCATCTATAGCCCAGATACACCCCACTAAATTTGACACCTGCTACACCTGTGAGAATGTATTGATTTTTTGCTAGTCAGAACTCGCTGGTCAACAGGGAGCATGAGGTTTGCTGATTGCAGAGCTAAAGATCTGACTCAGTAGGGGGTGTTTCAAACCTTTGCAGAGAGACAACTGCTTCCCTACAGAGGACAAGGGTCATACTCTGCTTCTGCTGGCAGGCTTTTCTACTCAGGCTGTGGCTACTTTAAAAAGAAAACAAATAGACGTTGGACACCTTTTGTTTTGATGCACCTGGAATGTATTTAGATGACTCAAGGTGAAGGTTCAATTGAATATGAAGGGAGATCACCACAACAGGACACAGAAGACAAAAAAACAAAGCGGTGGGGTTTTATCTATTCTCTAACTTATCCAAAATGAACAAAATGTTTTTGCGTTAGATACTTTTTAAGGTTATACCAACTGTCATTTTGTCATGCACAGGTAAGGATGCCATGTGTTTTTACAGATCATGGTAATCAGGGTTGGGACAAGGGGTGGGCAGAAGGGACACATGCCCTGGGCGTAGAGATGCTATGTGGAAAGGGGACACTAACAACCAGTGAGCGCTCCATTCTCCAGCTACCTGAATGACAAGAGTGATGCCGCCATCACTCCTGTCATTCAGAACACAGCACAGTGCAGGGCTGCAACAGCTGCTGGAGGGAGTATCCTGCTCTCTCCTCCCTCCAGCTGCAGGACTGGAATCACCCCCCCCCCACCTTTCTCTGGCAGTTTCAATCTGTTGCATGACTGCAGGAACAACCCAGGGGCGGAGCCTCCCCTTTCCTGGCTATTGCTGTTTGCGGTGTAGGCAGGATAGGGATAGGGCCAGCTTTAAAGATCCTGCCCATCCACCTGGAAGAGGGTGGTGTGAGCAGCAAACAGCGAGTGTATGCTAAGGTAACCACAGCTGGCAGTATTTGATGTCATGGATAAGAATCACTGCTGCTCCCTGTCCAACCCCAGAGCACAAGAAGCTAGAATTGGGGAAGGGCATTGGTCCTAATGACAGTGACATTTTAACCCACCACCCCACTTCTGCATTTGTGGTTATGGGGGGGGGGTTAAATTTCAATGCCACTGACCACTAATGTGGGGGAGGGGGTTAATAATACTGACACTGACAATGCTGGGGGTTATTACTGCATGCATTGACACCTGTGCTGGGGTTTTTTATTGCATGCACTGACACCCGTGCTGGAGGTCACTGTTGTGTGCCATGACATCTGTGTTGGGGGTTATTAATGCGTCCACTGACAACTGTGCTGGGGGTTATTAATGCATCCACTGACAACTATGCTGGGGGTTAATAATGCGTCCACTGACGCCTGTGCTGGGGGTTAATAATGCGTCCACTGACGCCTGTGCTGGGGGTTATTAATGCATCCACTGATGCCTGTGCTGGGGGTTATTAATGCATCCACTGACGCCTGTGCTGGGGGTTATTAATGCGTCCACTGACGCCTGTGTTGGGGGTTATTAATGCGTCCACTGACATCTGTGCTGTTGTTTTTTTATTGCGGTTCACTGACACCAATGCTGGGGGTTATTATTGTGTCCACTGATGCCTGTGCTGGGGGTTATCAATGCATCCACTGTCTCCAATGCTGGGAGTTATTCTTGCAGGGGGGGGGGTTGGGTAAAGGTCTCCTCGTCTTTTTTTGCCTGTGTGATCCTGCAGTATCCCCTAGTCCCTGTCGATATTGCTCTGTAAGGGGACAGACATATCTCGTAACTCCTTTCCGTCTGCTGCTGACTTTGCCCTGGGCTATTTTAGAGATCTATTTACAAGACTCACAGTTTGCAAACACAGTGATTCATGTTGCAGAAACGCACTGTGCTCTGGGACTCCTGCCCTTCATTCCGGCCAATTAGCATCCTCCGAGCGTCGCTGAGCTTTGTGCTAGCCTGCTAATTGGGATAATGGGACCCCGGGGCCGAACCTCTATATTTAGGGTATCCTTCATTAGTATGACCTCCTTGGTTTGAGGGAAGCCCCCTCTAAAGGTAAACTGTGTCTTCATATTAAATGGAATTTCATTATTCAAAAAATAAATAAAGTTTAACCCTTTTAAACCCACTGCTTCTAGTATGAACATGACCTATACAGGAGAACTCTAGTCTTTTTATTTCTTTATTTTAGATATACTTCTGAAAGCAGTCAGTTTAATGTGAATATTCATTCTGTGAATCCTTGTCTCTTGGTTAATTCAGTAAATATCTTTGTAGAAAGTTTGGAGTTAACCCAATTTATGTTACATTTGATGGTTAAGTGATAATCTTTATTGACTTAACTAAAGCAGAACTAAACCCTGTTTTCCAAAACAGTTGCATTCAAAGCATTATTATAAATGATAACTGTCACAGTTGCTCAATTGAATTGTCAAGCAATCAAATGTCTGGTGTCATAACTGATCATATTGTGCACAACTGCAGATCAAAAAGAAGCTAAGATGGCAGCTTCCTTGGCTGCAAAAGATAGGAAGATTTAGTTCTGCTTTACGTTGTTAAAGCGGAACTAAACCCATCAATCTAACGATTAAAAAACAGTTGGATTCCCCAGCATGTCATGAATACTAACTGTCACATTTGCTTGTGCTCTTAAAGGAGAAGAACAGCCAAAGCTTGTTTGGTTGTACTCCTGTGGATGACAGGAGTGCAGTCCGTTATGCACTCCTGTCACCCGTTTTCAGCCGACAGCGGGCTAAAGCCCGCTGTCGGCTGATGTCACAGAACCGGTCCAGGCTTGGGAAAGATCGCGACCATATATTCGGGATTCACCCACATGACTGGACCGACACCTGGCTCAGCCTCTCAGCGAACGGCTCAGAGCCTGAGCCAGCCGCTTCCCACACGTAGTGCAGGGGTGGCAGTGCAGACAGCGATGACTGCCAGTCCCCAGCTCTCTGCTCAGGGAGCTCTGAGAACCGAGGGATCAGCAGTGTTTGACCACTCTGTTCTCAGCCTTCTCAACTTTCACATTATACAAAAAATTTGGCTAACTTTACTGTTTTTTTTTTTTAAATTCATGAAAATTTATTTTTTACACAAAAAATTGCGTTTGAAAGACTGTGTGACATAAAATATTGCAACAATTGCCATGTTGTTCTCTATGTTCTCTGCTAAAAAAATATATACAGGCATACCCCACTTTTAAGTACACAATGGGATTTATTTACTAAAGCTGGAAAGTGCAAAATCAGGCTCAATTCTGCATAGAAACCAATAAGCTTCTAACCCCAGCTTGCTCAATTAAGCTTTGGTAAAAAAACCTGGAAGCTCGTTGGTTTCTATGCAGAAGTGAGCCTGATTTTGCACTTTCCAGCTTTAGTAAATAAACCCCATTGTGTACTTAAAAGTGGGGTATGCCTGTATAGTGTTTGGGAGTTCTACGTAATTTTCTAGCAAAAAATATGAATTTTAACTTGTAAGCAACAAATGTCAGAAATAGGTCTAGGCATGAAAGGGATTATTTTTTGTTCTTGCTGACCATGCCCTTAATGGGACTTTTTGTTTACAAGTGTAGCGGCCCTCTCTCTCTCCTCTCTTTATCAGCTCGTCAGTCTCTTGTCTAGGGGTACCTTAGAAGAGAGAGTGCGGGGTCACCACGCCAAGCCTTCACCGCAGATGTTTGTGTGGTGTAAGCAAAGTTCTTATTTTACCTTCGGGTCGGTGTTCTGCACCTGGAGCCTCCAAAGAGAGTTACCTTGAACAATGTCTGCCAGAAAACGAGCCCCACACCATTAAAGTGGAAGTAAACCCACTGATTTAACAGTTTAAAAAAAACAGTTAAATTCCCGGCATGCCGGAAATGCTAACTGCCACATTGGTTGTACTCTCAACCAAACTGTCAAACCATCCAATGGCTGTTGTCATAACTGGTCACATGTGCAGCATCATGGCAGTTGAAGATTAAACAAAGGTCAAGATGGCAGCTTCCTTGGCTGAAAACGATAGGAGGGTTTACTTCCACTTTAAAGTCCAACACTCCTTTATTCTTCTCAATGCACAAGTGAACACAATCAGTTGGACTCCCTTAGAGAACAGAACAGACAAGGAGGTGTGGATGCGAGTAGGCCCAGACACAATGAACTCTCCACTTTCCTTCCTGAAAGTGGGTTGCGGTCTCCGAGTGAGGGGGAATTTCCTTCCAGGCGGTCTCCGATGGAAGTCTCACCTGTCACCGGCAATATGCTGCACCGGGTCTTCAAGCAAGTGTCTTCCACCGGTCCATTACGCCTTCCGGATTCGAGTACCCACTCCCGGGGTTCCCTAGGATCTCCTTCCCTCGCGGAACTCAGTGGTGGGCACTGAGCTCCAGACCTCCATCCGAGTACCTCACCCCAGGCTAAAGGTGCCTGGGATGGAACACGACCTCCGAACGTCCTCTAGGCCTAGGCCGCCTAGAGAACCAACACGAACCACCGCCCTCAGGCTGAAGGTGCCTGGGACTCCACCCCGTGACAAAGATGGCCAGCCCCGTTATACCCTCTCCCAGCAAGCACGGCGGGTTCCCTGCCCCACCATACCGCTGCCGAGGGAGGACAAAAAGGGAGCACAGCACACAGCAATGGTTCAACCCCAGCCCAAGGCGACAGTGCCACCCGTGGGGCTGCAGGGAACTGCACATCACTGGTGTCTCTGCCAGTTTTAAACACACAGAAAAGTGTATACTCGCTACACTAGTTTAAATTATTATTTTTTGCAAGAAAATTACTTAGAACACCCAAACATTATATATATATACATATATATGTAGCGGCCCCCTCTCTCTCCTCTCTATTAATCTGGCTCTGGCTCTTGTCTAGGGGTACCTCTGAAGGAGAGAGTGCGGGGTCACCACGCCAAGTCCCCCTGCAGATGTATGTACAGTGAGAGACAATCCTCTTTTACCTTCGGGTCGGTGTTCTGCATCTGGAGCCTCCTCCTGGTGGTTTCTTGAACAATGTCTGCCAGAAAATGAGCCCCACACCAATAAAGTCCAACACTCCTTTATTCTTCCGATAACAGAGTAATGCACAGACAGTTGGACTCCCTCAACGAGTAGAACAGACAGAAGGGTGTGGATACGAGTAGGCCCAGACACAATGAACTCTCCTACTTCCTTCCCAGAAGTAGGTTTCTGCTCCCAATCGAGGAAGACATCCCTCCCAGCGGTCTCCGGAGGCTCACCCGTCACTGGCAATTTGCTGCACCAGGTCTTCAGGTAAGTACCCCCTCCGGTCCCTTACGCCACTGGATTCGGGTACCCACTCCCGGGGTCCTCTAGGAAGTTCCTCCCTCGCGGAGCCTTAATCCGGGACCCTCAGTCCCGGACTGCCATCCAAGTACCTCACCCCAGGCTAAAGGTGCCTGGGATGGAACACGACCTCCGAATGTCCCCCAGGCCTAGGCCGCCTAGAGGACCGACACAAACCACTGCCCTCAGGCTGAAGGTGCCCAGGACTCCGACCCCGTTACAAAGATGGCCGGCCCCTTTATACCCTCTCCCAGCAAGCACGGCGGGTTCCCCGCCCCACCATACCACTGCCGAGGGAGGACAAAAAGGGGTACGTCACACAGCAATGGTTCAACCCCAGCCCAAGGCAACAGCGCCACCCGCTGAGCTGCAGGGAACTGCACATTACTGGTGTCTCTGCCAGTTTTAAATACACAGGGAAAGTGCATGCCCGCTACATATATATATATATATATATATATATATATATATATATATATATATATACATATATTAGCAGAGACCCTAGAAAATGAAATGGTGATCATTGCAATATTTTATGTCACACCGTATTTGCTCAGCGGTCTTTCAAATGCATTTTTTTGGGGAAAAAATTACACTTTCATGAATTTAAAAAACACAACACAATAGTTACCCCAATTTTTTTCTATAATGTGAAAGATGATGTTACGCCAACTAAATAGATACCTTACATGTCATGCTTTAACCACTTCAATACAGAGCATTTTCACCCCCTTCCTGCCCAGACCAATTTTCATTTTTCAGCGCTGTCGCAATTTGAATGACAATTGCGCGGTCATGCAACACTGTACCCATATGAAATTTTGATAATTTTTTTCCCCACAAATAGAGCTTTCTTTTGGTAGTATTTGATCACCTCTGCGGTTTTTATTTTTTGCGCTATAAACAAAAAAATGCGACAATTTTGAAAACAAAAACAATATTTTTTACTTTTTGCTATAATAAATATCCCATAAAAAAATCCTCAGTTTAAGCTGATTTATATTCTTCTACATATTTTTGGTAAAAAAAATCCCAATAAGCGTATATCGATTGGTTTGCGCAAAAGTTATAGCTTCTGCAAAATAGGGAATACATTTATGGCATTTTTATTGACCGATCTGTGTTCCTATGTACTTGGAACACACCACACAATGATCGTGGCGATACCTCACATGTGTGGTTTGAACATATGCGGGCGCGACTTACATATGCGTTCGCTTCTGCGCACGAGAACGGAGGGATAGGGCGCTTTACATTTTTTTTTCTTATTTATTTTACTTTATATTTTTACACTGTCCCTTTATTATTTTTTTTAATCACTTTTATTCCTATTACAGGAAATGTAAACATCATGTCTTTAAGCCCCAGAACTGGAAGTGACATCAGAGGTCGCTCCGGTCCTCTAAGGGCATAGAGCCAAGTGTGGGCTATCTTGCTCTCACTCGACTTTCTGCCTAGCCATCGACCGCATCGGATCGTTTCCGAGCTTACTGATGGCCTGGAAATTACAGTGAATCAGTGGGAATACGCCGCTGGGATCGCTTTTAGCAGGCACCAATCTGCCCACAGAAAAAAATTATATGGGGGTTATGGCAGCTAGCTGCTGCCATAACAATGGTATTTAACGTCAAAGTAATGATGTAAATATACTGTTGGCGGTCGGCAAGTGGTTGGCTGCTCTCCTAAAAAGGTCTATCCTAATGGGTAAAGTGATTTCATGGGTCTTGATCAATACTATCTATTCAATCTAAGAATCTCATTAACCACTTCAGCCCCAGAAAAATTTACCCCCTTCCTGACCAGGCCATTTTTTGCAATACGTCACTGCGTCCCTTTACCTGACAATTGCTCGGCCATGCAACGCTGTACCCACAAATAGAGCTTTCTTATGGTGGTATTTGATCACCTTTTTTACGCTATAAACAAAAGAAGAGCGACAATTTTGAAAAAAAACACAATATCTTTTACTCTTTGCTATAATAAATATCCCAATTTGTTTTAAAAAAAAAAAAAAAAATTCCTCAGTTTAGGCCAATACGTATTCTTCTACATATTTTTGGTAAGCAATTGATTGGTTTGCGCAAAAGTTATAGCGTCTACAAAATAGGGGATAGATTTATGGCATTTTTATTATTATTATTTTTTTCCGAGTAATGGTGGCGATGAGTGATTTTTATCGGGATTGCGATATTGCGGTGGACAAATCGGAAATTTTTGACAAATTTTTGGGATACAGCGATCAGTGCTATAAAATTGCACTGATTATTATTATTTAGGTACTTATATAGCGACGTCAATTTACGCAGCGCTTTACATATACATTGTACATTCACATCGGTCC
Source organism: Rana muscosa (assembly GCA_029206835.1). Classification (NCBI taxonomy): domain Eukaryota; kingdom Metazoa; phylum Chordata; class Amphibia; order Anura; family Ranidae; genus Rana; species Rana muscosa. The sequence continues at coordinate 44,741,945 of CM055125.1, forward strand.
CTAGCCTCAAGGAGCTTACAATCTAAGGTGCCTAACTCACATTCATATACTAGGGCCAATTTAGACAGAAGCATGTCTTTGGAGTGTGGGAGGAAACCGGAGTACCCGGAGGAAACCCACGCAGGCACAGGGAGAAAATGCAAACTCCAGGCAGGTAGTGTTGTGGTTGGGATTCAAACCAGCGACCTTTTTACTGCTAGGCAAGAGTGCTACCCACTACACCACTGTGCCACCCTGTGATTATTGTATAAATGTCCCTGGCAGGGAAGGGGTTAACACTAGGGGGCGATCAAGGGGTTAACTGTGTTCCCTGGGCATGTTCTAACTATGGGAGGGATGGGACTGACTAGGGTAGGAGAGAGATTGGTGTTCATACTTAGTATGAACACACGATCTGTCTCCTCTCCCCTGAGAGAACCGGGATCTGTGTGTTTATACACACAGATCCCGGTTCTCGCTCTGTCACGAGCGATCGCGGGTGCCCAGCGGTGATCACGCCTGCCGGCCACGGGCATCGGCTCCGGGGATGCGCTTCGGGCGCTGGAGGCGTCTTAAAGAGCCGACGTACAGCTACGACGGCTCGCGCAGGGGAGCCAATCTGCCGCAGTGGTACGGAAGCGGTTAAAGTGGAACTTTAGTCAGAAAATTAAGTCCTAGATCACTTCAGGCTGGCCTCTTTTGCAGGTATAGCTATGTAAAACATTAAAAATAAGCCTATGCTGTTTAAAATTCAGTAATACACTGTCTCACCCTGCTAATTTTGGTAGCATTCCTTCATGTATTTTATGAGGTCTGCGAGATGTAAGGGGGAGATTATTAATATTGTGTCAGTTGTCCCACATGCCAATAAAATACAAACGCAATTTGGTGTATACACAGAGCTCAGGGAGTCCCTTTAATTTGAGAATAATTATGATTTTCGACCCAAAAGGAATTGATTTATTGCGAAAACTCAAATCAATATCAGTTCTCCTGAGGTAAAAGGTCACCAGTGGCTGTAAAAAAATTGATTCGGTTGCATTTATCTCTAAAAATGATCGATATTAGAATAGGGGCCACAGGGAACATAGGTTCAAACTGATTATTCTTCCATGTAAACGTTTCCAAAAAATTCCTTTAGAACAGACACGCCAAATTTAAATGACACCAAGTGACACAGTATAGTAAATTTGGCAGTCAGTCTACTGAAGGCCATGCTTACCCGATTGCAAAACAAATACATCATTCTGGGAATTAACATAGCAATTGCAAATGCTGGGTACCTGACTGTCATGCTATTTTCTGCTTCAGCAACCATTTTTTTTATTTATTTAAACAATGTATAAATGTGGACCATTAAAAGCACCACTGTCATTTCTATGGTTTTTTTTTTACCCTTGTCACTTTCGATGGACAGCTTGTTCGGCAGGTAATTTGTAGAAATATATAAATAAAGGTATGCGAAATAAGAAAAGGAAATGCTTATGCCAAATTGTATCATTACTAGTGATGAGCCGAACACCCCCGGGTTCGGTTCGCACCAGAACCCGCGAACGGACCGGAAGTTCGAACGAACATTAGAACCCTATTAAATACAATGGATGCGAACGTTCGAATTCTAAAGTGCTAATTATAACAACTATTATGCATGTTATTGTCCTAAAAAGGGTTTGGGAACCCGGGTTCTGCACCAGGGGACATGTATCAATGCAAAAAGAAGTTTTAAAAACGGTCGTTTTTCGGGAGCAGTCATTTTAATGATGCATAAAGTGAAAAAAAAAAAGTCAAATATTCCTTTAAATATCGTACCTGGGGGGTGTCTAAAGTATGCCTGTGAAGTGCCACGTGTTTCCCGTGTTTAGAACTGTCCCTGCACAAAATGACACTTCTAAAGGAAAAAAAAGCCATTTAAAACTGCTTGCGGCTTTAATGTAATGTCTGGTCCCGGTAATATGGATGAAATTCTTTAAGAAAAATGGCATAGCTACCCCATGACCCCCCCCCCCCCTACCCCAGCCCATTACCAGCCCCTTTGGGTCTTGTATGGATATTAAGGGGAACCCCGCACATAAAATAAAAAAGGCCCTATATACTCTGAACAGCCGTATACAGGCGGTGCATACAAGACAGGGACTGTAGGTTTGTTCTTATGTAGAATCTGTTTGTAATTTTGAACAGGTACATTGTTGAAGTGTAGCTCCAGCCCAAAAATCTATTTTTAAACTTTTTGGAAAACATAGGTAAGGGTTATCACCCCTGTAACATTTGTTTTGCTGTCTGTGCCCCTGTTCAGAACATTTCACCTCACTTTCCGTCCCAATGACAACTGTTTTTGAAATGTGGTGTTTTTCTTGAAACAAGGATTGCTGATAAAGCATCAGTACAGAGGAGACACCTTTCTCCCATATTTATTCTTACAGGAGAGAATTTTCCTTCCTAGTGGTAGATTTCCTCTCACTTCCTGTTGTCTTCTTGCGTTTGCAAGTAGGAGTCGTTTGTAAGTTGGATGTTTGAAAGTAGGGACCTGCCGTATATACTCTGCAGAAATAGGCCCCTTAGTTGTTGGTGTTGGCACAACACTGTAAGCACTCACAGTTACTCTTGGTTGGTGCTGGAACGCCCTGCTGTCAACTATTATATCAGGAATTTTAATTACATATAATTGTTGAACAGTGGTAGTAAAAATTGGGCCTTTGATGGTGGTGCTGGTGCCACAACACTGTAAGCCCTGACAGTTACTCTTGGTGGGTGCAGCAATGGGCCCTGCTGTGAATTATTAGATCAAGAATTGTAATTACATGCCCCTGTTGAACAGGGGCTGAAAAATTGGGCCTTAGGCACTGGTGGCACAACACTGCAACCCCTCACAGATACTGTACTTGGAGCACAGCAATGAGCCCTGTTGCAAAGTATTGCTTCAAAAATTGTAATGACACGCCCCTGTTAAACAGGGGCTGAAAAATTGGGCCTTAGGCACTGGTGGCACAACACTGCAACTCCTCACAGATACTGTACTTGGAGCACAGCAATGAGCCCTGTTGCAAAGTATTGCTTCAAAAATTGTAATTACACGCCCCTGTTAAACAGGGGCTGAAAAATTGGGCGTTAGGCACTGGTGGCGGCACCCATAAACAAAAATGATCTTCCAAGCTATCATCATCAATCGTATCATTGAGGACTCGGAGGAGGAGGATAGGCAGTCAACATAACAGCACAGGCACTCAGCATCAGCATCAGTCTTGAAGGGATGTGACATTTTAAAATCAATTAGTCTGTTATATCAGCATCAGGTGTGTGGTAGCTGGTGGTGATCCAAGACTGGTTCATCTTGATGAAAGTCAGTCGATCAACCGAGTCGGTGGACAGGCGCACCCTGTGATCCGTGACAAATCCTCCAGCAGCACTGAATGTGCGTTCCGAAAGAACGCTGGATGCAGGACAGGCCAGTAGCTCAATTGCATACTGTGCAAGCTCTGGCCAGTGATCCATCCTCAAGACCCAGTAAGCCAGAGGATTTTCGGTGGGGAAGGTGTCCAAGTCTGACCTTGCCCCTAGATATTCCTGCACCATGTTTATCAGACGCTGGCGATGGTTGCTGGAACCAATCATACTTTGGGGCTGCGGACTAAAGAATTGTCTGAACGCATCGGTCAGACGGCCACCTTCCCCACCGCTCCTTCTTTGACTGGCCGAAGCCTCAGCAACTCGTTGTCCAGGACCAGGAGTTTGCAACCTCCCAGTCTCTGGGAACGCGTTGCACAGACCTTTCTGCAAGGCCTCCCGGAGTTGTCTCATCCTCTGCTCCCTCTGCGACGGTAACATAAGGTCCGCAACCTTACCCTTGTACCGTGGATCAAGGAGAGTGGCCAGCCAGTAATGGTCCCTCTCCTTGATCCGAAGAATACGAGGATCCTTCCGCAGACTTTGCAGGATCAGGGAGGCCATGCAGCGTAGGTTTGCTGAGGCATTCGCTCCGGAGTCCTCTGGGTCACTAAGGACGACATGATCCGCAGCCACCTCCTCCCAGCCACGTACAAGTCCACTGGTTTCTTGGGACTGTAAATCATCCCTAAAAGACTGCTGCTGATGATGCTGAGTGCCAGCCTCCACCTCCATGCTGACACAATCCTCCTCCTCCTCCTCCTCCTCCTCCTCTTCCTGTGCGATGGGTGGGACAGAAGGAACACTGTCTGGGTAAAGGGGGCCTTGAGAGGCAAGGAAGTCCTCCTCTTCCTGCCTCTGTTCTGCCTCAAGTGCCCTGTCCATTATTCCACGCAGCGTGTGCTCCAACAGGTGGACAAGAGGTACAGTGTCACTGATGCATGCACTGTCACTGCTCACCATCCTCGTGGCCTCCTCAAATGGTGCCAGGACAGTGCATGCATCCCTGATCATGCCCCACTGGCGTGGAGAAAAAAAACCAAGCTCCCCTGACCCTGTCCTGGTGCCGTAGTCGCACAGGTACTCATTGATGGCCCTCTGCTGCGTGTGCAGCCGCTGCAGCATGGCCAACGTTGAGTTCCACCTGGTGGGCATGTCACATATAAGGCGGTTCTTGGGCAGGTTCAACTCCTTTTGCAGCTCAGCCAGGCGAGCACTGGCATTATAAGATCTGCGGAAATGCACACAGACTTTCCTGGCCTGCCTCAGGACATCCTGTAAGCCCGGGTACCTGCCCAAGAACCGCTGCACCACCAGGTTAAGGACGTGAGCCACACAGGGCACATGGGTCAGTTGTCCCTGTCGGAGGGCGGAGAGGAGGTTGGTGCCATTGTCGCAAACCACCATTCCTGGCTTAAGCTGGCGTGGCGTCAACCACCTCTCGGCCTGGCCCTGCAGAGCAGACAGGACCTCTGCCCCAGTGTGGCTTCTGTCCCCCAAACACACCAGCGCAAGCACGGCATGGCATCTTTTTGCCTGCGTACTTGCGTAGCCCCGTGAACGGCTACGGAGCACCGCTGGTTCATAGGACAAACCACAGGAAGAGGCCATGGAGGAAGAAGAAGAGGAGGGGGTGGAGGAGAGAGGTGTGTCACAACCAGTAGTAGCATTTTGGAGGCGTGGCGGTGGGACAACCTCCAACACTACTGCACCTTGTCCTGAATCCTTCCCAGCTGCCAAAAGAGTGACCCAATGGGCCGTGAAAGAAAGGTAACGTCCCTGTCCATGCCTGCTGGACCATGAGTCAGCGGTAATATGCACCTTACCGCTGACCGCCCTGTCCAGCGAGGCCAAGACATTGCCTTCCACATGCCGGTAGAGAGCCGGAATAGCCTTCCGTGAGAAAAAGTGGCGTTTGGGAACCTGCCACTGAGGAACCGCACATTGCACAAACTCACGGAAGGGGGCCGAGTCTACCAACTGAAAAGGCAGCAGTTGAAGCGCTAGCAATTTAGCCAAGCTAGCATTCAACCGCTGGGCATGTGGATGGCTGGGAGTGAACTTCTTTCGACGGTCCAGCAGCTGGGGCAGGGAAATTTGCCTGCTAGAATCGGACGTCGGTGTACTGCTAGCAGAGTGGGCGCAAGTACTTGGCTGTGACACACCTAATTCTACACCTTCATTCCTCTCAGTGCATGTTTCAGAGAGGACTGAAGTTATAGTGGGGTTGGAGATCCCAGCTGATGCGGTGCAAGGAGAGGTCCGCTTTGTTCTTTGGTGTGGGTCTTTGAGGTAGGCTTGCCAACGAGCTGCATGGCAGGTCAACATATGTCTGGTCAGGCATGTGGTACCCAAGCGGCTGATGTTTTGGCCACGCGATATACGCTTGAGACATATGTTGCAAACAGCAGCTGTGCGATCTGATGCACTAGCCTCAAAAAAGGCCCACACCAAAGAACTTTTTGAATGACGGGCAGAGGCAGCGCCCTGCACAGGCGGAGCTCTGCGGTGTGATTCCGTCGGTGTACTGCCCTTACGCTGGCCACCAAAGGGCATCCTGCCTCGTTGGAGATGTGCCTCCTCCTCATCCTCCTCCTCCTCCTCTCTCCTATTAGGCACCCACGTGGAGTCATTGACCTCATCATCCCCTCCCTCCTCATCACTGGAGCCAATCTGGCAGTATGCTGCAGCTGCTGGAACATGACTGCCAGATTGGTGTCCTTCTTGAGCATCCCCTCTGTCTGCTCTCACGCTACTGCCTTCCTCTAGCTGGGTTTCATCATCAGACCCTTCGAAACGCTGGGCATCCTCCTGGAGCATGTACCCAACACTGTGCTGAAACAGTTCGGGGGACTCCTCAGGAGGAGGACATGGTGGGTCTAGGGAAGGAGTGACTGATGATTTGTCTGACATTGATACCAGGGAAGACGACGCTTTGGCAGCTGCTTTTCCAGTACCCTGAGCCTGGGTGAGAGAGGATGAGGAGGAGGAGGAGGGCTTGGTCATCCACTCTACCAAGTCTTCGGCATGATGTGGCTCAACATGTCCAGCTGCCGAAAAGAAGGACAAGCGTGTCCCATGGCCATGTGCTGATGACAATGCACCGCGTCCACGACCAGCACTGTTGCCCCCAGACACAGAGCCTGCTTGCCCTCTTTTATTGCCTCCTGACTGTCTGCCTCTCCTTGTTTGCCTTCCAGACATTCTAATAGATGGCCTGCAGGGAGATGGGAAAAAAGCAATAAGGGCTACCTTCAGGTGTCCTTCTCTGTCCCTGGAAACAAGGACTTGCAGAGTGAAAGAAAAAAAACACTCTCCCTACCTACAGTTTTCTGTCCCTAGAAAAAATGTTTTTTTTAATCACAATATAGCACAAGGAAAATTAACTCACTGTCCTTACAGGTCCCTGGAAACAAGGACTTGCAGAGTGAAAGAAAAAAAACACTCTCCCTACCTACAGTTTTCTGTCCCTAGAAAAAAATGTTTTTTTTAATCACAATATAGCAAAAGGACAATTCACTCACTGTCCTTCCAGGTCCCTGGAAACAAGGACTTGCAGAGTGAAAGAAACTGACACTGTCCCTACCTAGAGTTTTCTGTCCCTGGAATAAATGTTTTTTTCAGCACAATATAGCAAAAGGACAATTCACTCACTGTCCTTCCAGGTCCCTGGAAACAAGGACTTGCAGAGTGAAAGAAACTGACACTGTCCCTACCTAGAGTTTTCTGTCCCTAGAATAAATGTTTTTTTTAATCACAATATAGCACAAGGAAAATTAACTCACTGTCCTTACAGGTCCCTGGAAACAAGGACTTGCAGAGTGAAAGAAAAAAAACACTCTCCCTACCTACAGTTTTCTGTCCCTAGAAAAAAATGTTTTTTTTTATCACAATATAGCAAAAGGACAATTCACTCACTGTCCTTCCAGGTCCCTGGAAACAAGGACTTGCAGAGTGAAAGAAACTGACACTGTCCCTACCTAGAGTTTTCTGTCCCTGGAATAAATGTTTTTTTCAGCACAATATAGCACAAGGACAATTAACTCACTGTCCTTACAGGTCCCTGGAAACAAGGACTTGCAGAGTGAAAGAAAAAAAATACTCTCCCTACCTACAGTTTTCTGTCCCTAGAAAAAAATGTTTTTTTTAATCACAATATAGCAAAAGGACAATTCACTCACTGTCCTTCCAGGTCCCTGGAAACAAGGACTTGCAGAGTGAAAGAAACTGACACTGTCCCTACCTAGAGTTTTCTGTCCCTGGAATAAATGTTTTTTTCAGCACAATATAGCACAAGGACAATTAACTCACTGTCCTTACAGGTCCCTGGAAACAAGGACTTGCAGAGTGAAAGAAAAAAAATACTCTCCCTACCTACAGTTTTCTGTCCCTAGAAAAAAATGTTTTTTTTAATCACAATATAGCAAAAGGACAATTCACTCACTGTCCTTCCAGGTCCCTGGAAACAAGGACTTGCAGAGTGAAAGAAACTGACACTGTCCCTACCTAGAGTTTTCTGTCCCTAGAATAAATGTTTTTTTTAATCACAATATAGCAAAAGGACAATTCACTCACTGTCCTTCCAGGTCCCTGGAAACAAGGACTTGCAGAGTGAAAGAAACTGACACTGTCCCTACCTAGAGTTTTCTGTCCCTAGAATAAATGTTTTTTTTAATCACAATATAGCACAAGGAAAATTAACTCACTGTCCTTACAGGTCCCTGGAAACAAGGACTTGCAGAGTGAAAGAAAAAAAACACTCTCCCTACCTACAGTTTTCTGTCCCTAGAAAAAAATGTTTTTTTTAATCACAATATAGCAAAAGGACAATTCACTCACTGTCCTTCCAGGTCCCTGGAAACAAGGACTTGCAGAGTGAAAGAAACTGACACTGTCCCTACCTAGAGTTTTCTGTCCCTAGAATAAATGTTTTTTTTAATCACAATATAGCACAAGGAAAATTAACTCACTGTCCTTACAGGTCCCTGGAAACAAGGACTTGCAGAGTGAAAGAAAAAAAACACTCTCCCTACCTACAGTTTTCTGTCCCTAGAAAAAAATGTTTTTTTTTATCACAATATAGCAAAAGGACAATTCACTCACTGTCCTTCCAGGTCCCTGGAAACAAGGACTTGCAGAGTGAAAGAAACTGACACTGTCCCTACCTAGAGTTTTCTGTCCCTGGAATAAATGTTTTTTTCAGCACAATATAGCACAAGGACAATTAACTCACTGTCCTTACAGGTCCCTGGAAACAAGGACTTGCAGAGTGAAAGAAAAAAAATACTCTCCCTACCTACAGTTTTCTGTCCCTAGAAAAAAATGTTTTTTTTAATCACAATATAGCAAAAGGACAATTCACTCACTGTCCTTCCAGGTCCCTGGAAACAAGGACTTGCAGAGTGAAAGAAACTGACACTGTCCCTACCTAGAGTTTTCTGTCCCTAGAATAAATGTTTTTTTTAATCACAATATAGCACAAGGAAAATTAACTCACTGTCCTTACAGGTCCCTGGAAACAAGGACTTGCAGAGTGAAAGAAAAAAAATACTCTCCCTACCTACAGTTTTCTGTCCCTAGAAAAAAATGTTTTTTTTAATCACAATATAGCAAAAGGACAATTCACTCACTGTCCTTCCAGGTCCCTGGAAACAAGGACTTGCAGAGTGAAAGAAACTGACACTGTCCCTACCTAGAGTTTTCTGTCCCTGGAATAAATGTTTTTTTCAGCACAATATAGCACAAGGACAATTAACTCACTGTCCTTACAGGTCCCTGGAAACAAGGACTTGCAGAGTGAAAGAAAAAAAATACTCTCCCTACCTACAGTTTTCTGTCCCTAGAAAAAAATGTTTTTTTTAATCACAATATAGCAAAAGGACAATTCACTCACTGTCCTTCCAGGTCCCTGGAAACAAGGACTTGCAGAGTGAAAGAAACTGACACTGTCCCTACCTAGAGTTTTCTGTCCCTAGAATAAATGTTTTTTTTAATCACAATATAGCACAAGGAAAATTAACTCACTGTCCTTACAGGTCCCTGGAAACAAGGACTTGCAGAGTGAAAGAAAAAAAATACTCTCCCTACCTACAGTTTTCTGTCCCTAGAAAAAAATGTTTTTTTTAATCACAATATAGCAAAAGGACAATTCACTCACTGTCCTTCCAGGTCCCTGGAAACAAGGACTTGCAGAGTGAAAGAAACTGACACTGTCCCTACCTAGAGTTTTCTGTCCCTGGAATAAATGTTTTTTTCAGCACAATATAGCACAAGGACAATTAACTCACTGTCCTTACAGGTCCCTGGAAACAAGGACTTGCAGAGTGAAAGAAAAAAAATACTCTCCCTACCTACAGTTTTCTGTCCCTAGAAAAAAATGTTTTTTTTAATCACAATATAGCAAAAGGACAATTCACTCACTGTCCTTCCAGGTCCCTGGAAACAAGGACTTGCAGAGTGAAAGAAACTGACACTGTCCCTACCTAGAGTTTTCTGTCCCTAGAATAAATGTTTTTTTTAATCACAATATAGCAAAAGGACAATTCACTCACTGTCCTTCCAGGTCCCTGGAAACAAGGACTTGCAGAGTGAAAGAAACTGACACTGTCCCTACCTAGAGTTTTCTGTCCCTAGAATAAATGTTTTTTTTAATCACAATATAGCAAAAGGACAATTCACTCACTGTCCTTCCAGGTCCCTGGAAACAAGGACTTGCAGAGTGAAAGAAACTGACACTGTCCCTACCTAGAGTTTTCTGTCCCTAGAATAAATGTTTTTTTTAATCACAATATAGCAAAAGGACAATTCACTCACTGTCCTTCCAGGTCCCTGGAAACAAGGACTTGCAGAGTGAAAGAAACTGACACTGTCCCTACCTAGAGTTTTCTGTCCCTAGAATAAATGTTTTTTTTTAAGCACACTATAGCAGAAGCACAAAACACACTGACACTCTCCCTACCTATCCTTCTCTTTCCCTAAACTAAAGGAATCCAGGTTAAGCAAGAAAGAAATAACAGTCACTGTCCCTGCCTATGCTACTCTATCCCTGCTCCGGAACACACTACACTAGGCCGCCGTGCTGGCGGCCTTTTATAGTGTGGGGCGTGTACTAAACACCCTCAGCAATAATTGGCCACAGGCATCCTGCCTGTGGCCAATCATTGCTCTCCTCGCTGCCGGCGCTGTGATTGGCCAAGCATGCGGGGTCACAGTGCATGCTTGGCCAATCACAGCGCCTGGATGACACTGCGATGGCGTAGTGCATTGTGGGCCGTTCGCGTCACTCGAATTTGGCGCGAACGGCCCAAATCGTTCGATCTTCGTCGAACGATCGAACAGCCAATGTTCGAGTCGAACGTATGTTCGACTCGAACACGAAGCTCATCCCTAATCATTACATTCACATTCTCACCACAATAACAATGAGAATAACAATTTGTCGAACGCTCATAGAGTGAAAAATCTTGTATTCTGACAACTGTATGTAGTTAAAGTGATTATAAAGGTTTGTTTTTTTCTTTTTTTAAATAACAAACATGTTATACTTACCTGCTCTGTGCAAGGATTTTGCACAGAGCGGCCCCGATCCTCCTTTTCTGGGGTCCCCCAGCGACACTCTTGGCCCCTCCTCTTCATTGAGTGCCCCCATGGAGAGCTGCTTTCCATGGGTCCTGCGCCCGAGTCTTACTGCTGCGTCCATTGACACAGACAGCAGGACTCAGCCTCGCCCCTAGCTCCTGTGTCACTGGATTCAATTGAAAGCAGCAGGAGCCAATGGCTCAATCTATCCAATGAGGACCCGATACAGCGGCTGGAACTGCTGTGCTCGTGCACATCGCTGGATCAGATCGGGTTCAGGTAAGAAAAAGTGGGGATCTGGGGGGCAGTACAGAAGGGTTTTCACCTTAAAGCGGAGCTCCGCCGGAAAAAAAAAATTAAAAGCCAGCAGCTACAGCTACAGCAGCTGCTGGCTTTTAATATTTGGACACTTACCTGTCGCTCGTCACTCTGCTGCTCCCTCCGCCATCCTGCGGCTTCATGCCTGGTTCCCTACGGCGCATGCGCAAGTCGCGCTGCGCCGTTCTGATTTGTCCTCCTGTGTTCTGGGAGCCAAGTGTCTCCCAGAACACTACGGGAAGTCTGGGGGAAGTGACGTCACTCCCGCAGATTCCCGGAGAGAGGACTCCCGGATGTGGGTGAAAATACCTGTCTTAGACAGGTATCTTCACCCCCCTCCCCCCTGAAAGGTGTCAATTGTGACACCGGAGGGGGGGAGGGTTCCAAATAGCAAAAGTTGCTATTTAGGGTGGAGCTCCAGTTTAATGCATAGAATGCATTAAGGTGAAAAAACATGAGGGTTTACAACTCCTTTAATATCCCTAGTGATTGTAGCACTCTCTAGTGTAGATTGTTTTTTTTATGTGTGTATAGTGTAGGTAAATTTGTGCAGGCTTGGCTGGCAGTTTTTTCCTGGGTTGGCCCTCTAGAGATCCAGGGAGAGCTGGATGACTCACAGGCAGCATCACTGAGACATATATTTTTAGAGTGTACTGGAACCTTCTAGAAAAATGGGAGGGGAAGTAAGGTTTAGCTGCCTGGAGTATTCTGAGTGCCCTGGCCAATCCCCAGCTTGGGTTGGCAGGGGCAGGCTCCCTCAAAGGTCTGGGATGGGTGCAGAGCCAGTCAGGAAGATTGTGGTGGCATGGGCAGTGGAAAGGGGCAGCTGCAGCCAGGAGGGCTGGCAGTGCCTGAAGAGGTGGTACTGGGAGCAGTAGCCACATATAGGACAGCTAGCACCAAGACTTTCATTTTTGCCACGCCATAGGGGCCAGCGGGCCCTGTGTACAAAGGGTATTCAACCAGACCCGGCTGAGATTGTGCTGAGTCTGAAACCTGTGCTAGCTGGTCTTGGGAGTGATAGTCTGCAAGCAAGCAGAAAGTGTGCTGGAGGTAGAAGAGGAGAGAATGTATATACTGGAGTGTATACAGTTCAAGTCCCTACAGAGTTTCATTGATCAAATGGGAATCCCACATTCACCAGAGGCTCTTACGAGGATAGCGGCGTGCTACATGATGTTATTTAGTATATAAATATAATTGTTGTCTTCACAACTATGTTTACCATGCTCAGCTAATCTCAGCTAATATTAAACCTTCCAAAGTGAAAATTTAATATTTAATAATTAACCACTTCCCGCCCAGTCAATAGCAAATTGACGTCCGGGAAGTGGTTCTGTTATCCACACTGGACGTCATATGACGTCCTGCGGAATAACAGCCGCCGCGCGCCCGGGGGGGGGCGCGCATCGCGGCGATCGGTGGAGCGGTGGGTCAGTCTGACCCACCGCTACACTGATCTCCGTAAAAAGCCTCCGTCGGAGGCTTTTTACCATGTGATCAGCCGTGTCGAATCACGGCTGATCAGGAAGTAAACAGGAAGAGCCGTTGATCGGCTCTTCCTCACTCGCGTCTGACAGACGCGAGTAGAGGAGAGCCGATCGGCGGCTCTCCTGACAGGGGGGGTTCGCGCTGATTGTTTATCAGTGCAGCCCCCCCTCGGATACCCACACTGGACCACCAGGGAAGCCCCCAAGGACCACCAGGGAAGCCCTAAGCATGTGGATGGCCCCCATGGCCATCCACATGTAGTAAAAAAAATATATATATAAAAAAAAACATAAAAAAATATGCCAATCAGTGCCCACACATGGGCACTGACTGGCACGATCATGCCAAGAAAATAATGTGTGGTGGCTGGCATTGCTAGGCAGCAGTGTCACCAGTGCCACCTACTAGTGTCCATCAGTGCCACCTATCAGTGCCCATCCGTGCCCATCTGTGCTCATAAGTGCCCACCTATCAGTGCCCGTCCGTGCCACCTATCAGTGCCACCCATAAGTGCCCATCAGTGCCGCCTAAAAGTGCCCATTACTGCCGCCTATGAGTGCCCATCAGTGCCGCCTATGAGTGCCAATCAGTGCCGCCTATGAGTGCCAATCAGTGCCACCTATGAGTGCCCATCAGTGCCGCATACCAGTGCCACATATCAGTGCCCATCAGTGCCGCCTATCAGTGCCCATCATCAGTGCCCATCAGTGCCACCTCATCAGTGCCACCTCATTGGTGCCACCTCATCGGTGCCCATCAGTGTCGCCTTATCAGTGCCCTTCAGTGCCGCCTTATCTGTGCCCGCCATTGAAGTGGAAAAGGTACTTATTTACAAAAAAAATTAACAGAAACAAAGAAAAACATAGTTTTTTTAAAAAAAATTCGCTCTTTTTTTATTTGTTGCGCAAAAAATAAAAATCGCAGAGGCGATCAAATACCACCGAAAGAAAGCTCTATTTGTGGGAACAAAATGATAAAAAATTTGTTTGGGTACAGTGTAGCATGACCGCGCAATTGTCATTCAAATTGCGACAGCGCTGAAAGCTCAAAATTGGCCTGGGCAGGAAGCTGTATAAGTGCATGGTATTGAAGTGGTTAAATCAAATGGGGCCTATTACTGCAAGCCACCTAATAGGTGGCTTGCAGTAATGGGCCCCATTTGATTTAATTAATTTATTATTAAATATAACATTTTCACTTTGGAAGGTTTAATATTAGCTGGGATATAACCACTTTATTGTAAGTGGACCTTACCACAAGCTAATCTACGGAAGGATTTAACTATATCTCTACCCTCTCCACTATCCAATTCGAGGGCAGCGCCATTCACCCCAACACCACACATCCTATACCTTGTCACCCTATTATAACAAATGGTCCACTATGCATCGTTCACTATCAGTAATGGTCCACTATTAGTAATGATTCACTGTAGGGAATTATCCACTATCAGTAATGGTTCACTATAATGAGTGACCAACTATCAGGGTCACTATTAGGAAGGTGGTCCACAGCAATGATGTGCCACCGATAAGTGAGTGCATGTAAACTGGATATGGCTGAAAGGCACTAAAGGATATCATCAACACTGAGATATAAAAACGGGTAAAAACAGTTTTTTATAAACAAAAGTCATGAATATTGTTTATGATGAGCAAAGATTTAAAAAAATTAAAGGTTATTCAGTTCTGGTTAAGATCTACTTCAAACTGGGACTGTGCCCCACTCTATTTTTTCTGGATACATTTGGTTAAAATACTTTGTTATGATTGTCCATACTCGCCTAAGTAGCGTTCCCCTTACTTCCTGTCCCAGGTATTTGTTAGGAAATGAAACAAAATATCCACAAAATTAGGGGAAATATTACTTTTTACAACTAAAATGATGATCCTATTAGGAAATTTCCCTTCACCTGCTATTCTTCTGAGCAGGGAAAAGTTAAAGTCACTCTGTCACCTGAAAAAAAAGTATCCCGAACAATTCCTGTGGCAGTTGTGCCTGAAATCTTTCTTGATCTACCTGACCTTGGCTTGGTATCAAGAGATCCCCAAATTTTCCACTTCTTAATAAGTGATTAAACAGTACTGACTGACATATCCAAGGCTTTGGATATCTTTTTATATCCTTTTTCATCTTTGTAAAGTTTCATTACCTTGTTATGCAGGTCTTTTAACTGTTCTTTTCTACCTCCTCGTGGCTCAGTGTCTAGCTTGCTTAGTGCATCCATGTGAGAGCTAACAAACTCTTTGACTATTTATACACATACACTAATTGTGATTTAAAAAGCCACAAATGTGGGAAATTAACCTTTAATTGCCATTTTAACCTGTGTGTGCCACCTTCTGTGTCTGTACCAAGGCCGAACATTCCAGGGTATGTAAACTTTTCATCAGGGCCATTTGGGTGATTTCTGTTATCATTATGACTTAAAAAGGATCGAAAAACTATGTGATAACAAATAGCTTCATGTGATTTCTATCCTTAAATAAAAGACAGTTTTTTGTCATGATCAGTCATATTTTCTGCCAGGGTATGCAAACTTTTGAGTATGACTGTACACTTACTGGGATTTTCTTTACCGAAAATATGTTGCAAGATACATTTTGGCCTGAAATTTATGAAGAAATTAGATTTTCTATTTTTTTTTTTATTGGATATGTTTTAAAGTAAAAAACATTTTTGTTTATAGCACAAAAAAAAAAATGCAGAGGCAACATTTTTTTTGTCACACAGCCAAATAGAAATGTACATAAATAGTAATACTAAGTGGTAGTGCATTTTTTTTTTCATTTTAAAAATAGATGATTGATAGATTGAGCAAACTGCTTCTGCAAAATTGCTATTTTAACAAAGTCCACTCAGACTCATGCCAGCTCATAAGGAGCATTCTGCACTCCCTTTTTTTTCTGGGAACAATACATGGACCTAGGAATGACAGTCGATGTTGCTTTGCCAAAGTAAAGTTGTGTCTAAGAACAAGCACAATACTGAACACCTCCCAAGTGCATCTCACACATACATGGATTGCTAGCAAAACCTTAAAGCGGAGGTCTGCCAATTTTTTTTTTTTTTAAAGTCAGCAGCTACAAATTCTGCAGCTGCTGACTTTTAAAATATGGACACTTACTTGTCCAGCGCGCCCGCAATGTCGGCACCTGAGGCCGACCTGTCCCTCGGTCCTCGGATGCTGCGGTCGCCATCTTCGGTAAGGGAATGGCGGCTTCACTTCCTGGTTCCCCACTGTGCATGCGCAAGCCCCACTGTGCAATTGAAATGGTCCCTCCTGTCTTCTGGGACCCGTGTGTCTCCCAGAAGACAGCGGGGGGGGGGAGTGGCGTAACTCCCGCAGGGTCTATGCCTGAAAATGGGTGCAAATACCTGTATTATACAGGTATCTGCACCCCCCTGAAAGGTGGCAAATGTGACACCGGAGGGGGGGGAGGGTTCCGAAAAGCAGAGGGTCCATTTTTGTGTGGACCT
Organism: Rana muscosa; assembly: GCA_029206835.1. Classification (NCBI taxonomy): domain Eukaryota; kingdom Metazoa; phylum Chordata; class Amphibia; order Anura; family Ranidae; genus Rana; species Rana muscosa. Next base: position 44,758,172 of record CM055125.1, read on the forward strand.
CTGCTTTAAAGGGAATGAAAGTCTAATGCCCCATACACACGATCGTTTTTCATGCCGTTAAAAATGCCATTTTTAAAAATGGCCATTAAAACTGATCGTGTGTATGCTCCAGAGCATTTTTAACGACGTGAAAAACGGGCATTAAAAATTTTGAACATGCTCTCTTTTTTCACGTCGTTTTTCATGTCGTTTTTTTTAACGACGTGAAAAACGATAGTGTGTATGCTTTAATGACGTGAAAAAAACGCGCATGCTCAGAATCAAGTATGAGACGGGAGCGCTCGTTCTGGTAAAACTAGCGTTCGTAATGGAGATAGCACATTCGTCACGCTGTAACGGACTGAAAAGCACGAGGCTGAAAAGCGCGAATCGTCGCTCAACAAACTTTACTAACATGAAGGGTGGCGTCATTAGAATGGAACTTCCCCTTTATAGTGCCGTCGTACGTGTTGTACGTCACTGCGCTTTGCTTGAACATTTTTTAAAATGATGGTGTGTACGCAAGACAGGCTTGAGAGGAAACAAGAAAAAAAATGACGAGAAAAACGTCAGTTTTAAAAATGGCATGAAAAACGATCGTGTGTATGGGGCATAAGGCCCCTTTCACACGGGCTCCTCCGCTAAGCGGAATCCAATTGCTCAGTGGGGGGGATCTCTTCGCTGATCCCTGCTGAGAAGGCGGATGACAGGTCTGTGTCTGTGCCGCTATGCAGAGCGGGCATGGACACAATCCCGTTCTCCTCTATGGGGTAATCAGATGGAAACGGACCCCCTGTCCACCGGATGGATCGGGAATAGAACCACCATTCATCTGTTTTTGGTGAATCGGATAGCGGTGGCCGGGTGTCCACTGCCATCCACCTCTCCATAGAGGAGACTGGAGGGTCCAATTAGGTCCGCCTGAAAAACTAACAGGTGGACCTGATCATTCATGTGAAAGGGGCCTTAGGCTGGGTTCACACTTGTGCGACACGACAGCCGTCCTACTTTGGATCCGACTTTGCCCTGCGACATGAAGCCGACATATGTCCGACTTTCAATGAACGGGGATCCGACTTGGATCCCCGCCAATACCAGGCACTGTGTTTGGTATGAATCTTGAGAGGGAACTCCACGCCAAATTTTAAATAAAAAAACGGCATGGGTTCCCCCTCCAAGAGCATACCAGGCCCTTGGGTCTGGTATGGATTTTAAGGGGAACCCCTATGCCGAAAAAACGGCGTGGGGGTCCCCCTAAAATCCAAACCAGAGCCTTATCCGAGCACGCAACCTGGCAGGCCGCAGGAAAGGAGGGGGGATGAGAGTGCGGCCCCCCTCTCTCCTGAACCATACCAGGCCGCATGCCCTCAACATGGGGGGTTTGGTGCTTTGGGGCAGGGGGGCGACCTGCGGCCCCCCACCCCAAAGCACCCTGCCCCCATGTTGATGAGGACAGGGCCTCTTCCCGACAACCCTGGCCGTTGGTTGTCGGGGTCTGCGGGCGGGGGGCTTATCGGAATCCGGGAGCCCCCTTTAATAAGGGGGCCCCCAGATCCCGGCCCCCCACCCTATGTGAATGAGTATGGGGTACATCGTACCCCTACCCATTTACCTGGTGGAAAAAAATGTCAATAAAAAAACACTACACAGGTTTTTAAAGTAATTTATTACACAGCTCCAGGGGTCTTCTTCCGACTTCGGGGGTCTCCGGTGTCGTCTCCGCGCCCTCCGGTTCTTTCTTCCTTCTGCTGGGCCTCCGATATCTTCTTCCAGCTCTTTTGCTAGCGGGGCCCGGTCTTCTCCGTCGCCTTCTTCCCTCTTCTCCTCTTCGATGTTGACACGTCACTTCCTCCCGCTGTAATGCTGGGTGTGCGGTGCGCTCCGATTTATATAGGTCTCTTATGACGTCACAGTCACATGCTCCGGGTGGCCCTGGAGCATGTGACTGTGACGTCAGGGGAGCATGTGGCCACCCGGAGCATGTGACTGTGACTGTGCTCTTCTCTGGGTCCAGCTCACTGGTCCTGTGTGATATGAAAGGGAAAGTGGCCCGGAGCAGTGGGAGAAGAGAAAAAGAGGAAAGAAAGAAAAGGGGACAGAGGTTTGAGTTTCGCTCAGAGAATCCGATAGATTCAGAGATAGTTGGGAGAGTTTGGGCTTATCCTTTAACGAGAGTTCCCATAAGGGAGTGAGATGGAGATTGGAGCATGATACCTGCAAGGAGCAGAAGGGGCCATCTATTATCATTGGTAAAGTCCTCAGAACCTGGGGTTCACCCTGAAGACACCAACACTGGAGCATGCCTCCAAAGGACTTATGTCTGCAGGAGAGCACCTCTGAAGGACTGTAATTGCTTTAATTTCACCTTTGCAGGTATGCTGGGGCAGCACAAGCCTGTAGTTAGGAGTAGGGATGTAGGAATAACCTTGAATTTGTACATTGGATTGTGGAATGTTCATGTGTGCACTTTTTCTAAGTAAATTATTGAACCGTTGTCCTTGCCTGGTCTGAAGTTACTAAAGAGGTGTATCACAACTAACTGGAACACATAGTTGTTGAGTGGGTCCAGAGGCGTATCTAGTGAAAATGGCGCCTATGGCAAGCACTGAAACTGCGCCCCTGTCAAAACATTTTGACTAGAACCCATAAATGCAGTAATATTAGCACCCATAAATGCGGCCTTACCAGCACCCATAATTGCAGCCTTACCAGCACCCATAATTGCGGCCTTACCAGCACCCATAATTGCAGTAATATCAGCACACATAATTGCAGTAATATCAGCACCCATAAATGCGGCCTTACCAGCACCCATTATTGCAGTAATATCAGCACCCATAATTGCAGTAATATCAGCACCCATAAATGCGGCCTTACCAGCACCCATAAATGCGGCCTTACTAGCACCCATAAATGCAGTAATATAAGCACCCATAAATGCAATAACATCAGCACCCATAAATGCGGCCTTACCAGCACCTATAAATGGGGCCTTACTAGACATGTGCAAAAGGAAAAAATTTGTTTCGTTTCGTTTTAATTCGTTAATTAATTAATTTCGTTTAGTTAGATTCGTTAAATTTGTTAAATTCGTTTTCGGATTTCGTTTTGTTTTCGACCGAATTCGAAAATCGGTCGCATTCGAAAATATTTCAACCGAATTCGAAAATATTTCAACCGAATTCGAAATTATTTCAACATGATTCGAAATTATTTCAACATGATTCGAAATTATTTCAACCGCATTTGAAACTATTTCAACCGGATTCGAAAATATTTTGCGACCCGACTTTGGGTCCACGTATCTCAGGGTCACTTAGTAATAGAAACCCCAAATTTGGAGATGTTATAGTGCTAGTTTGCATACCAAATTTGGGGTTTCTAGCTACAAGTGGCCCCGAGATATGTGGCCCAAAATTCGGGTTGCAAAATGTCATTCTCTGCTGCAGAAAAGTGTTTGACATTTTGCGACCCGATTTTGGGTCCACGTTTCTCGGGGTCACTTAGTGATAGAAACCCCAAAATTGGTATGCAAACACAGGAGAACTAGCACTACAACATCCCCAAATTTGGGGTTTCTATCGCCAACTAACCCCGAGATACGTGGACCCAAAGTCGGGTCGCAAAATATTTTTGAATCCGGTTGAAATAGTTTCAAATGCGGTTGAAATAATTTCGAATCATGTTGATACTATTTAAAGCAGATTCGAAAATATTTTGCGACCCGACTTTGAAAAAAAAATGAAATTGATTCTAACAGTCTGCAGGAGATCTGCAAAAAAAAAAAGAAGTGAAATGGCTGTTAATAGTCTACAGGAGATCTGCTAAAAAAATAAAATAAATGCTAATAGTCTGCAGGAGATCTTATGTAAAAAATAGTAATCTGCAAAAAAAATTAAACATGAAATAGATAGTATCTATATTCTATTCTATTCTATTGTTTTTCTAGTGTATTCTCTATTTCTATTCTAATCTATTCTATCCAAAGTTAAAATTAATTAATTACATTTTTTTTAATTCCTACTGTTCGAAATTAAAATGTATTCTATTCGAAATTCGAATTTCATAAGATGGTTGCATATTCTTTCTATTTTATTCTATTAAATTATATATTTTTTCTATTCTGTTCTAATCTTTTCTATTTGAATTATAAATTTTGAAAGATGGTTAGTTACTTACTTATATACATCTGTCACATAAAAAAAAGATGTGAAATGGCTGTCATGGATGTCGATCGCAAGGCAAGTACATATGCTGTATGTCATTGTCCGAGTGCCACGTGACCGGCCACGAGTGCCACGTGACCAAGTTGTGGATTGTCACCTGCCACAAGTTATGGGGTTCCTAGCACCAAGTGACCCCCAGATATGGGCGATCTGACAAGTGCTTTTCTGCAGCAGAGAATTAAATTTTGTGACCCGACTTTGAGGCCACGTATCTCGGGGCCACTTATAGCTAGAAATCCCAAAATATTTGGTATGCAAACACATTACAACTGGCACTACAATAACCCCAAATTTGGGGTTTCTATCACCAAGTAACCCCGTTGTAATGCTAGTTCTACTGTGTTTGCATACCAAATTTGGGGTTTCTAGCTATAAGTGGCCCCGAGATACATGGCCCCAAAGTCGGGTCACAAAATGTCATTCTCTGCTGCAGAAAAGTACTTGACATATCGCCCATATCTGGGGGTCACTTGGTGCTAGGAACCCCATAACTTGTGGCAGGTGACGTGGCAAGTGGACAATCCACAACTTGGTCACGTGGCAGGTCACGTGACACTCGTGGCCGTTCACGTGGCACTCGTGGCAGGTCACGTGGCAGATCACGTGACACTCGTGGCCGTTCACGTGGCACTCGTGGCCGGTCACGTGGCACTCGTGGCCGGTCACGTGGCACTCGTGGCAGGTGTTGTGGCAAGTGGACAATGACATACAGCATATGTACTTGCCTTGCGATCGACATCCGTGACAGCCATTTCACATCTTTTTTTTTATGTGACAGATGTATATAGGTAAGTAAATAACCTTCTTCCAAAATTTATAATTCAAATAGAAAAGATTAGAACAGAATAGAAAAAAAATATAATTTAGAAGAATAAAATAGAAAGAATATACAACCATCTTCTGAAATTCGAATTTCGAATAGAATAAATTTGAATTTCGAATAGTATGAATTCAAATTTTTTAATTAATTAATTTTAACTTTGGATAGAAAAGATTATAATAAAATAGAAAATAGACTAGAAAAACAATAACCTCAAATTTGGGGTTTCTATCACCAAGTAACCCCGAGATACATGGACCCAAATTCGGGTCACAAAATATTTTCTAATCTGGTTGAAATAGTTTCAAATGCAGTTGAAATAATTTTGAATCATGTTGATACTATTTCAACCGGATTCGAAAATATTTTGCGACCCGATTTTGGGTCCATGTATTTTGGGGTTACTTGGTGATAGAAACCCAAAATTTGGAGATCTTGTAGTGCTATTTCTACTGTGTTTGCATACCAAATTTAGGGTTTCTAGCTACAAGTGGCCCCGAGATATGTGGCCCCAAAATCGGGTCGCAAAATGTCATTCTCTGCTCCAGTAAAGTGCTTGACATTTTGCGACCCGATTTTGGGTCCACGTATCTCGGGGTCACTTAGTGATAGAAACCCCAAATTTGGTATGCAAACACAGGAGAACTAGCACTACAACATCCCCAAATTTGGGGTTTCTATCGCCAACTAACCCCGAGATACGTGGACCCAAAGTCGGGTCGCAAAATATTTTTGAATCCGGTTGAAATAGTTTCAAATGCGGTTGAAATAGTTTTAAATGCGGTTGAAATAATTTCGAATCATGTTGATACTATTTAAAGCGGATTCGAAAATATTTTGCGACCCGACTTTGAAAAAAAAATGAAATTGATTCTAACAGTCTGCAGGAGATCTGCAAAAAAAAAAAAAAGTGAAATGGCTGTTAAAAGTTATGGGGTTCCTAGCACCAAGTGACCCCCAGATACCCAGATAGGGGCGATCTGTCAAGTGCTTTTCTGCAGCAGAGAATTAAATTTTGTGACCCGACTTTGAGGCCACGTATCTCGGGGCCACTTATAGCTAGAAATACCAAAATATTTGGTATGTAAACACATTACAACTGGCACTACAATAACCCCATATTTGGGGTTTCTATCACCAAGTAACCCCGTTGTAATGCTAGTTCTACTGTGTTTGCATACCAAATTTGGGGTTTCTAGCTATAAGTGGCCCCGAGATACGTGGCCCCAAAGTCGGGTCACAAAATGTCATTCTCTGCTGCAGAAAAGTACTTGAAATATCGCCCATATCTGGGGGTCACTTGGTGCTAGGAGCCCCATAACTTGTGGCAGGTGACGTGGCAAGTAGACAATCCACAACTAGGTCACGTGGCAGGTCACGTGGCACTCGTGGCCGTTCACGTGGCACTCGTGGCAGGTCAGGTGGCACTCGTGGCCGGTGTCGTGGCACTCGTGGCCGGTGTCGTGGCACTCATGGCAGGTGTTGTGGTAAGTGGACAATGACATACAGCATATGTACTTGACTTGCCATCGACATCCGTGACAGCCATTTCACATCTTTTTTTTTATGTGACAGATGTATATAAGTAAGTAAATAACCTTCTTCCAAAATTTATAATTCAAATAGAAAAGATTAGAACAGAATAGAAAAAAAATATAATTTAGAAGAATAAAATAGAAAGAATATACAACCATCTTCTGAAATTCGAATTTCGAATAGAATAAATTTGAATTTCGAATAGTATGAATTCAAATTTTTTAATTAATTAATTAATTTTAACTTTGGATAGAAAAGATTATAATAAAATAGAAAATAGACTAGAAAAACAATAACCCCAAATTTGGGGTTTCTATCACCAAGTAACCCCGAGATACATGGACCCAAATTCGGGTCACAAAATATTTTCGAATCCGGTTGAAATAGTTTCAAATGCAGTTGAAATAATTTCGAATCATGTTGATACTATTTCAACCGGATTCGAAAATATTTTGCGACCCGAATTTGGGTCCATGTATTTTGGGGTTACTTGGTGATAGAAACCCAAAATTTGGAGATGTTGTAGTGCAAGTTCTACTGTGTTTGCATACCAAATTTGGGGTTTCTAGCTACAAGTGGCCCCGAGATATGTGGCCCCGAGATATGTGGCCCCAAAATCGGGTCGCAAAATGTCATTCTCTGCTCCAGTAAAGTGCTTGACATTTTGCGACCCGACTTTGGGTCCACGTATCTCGGGGTCACTTAGTGATAGAAACCCCAAATTTGGTATGCAAACACAGAAGAACTAGCACTACAACATCTCCAAATTTGGGGTTTCTATCACCAAGGAACCCCGAGATACATGGACCCAAAGTCGGGTCAAAAATATTTTTAGATTCGAAAAAATTCGGATTCGGTTAAATTCGTTAGTATTGTAATTCGGTAATTCGGATGCATCCGAATGTCCGAATAATGAAAAATTCGTCCGAATTTCGATTCGGAACGAAACGAAATGCACATGTCTAGGCCTTACCAGCACCCATAAATGCGGACTTACCAGCACCTATAAATGCGGCCTTACCAGCACCCATAAATGCGGCCTTACCAGCACCTTTAAATGCGGCCTTAACAGCACCCATAAATGCGGCCTTACCAGCACCTATAAATGCAGCCTTAACAGCATCCATAAATGCGGCCTTACCAGCACCTATAACTGCAGCCTTACCAGCACCCATAAATGCAGTAACATCAGCACCCATAAATGTGGTAACAGCACCCATAAATGCATAATATCAGCACCCATAAATGCAGAGGAATCGTGCGGTGTATGGGCACTTAGCAGGAGGGAGAGAGAGCAGCCTCCCTGGGGGCGGATCATATGGGCACAGCACTGGGCAGAAAGGCAGAGTGGAACGGACATCAGAGACAGTGACTGCGCGCAGTGGTACACAGACAGGTCACACTCACTGGCAGTGGCACTGTGATGATCAGGGACACGCAACGGTGCAGGGGATGTTTCCTCATAATGGATACAGTCCTCCGCCACTGCTGCGCCAGCGCCTCTGACACTGTACAGAGGGAGAGAGGGAGTAGGATCACCAGTAGCCCTGTCTGCTTAGCACACACGCACAATCGCAAATGATGTTGACTTAAGGGCCTCTTTCACACGGGCGGGGGCGTCGTTTACCGTCATTTTCGCTGCGCTATTTAGCCGCTAGCGGGGCTCTTTTAACCCCCGCTAGCGGCCGAGAAAGCGTTAAAAAAAACGCCTGCAAAGCGTCGCTTTGATTTTAATGGGCAGGGGCACTTTAGGAGCCACTTCTACAGCGCCTCAAAGATGCTGCTTGCCTCGGGGCTTTCATACTGGAGTGAATGGAGCGGCTCTTTCAGGGCGCTTTGTAGGCGCTATTTTTAGCATTATAGCACCTGCAAAGCGCCTTAGTGAGAAAGAGGTATTAGGCTGCTTTCACACTGAGGCGCTTTACAGGTGCTATAGCACTACAAAATTGCGCCTGCAAAGCGCCCTGAAAGAGCCTCTTTTCTCACTTCAATGTGAAAGCCCGAGGGCTTTCACACTGGAGCGGTGCGCTGGCAGGACGCTTAAAAAAGTCCTGCTAGCCGCATCTTTGAGGCCCTGTAGGAACGGTGTACACACTGCTTCTAAAGTGCCCCTGCCCATTGAAATTAATGGGCAGCGCCACTGAACTGCCACCAAAGCGCCGCTGCAGCAGCGTTTTGCGGGTGATTTTAACCCTTTTTGGAGCGCTAGTGGTGCGCTGGCAGGACGCTCAAAGTCCTGGTAGCCGCATCTTTGAGGCGTCCCGCTAGCGGCCGAATAGCGCCGCAAAAACGACAGTAAAGCGCCGTTAAAATAGCAGCGCTTTACCGCCGACGGCGCAACGCCCCAGTGTGAAAATAGCCTAAGTCATCATGTGACAGGCACAGGCCCAAACAGAAGCAAGCAGCCAATCAAATATAGTGCTTGCTCAATATGGATTAAATAAATTGTAATTATGCATAGCTAAAGTTATCAGAAATAAAGTGAATTGTGCAACATCAGGTACTACTTGCACAAATCACTTTATTTATGATAACTATGGCTATGCATAATTAGTATTACAATTTATTTAATCCATATTGAGCAAGCAGGCACTACAGTATACTTGATTGGCTGCTTGGCAGTTGGGCTGGCCTGGCACACATCATTAACACTGACTTTCAGTTTACTTTTAGTAAAGGGTTAAGCTACCCATATGAAGGAGACATTGCTCATCTTATTTATGTAAGAGACAGAGATTAATACATGGGGTCATTATATACACAGTGAAAACTTTCTCTAATGAAAAATGCTTTATTCACAATGTACACTTGTTGTGACTATAGTACCTGCTGCAGACAGTTGCTGCCTGGCTTGGGGGTTCGGGTTCCAGAGTCCAATTGTCCAAGTCCAACTTGGACCAAGTCTCCTCTCAGTCAGTTCAGTTGAAGTTCTCCTCCTCAGCGACGGCGACCTCACCTCACGTGACGTCACTGACCCGCTCGGGGAGAAGATGGAAGCAGCGCAGAGGAGGAAAGCTCCGCCTCCACCATTTAGCCAAATGACGGTCTGGAGACGCAGTGGACGGTCCCACTCATCTACAAGCATGGGGGCGCCAGCGCCTGTCACTCTCCTACAGACTGCCATCCAGCCAAGTAAGAGTACTTAAGTGAAGTGTCGTGCCGCCGTCGGGGGCTATAGTGCGGGAGGCGGCCCGCAGGAGGATGGGTGCGGGTGGGAATTTTTTTTTGTTCGGTTTATTTTGCCGCCCCCCCCTCCCCCCAGGGCACCCATGGTACTTGCCATGGCTGCCATACCTTGGATACGCCACTGAGTTTGTCTTAACGCATTGTGGTATGAAGAAATTTGTGTGAAATGGAATAATTTGAAGACATAAGTAGTTGCCAACGTAACGGAAGCAGCTTGTCGATAGTGTGTTCCAGTTATAGGCGGTATGGCCTCTAGCGAAGGAGATGTTGTCGGCACTCCTTCTGTCAGCGATCTGTCTCCCAGAGCAACGGGAGTGGATTCGCACCACAGGAGTGCACATGTGGAGCCCGCACAGAGTGCATGGTGGGGCCCACTCTGCAACTGGGGATTAGTAGTGGAAAACACTGGACTGGTGCATATGGACATTGGCTCAGCATGTCCCTCTTAAATGCAGATTACAGAGAAGGTGTGCATTGTCACGGGGAACCAAGAGTAAACTGGAGAACAGTTACAGTGTCAGTGCGCATTGTGTACATTCATCTCTAACAGTAGAGGTCCACCTTAAGGTCGAGTATTCCCTCACAGCAGCCTCATCCCTGTCCCAGGGCATTGATGAAGATGGCACAAAGTAAAGGTACACCATGTGTGTAGCAAAGTGACCCTGTACAAGCCCAGAAGAACCCACCCCATGGTAGGCCTCCTCTTCTGGGGTCCTCGTCGGTGCTCTTGGCTCCTCCTCTTCTCAGTGTGCCACCAAAATAAGCCGCTTTCTATGGTGGGCTTGATCCCAAGTCATGCTACCTGGGTCTATAGACACAGATGGAGCAGCTCAGACCCTGTCACCTGCCCTCCGCTTCCTTGTCACAGAATTTGACTGTGACCAGCAGTCAGTGGTTCCTCAGGTAATTACTTTTACCAAAACATTGTTTACCTTAATGTAAGGACTGCAATAAAGTAAAAAATGTTTAGGCTTTAAAACCACTTTAGTGGCCACCCTATGGCCAAAGGGGATTAACGTGGGACCCGGAAGAATGGGCAGCAGAGATGACCATGGCAGGGGACAGGTGACTGCACATGCCATCTCTGGATGATAGCACAGACAGAGGTAGGTGTGTGCCATAATCTCAGCTGTGCATACTTGCAAATTATAGAAAAAGCTGACCCCCACCAATGACATTTGTTTTTTGCTTTAAAGTCCAACTCTAGATTACCTCTTATACAAAGTCAAATAAAATGTTATTGATAAAGTCCAACTCCAGGAAGAAAAATAAAAAATACCTCTGGTGTGGGGCCCTCAAGGGTGAAATGCTTATTATGTATAGAGGGTAAGAAAATAAGCAGGCTTACTAACCCTATCCCCCTCTCTGGCTACCTCCAAAGCTGCCCTATTCTCCCTGAAGCTTCAGAATGTTGGTAGCCCCTCAGCGTCTTCACATACAATGCAGGGCTATTAGCCCTGGCTTGTTGGCGGTGGGGGCGAGCATTTGACCGTGGCTTAGAGAGGAGGCCGCAAAGGACTGGTTGCACCGCTGCAGGCACCCTGCTGGAGTGCGGAATAAGACAAATATTTCTTTCTAGGCAAGACAAGCATTTAACCCTTATAGTGAGGGGAGGTCTCACTAAAGGGGTAGATTTGCTCTAATTTCTGGAGTTGGGTTTTGAAAGAGGAAGTAAACTGCTGGCTTTTTTTTTTCTGACCTGCAAAGTAAAGGTATAATGTGCTAGCACATTATGGGAAACTTACCTGCAAATAAAGCCCTCCACCGATGCGTTGTCACCGCTGTAGACGGCATCCATCTTCACCCATCTTCCTTCTGGGTCTGCGGACTCCAGCTGTGTGACATCACTGCCGCGCATGCGCGCCGGAGCCGCCGGTCGCGGCACAGGGTTCTGAAGGAAAGGCACGGGTGGCCGTTCCTCAGAGTGCATGCGCTGATGACGTCATCACGTTTAGGAAATGTTTGCGCTGATGACGGTGCACGTTTAGGAGATATTTACAGTACCTAAAGGTAAGCCTTATTATAGACTTACCTACAGGTACAATTAATCGATGGGCGTTTACAACCACTTTAAAGTGACTTTGTTGGTAAAATAATATATTTTATTTGCTGTCTGTGTGCCGTTGTGAAGATTCTCCTTTCCTGTCCTGAAGACACAAGAAGATGTGAGGGGAAATTGCTGTGAGATAAGGGAAAGCTCTCTTAGATGAATGTCACTCAAACACATGAAGGTTTCCCCTCTATTTCTGTTCTAGTGACAACTATAAAATTAGGATTTCCCATCTCTTTCTTCAGGACAGATAGAGAGCGAATCCTCCCAGTGGGAGCACAGAAAGCAGCAAAATCCTGATTGAGGTTTTCTCTAATGCCCCGTACACACGATCGTTTTTAATGTCATTTTTTAAACCAACGTTTTTCTCCTCATTTTTTTTCATGTTTCCTCTCAAGCCTGCCTTGCGTACACACTATCATTAAAAAAAACGATCAAGCAAAGCGCAGTGACGTTCAACACGTACGACGGCACTATAAAGGGGAAGTTCCGTTCGAATGGCGCCACCCTTCATGTTAGTAAAGTTTGTTGAGCGACGATTCGCGCTTTTCAGTCCGTTACTGTGTAATGAATGTGCTATCTCCATTACGAACGCTAGTTTTACCAGAACGAGCGCTCCCGTCTCATACTTGATTCTGAGCATGCGCGTTTTTTTTCACGTCGTGAAAGCATACACACTATCGTTTTTCACGTCGTTAAAAAAAACGACATGAAAAACGACGTGAAAAAAGAGAGCATGTCCGGAATTTTTAATGGCCGTTTTTCACGTCGTTAAAAATGCTCTGGAGCCTACACACGATCATTTTTAATGGCCATTTTTTAAAATGGCATTTTTAACGCCATGAAAAACGATCGTGTGTATGGGGCATAAGCCTTTAGATATGGCTCTAGATATACTTTATCTACATTCTCGTTCTGAGATAGGGGTGTATTTTTTTTTTTAAATTGCAGAACTATTTGTCCTGTGAAATCATTCTGTGTGAATGGGGGGCAAAATCGAAAGTTTTTATGGCCAGTTCACACCACATGCAGCCCAGTGCGTTTTTTCTCTGCAACAAAAACACATGAATAGTATGGCCTCCAATGGCATAGGTCAGTTCCAGGGCGTTCCAGTTCCAGAAAAAAAAAAGGTGGAATATGCTTCTTTTTTCCTGCACTTGACTGTACTGGAACGTGGTAAAACGTATAAAAATCGCACCAGAATGCTCCGGAACACATAAAAAACTGGAAAAAATAAGAAAAAAAAGCATATAGAATGCATCCGGAAATGCATTAAAAATGTCCATGCAGAAACGCATCCAGAACGGATTTGGAGTGTGTTTTTGTGGTGTGAACCAGTGCTAAGGGCTGATTCACATCATAGAAATGCAAACCAGATACGTTTCTGCATCTGCATTTTTGTCACGTTTTTAAAGCGTTTCCGGTGCATTTTTGATGCATTCTGGTGCATTTTTTTCTCTCTCCTTTTTTTCCCTTCACCTTAAGGGTTAGTTCACACCACATGCATTACAGTGCTTTTTTTTCTGCATCTCAAACGCATCAAAAGTAGGTTACGTGGTTTTCAATGGCATAGTTCACACACACCGGTGCTTGCAGTTTCAGTGAGTTCCTGCTTCCAGCCAATCAGGTCCGCCTGAAAAACCGACAGACAGACCTGATCGGACAGCCCATGTGAAAGGGGCCTAAGGCCTTACGCACATAGGGCATTTGAATTTCTCCTCTGAAACCCTTTTAATCCTGGCAGGAAAAAACTGCTTAAAAAGCGTGCCTAAAGCCATGTATTGCACACACATTTAGATGCGTTTAGGCGTGTCATGCATTTGAGAGATAATGGATTCCATTGGCCAGCATATTATTAAAGTAGTTGTAAAGGTTTTTTTTTAATAAAAATAACAAACATATTATACTTACCTGCTCTGCGCAAGGGTTTTGCACAGAGCAGCCCCGATCCTCTTCTTCTGGGGTCCCCTGCCGGCGCTTCAGGTCCCTCCTCTTCATTGGGTGCCCCCAGGCAAAGCAGCTTTCCCTGGGGTCCCCCTTGTGTGCTTGCTCCTAACCTCCTTAGTGGTAATCCCGAGTGTGGCTCGGGGTGAATTTTCACTACCAAAAGCGGTAACCCCGAGCCACACTCGGGATTGCATCGCAGGATCCAGGCAAAGTTACTTACCTAGTCCCCTGGATCCTGCGATGTCTCCCCGCTGTGTCCGCTCGATTCACAGTGCCGGGTGCCGAGCTACGTTCCCTGTGAGCGTTGCGACGCACGGGGACGGAGCACGGCGCCAAATTCAAAAATTAAAAACACAGTTTACATACAGTACACTGTGATCTTACAGATTACATTACTGTATAAAATAAATACACATCTCCTTTGTCCCTAGTGGTCTGTCCAGTGTCCTGCATGCACTTTTATATTATAAATACTGTTCTTTCTGCCTGGAAACTGGAGATTGTCCATAGCAACCAAAAAGTGTCCCTTTATGTCAAAAGTGGTTTTAGATCAGCTAGAAAACAGCGATAATAAATTAGAATCACTTGCAGAATTGAGCGATAGGGATTTGTGGGGAAATTCCTCATCAAATACTGAAAGTAATGACAGCGACAATTCTGCAACTGAGCAAATTTTAGTGTTTTTGATTTGATTACATTATTGAATAATTTTTATTATTATTATATTATTATTTGTTTTAGTTTTTTATAGTTATTTATTATATTATAATTTATGATTTTGTGTTTCAAACTTTATCATACCCGGGATGTCTACTAGACTCTTGTTTGGACAGATTTAAGTGAGTTATTTCTAAGAATTACAGGCCTACAATATAAAACGCCAAATTTCCATGCAAAACAATTGTACTGCTTTGAGCATCAAAAATCTGACATAATCATACCGCCAGGGAGGTTAAATCCCCCTGCTGCGTGCATTGACACAGGCAGCTCTCGCTGCCCCCCCCCTTCCGCTCTTGTGTCACTGGATTTGATTGACAGCAGCGGGAGCCAATCATTCCCACTGCTATCAATCTGTCCAAATGTGGAGATAGACAGCGGCGCGAGCTGCTGCGCTCGTGCACATTGCTGGAGCAGATGGGCTCAGGTTAGGGAAAGGGGGGGGGGCGTCTGGGGGGGGGAGCTGCAGCACAGAAGGTTTTTCACCTTAATGCACTGGACCCCAGTACAGTGGAAAAAATATGAAAGATGCATCCTAAATGCAAAACAAAATAAAATGCAGCGGAACACATAAAAAAAGCATCAAAAACGTGCATGCAGAAACGCGTCTGGAGGGAGTTTTTGTGGTATGAACCAGTCCTAAGATTGTTTTCTCTCCAGGTCATATGTGGATTAACATGATAGCCAGGCAACTAGCATTTGTGTAATGAGAAATAAGAAGTAACAGTCTTCATATTTCTTATAGGAAAGGTTTCCTTTACACATGTAGGTCAGAAACCTTTGGAGATTACAAACCAACTCCAGTGGCTGCTGTCTTATTTTATTTAATATTTTAATGCGATTCTGCGTTTGCGATGTCCTCAGCAGCATCACCATTTCCATCCAGATGTAGTGACACTAAAAGTGGGGAGATGGTATCTTGCTCCCCTGATTGGTTTTTCATAATGTACATTAAATAAATAATGAAGACGTAATTATGAGAGATTGATATCTTCATAATGGCCTCATGGCAGGGGATTGAGATGTGAACTAAATGTTACCGCTGGAGACTCAGAGGGATATAAAAAGAAGACGGGTAGGTCAGTTCACTGGTTCCTACCCAGATTTGAAATATCAACAGGAAGTTGGCGTGAAAACATATGTGAGGAGGCGGATAGTAACACTGAATTATATAACTGCAGACTCAGACAATGAAGTGTCACGCTTCATGGTATAAGCAGAATAAACTAAATATAGACTTATGTATTTTTATAACTACAGTGGATGATCCACTGTGAGCTCAAACTTTGTAAATTGGAACTCCCATCAAACATCTACATACACAGATGATATATATATGTAGGAGTTTCTTTGCCTGCCATAAAAATTCTATTTCTGCCCACCCAGGTCTGAGATCTACAGAGCCCTACCACCATAGGCATAACTAGAACCTTCTGGTGCAAGAAACCATGCAGATCTCCCCTGACCGCCGGAGACCTTTCCTCGGGTCCCCGTGCCCTTCTCTTAAAGCCCAGGGCCCTTCCCTTTGAAAGGGGGGAAGAGGTTATGTGCTGGTGGGGGAAGGAGGGGTGCTCTGGTAGGGGAGACCGAGGACTTGTGCTAGAAGGTGGGTTGGGGTTAAACTAGGGTGACCAGACATTCCCGGTTTCTGGGGACAGTCCCCAGATTGAGGACACTGTCCCTGGACCAATTCTGTCCCCGGTTTTTTCCCCGGATTGGATTTGAACAGGGGCTGGGGCAATTTCAAAGACAGTCAGTGCAGAATTAAAAATAAAAATAGTGAATTACACCCCCCCCACTCCGCCGCTCCTACTAGCTTAGGGGGGTGTATTTTTTCCATTATCTGTGCCCCTTTCTGATGATCATGTGCTGGTCGGAGTGGAGGGAATATTTCTTCAGTTTCGGGTGCATGCCTATCCAGCTCAGTTCGCATGTTCTTCTGCCTTGACTCAAGTCCCGGCCAGCCGCCTGCCTGCTTATCTCCTTGCCTTCCCTGGCAGATTGATCTTCCTCCGCTCCCCACCCAGTAGTAGCCGGGGCCTGGAGAGTAAGACTTGACAGGCTGTGAGGCGGGCGGCGGTGTCGACAGGCAGAGAGTCGCTGATTGCCGCCATTACTAGGAAAAAAAAATATGTTCCCGGATTTCATTTTAAAAATCTGGTCACCTTAGGTTAATCCCTCCCCTCAGCACAAGTCCTCTCCAGTCCCAAAGCACCCCCGGGCACATATTATCTTCCCCCCTTCCGGAGGAAAGGGCCCTATGCTCAGAGAGAAGCTGAAAATCATTGTAGTAGGCACCGCTACTTTAGTGACCTCCACTAGCTGCCATAACCCGTGCTACCATGCTACATTGTGAACACAGGAGGTTGGCTGCTTGGCATAGGCGCCATTCAGGGAACACTTTGCATTTTCTCAGTGAATACAAAGCTTTCTCAGATTGGAAAAGATGGTCTGGGATGTCACACTCTCTACCTCGTCCAATCAGAGAACACTTTGCATTCATTTAGAAAATGCAAAATGTTCTGTGACTGGAGCCCAAGCCAAGTGGGCAACCTCCTTTGTTCAGAATGCAGCAGGGCAGCCGCTAGGCACGGGACCTGGAAGCTACTGGAAATCTCTTGAGTTGTGGTCACAGGTGTGCGCAGCCTATTGCATTAGAGTGTGCACCCCAAAGCTCAAACACATATGTGTGTGCATGTGTATATATATATATATATATATATATATATATATATATAGATATATACTGACAATGTCAGTAGAGCAGCGGACGGTGTCATTAGGGCAGAGACTGGTGTGAGTAGGCTAGTGGATGGTGTCAGTATTTTTTACAGTTGTATTTAAGAGCCCCATTAGGGGGCTTTGGTAAAATATCAGGAGCCTAAGCAGGGGGAATCTGCGCCACACAGGGTGATTAGGGTGTGCCCAGACACACCTGGCACACCCTGTGCGCACACCTATGGTTGTGGTGCCTAATACAGTGATTATCAGCTACTCACAGGTATGGCACATAGCTTGATCCGTAACGTAATTATGGTAAAATTGCCATACCTAAACTTCAGCTTTAAAGCAGTACTAAAGCCTCATTAAAAAACAAACAAAAAAAAAAAAAAAACAGATCAATATTGATTTCATTAGCATAGCAAGGTTGCATTCTACTTATAAAGTATTTTTCTCCATTATGCCCTGCACTTTCCTGTGTGGCACTTACCCTAACTCCCTGTTGGGTAGCCCACTAACATAAACTCAGTACCATAAATCAGAATGTATACATCAGGGCTACAAGCCCCAGCATGCATTGCACCAGTGCGCAAGCATGCCCCATCTCAAATCTGTATTCCCTAGGCAAGGATGATGTCTATACCCACATGCCCAGTAGTCCTCCTTCGGGGCACGCACGTATTGGGGGGCTCTATATGACCCTTCGAGGAGAAGTAGCCATCCTAGAAATGGAGAGCAACGCCAGTGCCCAGGAGAACAACATAATCTGGATGAAGGGAGAACTATAATACAAGAAGAATGAGCATACTTTGTAAGTCTCTACATCTGCATTGGGTATTTACAAAGAAATTAGGCTTTACCCTCCCCATCAACTCTATATCATTCATCTGCCCCCCTCTTCCAACAGATAGGCCTTGTTTACACTTGCTTCAAAACCTGGCATTTGACCCGCATTTTGGAAGCACTTTGAATGCCAGTCAAAGCATCTATCACAAAATAAAATGGTTACCTTATGCCTCATACACACGACCGGTTTTCCCGTCAGGAAAACTGCCATGACAGCTTTTGGCCGGGAAAACCGGCCGTGTGTATGCTCCATCGCAGTTTTCCCGATGAGAAAACTGCTGGAAAAAACTTGTTGTCTTTTTTCTCGCCGGGATTCCCGGCGGTCTTTTTCCCGTCGTGAAAACCTGTCGTGTGTATGCTTTTCCGAGGGGAAAAAAATGCGCATGATCAGAATCAAGTATGAGACGGAAGCGCTCGTTCTGGTAAAACTAGTGTTTGTAATGGAGATAGCACATTCGTCACGCTGTAACGGACTGAAAAGCACGAGGCTGAAAAGCGTGAATCGTCTCTCACCAAACTTTTACTAACACGAGGATCAGCAAAAGCAGCCCAAAGGGTGGCGCCGTTTGAATGGAACTTCCCCTTTATAGTCCCGTTGTACGTGTTGTACGTCACCGCGCTTTGGACGGGCGGTATTTTGCCTGAACGTGTGTATGCAAGGCAGGCTTGAGAGGAATCCCGTTGGGAAAAACCTCGGGACCTCCATCCCTAAATCAGAAATTTTTTTTGGGACTTTGTCCTTGTGTAGGCCTGTTCTTTTGTTGTCATTATCAGGAAGTTGTCTGACAAGCAGGGCTTTTTTTTAGCGGGAACGCGGGGGAATGCAGTTCTGGCACCTCAAGCACTGACTGTATGCAGTTGCGAGGGGTAATGGGGGTGCTAAAGGGTCCAATGGTACCAGCTGCTGGGGAATCTATTGTTGCTTGGGGGGGATATTGTTGCTGGGGGCAGGGGGGGTGGAGTCTTATGTTGCTAGTGGGTAAATTGTTGCTGGGGGAGGGGGCTTATGTTTAGGGTTGCCACCTTTTCTTCAAGTCAAACCCGAACACTTTAGCGGCACACAGCAATTTTTTTTTTTATAGTATAAACTATACATATATTTTGCTATTAAATACAATTTCTAATCATATGAAGTTAATAACAAGACTCCCCCTTTACATCAGAATCCACAGAGTTCCCCTTGTGCATCTGAACTCGCAGAGTACAGAAATATGACACCTAAAGGGTGAACAAACTAAAAGCCACCCTGATTTGGTTTAAATCTACATTGTTCAGCAAATACATGTCTGCATTTATAGGTGTTCATTTCTTCTGTTTTTAACCTGCAAGCCGTGCAGCCAGTTTAGTATTGCACAGAAACGAAAAGTTTCTGTGATATAAAACCTCTAAAGAGCTGGTGTGGAAAGAGATCAATCTATCTGCTTGAAATGAATGAGTACAGCACTATCAGTACATAAAGGTGTCTCTTTACTTTGCCCATGAGCCCTGTGTGCTGTCAGCATGGGGGCCCCCAAACTTCCCACCGAACAATCCATTACCGCTTGATTCTGCAGCGCTCTCTGCACTTCATACATCAATTTGCCGTAGCGGCGTGTTCATTTAACTTTTTAGAACTAATCAATACATTAATTCCTGCTGCGTGTTGCTAAATTAAATTTTTCATCATTTCGCCTCCTTTATTCATCAGCATACAGTGTCAGTATAAATATATTACCATAGCTGGGAATTGTATGTTAAATTAATTTTTGCACACGGCAAGTCTTTCAATCCTTTATTTCGCAGCAGGTCTCGTATATTAAGGAGTCGGTGCGAGGAACACGCTGTATTGCCTCCACAAACACCAATCAGATTTAAACCTAGAAAATTACAGTTTGGAGCTTGGAAGTATTAAGCTGAGCTCTAGATAGTTATCAAAATGTTGTCATTTAAAGAGACCCTGTCATCAAAGCACAACTGATTTTATTGTGGCTGCTTTTATGAGAGGGGATCTCAGTGATCAACAGGGAGACTTAAAGAGTAACTCCACTTTTGTGGGGAAAAAAAAACAGCAAATAAAAAAATAATAACATTGCATATACAATTACGACGCAAGTCATATTATAATTTAATTACAGCTGCACGATTAATCATTAAGAATCGAGATTGCGATTTTTCCAGACTATGCAGAGAATTCTCTGCTCAAGCCGACACCTGTCAAACCCCCCCCCCCAAAAAAAAAAAACAGGCAGTCTGCCAAGTATCACAATATTCCTCAGCCCTGAGCTAACAATAAACATTGTAACGTTTTGTTCTTTAGATCAAAGGAATGAATTTCGGTCTGTAAATGAGGGAAATTTAACCACTTAAAGACTAAACCTTTTTCTGACACTTGTTGGTTTCAAGTTAAAATCATTTTTTTTTTTTTGCTAGAAAATTACTTAGAACCCCAAAACATCAGCCCCTCCACGGCCCAGCACTCCAATGAGCGTGGAAAAGTAGAGCAGAAGCGATGCTGACTGACAGTCAGCATCGCTCTGCTCGGGGAGGAGTGAGAACCGAGCCATCGGCAGTGTTCGGTGACTCGGTTCTCAGTGAAGAGACGCCGGGGGACAGATGCAGCATCGGTCTGATGCTGCACCCACCAAGGTAAGTATGGGGAAAAAAAAACATACTTCTTTTAATAAGTATATAAATGTACACCAGTAAAGAAATGATACAAGATTTATATAGGAAAATATTAATAACAGTACATACATCCAATGTACAAACAAGTATTATGAGAAAAGGGCCCGATAGAAGTCCTGGTGGAATTGTTCACATATACCCGGGTATATATGGTTATTAATAGAGAGACCACCCGATGAATGTTGCAGAAAAATCCAGTTGCAGGGGCCTCTTAATATGGTGCAGCATTTGTCTTTGTGTTGGAAACCTGAAGACAAGATCAGCGGTCATGGAGGTTATCCTCCAACTGTTGTCCGACCAGCCTGGAATGGAACTTCTCACTGGCAGGAACTGTGATGTAGCCAAGGATTTCAGAGGCAGCTTTTCTACTCTGCGTTTTAATCCATTCCTAGTACGGTATATTAGTCCCTTCTGGTCCAGGATTTAGAGGCATGGACAGGACACGTGTCTGAGGCTTTCTCTCTACTTCCTCCGTCTGGGGCTTCCAAGACAGGTGTAGGAAGTGCATACATCATTTATTTACAGGAATTTACAGGCATTTAAATTCAAATTCAGACAGTAGAAGATAGCAGATCCCTACACAAGTAATTAACTATTGCAGTACGAGGGGGGGATTACTGTACGGGTGGTTTTGTTTTTTCCTTTTTTTAATGGAGCTGGAAAGGTGGAATGAGGCCAAATTCAGAAAACGATTGTGATTTTCCATACATCTTCATACCTCCAAGTCTAATTATAATTTTGACATTGAAGGTAACCTTTTTTCAAGAACTTTTTCATCATATGCTCACTTTTGAATTGGCTGGATTTGTGACCTTAGGGCAGAAACTGATATTCTTATGCTTGGATATGCTTCTATATTCACAGCAAAGCCCTCTGCAATATGTCAGTGCTATATATACACAGGACATAATAAAATTATAGGCAGCAAGAAAATGCATATAATAATATGAAATTTTATCCTAATTCATTTGTAGCGGGGTCTTCAAAGTTAGTGGGATACACCTGGGGGTAGAGAGACCCAGGTGTGTAATTATGTCAGGGTTCAGACCCCTTTTCTTATTCGTGGAGGATTGGGTGGTGTAATATTCTCTTTGACCAGTGGGTGTCAGTATACCTACTGGCTCGAGGTAGAATCACTACCAGAGGGCTACCCTTCTTTGTCCCTTCCTGGAGATGGTACGGCCGGGGCGGGGAACCCGCCGTGGTGTCGATGGGAGGATATAAAAGGGGGAGACGCCCTCGCCAGGGGGGCTGTCCGGAGGGAGGAGATCGTGTCTTCACGCACCCAGGCACCTTAGGCCTGGGTGCGGGCGGTTCAAGGTTCCGGCCTAGGCGCCCAAGGCCTGGCCGGAACGAAGATGGAGTCCATCCCGGGCACCTTCAGCCTGGGGTGAGGTACTATTAAGGAGGCCTGGGACCCGGTGACTCCGGCTGGGTCCCGCGAGGGTGGAGTTGCTCCAGGGCGCCCCTTGCGAGGGGACCCGCATCTGAGGTGAGGAGGCTGGGGAGGTCACCCGTCCGAAGACTCGGTGCAGTGTCAACCCGGTGACGGATGGGCCTTCGGTAACTCCCTCGGAGGACATCTTCCCCTGATATGGGCTACAGCGCAGCGGAGGAGCTTTCATCAAGATTCCTGCAACCCCTGGTCATAGCACAGGGAGTGTAGGGACTAGGAACCTGTACAGTGCCTCGACCTGCTTCCCCATCGTATCATGCCGTTGCATTTGACTGTATGTGGAGATACGCAATAAACCTGAGTTTGGACTTTGATGGGTGTATGGACTCTGTTGATGGGAACAAAGGGAGATTCCGGCACGGAAGGACTGACCCTCATAACCAGCGCACATTTGGCCCGAGAAAAAAAGATTAATACTGGCCTTCACCTCACCCACAGCCATGGGGAGGACATGGGCCGTGGCGCACCTCACTCTGTCGCTCGACATACCCCTAGCTAAAGAGGTCGGGGTGAGGCCGCTACACGTGGGGGCTCGTGAGTCCGGGATGAAATGTGTGTTGACCCTGAGGTTTGGAACGGCTGTGTTTGGACTTTGCTGCCCGGAGGAGGTCCGAGCAGGTCGGCCATGTGATTGGCCAAAGTGCATCCCTGTGCTCGAAGTCGTGGAAATTTCCCTAAAAAACCGGGAGAGGCCCATGCAGAAAGAGCGGGAAGAGGGAGGAGTCCAGCCGTGTGACGAACTACATGTGGGGACTTTTGCTGCACTGCGCCACGAGGCACCCCATGACTGCGCAATTCGTGGGAGGAGACTGAAGGAAGCCCGCGAAAACGTGCAAGTCGTGGGAGGAGTCTGGCCCCGTGTGGAGAGACACGTGGAGACTCCGGCGCGAGGTCAGCGCGTGATGGAGCAGCAAGTGGTCGGAGCGAACTCAGGCTCCCCGTGGATGCCGGTACCTTATCCTTTCAAGATGACTGCATTTGCTGCACCCATTACAGACACGGGGATAAGGCTCAGGCCCCGAGGACAGTTGGCTCTGTATTCATGCAGAGACACGGAGGCCCTCGGTGTGATCTGTCCCGGATGCTCGGGACTGGTGGTCCAACTAAAGCCATTCGGGCGATGCGAAGCATGCAAGGAGTTTCTTTTTGAGGTTGAACCACACACGGAAAGGCCCCGGGCCCTACGCCTCAACTGCATCACAGGAACCGCCACTCCGGAGGGAGAGATCAAAGCCTTTGCGGAGTTTCCCGTGCGCGCTGACCAGGGCGAAGTGACTGCCCAACCAGAGACTGAGAGAGAAAAATCCGAGGACACTGCTTCGGTCACTACAGACTCCCTGCTGCCACCCCCGAAGAGGAAGATAGGCCTGGTGCAGGCATCCTATGGTCGTGGTCGAGCTTCACCCCGCCGCTTGCCTGGCCTGGATGGCGCCGGTAGAGAAGAGAGTCCCGGACATCCTAGTTCTTCAGAAGGTCCAGGTGAGCCAGGGGCTGGGACTGTGGTGTTGGTTGGAGGTGTCGGGGGTCCACAGTCGGTGGAGCCCGCAAGGGAGGGTAGCCTTCCGTCTACTAGAGACTACCTTCCCGCCGAGATGTATGACACCTCCGACTTAGAGTCATTGTCAGACTGTGGGGATGACGGAGAGATAGACGAACTGTTTCACCGGAAGGGCTGGGACAGACGCCCACTACCTGTGCTGAGTAAACCGCAGGATTCCCCCATGTCCATAGAAGACAGTACGCTCCGGGTGAAGGCCCCGGAGTTCTCAAGGAAATCTAGTCCTCCGACCAACTTCCCGCATTCAACTACATCACCCGCTCTGATGTTGGGGATGCAGCGTGCTTCGTTGCGGGCACCAAAGACAAAGAAACCCGAGATGGTGAAGGTACCTCGGCACCCGGAGGCCATCGTACAGCCAGGAGAAGGTGAGCGAGATGTGATGCCACCTCTAGCCAGGTTGCAGAGACTTTTCTCCCAGAGAGTCGCCCGTGAATATGGGTGGGAGTACCCCTACTTGCCTCGGGACTTATTGTATGAAGTCGAGGTCCTGCGACCAAGGTGGTATGATGAGTTTGTATGGGAAAAACTTAAAGTACCCCATGCCAGGCGATACCTGTCATGTTCGCCGCCTGTCTAAAAAGTTCAAGGACTGCAGAGCTGATTGGAGACTTGGGCGCCATATTCATGCCGATAAGGTGCTCATCTGCCGGAAAGAAGGAGAGGATGTCGAGTATTCGGTGGAAGTGTTTGACGGGCACCTGAAGCCCCTGTTTCTGCCGGATCCAAGGTTCTATTTATAGGAGAAGTGAGCTCATATCTTGTTGCTGTTGAAACTTTCTGGAAGAGACATTCCCAGACGCCTAGAACTGTGCCCTACTTTTGTTTTGATTTGGGCTTTTCTTTTACTCACTGGAGATTTGGGAGCTGTTGTTTTTTTTTCTCCCTTTTCTTCATGTGCCAAAGGCAGAGACTTTTGGGGTAGAGTTAGAGTAGGAGAGCAGGAAGAATGAAGATCTCACCAAGTGTCATTACCGCAGCGCTGTCACCAGGTGGCAGTGTTGTGCAACGAATGTTTGAAAATGTTACACATGCATTACGTACTTATTGGAGTGAGTGGGTCTCTCGGCTGACGGACCCACTCATGCCAAGTTAACACAGAGTGTTAGGATGTGTTTTTTTTGTTTGTTTCCCTTCTGCAGGAGATTCGTCGGTCAAGACTACTGAGTATGGGGTGGTTCTTAGACAGTGACGGGAGGGATTGTATATGTGTACATGACAGATGTTTTATACAAAAGTTTTAATGTTCTAAGGTTTCCCTGTCTGTTGAGCAGGTCTTGGCACATACAGTATCCAAAATTTGAGGGATAGCCTCTGGGGCCCACTTCATGTCACCACTCCTTGGGAGACATGGGTGTGCACCTGACGCTGGGGACCAGCGGCAAATCACCAGGGGGAGTGTGTAGCGGGGTCTTCAAAGTTAGTGGGATACACCTGGGGGTAGAGAGACCCAGGTGTGTAATTATGTCAGGGTTCAGACCCCTTTTCTTATTCGTGGAGGATTGGGTGGTGTAATATTCTCTTTGACCAGTGGGTGTCAGTATACCTACTGGCTCGAGGTAGAATCACTACCAGAGGGCTACCCTTCTTTGTCCCTTCCTGGAGATGGTACGGCCGGGGCGGGGAACCCGCCGTGGTGTCGATGGGAGGATATAAAAGGGGGAGACGCCCTCGCCAGGGGGGCTGTCCGGAGGGAGGAGATCGTGTCTTCACGCACCCAGGCACCTTAGGCCTGGGTGCGGGCGGTTCAAGGTTCCGGCCTAGGCGCCCAAGGCCTGGCCGGAACGAAGATGGAGTCCATCCCGGGCACCTTCAGCCTGGGGTGAGGTACTATTAAGGAGGCCTGGGACCCGGTGACTCCGGCTGGGTCCCGCGAGGGTGGAGTTGCTCCAGGGCGCCCCTTGCGAGGGGACCCGCATCTGAGGTGAGGAGGCTGGGGAGGTCACCCGTCCGAAGACTCGGTGCAGTGTCAACCCGGTGACGGATGGGCCTTCGGTAACTCCCTCGGAGGACATCTTCCCCTGATATGGGCTACAGCGCAGCGGAGGAGCTTTCATCAAGATTCCTGCAACCCCTGGTCATAGCACAGGGAGTGTAGGGACTAGGAACCTGTACAGTGCCTCGACCTGCTTCCCCATCGTATCATGCCGTTGCATTTGACTGTATGTGGAGATTAGTGATGAGCCGAACACCCCCGGGTTCGGTTCGCACCAGAACCCGCGAACGGACCGAAAGTTCGTACGAACATTAGAACCCTATTAAATACAATGGATGCGAACGTTCGAATTCTAAAGTGCTAATTATAACAACTATTATGCATGTTATTGTCCTAAAAAGGGTTTGGGAACCCGGGTTCTGCACCAGGGGACATGTATCAATGCAAAAAGAAGTTTTAAAAACGGTCGTTTTTCGGGAGCAGTCATTTTAATGATGCATAAAGTGAAAAAAAAAAAGTCAAATATTCCTTTAAATATCGTACCTGGGGGGTGTCTAAAGTATGCCTGTGAAGTGCCACGTGTTTCCCGTGTTTAGAACTGTCCCTGCACAAAATGACACTTCTAAAGGAAAAAAAAGCCATTTAAAACTGCTTGCGGCTTTAATGTAATGTCTGGTCCCGGTAATATGGATGAAAATCTTTAAGAAAAATGGCATAGCTACCCCATGACCCCCCCCCTACCCCAGCCCATTACCAGCCCCTTTGGGTCTTGTATGGATATTAAGGGGAACCCCGCACATAAAATAAAAAAGGCCCTATATACTCTGAACAGCCGTATACAGGCGGTGCATACAAGACAGGGACTGTAGGTTTGTTCTTATGTAGAATCTGTTTGTAATTTTTAACAGGTACATTGTTTAAGTGTAGCTCCAGCCCAAAAATCTATTTTTAAACTTTTTGGAAAACATAGGTAAGGGTTATCACCCCTGTAACATTTGTTTTGCTGTCTGTGCCCCTGTTCAGAACATTTCACCTCACTTTCCGTCCCAATGACAACTGTTTTTGAAATGTGGTGTTTTTCTTGAAACAAGGATTGCTGATAAAGCATCAGTACAGAGGAGACACCTTTCTCCCATATTAATTCTTACAGGAGAGAATTTTCCTTCCTAGGGGTAGATTTCCTCTCACTTCCTGTTGTCTTCTTGCGTTTGCAAGTAGGAGTCGTTTGTAAGTTGGATGTTTGAAAGTAGGGACCTGCCGTATATACTCTGCAGAAATAGGCCCCTTAGTTGTTGGTGTTGGCACAACACTGTAAGCACTCACAGTTACTCTTGGTTGGTGCTGGAACGCCCTGCTGTCAACTATTATATCAGGAATTGTAATTACATATAATTGTTGAACAGTGGTAGTAAAAATTGGGCCTTTGATGGTGGTGCTGGTGCCACAACACTGTAAGCCCTGACAGTTACTCTTGGTGGGTGCAGCAATGGGCCCTGCTGTGAATTATTAGATCAAGAATTGTAATTGCATGCCCCTGTTGAACAGGGGCTGAAAAATTGGGCCTTTGGTGGTGGTGGTGGTGTTGACACAACACTGTAAGCCCTCAGAGTTACTCTTGGTGGGTGCAGGAATGGGCCCTGCTGTGAATTATTAGATCAAGAATTGTAATTACATGCCCCTGTTGAACAGGGGCTGAAAAATTGGGCCTTAGGCACTGGTGGCACAACACTACAACCCCTCACAGATACTGTACTTGGAGCACAGCAATGAGCCCTGTTGCAAAGTATTGCTTCAAAAATTGTAATGACACGCCCCTGTTAAACAGGGGCTGAAAAATTGGGCCTTAGGCACTGGTGCCACAACACTCCAACCCCTCACAGATACTGTACTTGGAGCACAGCAATGAGCCCTATGGCAAATTATTGCTAAAAAAATTGTAATTACACGCCCCTGTAAAACAGGGGCTGAAAAATTGGGCCTTAGCCACTGGTGGCGGCACCCATAAACAAAAATGATCTTCCAAGCTATCATCATCAATCGTATCATTGAGGACTCGGAGGAGGAGGATAGCCAGTCAACATAACAGCACAGACACTCAGCATCAGCATCAGTCTTGAAGGGATGTGACATGTTAAAATCAATTAGTCTGTTATATCAGCATCAGGTGTGTGGTAGCTGGTGGTGATCCAAGACTGGTTCATCTTGATGAAAGTCAGTCGATCAACCGAGTCGGTGGACAGGCGCACCCTGTGATCCGTGACAAATCCTCCAGCAGCACTGAATGTGCGTTCCGAAAGAACGCTGGATGCAGGACAGGCCAGTAGCTCAATTGCATACTGTGCAAGCTCTGGCCAGTGATCCATCCTCAAGACCCAGTAAGCCAGAGGATTTTCGGTGGGGAAGGTGTCCAAGTCTGACCTTGCCCCTAGATATTCCTGCACCATGTTTATCAGACGCTGGCGATGGTTGCTGGAACCAATCATACTTTGGGGCTGCGGACTAAAGAATTGTCTGAACGCATCGGTCAGACGGCCACCTTCCCCACCGCTCCTTCTTTGACTGGCCGAAGCCTCAGCAACTCGTTGTCCTGGACCAGGAGTTTGTAACCTCCCAGTCTCTGGGAACGCGTTGCACAGACCTTTCTGCAAGGCCTCCCGGAGTTGTCTCATCCTCTGCTCCCTCTGCGACGGTAACATAAGGTCCGCAACCTTACCCTTGTACCGTGGATCAAGGAGAGTGGCCAGCCAGTAATGGTCCCTCTCCTTGATCCGAAGAATACGAGGATCCTTCCGCAGACTTTGCAGGATCAGGGAGGCCATGCAGCGTAGGTTTGCTGAGGCATTCGCTCCGGAGTCCTCTGGGTCACTAAGGACGACATGATCCGCAGTCACCTCCTCCCAGCCACGTACAAGTCCACTGGTTTCTTGGGACTGTAAATCATCCCTAAAAGACTGCTGCTGATGATGCTGAGTGCCAGCCTCCACCTCCATGCTGACACAATCCTCCTCCTCCTCCTCCTCCTCCTCCTCTTCCTCTTCCTGTGCGATGGGTGGGACAGAAGGAACACTGTCTGGGTAAAGGGGGCCTTGAGAGGCAAGGAAGTCCTCCTCTTCCTGCCTCTGTTCTGCCTCAAGTGCCCTGTCCATTATTCCACGCAGCGTGTGCTCCAACAGGTGGACAAGAGGTACAGTGTCACTGATGCATGCACTGTCACTGCTCACCATCCTCGTGGCCTCCTCAAATGGTGCCAGGACAGTGCATGCATCCCTGATCATGCCCCACTGGCGTGGAGAAAAAAAACCAAGCTCCCTTGACCCTGTTCTGGTGCCGTAGTCGCACAGGTACTCATTGATGGCCCTCTGCTGCGTGTGCAGCCGCTGCAGCATGGCCAACGTTGAGTTCCACCTGGTGGGCATGTCACATATAAGGCGGTTCTTGGGCAGGTTCAACTCCTTTTGCAGCTCAGCCAGGCGAGCACTGGCATTATAAGATCTGCGGAAATGCACACAGACTTTCCTGGCCTGCCTCAGGACATCCTGTAAGCCCGGGTACCTGCCCAAGAACCGCTGCACCACCAGGTTAAGGACGTGAGCCACACAGGGCACATGGGTCAGTTGTCCCTGTCGGAGGGCGGAGAGGAGGTTGGTGCCATTGTCGCAAACCACCATTCCTGGCTTAAGCTGGCGTGGCGTCAACCACCTCTCGGCCTGGCCCTGCAGAGCAGACAGGACCTCTGCCCCAGTGTGGCTTCTGTCCCCCAAACACACCAGCGCAAGCACGGCATGGCATCTTTTTGCCTGCGTACTTGCGTAGCCCCGTGAACGGCTACGGAGCACCGCTGGTTCATAGGACAAACCACAGGAAGAGGCCATGGAGGAAGAAGAAGAGGAGGGGGTGGAGGAGAGAGGTGTGTCACAACCAGTAGTAGCATTTTGGAGACGTGGCGGTGGGACAACCTCCAACACTACTGCACCTTGTCCTGCATCCTTCCCAGCTGCCAAAAGAGTGACCCAATGGGCCGTGAAAGAAAGGTAACGTCCCTGTCCATGCCTGCTGGACTATGAGTCAGCGGTAATATGCACCTTACCGCTGACCGCCCTGTCCAGCGAGGCCAAGACATTGCCTTCCACATGCCGGTAGAGAGCCGGAATAGCCTTCCGTGAGAAAAAGTGGCGTTTGGGAACCTGCCACTGAGGAACCGCACATTGCACAAACTCACGGAAGGGGGCCGAGTCTACCAACTGAAAAGGCAGCAGTTGAAGCGCTAGCAATTTAGCCAAGCTAGCATTCAACCGCTGGGCATGTGGATGGCTGGGAGTGAACTTCTTTCGACGGTCCAGCAGCTGGGGCAGGGAAATTTGCCTGCTAGAATCGGACGTCGGTGTACTGCTAGCAGAGTGGCCGCAAGTACTTGGCTGTGACACACCTAATTCTACACCTTCATTCCTCTCAGTGCATGTTTCAGAGAGGACTGAAGTTATAGTGGGGTTGGAAATCCCAGCTGATGCGGTGCAAGGAGAGGTCCGCTTTGTTCTTTGGTGTGGGTCTTTGAGGTAGGCTTGCCAACGAGCTGCATGGCAGGTCAACATATGTCTGGTCAGGCATGTGGTACCCAAGCGGCTGATGTTTTGGCCACGCGATATACGCTTGAGACATATGTTGCAAACAGCAGCTGTGCGATCTGATGCACTAGCCTCAAAAAAGGCCCACACCAAGGAACTTTTTGAATGACGGGCAGAGGCAGCGCCCTGCACAGGCGGAGCTCTGCGGTGTGATTCCGTCGGTGTACTGCCCTTACGCTGGCCACCAAAGGGCATCCTGTCTCGTTGGAGATGTGCCTCCTCCTCATCCTCCTCCTCCTCTCTCCTATTAGGCACCCACGTGGAGTCAGTGACCTCATCATCCCCTCCCTCCTCATCACTGGAGCCAATCTGGCAGTATGCTGCAGCTGCTGGAACATGACTGCCAGATTGGTGTCCTTCTTGAGCATCCCCTCTGTCTGCTCTCACCCTACTGCCTTCCTGTAGCTGGGTTTCATCATCAGACCCTTCGAAACGCTGGGCATCCTCCTGGAGCATGTACCCAACACTGTGCTCAAACAGTTCGGGGGACTCCTCAGGAGGAGGACATGGTGGGTCTAGGGAAGGAGTGACTGATGATGAGTCTGACATTGATACCAGGGAAGAGGACGCTTTGGCAGCTGCTTTGCCAGTACCCTGAGCCTGGGTGAGAGAGGATGAGGAGGAGGAGGAGGGCTTGGTCATCCACTCTACCAAGTCTTCGGCATGATGTGGCTCAACATGTCCAGCTGCGGAAAAGAAGGACAAGCGTGTCCCATGGCCATGTGCTGATGACAATGCACCGCGTCCACGACCAGCACTGTTGCCCCCAGACACAGAGCCTGCTTGCCCTCTTTTATTGCCTCCTGACTGTCTGCCTCTCCTTGTTTGCCTTCCAGACATTCTAATAGATGGCCTGCAGGGAGATGGGAAAAAAGCAATAAGGGCTACCTTCAGGTGTCCTTCTCTGTCCCTTGAAACAAGGACTTGCACAGTGAAAGAAACTGACACTCTCCCTACCTACAGTTTTCTGTCCCTAGAAAAAATGTTTTTTTTAAGCACAATATAGCACAAGGAGAATTCACTCACTGTCCTTCCAGGTCCCTGGAAACAAGGACTTGCACAGTGAAAGAAACTGACACTCTCCCTACCTACAGTTTTCTGTCCCTAGAAAAAATGTTTTTTTTAAGCACACTATAGCACAAGGAGAATTCACTCACTGTCCTTCCCAGTCCCTAGAAACAAGGACTTGCACAGTGAAAGAAACTGACACTCTCCCTACCTACAGTTTTCTGTCCCTAGAAAAAATGTTTTTTTTAAGCACAATATAGCACAAGGAGAATTCACTCACTGTCCTTCCAGGTCCCTGGAAACAAGGACTTGCACAGTGAAAGAAACTGACACTCTCCCTACCTACAGTTTTCTGTCCCTAGAAAAAATGTTTTTTTTAAGCACACTATAGCACAAGGAGAATTCACTCACTGTCCTTCCCAGTCCCTAGAAACAAGGACTTGCACAGTGAAAGAAACTGACACTCTCCCTACCTACAGTTTTCTGTCCCTAGAAAAAATGTTTTTTTTAAGCACAATATAGCACAAGGAGAATTCACTCACTGTCCTTCCAGGTCCCTGGAAACAAGGACTTGCACAGTGAAAGAAACTGACACTCTCCCTACCTACAGTTTTCTGTCCCTAGAAAAAATGTTTTTTTTAAGCACAATATAGCACAAGGAGAATTCACTCACTGTCCTTCCAGGTCCCTAGAAGCAAGGACTTGCACAGTGAAAGAAACTGACACTCTCCCTACCTACAGTTTTCTGTCCCTAGAAAAAATGTTTTTTTTAAGCACAATATAGCACAAGGAGAATTCACTCACTGTCCTTCCAGGTCCCTAGAAACAAGGACTTACACAGTGAAAGAAACTGACACTCTCCCTACCTACAGTTTTCTGTCCCTAGAAAAAATGTTTTTTTTAAGCACAATATAGCACAAGGAGAATTCACTCACTGTCCTTCCAGGTCCCTAGAAACAAGGACTTACACAGTGAAAGAAACTGACACTCTCCCTACCTACAGTTTTCTGTCCCTAGAAAAAATGTTTTTTTTAAGCACAATATAGCACAAGGAGAATTCACTCACTGTCCTTCCAGGTCCCTAGAAACAAGGACTTACACAGTGAAAGAAACTGACACTCTCCCTACCTACAGTTTTCTGTCTCTAGAAAAAATTTGTTTTTTAAGCACAATATAGCACAAGGAGAATTCACTCACTGTCCTTCCAGGTCCCTAGAAACAAGGACTTACACAGTGAAAGAAACTGACACTCTCCCTACCTACAGTTTTCTGTCCCTAGAAAAAATGTTTTTTTTAAGCACAATATAGCACAAGGAGAATTCACTCACTGTCCTTCCAGGTCCCTAGAAACAAGGACTTACACAGTGAAAGAAACTGACACTCTCCCTACCTACAGTTTTCTGTCTCTAGAAAAAATGTTTTTTTTATGCACAATATAGCACAAGGAGAATTCACTCACTGTCCTTCCAGGTCCCTGGAAACAAGGACTTGCACAGTGAAAGAAACTGACACTCTCCCTACCTACAGTTTTCTGTCCCTAGAAAAAATGTTTTTTTTAAGCACAATAAAGCACAAGGAGAATTCACTCACTGTCCTTCCAGGTCCCTAGAAACAAGGACTTACACAGTGAAAGAAACTGACACTCTCCCTACCTACAGTTTTCTGTCCCTAGAAAAAATGTTTTCTTTAAGCACAATATAGCACAAGGAGAATTCACTCGCTGTCCTTCCAGGTCCCTAGAAACAAGGACTTACACAGTGAAAGAAACTGACACTCTCCCTACCTACAGTTTTCTGTCCCTAGAAAAAATGTTTTTTTTAAGCACAATATAGCACAAGGAGAATTCACTCACTGTCCTTCCAGGTCCCTGGAAACAAGGACTTGCACAGTGAAAGAAACTGACACTCTCCCTACCTACAGTTTTCTGTCCCTAGAAAAAATGTTTTTTTTAAGCACAATAAAGCACAAGGAGAATTCACTCACTGTCCTTCCAGGTCCCTAGAAACAAGGACTTACACAGTGAAAGAAACTGACACTCTCCCTACCTACAGTTTTCTGTCCCTAGAAAAAATGTTTTTTTTAAGCACAATATAGCACAAGGAGAATTCACTCACTGTCCTTCCAGGTCCCTAGAAACAAGGACTTACACAGTGAAAGAAACTGACACTCTCCCTACCTACAGTTTTCTGTCTCTAGAAAAAATGTGTTTTTTAAGCACAATATAGCACAAGGAGAATTCACTCACTGTCCTTCCAGGTCCCTGGAAACAAGGACTTTGACAGTGAAAGAAACTGACACACTCTCCTTACCTACAGTTTTCTGTCCCTAGAAAAAATGTTTTTTTTTAAGCACAATAAAGCACAAGGAGAATTCACTCACTGTCCTTCCAGGTCCCTAGAAACAAGGACTTACACAGTGAAAGAAACTGACACTCTCCCTACCTACAGTTTTCTGTCCCTAGAAAAAATGTTTTTTTTAAGCACAATATAGCACAAGGAGAATTCACTCACTGTCCTTCCAGGTCCCTAGAAACAAGGACTTACACAGTGAAAGAAACTGACACTCTCCCTACCTACAGTTTTCTGTCCCTAGAAAAAAAAATTTTTTTAAGCACAATATAGCACAAGGAGAATTCACTCACTGTCCTTCCAGGTCCCTAGAAACAAGGACTTACACAGTGAAAGAAACTGACACTCTCCCTACCTACAGTTTTCTGTCCCTAGAAAAAATGTTTTTTTTAAGCACAATATAGCACAAGGAGAATTCACTCACTGTCCTTCCAGGTCCCTAGAAACAAGGACTTACACAGTGAAAGAAACTGACACTCTCCCTACCTACAGTTTTCTGTCCCTAGAAAAAATGTTTTTTTTAAGCACACTATAGCACAAGCACAAAACACACTGACACTCTCCCTACCTATCCTTCTCTTTCCCTAAACTAAAGGAATCCAGGTTAAGCAAGAAAGAAATAAAAGTCACTGTCCCTGCCTATGCTGCTCTATCCCTGCTCCGGAACACACTACACTAGGCCGCCGTGCTGGCGGCCTTTTATAGTGTGGGGCGTGTACTAAACACCCTCAGCAATAATTGGCCACAGGCATCCTGCCTGTGGCCAATCATTGCTCTCCTCGCTGCCGGCGCTGTGATTGGCCAAGCATGCGGGGTCACAGTGCATGCTTGGCCAATCACAGCGCCTGGATGACACTGCGATGGCGTAGTGCATTGTGGGCCGTTCGCGTCACTCGAATTTGGCGCGAACGGCCCAAATCGTTCGATCTTCGTCGAACGATCGAACAGCCGATGTTCGAGTCGAACGTATGTTCGATTCGAACACGAAGCTCATCCCTAGTGGAGATACGCAATAAACCTGAGTTTGGACTTTGATGGGTGTATGGACTCTGTTGATGGGAACAAAGGGAGATTCCGGCACGGAAGGACTGACCCTCATAACCAGCGCACATTTGGCCCGAGAAAAAAAGATTAATACTGGCCTTCACCTCACCCACAGCCATGGGGAGGACATGGGCCGTGGCGCACCTCACTCTGTCGCTCGACATACCCCTAGCTAAAGAGGTCGGGGTGAGGCCGCTACACATTTATTTAACAGACAAAAATGAATAAAATTTCTATAACATTGCTTAGTGACCTCTAAAGCTAATTATGCTCTCACAGTAAATATTTAATTTTCTGAAGTCTGGATCATTACCATAATCCCTGACTCTATTACTTCTCCGCTTCTATCACCAAAGACTATCACTGTCACATAGGAACTATCTTCTGTCCTGTCCTAAATTGGCCATAATGTCCTACAATTCTGTTTCTTGCCAGTATCTTTTCCCAGTTAAAAAATTATTTTTCATTATTCTAAACTTTTACAATATTTAACTTCCAAACCCAAGTCACCTAGTGTGAAACTGAGAAACGTGGACCCTTATGCCGCGTACACGCGATCGGAAATTCTGACAAGAAAAGTCCGATGTGAGCTTTTTGTCAGAAATTCCGACCGTGTGTATGCTCCATCGGACTTTTGCTGTCGGAATTTCCGCCAAGAAAAGATTGAGAGCAGGTTCTCTATTTTTCCAACGGAAAAAGTTCCTATCGGAAATTTCGATCGTCTGTAGCAACTCCGACGCGCAAAATTCCTACGCATACTCGGAAACAATTCGACGCATGCTCGGAAGCATTGAACTTAATTTTCCCGGCTTGTCGTAGTGTTGTACGTCACCGTGTTCTTGACGGTCGAAATTTCACAAAACTTTTGTGTGACCGTGTGTATGCAAGCCAAGCTTGAGCGAAATTCCGGCGGGAAAACCATCCAAGGTTTTTCCGACGGAAATTCCGATCGTGTGTACGCGGCATTAGGGGGTACTTTGACAGCTTCAGGGAACATTTCTGCTTGTTAAAGGAAAGACACATGGAGGATAAAGCTGCTGACCCTTCCTTCTGAAAGTTACTGGTGCTTTTGCCTCAGTAGTTTAAATCTCTGACCCAGAACAATTATGCAGATAAGGATTTTAGATTTTTTTCCCTTTCTTTCTGCATACTTATTTCTGGTCAGTGATGCAAAGTATTAAAGTTAATGGATTAGAGTAGCAGCCAAGCAACTGACATTTTCGGGCTATCAGCAATGGCTGTCACTTCTTTTTGACAGGTTTAGAGCCCCTGTCAGGTTTTTATTGCTGTAACAACTAGCTGTGTCTTCATAAATGCTTCTAAAACAACAGGTTGTACTGATTAAAAAATAAAATTGGCATGGCTTCCTTCAACTCTGATATGGATTTTAAGGGGGACTCTGCACCAATAAATTGTGTGCGGTCCCCCAATGTTCATGGATGCTACAGGGTAACCCTACTCAAAAAAATGAGAAAAAAATGTAGGCCCCCCCAAAAGCCACACCAGACCCTGATCCAAGCGAGCAGCCCACGAAAGGGAGAGACATGTGTACAGCTTCTCCCCTCCTGATTTATACCAGGTTACATGCCTTCAAAATGGAGGGGGCGTACATTGTCGGGGAGACCCCTGGGGCTCCTTCCCCACAACCCTGGCTAGGTGGTTGGGGTGATCTGCAGGTGGGAGGCTTATCAGAATCTAGTAGACCCTTTAACCCCCAGATACTGACCCCGTATTTGAATGAGTGAGGAGTACATAGCACCGCTACTCATTCACCAAAAAAAAGTAAACAGAAAATAAACACTTTGAGACCCTTTGAAGTTCTTTAAAGTGTTATGCCACGTACACACGCTCGGAAATTCCGATGGAAAAAGTCAGACGGAATTTTTTCATCGGATATTCCGACCGTGTGTATGCCCCATCGGAAATTCCGAAATTTTCAAATCAAGTCGACGCATGCTCGGAAGCACTGAACTTCATTTTTCTCGGCTCGTCGTAGTGTTGTAAGTCACCGCGTTCTTGACGGTCGGAATTTGGTTTGACAGTGTGTATGCAAGACAGCTTGAACGGAATTCCGTCGGAAAAACCCGTCTGAGTTTATTCCGATGGAAAATCAGACCGTGTGTATGGGGCATTACTAAACCCAGGACCCTGCATTCACTATATCTGGTCTCCCACAGTACACAGAACATGGGAATGCAATAGTTAGTAGTAGTAAATATAAACTGCTAAATACCCTTTCCCATCAGCAGTATATACTGTAGCAGTCTTGTGACTTCTATCAATGTCTGTTAAAGCTAGTAGGAGAAGTTTTTATTCTCCCCTGATTGTCCTATGAGGCTGCTTGACCCCTGACCCTGAGTGCCTCCAAGACTCTGTACTATCAAAAGATGAATTGGGGACAGTGGAAGAAGGGGAGGATCAGGGAAGACAGGATCAAACAGCCTTTTTACACAATGCCGAGGATTCACCCCTTAGGTTCCACAGTGAGTATAACAAACATGCCTTGCTGCATATACAGACTGATTTTACTGTTGTGGGTTTAGTAACACTTTAATAAAAATAAAAAAAAGTCCCACAGTGTAAATTCATTGACAATCACATTGTTCAGCGATGTAGATCCATGTCAAGCATGATGAGCAACATCTGCCAAAAGAAAGAAAGAAAATCCTGGTGACATGATTCTCTCCCATCACTTGCTTGCACAAATTACATCTCCTGGGAAACCGCCACTTACAGTAAACAAAGGGGCGGGGTCTTCCAGATTATGTCATTGATTAAATATCAATATGACTAGAATACACCTCAAACATAACCCAGATACATTTGGCTCATCCCGAGTCCAAACCTGATTTAGAATATTGTGAATATGTGTAAGCCTATGTAAAATGTACACTACTGTGCAAAAGTTTTAGGCAGGTGTGAAAAAAATGCTGTAAATTAAGAACGCTTTCAGAAATAGAAGTTTTCAAAAGCATGCACATGGGGTGTGCCGAATGTGCCTGGGCACACCCTAATCACCCTCATTGCGACCCCGCCCATGCCCCAGGGGGCTCTGCATTGTACCGCTCTCCAGCCCTTCGGTAAACAGACTGACTCATCAGTCCAGAGCACCTGCTGCCAATTTTCTGCGCCCCAGTTTCTATGTTTTTGTGCCTATTAGAGTCCCTAAGCCTTGTTTCCATGTTGTAGGTATGGCTTTTTGGCCACAATTCCTCCATGAAATCCACGTCTGGCCAGATTTCTCTGGACAGTAGATGGGTATACCTGGGTCCCATTGGTTTCTGCCCCTTCTGTGCTGATGGCACTGCTGGACATCTTTTGATGTTGAAGAGAAGTAAGCAGTGGTTGGCCCCTTGATGCAGAAGATGAAAGACACATCTTTCATCTTCTGCATCAAGGGGCCAACCACTGCATCTACAGTCCTCAACATTGCCCGTTTCTTCGTGCTTCTTCAAAAGAGCTTAAACAGCACATCTTAAAAACCCAGTTTGAAATCTTTGCCTGGGAAAGACTTTGCTGATACAGTATAACTACCTTTTGTCTGTGCTCAGTCTTGCCATGGTGTGTGACCTGTGACATGAAACTCTCTTCCACAACCTCACCTTAGTAGCAGAGCTTGACTGTTCCTCACCCAGGTTTAAGCCTCCCATGCAAACGCTTCCATTTCAGTTAATGACTGTGTTTCAACCTACATATGAAATGGATGATCATCGGAACCTGCCTGATATAATTGGTTTATCACACACATGACTCTAATCCTACAAAATCCCTGACTTTGTGCAAGTGTAAGAATTGATGCTGGTTTGAAGCCAAAGGCTAGTCACACCTAATATTGATTTTATTTAGATTTTTTCTCTGTTCGCTCACTTTGTAAATTGATAAAAATAAAAATGACAATATACAGTGGAACCTCGGATTCCGAGAAACGCGGTTAACGAGCGTTTCGCAATCCGAGCAATTATTTTTAAAAAATCCTGACTCGGTTTGCGAGTGTTGTCTCGCAAAACGAGCAAGATTCAAGCCTCTGCGGTGTGCAGTACTGCATTTGGTCAGGGGGGCGCCGGTGACACTCGGAGCCGTTCAGAGCCGCTCGGAGCTGCTTGGAAATACTCGGAAATGCTCAGTTTCCGAGTGTTTCCGAGCCTTTCCGAGGGTTTCCGAGTGCATCCAAGCGGTCTCCGAGTATTTTCGAGTCTCTCTGGCTCCCCCACCTCTGGCCACATGCGGTATTACATGCAATAGAAGTAAATGTGGAGACAAATTATTTTTGTTTCCATTGACTTCTATGGGGAAACTCACTTTGATATGCGAGTGCTTTGGATTACTAGCATTCTCCTGGATCGGATTATGCTCGTAATCCAAAGTTCCACTGTATATTTTTGAAAGCATTCTTACTTTACAGCATTTCTTCACACCTGCCGAAAACTTTTGCGCAGTACTGTTAGTTGTAAGTAAGCTTATGTAAGATATATATTCATATTGTTATTGGGAAATAAAATATGTGCAAATAATTACGCGGTAAAAAGCCAACTATTTTCCTCTGCCTTTTATAGGCATAAGCCTTCTGTCCCTATTGGTAGATCTGACCTTGCTTTTTACCAAAGAATTTCCCAATGTCCATTCTTTAGCTGGGTCTATTAGATCATAGCAGATCGTGATGGCACATGATTATAGGAAGATTTGAGCACTATGTCAACCTCTGTTGATCTCTGCCATTGTTAGCCATCAAAAAGGTGAAATGTTAGCTTTTGGCACTGGCAGTCTAGATATGTTAGCATTCTAAACATGCCACTTGGTGCAATAAAAGGACCCTTACCTTAACCTTACCCCTTCCTCTCAGCACTGAATGTCTTGGTTGCACACTTACCTGTTCTGTGTCAGGAGCTTCTGTGCTGAGGGTGTAACAGAGCTTAGCCAAAAGGTCCCACAACTAGAAATTATGGATGAAAAAGAGTTTCCAGTGATTGCAGTAAAGTATATCTATAGCCACTTTTTTAGTATTTTTTGGGGTAGATTAGGGAAAGCTGTTAATTTTAGCCATCTGTGTCCCTCTGGGGGGATTTTCCTTAATTTTCCGTCCTGTAGACACAACAAGAAGTGAGAAAATACGCGATAAATTTAGTTAAATGCTATTTAGTCAGTTGTCACCAGAATTAGTACTGGAAGAGTTTATCTTTGTTTGCTTTTCGTTTTTTTTTCTCTAATGGGGAAACAGACAGCAAAAAAAACTCGACGAGTGCTCTAACCCCTCACCCATCCAAAAACTAAAATAATGCGTTCTTGCTTTAGATATACACTATATTGTCAAAAGTATTGGGACACAGCTTCAGCCCTTCTGGGAAGGCTGTCCACGAGGTTTAGGAGTGTGTCTATGGGAATGTTTGACCATTCTTCCAAAAGCGCATTTGTGAGGTCAAGCACTGATGTTCAACGAGAAGCCCTGGCTCGAAGTCTCTGGTCTAATTCATCCCAAAGGTGTTCTATCGGGTTGAAGTCAGGACTCTGTGCAGGACAGTCAAGTTCCTCCACCCCAAACTCACTCATCCATGTCTTCATGGACCTTGCTTTGTGCACTGGTGCTCAGTCATGTTGGAACAGGAAGAGGCCATTCCCAAACATTGGGGTCATGAAATTGTCCAAAATGTCTTGTTATGATGACACCTTAAGAGTTCCCTTCACTGGAACTACGGGGGCCAAGCCCTGAAAAACAACCCCACACCATAATCCTTCCCCCACCAAATGATTTGTACCAGTGCACAAAGCAAGGTCCATAAAAACATGGGTGAGTGAGTTTGGGGTGGAGGAGCTTGACTGGCTTGCACAGAGTCTTGACCTCAACCCGATAGGACACGGTTGGGTGATTGCGAGCCAGGCCTTCTCATCCATGTGACGGTACCAACCCACACTCCGCTTGAATGCTTCGGTCAGTATACCGCTTCCTCCAGTCTGAACATAGATATCAGATATTATAGCTGCATATTGCAACCAAGAACTAGGCAGGACTAGTTTAGATGCAAAACTGGAACTTTATTGAACAAACTCACACAGAATATATACCCCACAGGAGGACATCCCCCTCCTGACCATATTATCCTAACAATACAAACTGTAACCAAAAACATAATTAACATGAGCTAATTAACTAGTCACTTAAACCAGCCTAGGTGACTCAATGCCCACCTAGACAATGTTGTGATTAATCAGATATCCCCACTTCAGGTCAGACTTTTTCGGCACCGAGCTCACAAAGTACACTACACATTATTATAAGTATAAACACAGGACACCTTCAGACAATAGCAGGAGACCACAGTAGCACTGTCCGGCTCCTACTTTGAAGAACATGGAACAGAGGTTAGTGTGTCCAGCTGTTTCAATGAGCAAGTATAGTTCAGAATCAAACAAACCAGGAATAGACTTCATATATTTCTTGAGGGCTATTGTTGATAAATAATACTGTCCCATATGAAGTAATCCAAACCACATTCTGATGCCTCGTACACACGACCGGGATTCCTGGCAGTAAAAAGTCCGCCAGGAATCCCGGGTGGGAAAACCAAGAATCTGCTCAGTAACTTTCCCCCTGTACACACCAGAGGTTTTCCCGTTGGGAAAACTGCAGTGAGAGCTTTGACCGGGAATCCCGGCCGTGTGTATTCTCCACCGCAGTGTTTCCCATAGGAAATAGGAATGCCGAGATAAAAAC
This sequence comes from Rana muscosa, assembly GCA_029206835.1. Lineage (NCBI taxonomy): Eukaryota > Metazoa > Chordata > Amphibia > Anura > Ranidae > Rana > Rana muscosa. The sequence goes on from CM055125.1 coordinate 44,799,542, forward strand.
CGCCGCGAATCATGGCGGGAAAAAAGAGGACATGTTCTAATTTTTCCCACCGGGTTTCCCGGCAGTTTTCCTGTTGGGAAAACTGCGATGGACATACACACGGCTAGTTTTCCCGGCCAAAAGCTCTCATAGCAGGAAAAACGGTCGTGTGTATGAGGCATTAGCGTCCATTAAGTAGTTGTCTATTATTTGTCGGTCACCATGTGCCCCAAATAGACACAGGGTAACTTACACATAAGAGGGGCATGGGGGGCTGAGACAGGGGTTTCCCAACCTCTCTAAGGTAAGCTGGGTTCCACGGGCCCCCCGCCCTAAGTGACTCCTGTCACATTCCACATCAGTGCCTGACCTCACAAATGCACTTCTGGAAGAATGGTCAAACATTCCCATAGACACGCAAAAGAGTTGATGCTGTTATAGCTGCAAAGGGTGGGCCAGCTCAACATTGAACCCTACAGACTAAGACGGGGATGCCATTAACCACTTGACAACTGGGCACATAACCCCCTTCCTGCCCAGGCGAAATTTCAGGTTTCAGCGCCGTCACGCTTTGAATGACAATTGCGCGGTCGTGCGACGTGGCTCCCAAACAAAATTGACGTCCTTTTTTTCCCACAAATAGAGCTTTCTTTTGGTGGTCTTTGATCATTTCTGCGGTTTTTATTTTTTGTGCTATAAACAAAAATAGAGCGACAATTTTGAAAAAAACACAATATTTTTTAATTTTTGCTATAATTAATATCCCATTTTTTTTTTTAAAAAAACTATTTTTTTCCTCAGTTTAGGCCGATACGTATTCTACATATTTTAGGTAAAAAAAACAAAACGCAAAAAGCGTATAGTGATTGGTTTGCGCAAAAGTTATAGCGCCTACAAAATAGGGAATAGAATTATGATTTTTTTTAAATTATTTTTTTATTTATTTTTTTACTAGTAATGGCGTCGATCTGCGATTTTTTTTTTGTGACTGTGACATTACGGCGGACACATCGGACACTTTTGACACATTTTTGGGACCATTCACATTTATACAGCGAACAGTGCTAAAAATATGCACTGATTACTGTATAAATGTGACTGGCAGGGAAGGGGTTAACCACTAGGGGGCGATCAAGGGGTTAATATGTTCCCTGCTAGATGTTCTTACTGTGGGGGGGATGGGACTGACTGGGGGAGGTGACTGATGGTTGTCCCTATGTACAAGGGACACACCATCCGTCTCCTCTCCCCGACAGGTCCCTGGCTCTGTGACAGCCGATCGCTCGTACCTGGCGGACATCGCGGCCGCCAGGCACGCGCATCGGCACTCGCCTGACACGGCGGGCACAGTTTTTCCCCGATGCGCGCCCGCGGTGGCGCGCATCGCAGAAGTAAATAAGATGACGTCCATAGACGTCCTATCAACAATTGACGACCGCTTTGCGGACGTCTTTTGCTTATAGCCCGGGCGCGAAGTGGTTAAAGTTCATGTGAGTGTAAAGGCAGGTGTCACAATACTATTTAAAATATAGGGTACCGTACCTGTGTGCTACTGGTGGAGAGATCAGCCAGGAGAATCATTTTACATGGTAGGTGTGGCCCATATGTCAGCACCGCACAAAGCTACACCCAACATAAGTGCTGACTTATTAGGGGGAAGGGGGTCATTGGGAAGAGTCAGAAGCATGCGCCAAGAACCCCTTTTGAAATGCTATGTGAATGTGGCCTCATACACTGGCGGTATAGCGCTGCTATTTTAGCGGCGCTATACCGTCGGAATTGCCGTGGAATTGCGGCGGTATTCGGTCGCTAGCGATTCGGTATTAACCCCCGCTAGCGGCCAAAAAAGGGTTAATACCTCCCGCAATGCGCTTCTGCAGATGCGCATTGCCGGCGGTATTACCGCGGTTTCCCATTACTTTCAATGGGAAGGAGCGGTGAAGGAGCGGTAAACACACCACTCCTCTCACCGCTCCAAAGATGCTGCTAGCAGGACTTTTGGAGCGGTCCTGCTAGCGCACCGCCTCAGTGTGAAAGCCCTCAGGCTTTCACATTGAGACTGCAGGGGCGGGAGTTTTCAGACGGTATTTAGGCGCTATTTTTAGCGCTAAACCGCCTGAAAAACTCCTCAGTGTGAAAGGGGTGTTAGCCTTTGTCTCTCCATTCCATCCCCTTTCAGTCTGCAGTTTTCTGATTATGCCTCCCCTTCCTCTTAACCCATTACATTTAATATTTTAATATACTTCTCAGTCACGAGTATCTTGGGATTCCACAAAGCCTCATTAGCAGGGACTGTGGTAGAGGACGGCACAGTGGACAAAGCTTGCCTATAGTCTGGGACAACTCGAATGTTGATAATGTCATAATAGCAGCCTGGTCACGCAAGGCTCATATTCCCACACAATGAAAGAAGGGCAGCGGGAAACGACCATAACATCTTAGTAATTGTCTTCAGCTTTCTGATAGTCTCCTGGCTGTACAGGTCCTTCTCAAAAAATTAGCATATTGTGATAAAGTTCATTATTTTCTGTAATGTACTGATAAACATTAGACTTTCATATATTTTAGATTCATTAAACACAACTTGAAGTAGTTCAAGCCTTTTCTTGTTTTAATATTGATGATTTTGGCATACAGCTCATGACAACCCAAAATTCTTATCTCAAAAAATTAGCATATCATGAAAAGGTTCTCTAAACGGGCTATTAACCTAATCATCTGAATCAACTAATTAACTTTAAACACCTGCAAAAGATTCCTGAGGCTTTTAAAAACTCTCAGCCTGGTTCATTACTCAAAACCGCAATCATGGGTAAGACTGCCGACCTGACTGCTGTCCAGAAGGCCATCATTGACACCCTCAAGCAAGAGGGTAAGACACAGAAAGAAATTTCTGAACGAATAGGCTGTTCCCAGAGTGCTGTATCAAGGCACCTCAGTGGGAAGTCTGTGGGAAGGAAAAAGTGTGGCAGAAAACGCTGCACAACGAGAAGAGGTGACCGGACCCTGAAGAAGATTGTGGAGAAGGACCGATTCCAGACCTTGGAGGACCTGCGGAAGCAGTGGACTGAGTCTGGAGTAGAAACATCCAGAGCCACTGTGAACAGGCGTGTGCAGGAAATGGGCTACAGGTGCCGCATTCCCCAGGTCAAGCCACTTTTGAACCAGAAACAGCGGCAGAAGCGCCTGACCTGGGCTACAGAGAAGCAGCACTGGACTGTTGCTCAGTGGTCCAAAGTACATTCGGAAATCAAGGTGCCAGAGTCTGGAGGAAGACTGGGGAGAGGGAAATGCCAAAATGCCTGAAGTCCAGTGTCAAGTACCCACAGTCAGTGATGGTCTGGGGTGCCATGTCAGCTGCTGGTGTTGGTCCACTGTGTTTTATCAAGGGCAGGGTCAATGCAGCTAGCTATCAGGAGATTTTGGAGCACTTCATGCTTCCATCTGCTGAAAAGCTTTATGGAGATGAAGATTTCATTTTTCAGCACGACCTGGCACCTGCTCACAGTGCCAAAACCACTGGTAAATGGTTTACTGACCATGGTATTACTGTGCTCAATTGGCCTGCCAACTCTCCTGACCTGAACCTCATAGAGAATCTGTGGGATATTGGGAAGAGAAAGTTGAGAGACGCAAGACCCAACACTCTGGATGAGCTTAAGGCCGCTATCGAAGCATCCTGGGCCTCCATAACACCTCAGCAGTGCCACAGGCTGGTTGCCTCCATGCCACGCCGCATTGAAGCAGTCATTTCTGCAAAAGGATTCCCGACCAAGTATTGAGTGCATAACTGAACATAATTATTTGAAGGTTGACTTTTTTTGTATTAAAAACACTTTTCTTTTATTGGTCGGATGAAATATGCTAATTTTTTGAGATAGGATTTTTGGGTTTTCATGAGCTGTATGCCAAAATCATCAATATTAAAACAAGAATAGGCTTGAACTACTTCAGTTGTGTGTAATGAATCTAAAATATATGAAAGTCTAATGTTTATCAGTACATTACAGAAAATAATGAACTTTATCACAATATGCTAATTTTTTGAGAAGGACCTGTATTTCCAACACACACTGTTAAATGTTCCTAAAAAATTATACGAAAATATGGATCATCTTATTATGAGGATCATCAGAGTTTAAGCAGCATTTATTGAAGCGGTGGCTTAATAGAGATGATCCATAAATTTTGCATGAACATCAGTTAGTGACACATACAGCTGCCTTTTATTTTTAGCTATCTAATAAAATCCAACTGCTCTATAGTTTGCTGAATACAGCAAGAATGTCAGGACTCTCCAAGATGCTGGTTTGTTATTCTGTGTCATTCTGATTGCCCACAGACCATGGAATACCTCAATCTTTCGAGATCTAGGAGTTGCAAATCTATTTCATTATAATACATTTCCTGGGCTTATTCCTGCCCCCGGTGACCAAAAATCAGTACGAACTTTGTACGTTGAGGACAAAATTAGGGCTCTGTTCACAACAATGCCTGTCCATAATTACACACAGGGCTTTTTTTCAGTGGGAACGCGGGGGAACGCAGTTCCGGCACTTCCAGCACTGAATGTTTGTACTGGAAAGGGGTGCTGGAGGGTCTATTGATGCTGGCTGCTGGGGTATCTATTGTCCCTGGTGTGGATCTGTTTTTGTGTGGGGGTCTATTGTTTCTGTGTAAGTCTACTGTTTATAGTGGGGGGGGGGTCTTATCTTGCTGGGGGGTCAATTGTTGCTGGGAGGAATCTACTGTTGAGGGAGAGGTGAGGTCTATTGTTGCTGGCTGCTGGAGAGTCTATTGATGCTGGCTGCTGAGAAGTCTGTTATTTCTGCTAGGGGTCTATTGTTGCTGGGTTGGTATTTTGTTGTGGGGGGTCCGTTGTTGCTGGGGAAAAGTCTTTTGTTGTGTGGGGGGTCTATTGTTGCTGGGGGGAAGTCTTTTGTGGTGTGGGGGATCTATTGTTTCTGGGGGGATCTATTGTTGGTTCTGTATTTTCTGAAAGGTGCTGTACTGGGAGGTGGGTAGAGGGTGGAACCAAGGGATGGTGCTCAGAGACGGGTAGGGGCATAGATGAAGTGTGACTCGGAAGGGTGGAGTTCCTGCACCTATTCCCTGAGAAAAAAAGCCCTGATTAAACACATAGACATGTTGACGTGCAATGCTCACATATGTTGTGCATGGGGTGGGGCAATTTGTTTCTATTGGGTCCCGATATGCATTCATGCAGTAAAGCACATGACACCTAATGCACCACAACACATATACACTATATTGCCAAAAGTATTGGGATGCCTGCCTTTACACGCACATGGACTTTAATGGCACCCACATCGTAGTCAGTAGGGTTCAATATTCAGTTGGCCCATCCGTTGCAGCTATAACAGCTTCAAGTCTTCTGGGAAGGCTGTCCACCAGGTTTAGGAGTGTGTCTATGGGAATGTTTGACCATTCTCCCAGAAGCGCATTTGTGAGGTCAGGCACTGATGTTGGACGAGAAGGCCTGGCTTGCACCCCAAAGGTGTTCTATCGGGTTGAGGTCAGGACTCTGTGCAAGCCAGTCAAGTTCCTCCACCCCAAAAATATTCCCATAGACACACTCCTTAAACATTGTGGACAGCCTTCCCAGAAGAGTTGAAGCTGTTATAGCTGCAAAGGGTGGGCCAACTCAATATTGAACCCTACAGACTAAGACTTGGATGCGAGTTCATGTGCGTGTAAAGGCAGGCGTCTCAATTATGACTAAGCAAAGTTTTTTGTGAAACACGTCAACCTTGCTTGTTGCTGTCTGTATCGTGATTATGTTTTGATACCTTCTTTGGATTTTATGTAATAAAGTATTTCATCCTCTGCAATCTGGAGGTTGTTTGCCTTCTCTTCTATATTGGATTCCGCCATTTACCTCGAATGTGTGGATGGGGGAATCGGCACAACTCGCTGGCTGAATGAAAAAGAAAAAGTATAATGTATGGCTTGCTTAAGAGGTAAAATGGACGAGTTCACTGAGAAAAAACTGGGTCACTTTGGCTAGACTGGAGCAGAGTTTTTATTCACTGATTATGCACTGATGAGTTGTTTATATAAGCTGAATAATTCATATTTGGCAGCAGATTCTGTGAACACTGATAATGGGAAATGTTCAGCTGAACTCCAGGCACCAAGCATTTGACAGTTGTACATGATATATATTGTATGGCCTTTACCTCTTTAGTATAACTTTTTTCTTTTCTAGGCTTTAATATACTGTAACTGTACAATCCACTTGTTTTTTGAGGATTTTCTGATATCTCCTGCTGTACTGCTTGAGACTTGTTCCCAACATTGGTGTGGTGACCTTTCCTTTGTGTATGCTTGCTGCGGCCGAGAGTGCGTCATCACGCCGGAAAAGCCCTCATAGAGTGTGTTTGTTGAATAAATGAGATGACGATTGGCAAGCCTTCTCCCCTTAACAGACAAAGCAGTCTCCTTCCTAATGCCCACCGTCTCATCCTTAAAGTGTTTGTAAACCATGAAATATGAACAAAGCACATCCCTCTATAGTGTGTACTTGTCTCAATTAATAGCACTAAGTGTCATTTCTGTCTGCTGCTTCGTTTCTCTGCTATCAGTATGAATCACTTCTGACATGTTTTCCTAACACCAAGAGAAAAAAGGTGACAGGGGTGGAAGCTCCAGCACACAGCCTGTGATTGACGGCCTCAGCTCTGTTCCTGTGTGCTGTGTGAAGAGGGGTGTGTCCCTTCCCCTTCCCCCAATCAGCTTTCGCTGAGCTCTGAAGAGTGTAATTTCTGGATGGACTTGTGTCTTTTTTCAACCTGACTAACTATGTAACTATGTATTTCACCTCCCCGCCCCCTGTGGATGTGGTATGGCCCCTTCCCAAGCCCTAAGGTAGGCTATAGTAAAACAGACTAAAGCAGTCATGTGACTGTCACTTGAAAACACCAAAAAAGTATGTCATCAAGAATAAAATGTTTGTTTGGGAGTGTCTGCACTGTGCTTCTGCTACATAGCAGCTTTAACCACTTAACGACCGCTCACTGTATATATACGTCGGCAGAATGGCACAGACAGGCACAATCACGTAGAGTGTACGTGATTGCCTTTGTACAGTTGGGGGGTCCAATCGGACCCCCCTTCTGTACAGTGAGCGGTGGCTAAGTGTCCGGGAGCGTTCCGGGATGAGGGGGCAGCCATTCGTTTCTGGCCACCCCCTCGCGATCGCTCCCGGCGAATGGAAATGCCCCCTCTGTCTGTGTCAGACAGAGGGAGCAGGAGGAAGTGATGTCATCTCTGGTGCGGCGCTCACATATACCGAGCGCCGTACAAGAGAAGACATCAGGTCAGTGCACACAACACTACACTAACACCAGGACACATAGGGACATAAATCGCCCCCCAGGCCCCCCCAGACACCCCAGATCACCCCCCAGATCACCCCCCCAGCCCCCAGTCACAGTGTCACTGATTGCAGTGACCATTTATTTAGTGATCACTGCAATCAGTGACATTTGTGACTGTAAAAGTGTCACCAAAGTTTAGTCTTAGGTCCAGTGTAGCCCCCTAACCCCCCTAATAAAGGTTTAACCCCCTGATCACCCCCCAGATAACCCTTTCACCCCCTATCACCACTGTCGCTAAGCGATCATTTTTCTGATCGCTGTCTTAGCGTCAGTGATGCCGATCGGCAGCCAGTAATTTTTTTTAGGTTTGCCGCATGTTTTTATCGCGTCAGTTACCCCAATATATTATCTAATAAAGGTTTAACCCCCTTGATCGCCCCCAGGTAACCCTTTCACCCCCTATCACCACTGTCACTAAGCGATCGTTTTTCTAAACGCTGTCTTAGTGTCTGTGATGCAGATCGGTAGCCGGTAATTTTTTTTAGGTTCGCCGCAGGTTTTTATAGCGTCGGGTACCCCAATATATTATCTAATAAAGGTTTAACCCCCTTGATCGCCCCCCAGGTAACCCTTTCACCCCCTATCACCACTGTCGCTAAGCAATTGTTTTTCTAAACGCTGTCTTAGTGTCGGTGATGCAGATCGGTAGCCAGTAATTTTTTTTAGGTTCGCCGCATGTTTTTATAGCGTCAGGTACCCCAATATATTATCTAATAAAGGTTTAACCCCCTTGATCGCCCCCCAGGTAACGCTTTCACCCCCATCACCACTGTCACTAAGCGATCGTTTTTCTAAACGCTGTCTTAGTGTCGGTGATGCAGATCGGTAGCCAGTAATTTTTTTTAGGTTCGCCGCATGTTTTTATAGCGTCAGGTACCCCAATATATTATCTAATAAAGGTTTAACCCCCTTGATCGCCCCCCAGGTAACCCTTTCACCCCCATCACCACTGTCACTAAGCGATCGTTTTTCTAAACGCTGTCTTAGTGTCGGTGATGCAGATCGGTAGCTGGTAATTTTTTTTAGGTTCGCCGCAGGTTTTTATAGCGTCAGGTACCCCCATATATTATCTAATAAAGGTTTTAACCCCCTGATTGCCCCTAGTTAACCCTTTCACCAGTGATCACCATATAAGTGTTACGGGTGACGCTGGTTAGTTAGTTTGCTTTTTATAGTGTCAGGGCACCCGCCGTGTATATAACCCAATAAAGGTTTAACCCCCTGATCGCCCGGCGGGTGATATCAATTAGGTTTTAGCGTCAGAGAGGGTCTGCGTCACACCCCAGGCAGCGTCAGGTTAGTGCCAGTAACGCTAACACCCACGCGTGAAGCATACACCCCCCTTAGTGGTATAGTATCTGAACAGATCAATATCTGATCTGATCTGATCTATACTAGCGTCCCCAGCAGTTTAGGGTTCCCAAAAACGCAGTGTTAGCGGGATCAGCCCAGATACCTGCTAGCACCTGCGTTTTGCCCCTCCGTCCAGCCCAGGCCACCCAAGTGCAGTATCGATCGATCACTGTCACTTACAAAACAAAAACACACATAACTGCAGCGTTCGCAGAGACAGGCCTGATCCCTGCTACTCCAGTGCTGTAGGAGGTGATTTCACCACCACAGTTAAAAAAAAAAAGCAAATATGCCGAAGCATGGGGGCAGCAGGGGCGGAGGAGCGATTTTGCTTCTAATGCCGCGTACATACGGTCGAAATTCCGACGGAGGCTTGCCCGTGGAAAAGTCCGACCATGTGTGTGCGGCATAACTTTTTTGCCGGAGGATGCCCCCATGCTTCGGCATATATAAATGGTGCGTGTATGCCCATCATTGGAAGTGGGTGGATGAAGGGCGGTATTCTAATGGTGGGCATACCCACCGATCAATCTTTTTTTTCGTTCAGCCAACTGGCTGCATGAAAAAAAAAGATTACAATACATGTCCAACAAGGACCAGCAACGTACTGGTATGTTGCTAGACTTTGAATGTTTATACCAGAATGATGCCTGCGGGTTTAGGTATCATCTTGGTATCATCCCCCGGATATAAAAAGCGCCATTGGGAAATTGGGAAAATTGGGTGTAATTCCACATATGCCCATGACATGTTTGAGCAATATATCATTTAGTGACAACTTTGTGCAAAAAAAAAAAAAATTGTCGTTTTTCCGCAACTTGTGTCAACATATAAAATATTCCATGGACTCGACATGCCTCTCAGTATATAGCTTGGGGTGTCTACTTTCCAAAATGGGGTCATTTGGGGGGGTTTTGAACTGTTCTGGCATTTTATACACAACATTAGGAAGCTTACATCCACTCTTCTAACCACTTGAAGACAAAGCCCTTTTTGACACTTTTTGTTTACATGAAAACATTTTTTTTTTTGCAAGAAAATTATGTTGAACCCCCAAACATTATATATATTTTTAAAGCAAAGGCCGATCTTGGTGTGGTCAGATGCTTTGAGGGCAGAGGAAAAATCTAGGGTCTAGAAGACCCCAGTTTTTTCAAAAAAAGAGTACCTGTCACTACCTATTGCTATCATAGGGGATATTTACATTCCCTGAGATAACAATAAAAATGATTAAAAAAAAAATACTTGGAAGGAACAATTTAAAAATAAAAGAAAAAAGAAAAATTAATAATAAAAAAAAAAGAAAAAAAAAAAGCACCCCTGTCCTGCCCTGCTCTTGCCCAATGGCGAACGCAAGCGTCGGTCTGGCGTCATATGTAAACAGCAATTGCACCATGCATGTGAGGTATCACCGCGAAGGTCAGATCGAGGGCAATCATTTTAGCAGTAGACCTCCTCTGTAAATCTACTGGGGTAACCTGTAAAGGCTTTTAAAGGCTTTTAAAAATGTATGTAGTTTGTCGCCAATGCGCGTTTGTGTGAAATTTTAAAGCATGTCGTGTTTGGTATCTATGTACTCGGCCTAAGATCATCTTTTTTATTTCATCAAACATTTGGGCAATATAGTGTGTTTTAGTGCATTAAAATTAAAAAAAGTGTATTTTTTAACCCAAAAAATGCGTTTGAAAAATCGCTGCGCAAATACTGTGTAGAAAAAAAAAATGCAACACCCACCATTTTAATCTGTAGGGCCTTTGCTTTAAAAATATATATAATGTTTGGGGGTTCAACATAATTTTCTTGCAAAAATGTTTACATGTTTTCATGTAAACAAAAAGTGTCAAAAAGGGCTTTGTCTTCAAGTGGTTAGAAGAGTGGATGTAAGCTTCCTAATGTTGTGTATAAAATGCCAGAACAGTTCAAAACCCCCCCAAATGACCCCATTTTGGAAAGTAGACACCCCAAGCTATATACTGAGAGGCATGTCGAGTCCATGGAATATTTTATATGTTGACACAAGTTGCGGAAAAACGACAATTTTTTTTTTTTTGCACAAAGTTGACACTAAATGATATATTGCTCAAACATGTGATGGGCATATGTGGAATTACACCCCAAAATACATTCTGTTGCTTCTCCTGAGTATGGGGATACCACATGTGTGAGACTTTTTGGGAGCCTAGCCACGTACGGGACCCCAAAAACCAAGCACCGCCTTCAGGCTTTCTAAGGGTGTAAATTTTTGATTTCACTTCTCACTGCCTATCACAGTTTCGGAGGCCATGGAATGCCCAGATAGCACAAAACCCCCCCAAATGACCCCATTTTGGAAAGTAGACACCCCAAGCTATTTGCTGAGAGGTATTGTGAGTATTTTGCAGATCTCACTTTTTGTCACAAAGTTTTGAAAATTTAAAAAAAAAAAATATATATATATATATTTTCTTTCTTCATTTTCAAAAACAAATTAGAGCTGTAAAATACTCGCCATGCCTCTCAGCAAATAGCTTGGGGTGTCTATATTCCAAAATGGGGTCATTTGAATGGGTTTTGTGCGATTTTGGCATTTTATGGCCTTCGAAAGTAGGTAGTGAGGAGTGAAATCAAAAATTTGTGCCTAGAAATCCTGAAGGCGGTGCTTGGTTTTCGGGGTCCCGTACGCGGCTAGGCTCCTAAAAAGTCCCACACATGTGGTATCCCCGTACTCAGGAGAAGCAGAAAAATTTATTTTGGGGTGTAATTCCACATATAACCATGGCATGTGTGAGCAATATATCATTTAGTGACAACTTTTTGTAATTTTTTTTTTTTTTTGTCATTATTCAATCACTTGGGACAAAAAAAAATATATTCAATGGGCTCAACAGGCCTCTCAGCAATTTCCTTGGGGTGTCTACTTTCTAAAATGGGGTCATTTGGGGGGGTTTTGTGCTATTTTGGCATTTTATGGCCTTCGAAACTGTGATAGGTAGTGAGGAGTGAAATCAAAAATTTGCGCCCTTAGAAATCCTGAAGGCGGTGCTTGGTTTCCGGGGTCCCGTACGCGGCTAGGCTCCCAAAAAGTCCCACACATGTGGTATCCCCGTACTCAGGAGAAGCAGCAAAATGTATTTTGGGGTGAAATTCCACATATAACCATGGAATGTGTGAGCAATATATCATTTAGTGACAACTTTTTGTATTTTTTTTTTTTTTTTTTTTTTTAGTCATTATTCAATCACTTGGGACAAAAAAAATAAAAAATCAATGGGCTCAACATGCCTCTCAGCAATTTCCTTGGGGTGTCTACTTTCCAAAATGGGGTCATTTGGGGGGTTTTGTACTGCCCTGTCATTTTAGCACCTCAAGAAATGAGATAGGCAGTCATAAATTTAAAGCTGTGTAAATTTCAGAAAATGTACCCTAGTTTGTAAACTCTATAACTTTTGCGCAAACCAATAAATATACGCTTATTGACATTTTTTTTACTAAAAACATGTGGCTGAATACATTTTGGCCTAAATGTATGACTACAATTGAGTTTATTCGATTTTTCTTATAACAAAAAGTAGAAAATATAATTTTTTTTCAAAATTTTCGGTCTTTTTCCGTTTATATGGCAAAAAATAAAAATCGCAGAGGCAATCAAATACCATTAAAAGAAAGCTCTATTTGTGGGAAGAAAAGGACGCAAATTTCGTTTGGGTACAACATTGCATGTCCGCACAATTTACAGTTAAAGCAGCGCAGTGCAAAATTCTGAATTCACCTCTGGTCCTTTAGCTACCAAATGGTCCGGGGCTTAAGTGGTTAAAGATAAACGCCAAGTATGGTCTTAATTGCATATTTCCATTGGTCCAGGCAGAATCAAGTATGTGTCTGTCATACCTGAGGAACGTGTGTGGAAGATGACCATCTTTGTAGCAGTCTACTACAGTGACCTCTGCAGTCTTCCAGGTCCTGTGAGAGTGGCCGCCCCACTGCACACTGACTTCATGGGGTTGCTTGCTTGGCACAGCCACCATTTACGGAACACTTTGCATTTTTTTTTCAATGAAAACAAGGCATTCTCTGATTGGAGGTGGAGAGGAGGGATGGTGACCAATGGACTAATGCAACTGTGCAATTAAGATCATACCTGGAGTTCAGCTTTAGGATCATGGGTGGTCAAACAGAGGTCTTTTGGGATTGATTTACTAAGAACAAATACACTTTGCAAGGGGAATTACCCTAGGCTTAGAGAATGTGGTGACAGTAACTTTGCAAATTACATAGAAAAAAAATGCATTTTTGCTTGCACATGATTGGATCATGGAAGTCAGCAGAGCTTTACCTCATTCACTAAGCTAAGGAAAATTTAAATTTCAAAGTGAAATTCCCATGCAATGTAAACAGTCTAATTGCCCTTAGTAAATCAACCCCTTTGGGTTTTCCATACCAACCCCTCCACTATAACTGTATGCTGATTGATGCATGATCTATAGCCACGATATACTCAGGAGTAGATGTACAGTAGATACAATGGAGGAGTGAATATAGTAACCCTAAGACAAGAGTGTGTTCACAACATGAAAATAAAGGAGCAAAAGCTTGAAAAAGAAAAATAATGCAGCCACCACATCCAATGAGCTACAGAATATATATATATATATATATATATATATATATATATATATATATATATATATATATATATATATATAGTACATTCATATTGGTCCCTGCCCTCAAGGAGTTTACACTCTAAGGTTCCTAATTCCTAACCTAACATTCTAAGGTTCCAATCCAAGCTCCCTGATATAGTTCCTAAAGTTCCTAATTCACACATACACATACTAAGGCCAATTAACCTGCTGACGTGTCTTTTTCCTCCATTGGATTTTGTCAAAGCTGGGAATGAGCTTGGTTGGGTGTGTGTGGAATAACCCACAGTAGGTGTTATATCCTACTCTTTTCAAATATGTATGACTGCTACAGGAAGAAGCCCATAAACAGTGAGGAGAATTCAATAAAACTGCGGTACCACTTTTCTGATGTTAATTTATTGCGCCAACTTCATAAAGCATCAGCAACACTTTTGGTTCTGATTCTCATGCGCTAAATTCAGGTAGTGCTAAAATAAGCCAAATTCAAAATAAAATACAGACGGTTCGTATCTTATGAAAATGGATCTATTTAGGACCAACTCTCTTTTGGCGTGCAGAGAAGACGTCCCTTTTATGACGAAACACATCGGACGGAGCCTCCCATTGACATCATCGCGTACTGGAAGTAGACTGGAAGTGCACGCTACTTGCCGGCTGGGTGATTTTATTTTTAATGCACATTTTTTTATATCTGTAAGTGCAATTTTAAGCAAATAAATGTATTGGGTGATTAGCTACACTGTGAGGGGCATTTATATGTTTATTTTTACATGAAACTGAGCGACTGGGAAATGTAATCAGCTTGCTTGGGGAGCAGTCCAGATGGATAGCCTTGGGGCGAGTGCAGAAAGATACCACTGATGTCTGTGTATACTGGTTGAGCCTGTATTGACCACTCTGAACAAGGGGGTCATTTTGGTCTGGTAAGTCGCCATCTTGATATCACTTTTGGTGACGGTGGACACTGCTGACACAAAAGTGTATTCACTTTACACAATTAAAGGGGACTCTCTTGGGTTTTGGCTTATTTCTTTTGTACTTTTGATGGACCCTACTCGTTTTTGCACTATAACGATATATGATTATGTATCTTTATAATAATTTTAGTCACTTATTGTTTGATTTTTTAGCGCAACACAGGTAATTTGCATACAGAGAGAGGCCCCGGCGCAGACAGATTTTGCAAAAGTGTCTAGCGTGCATTCTTTTTTTTTTTAATCTTTCTTTATTGATCTTTTCCAACATAACATAACATTACTTACATTTCAATACAAATACATTAAAATTACATACAAAAACAAACAACACTTATTTTGTCTCAGTTTAGCCCCTATATAAGAACCCATTCATAACATTCTTGGTAAGTATCCTACGAGATCTGCACATCTTTGTAGCATATGTCCAGTTATATAGCCCTTGTGTTCTTTATCTGCTATTTTAGAGACTCCATGGATTAGACAAGAAGGAAGAGAGGGTAGGGGTATTAAGGGATCGGGGGAGAGGGGAGGGGGAAGAGGGAGGGAGAGAGAGAGGCCGGAGCAACACAAAAAAAATAAAAAAATAACCTATTTGTGCCAACCAAAAGGTTACAAAAGCGTGCATTCTACAAGTGGCGCAGCATGCACCAAATTCATGTACACGTTATAGACAGGTACATGAATTTGGCACATGCTGCACAACTTGAGACATTTTTGCTAAATCTGTCTTCACCAGTCTTTATGATTTCCGGGAGTATGTGTTTTTTAAAGGAAGGGTTGTTTTTCTGGGGTTGTATTATTTCAGCAGTTTTTTATGTGACCTGTACTTAGCAGAGTTCTCTGTTAAGAGAAGCACTGTGTGTCAGATCACCCATCTCACATCACCCACCTAGTGCCAGTCTTCATTGAAGCAATTCTGTAGATGTAAGTGAAACTTGCTCTGGTCAGCCTGACAGACGAGACAACTCGAGTGCTTACATTTCATTACACAGATGTCTCAGCTGAGCAATGTGGCGTGCATGGTGCATGCTGTACACAGATGACTGAGGATGTGTCCAGTCCATGTCTGTGCTCCATATCACCCTCTTAGACATGGATGAACATCACATGATGGCAACAGTAAAATAAAAACTCTAATAATACAGTGCACACGGAATGTATTCACAGCGCTTCACTTTTTTAACATTTTGTTATGTTACATGTTTAGGTTACAAGTATTCACAGCATTTGCTCAATACTTTGTTGAAGCACCCTTGGCACCAATTACAGCCCCAAGTCTTTTTGAGTATGATGCTACAAGCTTGGCACACCTATTTTTGGGCAGTTTCTCCCATTCTTCTTTGTAGGACCACTCAAGTTCCATCAGGTTGGATTGGGAGCGTCGGTGCACAGCCATTTTCAGATCTCTCCAGAGATGTTCAATCGGGTTCAAGTCTGGGCTCTGGCTGGGCCACTCAAGGACATTCACAGAGTTGTCTCGTAGTCTCGTAGTCACTCCTTTGTTATCTTGGCTGTGTGCTTAGGTTCGTTGTCCTGTTGGAAGATGAACCTTCGCCCCAGTTTGAGGTCCAGAATGCTCTGGAGCAGGTTTTCATCAAGGATGTCTATGCACATTGCTGCATTGATCTTTTCCTTGATCCTGACTAGTCTCCCAGTTCCTGCCGCTGAAAAACATCCCCACGGCATGATGCTGCCACCACCATGCTTCACTGTAGGGATGGTATTGGCCAGGTGATGAGCGGTTCCTGGTTTTCTTCAGACATCACTTTTGCCATTCAGGCCAAATAGTTCAATCTTTGTTTCACCAGACCAGAGAATTTTGTTTCTCATGGTCTGTGAGTCCTTCAGGTGCCTTTTTTTTGGCAAACTCCAGGTGGGCTGTCATGAGCCTTTTACTGAGGAGTGGCTTCCGTCTGGCCACTCTATCACACAGGCCTGATTGGTGGAGTGCTGCAGAGATGGTTGTTCTTCTGGAAGGTTCTCCTTTCTCAAGACAAAAGCAGAGAAATTCCCAGCTCAACTCACCAACCAGTCTGCTTACCAACCGAATAAACCTGTCTAACAGTATGCATTAAAAACAGGGGTTTAGTTAGCACACATTTGCAAATGCATGTGAAAGCTGCAAGGCCACTTCACGGCACCCTGTATTACCTGCAATCATAACTCCTGTAAATTCCACAGTGGAAGCATGTGCATTCTAATTGATAGATGGGGGCAGGTGAGCCTGGAGGTAGCCCGATCCTCCTTAAAGGCACATGGACACACTGAACACCCAGCACATAGCCACAATGTCAGCAAAGGTGTCCAGTGTGTCCCCTCACCAATATTTACACAGGTAACAAACAAATGGCCTCGGCCCCCATCTATAACTGGCCTTCACAGCAAGGTGGAAGACAAAACCAGAGAAATTCCCAGCTCAACTCACCAACCAGTCTGCTACCAACCAAATTAACTAGGGATGTGCGGTGAGGTCAGTGGCTAGTATCAGAGCCAGATACACACAGGTTACATATTCACAAGTTACGTATTCGATTCTCATTAGCTACAAACAGTCCTGATTTTATTAAAACAAGTCCTTATGTTGGTTAAATTAGTAAACTATGCAAACTAATGAAAGTGCCATATATAATCTATATATATATAATCTATATAATAAAAGAATAGAACCTGAACCAGGTTGCAACGGGCACCATTTTATTCCCTAGGGTGTCTGCTAAAAAAATATATATATATAATGTTTGAGGGTTTTGATGAATTTTCTAGCAAAAAAATAAATATGATTTACATGTAGGAGAGAAGTGTCAGAATTGGCCTGGGTGGCAAGTGGTTAATTACCATAAGTAAGTAATATACAAATAATTATTATATTCTGTTTTTAAAGAGGAAGTAAACCCTGATGGGTTTTACTTCCTCTTTATTTCCCTGCAAAGGTAAAGCTTAATGGGCTACTATGCATTGCATAGTAGCCCATTATGTGTCACTTACCTGAGACCGAAGCCTGCGATGTCACTGCTGTCCCCACTAGCAGCGAGCATTCATCGTCACCCCTCTTCCTTCCGGGGCCGTGAACTCTGGCTCTGTGACTGGCCGGAGTCGCGTGACGTCACTCCCGCGCATGCCTGCGGGAGCCGCCAGTCACGGCATGACCTTCCTTTGGAAACGGCACAATCAACCACTTTAAGGTAATTTACTATATTTTCAAAATCTGTACTCAAGCAGGTGGCTTAACAAACAAATTACTGAAGTTTGAAGTTATAACTTCAAACCAGTAATATCACAGTAAATAGATAAATAATAAATTATCATGTTATAACATATAGCATAATAATATATGATTTAGCTTGATTAAAAAAGTAGCTTTTCAGCAGCAGCAGCAGCAGCAGCAGATTCTCCCTCTTAACTGTGTGAGAAAAACATGGGATTGTGTGTAAACCTTCTACCTATAAACACATGTTTTTTCCTTGTAGTTAAGAGGGCTGGGCTGGAAAGAAGGATGTGTCTTTTAGACACATGCCCCCTTCTATGACACTGCAGTGAGAGGAGAGCCTCCACTGCAGCATTTTTATTGGACAGCCTGGACCAATGGTGCTTTACCATTGTTCCAAGGCTCCAATCTGTCCAATGAGATGTCAGAGGCACTGTGAGTTCATCCTCTCAGTCTGTTTGCAAACATGTGTGCCGGCTTGTATTTAAACTGGCCACGCTGTATGTAGCTTCTGGCAGGCTGTGCAAGGAGCCCCGTATCTCCGGAATCATAGCCCCAAGTTTTGACCAGTGGTGGGGTAGGACGGTGGCTACCTACCCTTCAACTTTGGGGTCTCTGTGACCCCAGGTCGCAGAGCTACGACCTTCGAAGCTCGATACATTTTTTTTGATGCTCATGGCTCTGCCTCACCTGCCTCCCCTGACTGCGCATCCCTGGAATTAACCTGTCTAACAGTATGCATTAAAAACAGGGTTTTAGTTCGCCTCTCTCTACAGAGAAATGCAGGAGCTCTGTCAGAGTGACCATCAGGTTCTTGGTCACCTCCCTGACTAATGCCCTTCTCTTTTGATCACTCAGTTTTGCCGGGTGGCCCGCTCTACGAGGAGTCCTGGTGGTTCCAAACTTATACTATTCAGGGATGATGGAGGCCACTTTGCTTATTAGAACCTTCAATGCTTCATAATTTTTCTGTACCCTTCCGTAAATCTGTGCCTCGATACAATCCTGTCTCGGAGGTCTACAGACAACTCCTTGGACTTTATGGCTTGGTTTGTGCTCTGACATACACTGTTAACTGTGGGACCTTATATAGACATATGTGTGCCTTTCCAAATCACGTCCAATCAAATTACTTTACCACAGGAAGTCGTAGAATCATCTCAAGGATGATCAGTGGAAACAGGATGCACCTGAACTTTTGAGTGTCATGGCAAAGGCTGTAAATACTTCTGTACCTGTGATATTTTGTTTTTTAAATTTAATAAATGTGCAAAGATTTCAAACAAACGTCTTTCATGTTATCATTATTGGCTATTGTTTGTAGAATTTTGAGGAAAAAAATGAATTTAATCAATTTTGGAATAAGGCTGTAACATAACAAAATGTGGAAAACGTGAAGTGCTGTGAATACTTTCCGGATGCTCTGTTTATAGCAAGACTAGGAAAGCCAGGTACGGTTTAATTTACCTTTTTATCATTGTAACTATTAAATACTTGCTGTGCATTAATTAAATTTATTAAAAACAAATTTA
Source organism: Rana muscosa (assembly GCA_029206835.1). Lineage (NCBI taxonomy): Eukaryota > Metazoa > Chordata > Amphibia > Anura > Ranidae > Rana > Rana muscosa. The sequence continues at coordinate 44,818,613 of CM055125.1, forward strand.
AGGCACCCTGCAGTTGAAAAAAGGCAGTCGGAGCGCAAGTGGGGAGTGGGTACCTGTCAAAAGTAGGTACTCACTCACCTATCACCCGGAAAAAAAAAATCAAATATGTAAGTGGAACCTCCCCTTTTGGGTAAAGTTCTGCTTTAAAAATACATACCTGAATAGATTCTATTTTAAAATCAGAGGTGAGGCTCTGCTGACACCTATGCAGGTGCGCAATTTTGCATGTCATGCTTAGGGCAGCTCATTCATTTCGGGGGGGCTACCCTGTGCGCAAACATTGCACAAAAGAAATGAATGACCCTTTTTACAAATCACGTCACACCAAAACACATGGTACTTTGTTATGCATTTTGACGCGCACAAAAAGCGTGCACGCTAGCAAAGTGCGTGGGGGTGCTACACGTTTTTGTGCATTGCAGGAATGAGTGTGATTTTGCGCACGCTCCTGCAACACACAAATGTAAACCTAGCCTTAATGCCACTTAAAGTTAGCCAATAAAGGGTATCACTTAAACGCTAAACGTTCTGCATTATTCGATGGCTTACACAGTAGAACGCTCTACTACCACAAGAGATGCTTCAATAACACACAGCTTGCAGCATTTTTAGAAACAAACAATCCACCGACACGCTCATCTCACAGCCTGTTGGTGGATACAGTGTGTTACTATTTAACACCTTTGCTACGAAACTAGGGCAATGTAAGTGGGGCACTATAAGCACCCATTTGACTTTGCCATTTGCCGCATGAGGCATTCCTGTGGTCGTGCACAGCTGTTGTACTGAAGGAGCTCCTAATGGAGTGCTGAGCTGTTTTTTTGCTGCACAGAATATAAAATCACCTGGGCTAGTGTATTAGAATTCTGAGAACATGACCAGTTACAGTGTATCTAAACAATATAAAATAACAATTTAATATATGGCAGTTTACCAATCCGTAGATGTGGTGGCTGCATTTTTTATTTTATTTTCCTTTATCTTTCCTGGCAATCTGGCCTGTAAGTCTGTTTTTTTTCAACTTTCTGTAACAGAGCAAGCTGTCCAGACAAAGTAGCAAACAGAGGGTTGAGACAAACCATTTACCACTGACACAGGTGCTTGCATTGGTCAACTTTTATTCATGAATATAAAACTTTTATTTCAAAAGAAAAACAATTCTGTCTCTCCTTTAAAACTGTTAGCTGTGGATTAGCTTTCATTTTTTAGTCACTTATGTAAAAAGTCCATCTAAATCTCAGTGGTGGCTGGTGGTTTTTTGTTTGGGGGGTGGCAAACAACCACCCCCTGGCACTTACCCTATCTAGGCGGCGGGCACATCGGGCATCGGTGGGGATCAGGGCATCAGCGGACATCAGGCTGCGGCAGGCATCAAGCTCCTGTGTCTTCTCCTCCTCACTTCAACCATGAGTTTCCTCCCCTCCTCCTAGGCGTTAAATAGGATCGCCTGTCCTTTCAGCCAATTGGGTGATGGGTATCAGACCCGCTTCTTGATTGGCCGGGGGGAGGATCAGTGATGCAACAGCGAATATTCATTTGCTGTTGTAACACCTGGGTGGGCTCATGGCGCAATGCTCTACGCCATGAGCCCACCCAATTTTGAAGCCTATTAGAGCCTATGACTCTAATCAGGTGCTTCAAAAAAACACCCCCTGCCCCCGTTGGAATTCATGCACCCGGTGCCCTGAAAGGGGCCAGACACATGAATAGGGGGTAGCAGCTGTGGATCAAAAAGCATTAATTAGGATGTGGCGGCCGTGGATAGAGGGGGCGGTGCCTGGGCCCCCCTAATGGACGGGCTGCCACTGCTAAATCTACTAGTCCATCTATCACACTAACCTCTCTGCAGGGTTACATTGCTGCTTTCCAAGCATGGCTACGAGTGAGTGTAGCCCCCACCCCTGCCCATGACAGTAAGTTACTGGCTGAATCCCCAGGTGAAAATAAAGGAAAAAATCCTAAAAAGGTAAAGTGAAAGCAGACACTACATCTAAGGATTTATAAGCTGCAATATATATAATTTTTTGGAAGTTTGGGTATGCTTTAAAGAATATGTAAACCTAACATTTCAGATTCCTGATACAGTATGTGCCTGCTGTACCATGTATTTTTTCTGAAAAAGTCTTCTGTTCTCTTTGTATTGCTTCCAGTTCCTATTAAAAACTAACCACACTAGGCATGAGAAAACAGCATGGTCAGTTTTCTGGCTGTGTTGAGAACTCAAACTGCTCTCCTCCGATGATCACACTTGTCCTCCATAGCCCCCCCCCCCTGACTGCACAGTCATTCACTGGGAGGACCAGTGTACTGCTGCTTCTCCTCCTAGCTCTCCGAGCTCCTTATGCGGCTGAGAACAGATGGTGATCACTTATAAAAAGAATCATTGCAAAGAAGAAAACAAAAATTCCAGCAATGAATCCAAATGCTGTTTTTAAGTAATCTGTGCAATCCTAAATATTTTAAATAAAATCTCCAACTTTGCAGAGTACAAGGATGCCACGTTATGTGATTTTCATGTAACCTACTAAAGTCAACGTTCACCCTTTGCATCAGGAAAGCTTTTCTGTCTTTCAGCTTAAAGCAGACAGTGTGCGTTCAGAGCTGTGCACCCACACGGATGTCAGATTGGGAGCAGCAGCCCTTGTGTCCCAATTGACATGAATAGGACTACCTGCACGGGGATGCATGGAACACCTGCGCCTCCCCCTGCAGATAAACACAGCCCTCGCATGGGTGTACGCTGTAGTATGCCGCCGCCCACGAGCTGCCACTGATGTAAACCCTACAAATAACTTGTTATTTGCTGCGCCGGATCATGTACCTAGTACGTAATCCAACACTTCCGGGCCTGGGCGCACACGTGCTCCGCTGGCAGCTCGCTGCCGCTGTGATTTTACACAGCGGGAGCTCATTGGCGGGTACCGTGGACTCGATGTCCGCCGACAACCGCTAATCATTTGGTACAGAGGGAGAATGGCGGTCTTCCTATGTAAACAAGGCAGATCGCCGTTCTCTCAGTAGGGAAGGCATGGATCCTGTGTTCCTGCAAAGCAGGGACAAGGATCCATGTCTTCCCCTAGTTAAAGCACCTCCCACACTGTAAGAAAACACAGGCTAGGAACACAGTTAAACCTTTGATTGCCTCTGATGTAAACTCCCTCCCAACCAGTGTCATTAGTACAGTGACAGTGCATATTTTTTAGCACTGATCACTGTATTAGTGACACTGGTCCCCAAAAAGTGTCAGTTAGTGTCCGATTTGTCCACTGCAATATCGCAGTCCCGCTATTAGTCGCTGATCGCCACCATTACTAGCAAAAAAAATAAAAATAAATAGAAATATCTCATAGTTTGTAGACGCTATAACTTTTGCGCAAACCAAACAATATACGCTTATTGGGGTTTTTTTTCCCCAAAAATATGTAGCAGAATACATATTGGCCTAAATTGATGAAGAAATTCGATTTTTTACATTTTTTTTATTGACGTGTTTTATAGCATAAAGTAAAAAAATATAGTTTTTTTTTTTTCAAAATTGTCGGTCTTTTTTTGCCTATAGCGCAAAAAATTAAAACCGCAGAGGTGATCAAATACCACCAAAAGAAATCTCTATTTGTGGGGAACAAATTACACCCATATCTCAAATAATGGCCTGGTCACGAAGGGGGGTAAATCTTCTGGAGGGCAAGTGGTTAAATATACCATAGCAAACTTTTTTATTTTTTAATTTTGTCAATTTTACTGGTGTGCCGTTGGGGTGATTTACCTTCACGTCCTGTCCCATAGCAAAAACAGGAAGTGAAAGGAAATCCAAAGTCAAGGAAATCCCTGGATGTCCCCATTGGAAGATTTTCCCTCTACTCCTGTTCTGGTGACAACCCAAAATGTGTGGGTTTTCTTTCACTTTAACAGGACAAATAGAGAGGGTGTCTTTGATGCCTTGGGTTAACAGTACGAGGGTTAGTTAGAACAAGAAGTAGAGTAATCTCCTCTAAGGGGACACAGACAGCATTTAAGATCTAAAATAAATCTTTTCGAAGGAGATAAAGACATTAGCTGTAAGTAGGTTGAGCTTGTAGTGTTGTAAAGCCATTTCAGAACCATGGACAGCACTATTGTACAGTATATTATATCTACGTCCATCCAGAAGGAAAGATTTCTGACTTCTTTCTAAATCAGGGGTCTCCAAACGTTCTTAACAAAGGGTCACTTTACTGTCCTTCAGTCTTTAGGGGGACCAGACTGTGGCCAGTGGGAGTAGAAAATGTCCCGTATTCTGTAGAAAAAACAATGCTTCAGGCTTGGTGGTCAGTAGGGGTAATAAATTACATAGTGCCTGTGGTCACTAGGAAGAGGAACAGTGTCCCATCATTGGTGTTAGTGGGAGGAATAGTGCCTCATCATTGGTGTCAGTGGGAGGAATAGTTCCTCATCATTGGTGTTATGGGAAGAAATAGTGCCCCATCATTGGTATTAGTGGGAGAAGTAATGCCCCATTGTTGGTGTCAGTGGGAGGAATAGTGCCCCAAAGGGCAAGATAAAGGCAAGCAAAGGGCCACATCTGTCCCCAAAATGTATTTTTTTTAAAGGTATGTAGCGCACACACCCCTCTCTTTACCTGCATTAACGTCAGCACCTTGCAGGAAGGGAGAGGCACACCGCACCACAAGCCCGTACCCTCCTGTGTAAAGAGGTTGAGCGGTGTTAGTTTTGGGCCTTGTTTGCGGCCAGAGTCAAAGTCCTCCCGAGAATGATCTCACCTCTACCTCGGATAGATGCAAGTTCTTGCTTTCCCCAGGAATGTGAATGTCCACACTAGCTGAAAGTCCAACTCAATATTTATTTCACACAGGATAATAAACAGCCTCTTTGATAGCAGACAGGTTGGAGCGAAGATACAGAACAGCTTAGATGTGGAGGAGGTCCAGGCACAAACGTAGCTTAACTCTTTAAGACATCCCTCTGGAGAGTTACCAGAGGCCCCCACCATCACCACGACTCTGCGCTGGGTCTTCGGAAGGGGTTACCTCCCTGGCCTCCTCGTCCCAGATACGGGTCCCCCCACAAGGCGGCACCCTGGGAGTCCTCGTTCCCTAGCGGACTCCAGCCAAAGGTGCTGGGCCCTGGGCCTTCAAAATAGAACCTCACCCCAGACTGAAGGTGTCTGGGATGGAACAGGAACTCCACCTCTGGGCCTAGGGCACCCGGAGACGACTCTCCCTCACCCTCAGACCGAAGGTGCCTGGGCGTGGACCTCGAACGGAAGATGTCCGCCCCCTTTATACCCTCTCCCGACAGGCACATCAGGTTCCCCGCCCCGCCGTACTACTGCCAGAGAGGGGACACAGAGGGCTGTGCCTTTTATCGATGGTTCAACCCTGGCCCACGGCGACAGCGCCACCTGTAGGCCACAGGGAACTGTACACCAATACTATCCGCCATGAACAGAAATGGTCCATAAACCCTAACAATCAGTGTGTCTGAGCCTAATTACCACTCAGACACTCCCCCTTAATTGAACACCCTGCTACAGGTAAATGAGAGATCTGGGGACTTTTTGATGGTGTTCAAACCACACATGTGAGGTATTGCAGAAATCTTTTGGGGCGAGAGCAATAATTCTATCCCAAGACCTCCTCTGTAACTCTAAACAGGTAACCCGTAAAAAATGTTTAAAGCGTCGTCTAATGGAGATTTTTAAGTACCGTAGTTTGTCGCCATTCTATAAGCGTGCGGAATTTTAAATCATGACATATTAAGTATCTATTTACTTGGCATAACATCGTCTTTCACATTATACAAAAAAATTGGGTTAACTTTAGTGTTTTGTTTTTTTTTAATTAAAAAAAAGTGTATTTTTTTCCCAAAAAATTGCCTTTAAATGTTTGCTGCGCAAATACTGTGTGACATAAAATATTGCAATGATTGCCATTTTGTTCTCTAGGGTGTCTGCTGAAAAAAAAAAATATATCTATATATAGATATATATAGATATATACAGTGGGGAGAACAAGTATTTGATACACTGCCGATTTTGCAGGTTTTCCTACTTACAAAGCATGTAGAGGTCTATAATTTTTATCATAGGTACTCTTCAACTGTGAGAGACGGAATCTAAAAAATCCTGAAAATCACATTGTATGATTTCTAAATAATTAATTTGCATTTTATTGCATGACATAAGTATTTGATCACCTACCAACCAGTAAGAATTCCGGCTCTCACAGACCTTTTATTTTTTCTTTAAGAAGCCCTCCTGTTCTCCACTCATTACTTGTATTAACTGCACCTGTATAAAAGACACCTGTCTACAAACTCAAACAGACTCCAACCTCTCCACAATGGTCAAGACCAGAGAGCTGTGTAAGGACATCAGGGATAAAATTGTAGACCTGCACAAGGCTGGGATGGGCTACAGGACAATAGGCAAGCAGCTTGGTGAGAAGGCAAACAACTGTTGCCGCGATTATTCGAAAATGGAAGAAGTTCAAGATGACGGTCAATCTCCCTCGGTCTGGGGCTCCATGCATGATCTCACCTTGTGGGGCATCAATGATCATGAGGAAGGTGAGGGATCAGCCCAGAACTACACGGCAGGACCTGGTCAATGACCTGAAGAGAGCTGGGACCACAGTCTCAAAGAAAACCCTTAGTAACACACTACGCCGTCATGGATTAAAATCCTGCAGCGCACGCAAGGTCCCCCTGCTCAAGCCAGCGCATGTCCAGGCCCATCTGAAGTTTGCCAATAACCATATGGATGATCCAGAGGAGGAATGGGAGAAGGTCATGTGGTCTGATGAGACAAAAATAAAGCTTTTTGGTCTAAACTCCACTCGCCGTGTTTGAAGGAAGAAGAAAGATGAGTACAACCCCAAGAACACCATCCCAACCCTGAAGCATGGAGGTGGAAACATCATTCTTCGGGGATGCTTTTCTGCAAAAGGGGACTGGACGACTGCACCATATTGAGGGGAGGATGAATGGGGCCATGTATCGCAAGATCTTGGCCAACAACCTCCTTCCCTCAGCAAGAGCATTGAAGATGGGTCGTGGCTGGGTCTTCCAGCATGACAACGACCCGAAACACACAGAGGGCCACTAAGGAGTGACTCCGTAAGAAGCATCTCAAGGTCCTGGAGTGGCCTAGCCAGTCTCCAGACCTGAACCACATAGAAAATATTTTGGAGGGAGCTGAAAGTCCGTATTTCCCAGCGACAGCCCCGAAACCTGAAGGATCTGGAGAAGCTCTGTATGGAGGAGTGGGCCAAAATCCCTGCTAGAGTGTGTGCAAACCTGGTCAAGAACTACAGTACAGGAAATGTATGATCTCTGTAATTGCAAACAAAGGTTTCTGTACCAAATATAAAGTTCTGCTTTTCTGATGTATCAAATACTTATGTCATGCAATAAAATGAAAATTAATTACTTAAAAATCATACAATGTGATTTTCAGGATTTAGATTCCGTCTCTCACAGTTGAAGAGTACCTATGATAATAATTACAGACCTCTACATGCTTTGTAAGTAGGAAAACCTGCAAAATTGGCAGTGTATCAAATACTTATTCTCCCCATTGTATCTATATATATAATGTTTGGGGGTTCTGAGTAATTTTCTAGCATAAAATACTGATTTAAACTAAGAAAAGGTCTGGTCAGTAGACATGTCCGCCGTCAATAAATTTGTTTTCTTTCGTTCAGTTTCATTTCGTATTAGCCGTTAATTCGTATTTCGTAATTCGTGTCCGAAATTCAATGAAAATTCGTACGAAATACGAATTTTCGTTAGGCTCGTTACCTTTTCGTAACAATTGCGAACATTCATTAGGATGAATTTAAAAAGCAAAAAATGCCTTTCTCAATATGGCAGTCATCGACTTATTATGCTTGCTCATTATGAGGGGCTTCCACCATCCCTGTGCTGTGCTTACTTCCTCCTGGGTTTGTACCCCTGCTGTGCTCATTATGAGGGGCTGCCACCATCCCTGTGCTGTGCTGACTTCTTCCTGGGTTTGTACCCCTGCTGTGCTCATTATGAGGGGCTCCCACCATCCCTGTGCTGTGCTGACTTCCTCCTGGGTTTGTACCCCTGCTGTGCTCATTATGAGGGGCTCCCACCATCCCTGTGCTGTGCTGACTTCCTCCTGGGTTTGTACCCTTTCTGTCCTCATTATGAGGGGCTCCCACCATCCCTGTGCTGTGCTGACTTCCTTCTGGGTCTGTACCCCTGCTGTGCTCATTATGAGGGGCTCCCACCATCCCTGAGCTGTGCTCATTTTGAGGGGCTCCCACCATCCCTGTGCTGTGCTGACTTCCTCCTGGGTTTGTACCCCTGCTGTGCTCATTATGAGGGGCTCCCACCATCCCTGAGCTGTGCTCATTTTGAGGGGCTCCCACCATCGCTGTGCTGTGCTGACTTCCTCCTGGGGCTGTACCCCTGCTGTGCTCATTTTGAGGGGCTCCCACCATCCCTGTGCTGTGCTGACTTCCTGGGTTTTTAACTTCATCATAACGAATAATCGTAAGTATTATGGCAATAGTAAAAACGATATTAGCGAATATTCTTATTTTGTCCGATTTTGAATCTCCCATCGACACCAGTACCAGTCCCCCACTCCCATATTAAAAAAGGTCATTTTCCCAACCCTCACTCAGCAGCAGAAGAAAACCTCTGATTGGTCAACAAAACACCTGTCACGTTTCCGTTGTAACGGAATTTGGATCCGAAATTCGTCATTGAAATGTTGTATTTCGTATATAATTCAGAAGCGTAGCAATTCGGATTTTGGATGCTTCCGATTGTACGAATTTTCGGAAATTCGTACGAATTTACGGTCCGTACGAAACAAACCGCACATGTCTACTGGTCAGCAAGTGATTAAAAAAAACGAAAAACATGATGGGTATCTTCTAATAAAAACTGAGGTCTCAGTGGTTCTTGGCCTTGGTATAAAAAAAAAAAAAAAAAATGCATGATTTTAGTTGCTTCGAGTGACAGGTCCCATCTTTGCGTCATGTTTCAGAAGTCAGTCCTCACAGTTCTGGTAACAGCATGAGCTCTGAACATAAAACTAGACGTGTTATTGTGTAGAAGCGAGGCGACCTAGTAGAAATGTCAGCGGAACTCATAAAGCCAGGTGACAGCAAGCCCTAGCAACAAAGGACGTGCTGAATGTTCTGTCATCCTTGGAAGGAGACTTATATAATGAGATCCAATCTCTCCTCTCTGACACCCCCCTATATACTGTACCCTCTGCTGCTTCACCAAGCTGAGAGGAGCACAATCACCTCCACCCATTCAGATGTAACATCCAAATAAGTGTCCCCTCCATGCTGTGATAGCTGACTGTCTAGGATGCGTGGGCGTTGGTGAGAGATGAAATCTGTTCTCTCTGCATCCTCTACTATCCCTTCTCTGAAACAACGAAACATTAAAAGATCTGCTCCCTTCAACCACACAACCGCAAACACAGGATAAACCCTACATGGAGCCGTCAAGATGGCTCTAATTTAAAGTATACAGTGGAACCTTGGATTACGAGCATCATCCGTTCCAGTATTTGGACTTTATAGATTTATACATTTTGTTGAACATATATAATTCTTTGCACAGACATTGAAAAATGCATGGACTTTACCTTTCTAGTGTTTTACACTGATGACACTTTATTACATTATTTTGCACTGATAACACTTTTATTTGTGTAGTGGTTACATTTAGGGGGAAGCATCAGAGTGGTAGCCAGGCTCAGATGTACCAAGTGTTAGGTCTCATTGACCATTTCTATCCCTGGGAGATAGTACTGGTGGATAAGTTCACTGGGGCCTATGGGTGGCGCTGTTGCCGTGGGCCCGGGTTGAACTGCAGTACGAGGTTGTGTCCTTTTTGTCCCCTCTCGGCAGCGGTGCGGCGGGGCGGGGAACCTGCTGTGCCTGTCGGGAGAGGATTTAAAAGGGGGCGGCCATCTTTCAGAGGGGTGGTCGGTTCCGCGCTCAGGCACCTTAAGCCTGGGTGCGGGTGTGTCGCCTCCGGGTGCCCTAGGCCCGGAGGCCTGTCGGGTGGTCTCTGGGTGCTCTAGGCCCAGAGACGGAGCTGCTGTTCCATCCCAGACACCTTCAGTCTGGGGTGAGGTACTTCGAGAGAGGCCCGGGGCCCAGTACCTTCGACTGGGTCCCACAAGGGATCGAGGGCTCCTAGGGTGCCCCCTGGAAGTGGGTGCCCGAATCTAGGACAAGGAGGCCAGGGAGGTGACCCTTCCCGAAGACCCGGCGCGGTATCGCTGGTGGCGGTGGGGCCTCTGGTAACTCTCCGGATGGATGTCCTTTCCTGACAGGGGTCAATACTTTTAGAAGGTAATCCATCGTGAATCTGGTCTGTGGCAGAGACCCATCATGAATCTGGTCGGTGGCAGAGACCCAACAACCGTTCCTGTGGCAGAGGCCCTATTCACCTGGTCTGTGGCAGAGACCCCTCATGGTCGGTGGTAGCAACCGTGCGCCAAGCCTGTTAGTGCTATTCAGAACAGGAGAAACCCAAATTTAAGTTTGTGCCTGGACCTCCTCCCACCTTATCTGACCCGTGTTTGTCTCAACCCGTCTGCTCTAAAAGAGACTGTTTATTGTGCAAGAAGGAATAAATAAGTGTTGAACCTTTCAGTTGGTGTGGACAGTTGCTTACTGGGGAAAGTTAAAGACTTGTTCTGATTACTGCAGAAACGAGGTCAGCACTGGAGGCCTTTTTACACCAGCCGCAGGCAGGCCCGAGAATCTATCACTATTCAGGAGGGTACGGGCTTGTGGTGCGGTGTGCCTCATTCTTTTCCTGCGGAGGAGCCAAGCAGAAGAAAAGCAGGTAAAGTCTGGGGTTGGTGCGCTACATTTGTATACTGTATTTATTGGTGTATAACACTCACCTTTTTACCTTAAAAATATAGGGTAAACTGTGCCTGCATGTTATACGCAGGGGGCTGTGGAAAGTTTTTTTCCTGAATATTCCCTCTTAAAGTTAAATACTGTAATTATCTGTAAAGTGATGCGCTACTGTGAATCATTTATTAGTTTGAATACTGAGGATATCTTTTTTTGGTATATTTAATTATTAAAGAGGAACTGCAGTCTGCTCACATAATTTGTAATAAAAGCATCTTTGCCATTCTGAAACTTCCCTCCAACCACTTTGCATATTATGTTATATATACTGTGACCCTGTACTTGCCAAATATGCTGCAGAAATCTCCCTCCACTAGGTCTGGCTGCAACCATTTTAACTGTGGGCAGCTGAAGCTGCTGCCTGTTCACTTCCTGGATTTACACAGACACACACCTCCAGCTCTGCAGCTCTCCTTGGCCCTCTTATGACTCACCCCCCTCCCTTCCTGACAAACTCTCACGAGAGAGAGAGAGAGAGAGAGAGAGAGAGCTGTGTATGATGTTATAAGAGAGAGATTTTTACCGCTCCAGGTGGATACACTCCAACAATTCGTAATGACAGGACTACCGTGGGTGCCAGCAATGCACGTAGCATATGATTAGGCACTGACCTTCAGTGTGAAACATGTAAGCAATTACCCTGGCTATGCTGTGATGAATTTTGGTGTAATTTAAAAAAAAAAAATTACAATAAAGGTGACCATCAAAGGTTTTTTGGAGTGCGGCTGTCCATATTTTTTATTTTTTCCTCTTCATATGATGTGATAAGCCTAGGCTTTTACCAGACAAGAAACAGGAAGTGGGCTGTATAAGGAATTTACTGGCAGAAAAAAAATAGTTTTACTATCCAAAGTTAAAACAACAAGGGTCCTCCTCAGATCAGACTGCGCGAAGAAGCCCACCTCTCAGCTATACTCTCATTTGATAATGACCTCACTTCTTACTCTGGAGAAACTTAGAAATAAGTGGTTAAATGACATCCCAGAGTTTGACAACGACGATTGGGACGACATATGGGACTTTCCTTTTAGTTCCCTTGTCTCCATAAGAGATCGTTTGATCCAGTTTAAGATGGTCCACCATGCATATTTTACCCCACACAGACTACACAAAATGAATCCTGATTCCCCCCAGGGTGTTGGCATTGTGGGGGGACTCCTGGAGACTTTGCCCATATTTTCTGGACTTGCCCTGGTATTTTCGGGTACTGGAATTAGGTATTAACTTTCATAACCCAGGTCACTACCATACCATTACAACGTTCTATGTCAATCTGCATGCTGGGCTTGATAGAACAATTGATTTCCACAGTAGTGGGACGCACTCTAGTTGGGTTACATCTATTCTATGCCCGCAAGGCCATAGCCCTCAGTTGGCGCAAACCTACCCCCCCCCCCTCCTATTTCCCTCTGGAAGCAACTAGTCAACAACAACTTTGCATCTTTGCATCCTTTGCATTAAGGTGAAAAAACACCTTGCAGTGTCTGGCCCCCCAGCCCCCCCATTTTACTTACCTGAGCCCAAAATTTCTGTGGACGTGATACCGCGTCGCTCTCTCCATGGCTTCTCGGCTCTTCATTGGATAGATTGATAGCAGCGCAGCCATTGGGTCCCGCTGCTGTCAATCAAATCCAATGACGCGGGCGCCTGGGGGGCGGGGCTGAGTCATACACTCTATGATACAGGAGCGCGCCCGCAAGGTAACCCCCTCTAGCGGGCAGGAGCCGATAGAGCGGCCGTGGGACCCCAGAAGAGGAAGATCGGGGCCACTCTGTGCAAAGCTAACTGCACAGTGGAGGTAAGTATGACATGTTTGTTTTTTGTTTTTTTTAAAACGGGAACCTTTACGACCACTTTAAGGCCTGTGCTGAACCCCTCCCACCTCAGGGGCCAGCCTGTTGCAGTCATTATGGTGACCCATGCTATCTATTTTATTTTGTATAACTGATTACCAGATGACGTGTCCGTTGCAAGGGCCACCTCTTATGCCTAGTACACACGACCGTTTTTTCCCGACAGAATTCCTCTCAGCCTGCCTTGCATACACACGCTCAGACAAAAGTCCGCCTGTCCAAAGCGCGGTGACGTACAACACGTACGACGGCACTATAAAGGGGAAGTTCCATTCCAACAGGGCCACCTTTTGGGCTGCTTTTGCTGATCCTCGTGTTAGTAAAAGTTTGGTGAGAGACGATTAACGCTTTTCAGCCTCGTGCTTTTCAGTCCGTTACAGAGTGACGAATGTGCTATCTCCATTACGAACGCTAGTTTTACCAGTAAGAGCGCTCCCGTCTCATACTTGTGTAGCGCACACACCCCTATCTTTACCTGCATTAACTTCGGCTCCTCGCAGGAAGGGACAGGCACACCGCACCACAAGCCCGTACCCTCCTGAGTAAAGAGGTTGAGCGGTGTTAGTTTTGGGCCTTGTCTGCGGCCAGAGTCAAAGTCCTCCCGAGAATGATCTCACCTCTACCTTAGATAGATGCAAGTCCTTGTTTTCCCCAGGAATGTGAATGTCCACACCAGCTGAAAGTCCAACTCAATATTTTTTTCTCACAGGATAATAAACAGCCTCTTTGATAGCAGACAGGTTGGAGCAAAGATACAGGACAGCTTAGATGTGGAGGAGGTCCAGGCACAAAGGTAGCTTAACTCTTTAGACTGTTTAGGTTTTCTCAAACAGCTTTAGCGCACGATCTCTGCCACAGACCGTGAGGTTGGTCTCTGCCACAGACCGGGTGAATAAAGTCACTGCCACTGACTTGGAGAACAGGGTCACTGCCACTGACCGGGTGAATAGGGCTTTGCCCTATGAAGTCACTGCCACTGACCTTGAATGTGAACTTCCTTTTTAGAGTATCTGGCCCATGTCAAGGAGAAGACATCCCTCCGGAGAGTTACCAGAGGCCCCCACCGTCACCACGACTCTGCGCTGGGTCTTCGGAAGGGGTTACCTCCCTGGCCTCCTCGTCCCAGATACGGGTCCCCCCGCACAGGCTGCACCCTGTGAGGCCTCGATCCCAAGCAGACCCCAGCCAAAGGTGTTGGGCCCCGGGCCTTCAAAATAGTACCTCACCCCAGACTAAAAGGTGTCTGGAATTCAACAGGAACTCCACCTCCGGGCCTAGGGCACCCGGAGACGACCCTCACTCACCCCCAGGCCGAAGGTGCCTGGGCGTGGACCTTGAACGGAAGATGTCCGCCCCTTTTATACCCTCTCCCAACAGGCACAGCAGGTTCCCCGCCCCGCCGTTCTACTGCCAAGAGGGGACACAAAAGGCACAGCCCTCTATCAGTGGTTCAACCCTGGCCCACGGCGACAACGCCACCTGTAGGCCACAGGGAACTGTACACCAATACTATCCCCCGTGAACAGAAATGGTCCATAAACCCTAACAATCAGTGTGTCTGAGCCTAATTACCACTCAGACACTCCCCTTAAATTGAACACCCCGATACACTTGATTCTGAGCATGCGCAGTTTTCTGCCCGTCGGAAAACCATACAGACGAATGGATTTCCCGCTATGATTTTTGGCCTGACAGGAAAAAAGAGATCCTGATTTTTAATTTTTTTTGTCCGGCAGTTTTCCCATCGGAAAAACTGCGATGGAGCATACACACGGCCAGGAATCCCGACGAAAAGCTCTCATAGCAGTTTTCCCGTTGGAAAAAAACGGTCGTGCGTATGAGGCATTATACCCTTCATAACCAATGTATGTTGTTCTGTATTTTGTGTTCTCAAAACCAATAAACTGATTTAAAAAAAAAAAAAAAAAAAAAAAACAAGGGCAGAAGACTTTATAGATGGAAGGTTGAAAAAATTACTGAAGATTCGCTTTAGGTAGCAGTACGTTTGTCGATATTAGTAATACTATATCACGGTGGAACATATCTTTATAAGGATATTGTTTAGTGTCACTTTAAAGATTAAAATTAGGCACATGGAAAGGTTTGTAGCTGAATAAAAATGATTATTATTTCACGGGCGTTCAGGACTATATCCGGGGACAGGAGCTTGCTGGTTACAAACAGATGCAGTTCTTGAAGAGTTGCAAACGAACAGCAAGAATGATCTGGCGTGAAGGAAAAACACAGGGAAGTAATTAGTGCAGGTTGGCACAGCGCCACATAGGAATTGCCCAGTATGTTGGTCATATCACGCTGGCTACTCATTGCAGCTGACAGAGAGCCTTGCGGCATGCATGATCGGCCAATCTGTTCTGTGCGTTTGTCTGGAGAGAATTTGTGTATTTTTGTGTTAACTATTTGATGGGTTTATGTAGTCTGAGTGCCACCATTTTCATGTTCGGTGGTATTTAACATAGATGCATTTGGTTGCATGACGTTTCAGCTATAGTATTATGGATGCTAGTGGTCTGTTTTTTTATAATTTTATTGAGATAATTTAATTGCATCACCCATGAGGTTTACAGTCAGGTTTAGGGGTTAAATAGAAGTTTAGAGAAAAAGGACTTATGAGTTACCGTATATACTCGAGTATAAGCCGAGTTTTTCAGCACATTTTTTTGTGCTGAATATGCCCCCCTCGGGTTATACTCGAGTCACCTTTTTGCGCCTTATCTCCCGGACTTTGGGGACCCGGTACCGGGTAGCCCCATTTCTCTTCTACAAGTGTGCAAAGTTTGTTGTCTGGGGGACCTACGGCCGGGGAGCACCGATTTTTCAAAGCCGGGCCCCACTTCCATAGACTCCAATGTTAAATGATAATTTCTTCGGTGATTTTGGGGACCCGGTACCGGCCGGTCGTAGGTCCTCTGGACCCAAAACTTGGCCCACGTGTAGCCCCATTTCTCTTCTACAAGTGTTTAAAGTTTGTTGTCTGGGGGACCTATGGTCGGGGAGCACCGATTTTTCAAACCCGGACACCCCTTCCATTGACTCCCATGTTAAACGTCAGTGAGGCATGGACACAGTGAGGCATGGGCACAGTGAGGCATGCAGATGGACACCCTAGGCTTATACTCAAGCCAATACGTTTTCCCAGTTTTTTGTGGTAAAATTAGGTGCCTCGGCTTATATTCGGGTCGGCTTATACTGGAGTATATACGGTATATTAAAGTTAAAGAATATGTTACTCCAACATTTCATATCCCTGATATATACCCCCAACATTTTGAGATGGGAATGAGGGACACCTACTAGCAAATGTTTCCCCCTTAATGACCTGGCCACTTTTTGCGATACGGCACTGCGTCGCTTTAACTGACAATTGCGCGGTCGTGCGACGCTGTACCCAAAAAAAAATTACGTCCTTTTTTTCCCACAAATAGAGCTTTCCTTCGGTGATACTTGATCACCGCTGGGTTTTTTAAAAAAAAATTTGTACTATAAACAAAAAAAAGAGCGACAATTTTGAAAAAAAAAAATTTTACTTTTTGCTATAATAAATACCCCCAAAAAATATATAAAAAAACTAATTTCTTCCTCAAATTAGGCCAATAGGTATTCTTCTACATATTTTTGTTTATTTCCAATCTCAATTTTATTGATTTTTCTTTACAAATAAACAAACAAATATACAAACATTGATTGATATACAACTATGCAACGAGAATATTCAGATACATCGGACAAATGTTGGCGATGTCATTCTGCCAAGGGATCGTTGATACACATCTGGTGGGAATGCCCACAAATTTGTCAATTCTGGGACAAGATTATGCAGCTGTATACTATAGTTTCAGGGGAGTTAATCCCCAATACACCTCAAATTACACTGTTATCCATCTTACCAGGCTCATATAAAAAGCTAAAAAAGGGTTTGCTCAGACATTGGATAAAAGCGGCGAGGTTAGTTATCCCACGGCATTGGCGTTCTACACAAATTCCATCAGTTAATGAATGGACACTGGAAATAAACTCAATTGATAAGATGGAGACCCTCCTGGCACATGAACTAGACACACATAAAGAATGTAGCCAGATATGGGCCCCCTGGAGGACATTCAGAGAATCCACAGGAATGGATGGGGTCTCAGTAAGAGATGCCTAGATGTGGAGGCCCCCTGCCATCTCCCCCCCCTTTTTTTTTTTTGTTCTGTTTGTCTGTTTTTTCAAACTATCGGAACCAAAGCATTAAACAATCTATTAGTAAGACTCTTCTACATATTTTTGGTATAAAAAATCAAATAAGCGTATATTGATTGGTTTGTGCAAAAGCTATAGTGTCTACAAAATAGGGGATAGATTTATGGCATTTTTTTATTTTTCTACTAGTAATGGTGGAGATTTTTAGAGGGACTGCGACATTGCAGCGGACAGATGGGACACTTTTTTGGGACCAGCGACATTTATACAGTGATCAGAGCTAAAAAATAGACACTGATTACTGTATAAATGTCACTGGCAGGGAAGGGGTTAACACCAGGGGCGATCAAATGGTTAAATGTGTGCCCTGGGAGGTGTTTCTAACTTTATGGGGGCTGGGCTGACTGTTGGAGGAGAGAGATCACTGTTCTTTATCACTAGGAACAGACGATCACTCTCAGCCCCCCTGTCAGAACGAGGATCCAGCTATGATTAAGAACCAGTAAGAGCGGTGTGAAACGCGTTAGCAGTTTGCAATTTTAATCTGTATTTGTACTGACTGTATCTTCAATAAAGGAAATGACTATTTTTGGAGTGAGGCTATCCAGATCTTTCTTTGCTCAAAAAGGGGATCCGCCGTGTTTACACTGGCAGACCCCGTTCTGTCTCTGTGTGAAGCAATCGTGGGTGGCCCTCGGAACATCACGCCCGCTGGGCAAGGGCTCGCACGCGCCTACTATATCTATTTCACAAAGCAACGTACAATGACAGCTGTTCGCGTAATAGAGCCACATAGAGTACAACTGCGGCGGCTGGTCTTTAAGTAGTTAAAGGAAAACCATACTTTTGTAAAGTTATCCTTTAAATGACTTTGCTCCCCCTCAAGGTCTTATCTCTCCTGGCAGATCCAGTCATTTAAAGGATAATTGTACTTCTATGCCTTAAGCCCAATTCTCTGGGAAATCGGAAAATCCTCCCTTGCAATGAGGCTGCGCCCGCATTGCAGGGTCTGACTGCTCGTTTAGTCTTGGAGAGAATAAAAGCACCTTTACTTACATGATCCTGCACTTCCCTGGCAGGTGGCTCTCCCCCATGCTCCAGCGGTGGACTGTTTCTCAGCGTTATCAGTCACAGACACAGGGCTTTTTTCTTAGAGAATAGGTGCAGGTACTCCCTTACCTCCAACCCCTATCCACCTCCAAGCACAATCCCTCAGTTCCATCCCCTACCCACCCACCTCCCAGTACCCCCCTTTTAGAGAATACAGAACCAAATATAATTTTTTGGCGCTAGGTAGTTTGCATGGAATTTGCAAACAAAAATCATTAAAAAGATCCCCTACAGCAACAATAGATCCTCCAAGCAACAATAGATCCCTCCCAGCAACAACAGACCCCCCAGCAACAATAGATCCCTCCCAGCAACAAATGACTCCCAGCAAAAATACATCCCTCCCAGGAAAAATAGACCCTCTTAGCAACAATAGATCCACCTATCAACAGTAGACCCCCCAGGAACAGTAGACCCACCCAGCAACAATACATCCCCCCGCTACAATAGATCCACCCCAACAACAATAGAATCTCCCAGTAGCCAGCAACAACAGACAAAATAAAGGAAAGAGAAAGGCGCCTCTAAGTGCAGTAGTTAAAAGATTTATTACAGGCACAATGGGATTAAAAATTTCTTACAAGAGAGTAAGAGGTCATAGGCATATATCATGTGGATCGCTGTAATCCTCGTCTGTTCTGGGGGAGAGAGAGTCACTGTCAGAGTCCCTGGTGAGGTGGATTAGCGAGGACGTGAAGATGCGATGAGGCGGCCCGGGTTCTGGAACCAAGCTGGAACGCACGCGGCCGATGTAACATCAGGTGAAGATAGTGGGCAGTAACGTGTTTCGGAGCATGCTCAGCTTCTTCGTCCGACCTCCAGGAGTTTACTGAAGAAGGTTTATTTTGTTGTGCTCAATGTGTTGAACTACTTCAAATGGGCCATAGACCACACAATTAATCTTAGATTAGAAGCCTAATACGAAGAAGACCGGGCCTCCGCTAGCGAAAGAGCTAAAAGAAGTTAGCGGAGGCCCGGCAGAAGAAAGGAAGAACCGGAGAGGAGAAGAGGGGAGAAGGCGACGGAGAAGACCGGGCCCCGCTAGCAAAAGAGCTAAAGAAGTTAGCGGTGGCCCGGCAGAAGAAAAACGGAGAGCGCGGCGACGACACCGGAGACCCCCGAAGTCGGAAGAAGACCCCCGGAGCTGTGCAATAAAATACTTTAAAAAGCTGTGTGTTTTTTTATTGCAATTTTTTTCCACCAGGTGAATGGGTAGGGGTACGATGTACCCCATACTCATTCACATAGGGTGGGGGGGCCGGGATCCGGGGGCCCCTTTATTGAAGGGGGCTCCCGGATTCCGATAAGCCCCCTGCCTGCAGACCCCGACAACCAACAGCCAGGGTTGTCGGGAAGAGGCCCTGTCCTCATCAACATGGGGGTAGGGTGCTCTGGGGTGGGGGGGCCGCAGGTCGCCCCCCTGCCCCAGAGCACCAAACCCCCCATGTTGAGGGCATGCGGCCTGGTACGGTTCAGGAGGGAGGGGGCCGCTCTCTCGTCCCCCCTCTTCCCCTGCGGCCTGCCAGGTTGCGTGCTCGGATAAGGGTCTGGTTTGGATTTTGGGGGGGGACCCCCACGCCGTTTTTTCGGCGTAGGGGTTCCCCTTCAAATCCAGACCAGACCCAAGGGCCTGGTATGCTCCTGGAGGGGGAACCCATGCCGTTTTTTTATTTAAAATTTGGCGTGGAGTTCCCCCTCAAGAGCAGCACAGCACAAGTCGCATGCCAAAGTCGGACTTTGAGCCGACTTCAATGATAGTCAATGGGCTGAAGTCGGATCAAAGTCGGACCAAAGTAGTACAGGGAGCATTCTCAAAGTCGGACCGACATGTGTCGGACCAGTTAGGACGGCTCCCATAGGGAAACATTGATTTTCACACGTCATGCGACATGAGCTCCCAATGTCGGAGCGTTCGTCGCCCCAGTGTGAACCAGGCCTATAGAAGGAATGACGTAATGAGCCACATGTGCACATCTTCAATTCATTGGGAGAGTACAATAGTGGATCCTGATGCAATCAGTGACAGGCAGATGTCTCCTGTAGAAGCAAAGTGCTGTCTGGCTACAGTGATAACATGCAATGTTTTATGTTCAGACGGAGAACTGAATATTGCGTAGTCCTGCAATCATCTACTTAGAGGGGATGTTCATTGTTTTCTTATTATAATAAAAATAGAAATGTAATGTAACAGGGCTATTTGTACGAATGCTGCAGCACCGTCAGTGAGACTCTCTCAATACACTCTTTGTGAATAAATGAAATCCTGAGAATCCCAGCTGGATAGCTTTATCAACGGAAAAATATGTTCTACAATGCAAGTGAAGCTCCTGTGACCATGAAAGCAAACATCTCCATCACACTGAAATCAGGAAGGCTTACCAGATAGACAGACGTCACAGCCTGGAGGTCATTATGTACATACAGTAAACACTCACCAGACACTTTATTAGGTACACCTTGCTAGTACCGGGTTGGACCTCATTTTGACTTCAGAACTGTCTTAATTCTTCATGGCATAAATTCAACAAGGTGTTGGAAACATTCCTCAGAGATTTTGGTCCATAGTGACATGATGGCATCACACAGTTGCTGCAGATTTGTCAGCTGCACATCCATGATGCGAATCTCCCGTTCCTCCACATCCCAAAGGTGCTCTATTGGATTGAGATCTGGTGACTGCGGAGGCTATTGGAGTGCAGTGACCTCATTGTCATATTCAAGAAACCAGTGGTGAGACGATTTGAGCTTTGTGACATGGTACATTATCCTGCTGGAAGGAGCCATCAGAAGACGGGTACACTGTAGTCATAAAGGGATGCACATGGTCAGCAACAATACTCAGGTAGGCCGTGGCTTTTAAGCCATGCTCAATTGGTACTAAAGGGTCCAAAGTGTGCCAAGAATGTATCCCCCACACTATTAAACCACCACCACCTGCCTGAACCATTGATACAAGGCAGGATGGATCCATACTTTCATGTTGTTTACACCAAATTCTGACCCGACCATCTGAATGTTGAAATTGAGACTCATCAGACCAGGCAACGTTTTTTTCCAATCTTCTATTGTACAATTTTGGTGAGCCTGTGCAAATTGTAGCCTCAGTTTCCTGTTCTTAGCTGACAGGAGTGACACGTGTGTTGTGGTTTTCTTCTGCTGTAGCCCATCTGCTTCAAGGTTCGATGTGTTGTGTGTTCAGAGATGATATTCTGCATACCTTGGCTGTAACGAGTGGTTATTTGAGTTACTGTTGCCTTTCTATCATCTCAAACCAGTCTGACCATTCTCCTCTGATCTCTAAAATCAACAAGCATTTTCCTCCACATAACTGCCGCTCACTGGATCTTTTCTTTTTTTCGAACCATTCTCTGTAAACTCTAGAGATGGTTGTGCGTGAAAATCCCAGTAGATCAGCAGTTTTTGAAATACTCAGACCAGCCCGTGTGGTACCAACAATCATGCTACGTTCAAAGTCACTTAAATCCCCTTTACTCCCCCATTTTGATGCTCAGTTTGAACTTCAGCAAGTTGTCTTCACCATGTCTAGATGCCTAAATGTATTGAGTTGCTGCCATGTAATTGGCTGATTAGCAATTCGTGTTATCAAGCAATTAAACAGGTGTACCTAATAAAGTGGCCGGTGACTGTATGGTACCATCCAGATATAGAATTAAAGAATGGGACACCACCTCTGCTCCCAATGTTGCATCATGTAACCAGTGTCCATAAAAAATAGAAAATACTCCAATAGTGTAATATATCTGGAAGTATTTTATAAAAAAAATATTGCACTGTAAAATGAAGCTTTCAAAACTACTGCCACCTGTGTGACTTGCAGAGTTCATGATGACTCAACATCTGGAGGCTCCTCCCTACGCGTTTCATCAAAATAAGAAGTGTCATCTGGAGCTCTGTTTGAACTTGTCAGAAGCTTACACTGATAGGACACAGTATACTTAAATAGGGGAGAAAATGAGCAACTAACTCACTAATCTAAATTCAGTAAACTAAAATCTGATTGGCTGTATTGAGTGATGGTAGACACATGCATGGGGAATGAAAGTACCTGAAATTTTCCTCCAACAATGAACACAGTATAAAATATATATAGATAGATAGATATATCTATCTATCTCTATATATATATATATATATATATATATATATATATATATATATATATATACATTGAAACCTGTTTAAAGAGAACAAATGAATAAACAATGTTTTTGTTAATATTGGAGTTTGTAGTGTAAATATTTTAGATTTCTACCATATACATGTACCTCCTGAGGAAGTGGTGAAACATGTAGAGAGCACTTATACCTTGAGTGAAGACATATGTAAAAAATATGCAATGTATAAATGTTTTATGAACTATTTAAATCCTTATGATGAAAAAATGATGTAAGATTTATGTATTGGAATGACTCTCGCCAACCTCATATTTATGTTTTATAGCTTTTTCAATAAAGTAGAACTATATGCAAAACTTTATTTTTATTTTGGATAGAGTAAGGGAGGGTTATAACCCTTGTTAATTTATTTTTTGTTATCTGCGCCCCATTGGGGAGATTTCCCTTCACTTCCTGTTCCATAGCCAAACTGAAAGTGAAAGGAAATCCCTGCAAATGAAGGAAATTCCCTGGGGACCCCCAGGTCATCAGAACTAATGTCCCCACTGGAAGATTTCCCTCTATTACTTTTCTGGGGACAACCCAAAATGTTGTATTTTCTTTTACTTTCAATAATAATGGTAAACAGGACAAATAGAGAGGGTGAATCTCCTTAATGGGGGCACAGACAGCATCAAAAACTGACAGGCTTTCAAATCCCTTTCTACTCTATCCAAAACTAAAAATAATGGTTTTGCCTTTAGTTATGCTTTAAGTCAAATAAATCATAGAATTTATGGTACTTATGTTGTGTACACCTAAAGTCCCAATTATCATATATTCTTTTGTTGTATATGCTAGTCATCAATTGCATCCTTTGCCTCCAATATACGTGTTCCCACCTAAAGACAGGTCTCTACATCACCAGAAATTGCGCCGCTACCCCAAAATAACCCTTAATAATAAACAGGATGAGATGGAGACTCATGTTCATCAGATAGCCCCAGTACTCAGGCATTTAATCGTCAAATCAAAGAGAAAAAAAAAATCCAGCACCACGATGTCTCAAGGATAAAACATATACAATTTTATTAGATCCATCCATTAACCGGTTAACGACCGCCTCACGAACATATACGTCGGCAAAATGGCACGGCTGGGCAAAGTGACATATATTTCCGTCACTTTGCATTTCCCGCCGTGCGGGAGCGCGCGTGCCCCTGCCGCGAGCTTCGTGACCATGCCCGCGGGACCTGTGGACTCGATGTCCACCGGTGTCCCGCGATCGGGTCACAGAGCTTCAGAACGGGGAGAGGCCAGTGTAAACAAGGCATCTCCCTGTTCTGCCAAGTGACACTGACGCTGATCGTATGCTCCCTCTCATCGGGAGCAGCGATCAGTGATGTGTCACTCGTAGCCACGCCCCCTAACAGTTAGAATCCCTCCCTAGGACACACTTAACCCCTTCCTAGCCACCTAGTGGTTAACCCCTTCACTACCGGTCACATTTATGCAGTAATCAGTGCATTTTTATAGCACTGATCGCGGTATAAATGTGAATGGTCCCAAAATAGCGTCAAAAGTGTCCGATGTGTCCGTCGTAATGTCGCAGTCACGCTAAAAATCTCAGATTGTCGCCATTACTAGTAAAAAAAAAAAAGTTATTAATAAAAATGCCATAAAACTATCCCCTATTTTGTAAACGCTATAACTTTTGCGCAAACAAATCAATAAACGCTTATTGCAATTTGTTTTACCAAAAATATGTAGAAGAATACATATCAACCTAAACTGAGAAAAAAAAAATAGTTTTTTTATATAATTTTTGGGGATATTTATTATAGCAAAATGTAAAAAATATTGCATTTTTTTCTCAAAATTGTCGCTCTATTTTTGCTTATAGCGCAAAAAATAAAAACCGCAGAGGTGATCAAATACCACCAAAAGAAAGCTCTATTTGTGGGGAAAAAAGGACGTCAATTTTGTTTGGGAGCCACGTCGCACGACCGCGCAATTGTCAGCTAAAGCAACGCAGTGCCGAATTGCAAAAAGTGGCCCGGTCATTTGGCAGCCAAATGGTCCAGGGCTGAAATGGTTAAAAGGAATCAACACCAGTAATTATTGACGCGTTTCAGCCTCCTACATAGGCCTTAGTCATAAGTATAGTATATAGTTATAACTAAGGCCTACGTAAGAGGCTGAAACGTGTCATAATTACAGGTATTGATTCCTTTTAATGGATGGATCTAATAAAATTGTATATGTTTTATCTTTGAGACATTGTGGTTCCCGGGTTATTTTTCTCTTTGATTAAAGACGAGTCTCACATTCGGTCACCATCCACACGGCCTGCTGCTGCATTTGTCCTCAGGTACTGTAGCATCTGATCAGAAAACAAAAATATTACATTTATAACTCATCTTTTTGGTCCACTTTAAAGGCAGAATTGGGATTTCCCTTTTCAGAATCGTGCATTTGCTCAGAGGCGTTGCTAGGGGCGTGCGGGGGGTGCGGTCCGCCCCGGGTGACACCCGCTAGAGGGGTGACACCCTCCCTTTTTTTTTATTTTTTTTTTTTTTTTTTATTTTTTTTATTTTTTTTTTTTACAGCTGACCCATTCATTGATTAATTTCACCCCGCTGGGCTGGAAGCCTGGAACAACACCTCCAGCGCCGCGGCCGCGCCTGGTGTGTGTCCTCCGGCTCCTTATTCTTCCTATTCCTAAATTCCAATCCTCCTCCCTACCCTACAGAGCCAGCGAGCGACTCAGCCTGTCACATCATCACACTGCACTGTGATGATGTGACGACACGCACTAGCGTTGCTAGCCAGGTGCGGGGGGGGCGGGCCGCACCCGGGTGACACCCACCAGAGGGGTGACACCCGTGGGTAGCGCAGCGGCACCACACTGACATTGCCCGCTGCCCTGTGCCTTAGGCTCACGCTGCGGCTGTGTCCCTCAGCGGAGCGGAAGGAAGCCGCTGCCCCCTCTGCCTCCTCTCTGTTTACATCCACAGAGGAGGAGGAGGAGCCCGCGCTCGAGAGACACACCGCTGTGTGTATCTGCCGCTCTGTTCTGAGGTCTGTAAGGTAAGGGGGGCATCTTTACTGATGGGGGGAGGGGGTGTCTGTACTGCTGGGGTCTGCACTAGGGGGAGTTTGCACCAGGGGGGCTGTAACTGAGGGGGTGTCTGTACTGAGGGGGGTCTGGTACCAAGGGGGTGTCTGTACTGAGGGGGTGTCTGTACTGAGGGGGGTGTCTGTAACTGAGGGGGTGTCTGTACGAGGGGTGTCTGGTACTGTGGGGGGTGTCTGTAACTGAGCAGGGTGTCTGTAACTGAGGAGGTCTGCACTGAGGTGGGGGTGTCTGTACTGATGGAGCGGTCTGTACTGAGGTGGGGGTGTCTGTACTGAGGGGGTGTCTGTACTGAGGGGGGTGTATGTACTGAGGGGGGTGTCTGTAACTGAGGGGGGTGTCTGTAACTGAGGGGGGGTCTTTAACTGAGGGGGGTCTTTAACTGAGGGTGTGTCTGTAACTGAGGGGGTGTCTGTAACTGAGGGGTGGTCTGTACGAGGGGGAGTCTGTACGAGGGGGTGTCTGTACTGAGGGGGGTGTCTGTACTGAGGGGGGTGTCTGTACTGAGGGGGGTGTCTGTAACTGAGGGGGTGTCTGTAACTGAGGGGGAGTCTGTACGAGGGGGAGTCTGTACGAGGGGGTGTCTGTTACTGAGGGGGGTGTCTGTACTGAGGGGGGTGTCTGTACGAGGGGTGTCTGTAACTGAGGGGGGGTGTCTGTAACTGAGGGGGTCTGCACTGAGGTGGGGGTGTCTGTACTGATGGAGCGGTCTGCACTAAGGTGGGGGTTCATACTGAGGGAGGCGGGTCTATATTGATGGCGGAGAGTCTGTACTTAGTGGAGCGGGTTTGTACTGAGGGAAGGGATCTATACTGTGGGAGTGGGGTCTGTAGTTAGTGGAGGGGGGTCTGTACTGAGGGGGGACTATAGTTGTTGGGGGGTGACACCATTTTTTTTCGCACCGGGTGACACCAACCCTAGTGACGCCACTGCATTTGCTGCTGGTGATGGTACTTGGAACAGTGCTCTTTGCTCTAAATTAAGTTTTTCCCATACCAACATAATATAAGTACAGGCGACAGTCTTATAACGAAATGTCTGAACACAGATTTTTTTTTAATCCCAGAATTGTAGCTTTGGTGCAGAATTTGGAGACAAGGTTGATAAGAGCAGCTATGAAGATAAGGACCCTGTGCCCCCTCCCCTACCTCTCCAGGGAGAGACTTTGCTGGGCTCTGCTGCGTTAATGGGCCTATTATAAGAACAGAAAGCGAAGCTTTCGATGACCCCGGGGGACAGCAGTCCATGAATCTGGGGTTTAAATTATTCATTGGCAAACTGTATTTCCCTTCAACCCCCCCCCCCCCCCTCCTCATTTTCTGCTTCTTGCCTATGGGTGCTGGGAAAGGTTTTCATTATTAGCAAATTCCCTGGACACATTCTTCCATTTCCATAACGTTTGCCAACCACATATCACCCCTCCTTTCTTTCCTACTCTCTCCTTCTGTACACCAATCATCACAACCTCGTCTCCTTATTATAGTGGATAGAACTGACCGGATTCTGAAGAAAATTTGTTTATAATGTCCATTATTAAGATGGAATGGCGCGCCTTTCATCTCACCCTTGGGAATAATGGACTTTTATGTAAATGGCCAGTTAAGGATATGGAATTCCTGTCCTACAGACTCCTGAAGTAGAGGAAAAGATGCCATATCACTAAATAAAAAGCCATTCTGGCCAAAGTGACGTTGTTTATGGTATTATATTTGGAGGATAATATTTTTTTTAGCTGAGGCCTTGTCGATTAAATCCAAAGCTTCTCTTTAACCACTTGCAATTTCCACAAGGCCCATGCAGATGGCTGCCTGCAGCCAAACAACATAACATTTGTGTGTTTTCTCTGCTCAGGAGGTATAGCGTCCAGGTGCCCTTAGGCTTCAAAGGCACAGGTATACTAGAGTATGCTGTCCAGTTCTGGGCACCAGTCCTCAGGAAGGATGTACTGGAAATGGAGCGAGTACAAAGAAGGGCAACAAAGCTAATAAAGGGTCTGGAGGATATTAGTTATGAGGAAAGGTTGCAAGCACTGAACTTATTCTCTCTGAGAGACGCTTGAGAGGGGATATGATTTCAATTTACAAATACCATACTGGTGACCCCACAATAGGGATAAAACTTTTTCGCGGACGGGAGTTTAACAAGACACGTGGCCACTCATTAAAGTTAGAAGAAAAGAGGTTTATCCTTAAACTACGTAGAGGGATCTTTACTGTAAGAGCAGCAAGGATGTGGAATTCCCTTCCACAGGCGGTGGTCTCAGCGGGGGGGCATCAATTGTTTCAAGAAACTATTAAGCCTCGTACACACGGTCGGACTTCAAACAAACTTTTCTGTGGATTTTTGTCCGAAGGGAGTTGGCCAGGCACACCCATAGCATAAACACGCTCTGACTTTTCTGCAAACTTTCCCAAAACTTTCCCAACATCACGTGGTTCTTCTGCTCTTTTCTGCTCTTTACCGCCACCCTTTGGTCAACTTCTGCTATTGTTGGTTGATTTTAACATTGGTTCTGGACATGCGTATTTGTACTTCAGACAAAAGTCCGATGGATTTCTGTACACACGGTCGGACTTTGCTCCATCGGACTTTTGTTGCCGAAAAGTTTGTCCGTTTGCAGAGCGAACTTTTGTCCGATGAAAACTGAAAAAGTTTGTCCGATGGAGCGTACACATGGTCGGATTTTTTGGAAAACGTGCTCATTTTGAAGATTGTTGGCAAAAAGTCCAACCGTGTGTATGGGGCCTTAGATAAGCACCTGAACGACCACAACATACAGGGATATACAAGGTAATACTGACATATAATCACACACATAGGTTGGACTTGATGGACTTGTGTCTTTTTTCAACCTCACATACTATGTAACTATGTACCTATGTATACGCCAATGTACATGCAGGTATACACCAGACTGTCTGCATTTGGAGTTGTACGCATGCACATTTTTACAGGAAAACAAACTACCGCCGCTCAACGCGAAAACCCGTAAACCATGGGTGCTCAACCTGTGGCTCTCCAGCTGTCTCCAGCAGTCCCATCATGCTTCTGCCTTTGGGAGTCATGCTTGCAAGTGTCAGTGGCTTGCAATGCCTCATGGGACTTGTAGTTCCACAACAGCTGAAGGGCCACAGGTTGAGCACCCATGCCGTAATCTCTGATGCAAGGTGCGTTTCTCACAATGGGCTCCTGATAGCCGTAACTCCAAAACAAAGATGTAAAAAGATACACATTTGTAGGAGTTAAGGATCTGACAGTTAAGATTTTGAAGGAGAGGTTGTACAGTTTCAAGCAGACTTCCCCTAAATCTTGGTGGATAAAAGCTCCATACATGCTTCCATACTGATGCGTTTTAAGCCTACATGCGCCTTAATCATAGCCTGACACATATGGTAAACCTTGTCAGGGTAGAAGCACCTATGGAGTTTTTAGCCTATGTTCAATAAACGTATTTCTGCAATCCCAAGTGCATGTGCTGGTGTGCATCTTTGTATTGGAGATGTGCATTTTTTGCAAGTACTGGCATATACCCACATACAGCCAAGTACCGCCATTGATGTCCAAGTGTTGCTGTACACAGCTTCTGTGGCTCCCTGGATGAAAAATACAGCTGAATTTTATGTTATATGGCCACACTGCTGTAACATTTAGCTTGTCCAATGAAGTACATACACTTCATAGGGTTGTAGGGAAATTGCTGCGCACATTTATAGGAGTTACCGGACCTGACAGTTAATATTTTGAAGGAGAGGTTGTACTGTCTTGAACAAACTACCCAGGGATATGTAAGTATAAGATTTGGTTGGGAGGATGGGCATCAGAGCCATACATAGCTTCAGTTACAATTAAAGTGGTTGGAAACCCTCATATACAGCGCACCCGGAAAGTACCGTATTCACATTTTGTTATGTTACAGCCTTATTCCAAAATGGATTAAATTCATTATTTTCCTCAAAGTTCTACAAACAATGCCCCATAATTACAACGTGAAAGAAGTTTGTTGGAAATCTTTCCAAATTTATTAAAAATAAAAAACAAAAAAATCACTCAAAATTGAGCTCAGGTGCATCCTATTTCCACTGATCATCCTTGAAGCTGGGTTCACACTTGTGCGACACGACAGCCGTCCTACTTTGGATCTGACTTTGCCCTGCGACATGAAGCCGACATATGTCCAACTTTCAATGAACGGGGATCCGACTTGGATCCCCGCCAATACCAGGCACTGTGTTTGGTATGAATCTTGAGGGGGAACTCCACGCCAAATTTTAAATAAAAAACCGGCATGGGTTCCCCTCCAGGAGCATACCAGGCCCTTCGTCTGGTATGGATTTTAAGGGGAACCCCTACGCCTAAAAAACGGTGTGGGGGTTCCCCAAAATCCAAACCAGACCCTTATCCGAGCACGCAACCTGGCAGGCCGCAGGAAAAGAGGGGGGGGGGGACGAGAAAGCGGCCCCCTCCCTCCTGAACTGTACCAGGCCGCATGCCCTCAACATGGGGGGGTTTGCTGCTTTGGGGCAGGGGGGCGACCTGCTGCCCCCCACCCCAAAGCACCCTGCCCCCATGTTGATGAGGACAGGGCCTCTTCCCGACAACCCTGGCCGTTGGTTGTCGGGGTCTGCGGGCGGGGGGCTTATCGGAATCTGGCATGTGGCCACCTGAGAAGACCAGGCCCCGCTAGCAAAAGAGCTGGAAGAAGATAGCGGAGGCCCGGCAGAAGGAAGAAAGAACGGGAGAGCGCGGAGACGACACCGGAGACCCCCGAAGTCGGAAGAAGACCCCTGGAGCTGTGTAATAAATTACTTTAAAAACCTGTGTGTGTTTTTTTATTGGCATTTTTTTCCACCAGGTAAATGGGTAGGGGTACGATGTGCCCCATACTCATTCACATAGGGTGGGGGGGCCGGGATCTGGGGCCCCCTTATTAAAGGGGGGCTCCCGGATTCCGATAAGTCCCCTGCCCGCAGACCCTGACAACAAACGCCCAGGGTTGTCGGGAAGAAGCCCTGTCCTCATCAACATGGGGGCAGGGTGCTTTGGGGTGGGGGGCTGCAGGTCGCCCCCCTGCCACAAAGCACCAAACCCCCCCATGTTGAGGGCATGGGGCCTGGTACAGTTCAGGAGGGAGGGGGGCCGCTTTCTCGTCCCCCCCCTCTTTTCCTGCGGCCTGCCAGGTTGCGTGCTCGGATAAGGGTCTGGTTTGGATTTTGGGGGGACCCCCACGCCGTTTTTTCGGCGTAGGAGTTCCCCTTAAAATCCATACCAGACCTAAGGGCCTGGTATGCTCCTGGAGTTCCCCCTCAAGATCAGCAGAGCACAAGTCGCATGCCAAAGTCGGATCACGCTGTAACGGACTGAAAAGCACAAGGCTGAAAAGCGCAAATCGTCTCTCACCAAACTTTTACTAACACGAGGATCAGCAAAAGCAGCCCAAAGGGTGGCGCCATTTGAATGGAACTTCCCCTTTATAGTGCCGTCGTACGTGTTGTACGTCACCTCGCTTTGGACGAGCGTTTTTTTGCCTGAACGTGTGTATGCAAGACAAGCTTGAGAGGAATCATGTCGGGAAAAACGTCGGTTTTTGGCATGTCAGGAAAACCGGTCGTGTGTACGAGGCATTAGATTTACCACCAGATGTGTAGAAAAGAACCTGCTTAAACAGTCCATACTGTGAAAATCCAATCAAGTAGGCACTTGAACTACATAGTTGTAGGAAAATCTAAAGCGGGTTGAAAAATTTGATAGTAAAATGAGTGGCCAATCTTATGCAGGTACCTGCAGGCACTTTTAAGGCTGGATATGGTGCACTCCACATATGATTTACAGTAGCTCCACATTTTTTTGGTTCTGCCAGTAGCTGACATGGTGAAATGGGTAATGCCCTGTACACACGATCGGATTTCCGATAGAATAAAATCCGATGGAATCCCCATAAAGCTGACTTCCATCAGTCTTGCCTACACACAATCAGACAAAATTCCGACCGTCCAAAACGCTGTGATGTACAACACGTACGACGGCACTATAAATGGGAAGTTCAAATCCAATGGCGCCACCCTTTGGGCTGCTTTTGCTGATTTCATGTTACCGCGTGTTAGTAAAAGTTTGGTGTTAGCCGATTCGTGCTTTTCAGTCTCTGTGCTTTTCAGTCCGTTACAGCGTGACGAATGTGCTATCTCCATTACGAACGCTAGTTTTACCAGAATGAGCGCTCCCGTCTTCTAATTTAGTCTGAGCATGCGTGGATTTTTCTCCGTCGGAAAAATTTAAAACATGTTCTATTTTTTTACACCGATGGAAAAAAGTCCGATGGGGCCCACACACGATCATTTTTTCCGATGAAAACGATTGTGTGTACAGGGCATTAATGTATACGGTAAGGAAGACAGACAGGTGCTGAGAATCTGCCAAGAGGCTGCTTGGAGCCACATGAAAAGGACCTGAGAGCCACACGCCACTTCTGCACCACTAGGTTTGGTCTGCTGCTTTTAAACCTTAAGGACATGAAGTAATACAACCATTCGATATCTGCTGTCTGTCATATGCCACTTGTAAGGTACATGAAATGCTATTTAATATTTTATAGAATCGCTGTCATTCATACAAAACATTTTTTTTCTCTTCCTAGTAAAACCCTGGAGGTGAAGATTGTTGACGATGAGGAATATGAGAAACAAGAGAATTTCTTTGTGGTCCTAGAGGAGCCCCGATGGATGACACGTGGGATTTCAGGTACCATGGAAGGTTACATGTTCTGAATTACAGGTGGGATCCAACTAAAGCTTCTTTTTAGAGTTGGACAGAATGGAAGATATTTAATACCTACCAGATTTTTATTGCTGTCTATGTTATTGCTGGGGAAGCTTCCACTCACTGCCTATCCAGTGACCACACTGTTGACACAGGTTCTTACCTTTCTGTAGTCAGGGGTTTCCAAACTTTCTAAACAAAGGACCAATTTACGGTCCTTCAGACATTAGGGGGCCCGGACTGTGGTCAGTGGGAGTAGAAATTTCCCCAGCATCAGTGGGAGTAAACAATGCCTCAATCATGGTGGTCGGTGGGAGTAAAAAAAATTACATAGCACCTGTGGTCAGTAGAGGTGGAATATTGCCCCACAATTGGTATCAGTGGCAAAAACAGATCTCCATTTTGGTGTCAGTTGGAAGAATAGTGGCCCATCATTGGTATCAGTAGGAGGAAAAGTGCCCCATCATTGGTGTCAGTGGAAGGAATAGTACCCCATCATTGGTGTCAGTGGGAGGAATAGTGCCTCGTTGTTGTCAGTGGACGGAATAGTGCCTCATCATTGGTGTCCGTGAGAGGAATAGTGGCCCATCTTTGGTGCCAGTGGAAGGAAAAGTGCCCCATCTTTGTTGTCCGTGGCAGGAATAGTGCCCCATCATTAGTGTTAGTGGAAGGAATAGTGGCCCATCATTAGTGTCAGTGGGAGGAATAGTGCCTCATCATTGTTGTCAGTGGAAGAAATAGTGCCTCACCACTGGTGTCAGTAAGAGAAATAGAAGCCCATCTTTCGTAACAAGTGGGAGGAATAGTGCCCCATCATTGGTGTCAGTGAGAGGAATAGCGGCCCATCTTTGATGTCAGTGGGGGAAATAGTGCCACATCATTGGTGTCAGTGGTAGAAATAGTGCCCCATCATTGGTGTCAGTGGGAGTATTGGTGCCCATTTATTGGTGTCAGTGGGAGTATTGGTGCCCAATCATTGGTGTCAGTGGGAGTATTGGTGCCCAATCATTGGTGTCAGTGGGAGTATTGGTGCCCAATCATTGGTGTCAGTGGGAGTATTGGTGCCCAATCATTGGTGTTAGTGGGAGTATTGGTGCCCAATCATTGGTGTCAGTGGCATGAATAGTGCCACATTGTTGGTGTCAGTGAAAGGAATAGTGCCACATTGTTGGTGTCAGTCAAAGGAATAGTGCCTCATATCCCAGGGAGAAATATCCCCCAAGGGCTGGATAAAGGCAAGCCAAGACCCTCATCCAGCCTGCGGTTTGTAGACCTCTGGTCTAGGAAATAAGGGAAAATCACCCCAGTGACGATGTAGACAGCAACAAAAACTGAGAGTATGTATTACCATTTCCAGCTCTTTTCTAAATTAAAAATACATTTTGGTGAGATTTTCGTTTCAATAAAGGATCAGTTCACTTCAAGGTGATATTTGAGTTATTAGAGGACTCTGGTGGTTTGAGATGTTTCTTTTGTATCTTTGGGAATCCAATTTTCCACACTATATTTCTGCCAAGCTTTGAGTCTTACTTCTGCTGCTGCAGTAATATTATCACACCTATTGCTTCATATTCTCTAATATGAATGTCTCACCACCAAAGTCCCTGGGAGATGTAAGCTGGCCATACATATTGCACATATCTGGACAATTATCCTAAGATTTACTGAAATATATGATTTGAGAGCCTAGCATCCATTCAATATGTATCCAATCAGGCAGGCCCTCACAGTACAGCTGTTTAGTATAGCTGTTTGAGATTTAAAGCTGAACTCCAGGATTAAAAAAAAAAAAACGACACTTGCAGTGGGACCAACTTCCACCCCCCTCGCTCATCTCTCCTACAATGCAGAACTATTAGCCCTGCATTGTACTTGATGACATCATCAAACCCAAAGGACCCTATTTCTCTACCCCTAAATGGTGCGGGGGGGGGGGAACCTTACTCCAAGGGTAATTTTTTATTTTATTTTTATTCCTGAAGTTCAGCTGATTGTAAAATCAAATTGTAATATGTATATACAGCTTACATGTCCAGCATCATCTATAAACTGTCATCTCCATTTTCTGTGGACTGACACTTTAAAGTTTATGTTCACCTTTTCTATGTGTAGTAGATTTGATGTGCATCCTTATTTTTATTTTTTTATTTTTTTCAAATAACATTTAATAGTGTTTCTTTACACTTTTGCATGTTTCTTCACTTGCCGTGTCTTTCTGACCACACCTACTTTTTCAGTTTGTGCTCATGTGACAGCTATTGCTGCACACATTGGGCTCCTGTGTAACGAATTGGCTACTGGAGTTCACACTAACTTGATCACTCTGTCAGTAATGCACAGCGCCCTCCACAGCAATGGAGGATTACCGCATGCAGGAAAGTCTGTAGTCCTTTTTAAAGAAAAGGCATCATTTCTAGGCAAAACATAAAGCACTAGATTTAGAGAGAAGTGTAATTACAAAATCATAAAAAATCATTAACATTTTAGCAAATAGGGTAGACAACAGGAAATTTGGGGTACTGTTTATGTTCAAATAATTTTTATTAATACATGAATGTGTCAAATCTTACAT
This sequence comes from Rana muscosa, assembly GCA_029206835.1. Classification (NCBI taxonomy): domain Eukaryota; kingdom Metazoa; phylum Chordata; class Amphibia; order Anura; family Ranidae; genus Rana; species Rana muscosa. Next base: position 44,853,283 of record CM055125.1, read on the forward strand.
GTCTGGCTTTATCACCTTTGTGATAAATTGTTATGGCATGAGCTTTTTACGAACTTGAAAACAGGTTGGCCTTTATAATTCTGCCAAAAATCCCAAATAAGCTTGAACTCCGCTATTGGCATTCCAAGTTGCAAGTACTGTATTACAATTATACCTTTATAAATAGTAGTGCTGTACAATGATTGTGCTTTGTTGATCCTATTATCTCCCTGCAAGTCTACCAAACAGGGGCTGTCTGACTGAAACTATAAATTATGTACAGACCCCAAAAATGTGAAACACCCATATATACATTTCTGGTAGCAAGAGACCACATTAATAATGCTAATGCTAATGAGAATTTAGGCTTTCATCTCTCTCATGACAGGTTTTACCCAAAACACAGCAACGTAAGCTAACCTGCCTCCTCTGCTGCTAATACATACCTTTCATTTGCTTCCCTACCACCCCATTTTTCCACCAAAGCCCCCTCCATGTCTCCATGATCGACTGTTGAGGCACCCAGTGCTGCATCAAAAGTGCAAGGGGAGATCTTGCTCTGAGAAGCACTGGATTTTACTGGTAGCTCTGGCGCTGACCAATACGAATCACACTGATCAGTCCAGGAAGCCCTGCAGAAATAAGGGGAAGAAGACCCAGGAATTAAAATCCCTAGAATGCAATACTGGCTGCAGGGGCATTGACAGCTCATTAGCCATGCAGGTAAGTATAGCAGGGACTGGGGGGGGGGGGGGGTGGGGAGAAAGGGTGTAGTATGCTAGTTCACCTTTTATTTATTTTTTAAAAGGTGAACTAACCCTTTAAAGCTGAAGTATAATCTGCTTATGTTTTGCAATCCCTGTTTCCACCTTTTTCCACCTCATCAACTTGCTAATGAATTTTTGTTAGATAGAAACTTTGCTTATTCATAACATACGGTACCTTATTTTACACCCATTGACAAACTGGGTACAGTGACATCCGAGTAAGCAACCTAAATACTAAAGGGAAGGAAGGAGTTCAGATTTTGGTCCTTGTTGTTGGCGTTCTGCTCAGAAGTCTTACATACTGAGGGAGATTTACTAAAACTGGTGCAGGTGTGAACAGTAACCAATGAGCTTCTAATGCCGCGTACACACGACCGTTTTTCATGATGAGAAAAATGGCATTTTTTAAATTGGTCATCAAAAACGATCGTGTGTGGGCTCCAGAGCATTTTTCTAGACGAAAAAAATGGGCATTAAAAATTTAGAACATGCTCTATTTTTTCTTGTCGTTTTTCTCGTCGTGAAAAACGGCCGTGTGTAGGCTTTAATGACGGCAAAAAAACGCGCACGCTCAGAAGCAAGTTATGAGACGGGAGCGCTCGTTCTGGTAAAACTAGCGTTCGTAATGTAGATAGCACAATCGTCGCGCTGTAACGGACTGAAGAGCATGAGGCTGAAAAGTAGAGATGTACAGAACTATTCGCCGGCGAACAGTTCCCGGCGAACATAGCTTGTTCGCGTTCGCCGCGGCCGGCGAACATATGCGAT